>CM045763.1:99078990-99723249 GCA_025200525.1 Camellia lanceoleosa | reverse complement strand
GACATGAATAATAACATATAGTTGAACTGAACTATTTCATCAACTAAAACAACAATATAAGCAAGAAAATCAGAATCCATGAAAAAAAGGTTGGAGATTGGATATTAATGGAAATAATGAGAACTTGTCTTACAAAATTTCAGTCAAAATTTCAATTGCTAAATTCAAAGCTCAGGTTTAACAATACACTCAAGCTAAACAAACACCAACTCCTAATCACTTTTGCCAACAAAACTATAAGACGAGATCTACTACCAACCACTCACTTCTTCTTCTCACCACCTCCAGCAGACCTGAAAAAAGAAGGCCAAAAACAAATTATAAGAGCTTATTATGCATAAACCCCCAAAATTGATCAAAAGGCCCAAGTCACAACACAAACCCCCAAAACAACATATACAGAATTGGGGGTCAACTACCAATGTTTACATTGTGAATCATCAATCATTTTCATAACTAAGTCATAGTTTGTTTTGGCATCAATAAAAAAATGTAGAATTCCTGCTGTACATCAATTACCTCATTTTGCGGAGAACATTGGACATCTCCTCACGCTTCTTCTTGGCCCTCTTGTGAGTGCCCAACTTTCTCTTTGCCACTTTCAGTGCACGCTTATCTTTCCCGACTTTAAGAAGTTCGGTGATTCTCTTCTCATATGGAGCAAAACCAGCAACTTCCCTGATGAGGTTTCTCACAAAATGGACCCTTTTACTTGTTTTCTGAAATTTAAAAATATATTAGAACTTCACACAACTTATGGAGGATGTACTGAGTAATTCATAGAGCCAGTAAGCCGATTCAAGGCACACTGAAAAAGTGTTAATCAAGCAACTACAAATGCATTTTATGTAACAAAAAAGAACAAGTGAACACACATTGATACAGCATACAGAACACAAATGAAACAAACTAAGATTTAAGTACAGAAAAAATTAAAATAACACGCAATGACTAACCCCCTTTCTATCAGAAGGGCGTGGAGCCAATTCCTTCTTGGTTACAACATGTCCTTTGTTTAGACCCACAAAGAGGCCAGTGTTAGGCTGCTTTGGAGCCATCACCTGAAAGTTCCAAATCCAGTGTATTGAATATTGATCAACTCACAAGATAAAACTAAATGCCTACTAATAGGGAAAATTTGTGACAATTGCCTGAATAACATCATTACAACACAAACAAGATAACGAGTAATATGCTACATACCAACAAATGCATACAGTATGCATGGCAACATAACAAAATTTCAGCCTTTTTGGCTATTTATGTTCCAAATGAGTTCTGATGCCCACATCTTACCTGGGAGATTTTATGTGGGTCCAATTACAATAAATTCGTAAATTACACAATTTGATGAGCAATAAACAATAATTACTGCGTATGTTTATGGGCTATTATGATAGTGCACATTTTACGCATCTTACTAGTATGTGAAGATTCTTAATCGAATATGAAAAATATAAAATATATATATATATATATATATGAAAGGAAAAAAACAAACAAATCCAAAAAATAAAAATTTACAATTAAATAAAAAAAAAATGAACTTAAAAGACATCAAGCTTCCCTATACATTAAGAGCCATTAATTTGCAAGCTCGCCTTCTAATCAAGGTTGTTAAAATCAGGATCCCACATAGGATCAATGATAGGGTCTCGTAGATTGGATTGTAGGATTGGATCAAGGATCGTAAGATTTTACTTTCCATTAAAAATAAGGTAAAAATAGAAATTAGGATGATCCTACACAATCCTACCATGATATCTACAATGATTTGGATCGTTTTGACAATTTAGGATCGCAGGATACGATCTGGATCGCAATTTTGATAAGCATGCTTCTAATATACCTTTTTGAACATGCTACCAATTTTAAAAAGTTGAAACACCAAAGATTTAGGCTATGTTTGGTGGAGTGTTGAAAACTTAATTCTACACATTGGTTTGAGTGCATTGTTTGGTTACAATTTTCAAACATTGATTCCACACTCACTTTTAAAAATATGTCTATCCGACCATCCTCCCAGATGTCCCCCTAGGTGAATAGAATAGTGTTTTTTTTTTTTTTGCACATATTATTTTTATATTTTAAAAAATATATATTTTCAGAATTTTTATGAGCTTTTAATAGAATTTTGGATTGTGCGTTTGGTTATGAGTCATAAGTTTTTTAACCAAATATCATATGTCACATCAAAAATTTCAAACTCTTTTCAAAACTCATAACCAAACAAATTTTCCATACTCAAGTCATAATTTCAAAACTCACAAGCTCAAAATACAACTCTATTCTCAAATCATAATTCTAAAACTCTACCAAACGCCAACTTAATTTTTCACCCATTTCCAAATAAACTAAGTTAGTATGAGAATGCTGATAACAATAAACTTATCATTTTTAAAACAACACAGGAAAGAATGAAGGGGGAAAATGTGACATTGCCAAACGAGTATAATTAATGCAGTGGTTTTGTAACTGGAGTTAATGTATATGTGCCTCACTAAAGTACAGTGGTTTTGTATCTGGAGCTAATTCATATGTGCCTCACTAAAGTACAGAAGAATTCACTATTAATTGTTGTGGCATATCATCAAGTAAATCAAAGATATACAAACAACAAATCCTACAACACATCCGAACAGTCTCAACACCAGGTCAAATTCAAAGTTTCGATTTTTTTCTTCTCACGAAATGGGGAAAAAAATCAGGGCTTCTACTCTAATAGTCTAACAATAACATTATTATTTTCTGCTTAAAACATCAAGTAATTCGGAAAAGTCTAAACGTGGCTACTAGAGAGAAAGTTTTATCACTTACCAATCAGCTCCAACGACGATTTTCCGGGAAAACCCTCAATAGAAACTGCAAGAAAGAGAAAGGGAAATCAGAATTTCTGTAAAGACAGGGTTAAAAGAGTAGAACAGTTAGGTTTTTGAGGCGAGACTGACCTGAGGAGAGAGAGAGAGAGAGAGGCCGCTAGAAGAAAACTAGGGTTTGTGGTTTTATGCTGAATTTATATGCGACCGACGACACGTAATCAGGGAGAAGAAGCATAAATGGATGGTAATAATGAAAAAAAATGCAAGGGTAGTTTGGTAATGTTGAATAAATAGTATGATATGACCATATTGCCTATGATAGGAGATACCCTCCCCGTTTTAAAATATTAATTTCTTATTTTATTTTTTATTATCTTAAAATATTAAAAAAAAATTCAAAAATTAAGTATAAAAGTAATATAAATTTTTTATTTTGCTCTTTTTTTAAATTTATTAACAATATAAAAAATACAATTATGATATTGATATTTCAAAAAAAAATATACTATCAAAGAATAATTTTGAAATTTTAATTTTTTTTAAAGTACAATAATTTACTACTAAACAAAGTTAAATTCTCTAAAAAAAACCATTATTTTTAGGACGGAAGAAGTAATAATTTTAGAGATAATTTGATGCGACTTATCTAAACTTATACTGACAAATACTTGGTGTACATCAATTAAACATAAATACAAAAACAGAGTAGTTGAATATTGTGCAACAGACATATAATACAAATAAGCATCAAAATAGGGATATAATTACCAAGATTTGTAATAGTGGAACAAGAACTTTGGATTAGCAACTTGAACAACATTATGCAACAACTATGCCTACAGTGATGTGAAGAATAGTGAAATTCCAATTTCATCGACAAAATGTATATATATTGTGAGAAATTCAATGTTTGTTGCAAGAGCACATGGCATAAAAGACAAAATCCAACCATCATTGCAGTGTTCGAATTTTGATGCACCGATGTTGGAAATTTCTAAGAGGAATTACGAGTCATATTTATGAGTTGTATTATGTACACGGATGCCTACAAACTTGAGCCTGCAAAGCGGTGAGATTTGTTCTTCGAAGTGGTGAACTCTGTTTTCTTCTATTATTGTGTATATAGATGATTTCAACCACACATGTCCAACCCAAAATCTACTGCTTGTATTGTGTACGAGATAGCTGAATTGGTTTCCTAGATGAGGTGTTATTGGAAAATTTTCATCTGGAAACTGGTGTATTTGTCCTCTTATAGAACGTTAGAAACCAAGCAGAAAAAAATGTTAGGAAAGTAAGCAGGCATGAGTGTTATACCATTGTTATACATTTTTTGTTGGACAATCTTCACTGTATTTAAATAAATTAATTCTGTTTGTGTACTAAACGTCAAACAGAATACAAAAGAAAAATAGGAAAGGAGAGAGATTGTTTGATTATAAAAATCAAAACAATAAAATAAATAAATAAATAAAAATAGATTTTTATTTTGTTACAAAAATAAAATCAAAATCTGATTAAATAAATAATAAACCAGAAAATAAATTAACAACTTACTTGATTAATTCCTCGAATAATATTCTGATCAAGTCTAGTGTTAGACACTGTGTCCTTAAGACAGATTCGTCCTCTCCACGGTGCTTTCAAAATGTGGACGTCTATCTTCAAAGATAAAATAATCAACAGCAAACAATAACAGTACTACAAAATTGTTTGCCCAACGAACACACTAAGTGTTTACACTATTTCTCACAGAAATTAAATGCAGCAAAATGCAGAGAATTATAGCAGAGGAGAAGTACGAAAATTGTAGTAAAAATCAAATGAGGGACTTGTCTTACTTATAGATGTAGTGGCACCTTTTTATTTTGAATTGAATAGGTAACATACCTGTTTGAACAAGTACTGAACCTGTTGGGTTTTAATTGGTACTGTTTGGGTTCAAATTTGAATTTGAACAGATAACAAACCTGTATAGAATTCTGACCGGGTTTTTTTAAAAAAAAATTTAAACAGATTCAATTTTGTTCGGATGGGAAAAAGTCGGACCCAATTTTGAATTTAATTTTCGAAATTCAAATTCAAAAAATTAGAATTTAATATTAGAAAAATAAAATTCAAATGTTTTTGACCTAAAAAGATAGGCATTGGGCCGGACAAGCCCAACCCAACCTCATACCACGCATCCGCGCCCAAGCCCAGCCGATCGACCGACCGGACAGCGGCGCGCACGTGTGGTAATTTTTTGGGTCCAATAGGTCTAGCCATTTTGTCCATAACTTTCCTCTCTACAAAATTTAGGTGCCCCTTATGGCTTAACCCAAGTTCCAATCTCATGCCTTATAAACCCACTCAAAGCTTCCCGCCAAATCAATGTGAAACAAGCCATTATACAAACCTTAAGGAATTTCCACCAAAACTTCATTTCCATAGAGCCCACTTTAGCTTCAATTTCTCATATTGAGCAATCAAATATACCATGTGAATCACAATGTGGCATAGAACGCGTTACCACTTAGACCCTCGAAAATCGACGCATAGATCTCATCTAAAAATTAGACCAAAGTTTAAGAAAAATTCTGTTTTCCCGAATTTTCAAAACCATATTTCTAACAATCCCTCACATGAATGGAATTTGATGACAACGGAAATGCAACAATATGCAGAACTTGTCAAAAGAGTATAAATCGAAAATATATTGCATCAGGATAGGTAGCTTTCACCCTTGAACCTTTCTTAGTGATAACCTATCTGACTTACTAGTTAACCAATGGACGCGATGCCTTGAATTGTTCAGTCGTTTGTGTAAGCCAAGATAATAGATTTCACAAAAAATATTTTTCTAACACATCATGGTTCTCACCGTTGTATTCATTTTTTCCTTAAACGCTCCTGGTTTTCATGAGTACTTCTAGAGAATTTAGCCTTTTTATTCTCATAGAACCGGCCCTAGTTCGACACTCATATAGGTGATTTTTATTGTGAGTATCTCCTTATACGCGTCTTGATTTTTATACCTAAATCAAGATATAAGTAATTATTAAAAGCAAAGCTTATCCTTAAACCCCTGTATACAACACATGTTGCATATATCACTCTCACCATAGGAATGGGTAGGGAATTTTAATCCCTTGGTGATTTTTGTCGATCCACACATAACTTAGTTATCCCTTTGAACTTAGTTCTTGGGATCTCCAGTCATATAAGTAGGGTTACCATTATAATGACTTTTATGTAATAGGCTTTAATCCCATCCCCTTCGATGAACTATACACTTGCTCTTTTGTCAAACCTTTTATTAATGGATCCGCAATATTCTCTTTAAATTTTATATAATCTATTGAGATTATTCCATTTGAGAGCAATTGCCTTACGGTGTTATGTCGACGACGAATATGTCGTGACTTACCGTTATACATATGATTCTGTGCCCTGCCTATTGCAGATTGACTATCACAATGAATGCAAATAGCTGGCATAGGTTTTGGCTACATTGGAATATCTTCTAAGAAGTGACGAAGCCATTCTGCTTCTTCTCCTGCTTTGTCTAAAGCAATGAACTCAAATTCTATTGTGGATCATGCAATGCATGTTTGTTTCATGGATTTCCAAGAAACAGCAGCGCCTCCCAAAGTAAAGACATATCTACTGGTGGATTTTGAATCTTTAGTATCCGATATCCAATTGGCATCACAATAACCTTCAAGTACTGCTGGATATCGAGTAAAGTTCAAGCCATGATCATGGGTAAATCTTAGATATCTAAGAACCCGAATGATCGCTTTCTAATGGTCTTCTCTGGGGTTATTAGTGTACCTACTCAATTTACTGACTGTATAAGCTATGTCAGGATGAGTACAATTCATTAGGTACATTAGGCTTCCAATGATTTGGGAGTATTTTAACTGAGACACCGCATTACCTTTATTTTTCAATAAATAAAGACTGATGTCTACAGGTGTTCTAGCTAAATTCATATCATCCTTGATAAATTTACAAAGAATTTTTTCAATGTAATGTGATTGAGATAATGCATATCCGTCAGATGTTTTAGTAATTTTCATTCATCATATAACATCTGCGACCCCCATATCTTTCATATCAAATCCTTTGTTAAGCATTTGTTTAGTTGATTTGATCATATTTTGACTGCTTCCAATGATAAGCATGTCATCCACATAAAGACAAACTATGACATATCCTTGGTCAGTGTTTTTAACATAGACGCACTTGTCACATTCGTTTATCTTAAACACATTAGTAAGCATTGCATGATCAAATTTTTTCATGCCATTGCTTAGGTGCTTGTTTTCATTCATAAAAAGATTTTACAAGCCGACAAACTTTCTTTTCTTACCCCAGCACTACAAACCCTTCGAGTTGCTCCATATACATCTCTTCATTTAGATCACCATTTAAGAAAGCTGTCTTAACATCCATTTGATGTAGCTCTAAATTATACAACGCTGTTATGGCAATAAGCATGCGGATAGATGTTATTCTTGTCACAAGAGAATATGTATTAAAATAGTCCAGACCTTCATTTTGTTTGTAACCTTTTACTACAAGTCTTGCTTTATACTTGTCTATTGAACCATCTGCTTTCATTTTTCTCTTGAATATCTACTTATATCCAAGAGGTTTAGAACCAGGTAGAAGATCCACCAATTCCCAAGTATGATTTTGCATAATTGATTCAATTTCATTATTAACCGCCTCTTTTTACAAAAGTGATTCAGAACTTGTCATTGCTTCCTTAAAGCTTTGAGGTTCATTTTCTAACAGATATGTCAGAAAATCTGGACCAAAGGATTTTGATGTTCTTGCTCTCTTACTTCGTTTTGGTTCATCATCAGTTAAATCCTGTTGGTCGAGACCATTACTAGTTTCTTGTGTTTGATTGTCATTAGTCTCTTGACTTTGTGTACAATCATAAGTTCTTTTTTGTGAACTTAATTCCTGTCCTTTTCTTGTAAGGAAAGACATGTTCAAAAAACACAGCATTCCTTGACTCTATAATATTGTTCGCATTTATATCAGGTATTTTTTATTTATAAGTCAGAAACCGATATGCACTACTATTCTAAGCATAACCAATAAACACAAATCCACTGTTTTTGGTCCTATCTTAGTCTTTTTTGGAACAGGAATTTCAATTTTTGCCAAACATTTCCACACTTTTAAGTATTTTATAGGAAGATAGTCGACCTTTCCATAATTCATAAGAAGTGCTATTGGATTTCTTGTGGGGTATTCTGTTAAGAATATAATTAACAGACAATATTGCTTCCCCCCACAAGTTCTACGGTAAGCCCGAACTTAGTAACATAGAATTCATCATTTCTTTAAGGGTTCTATTCTTCCTTTCAACAGTTCCATTTTGTTGTGGAGAATAGGGTGCTGTAGTTTGATGAATAATGTCACGTTGTGCACAAAATTCATTTAATGGTGCATCATATTCACCACCCCTATTACTTATAACCATTTGAATGGTTTTTCCAAGTTTATTTTCAACTTCTGTTTTGTAGAGTTTAAACATTTCTAAGGTTTCATCTTTACTTCTAAGTAAGTATACATAACAATATCTTGTGCAATCATTGATAAATGTTATGAAATACTTTTTGCCTCCTCTAGTTTGAACAAATTTAAGATCATATACATCA
This sequence comes from Camellia lanceoleosa, assembly GCA_025200525.1. Taxonomy (NCBI): domain Eukaryota; kingdom Viridiplantae; phylum Streptophyta; class Magnoliopsida; order Ericales; family Theaceae; genus Camellia; species Camellia lanceoleosa. The sequence continues at coordinate 99,714,767 of CM045763.1, read as the reverse complement.
GTATGAATTAATTCTAGAGGTTCAGTTTTTCTTTCAACCGTTTTAAATGGAGCCTTAGTTAGTTTCACTTCTACACAAATTTCACATTTGTGATTAGGATCAATTTCAAACTTTGGTATATAATCCAAACCAATTAATCTACGCAAAGTATCAAAATTCGCATGTCCTAATCTACCATGCCATAAATTCGACTCAAGAATATAAACAAAAGATGTATTATTTTTATTAATAGCAACTTTTGGTACAACCGTCATTACATTTAATTTGACGAGACCATCACTCATGTATCCCTTACCAACATACATACCACTCTTTGTTAATACAAATTTATCAGACTCAAAGACAAGCCTAAAGTCATTTTTACTTAACAAATAACCAGAAACTAAATTCTTCCGGATGTCTGGTACATACAGTACGTTATTGAGGGTCAGTTCCTTCCCTGATGTCATTTTCAAGATCATATTTCCTTGTCCAGCCACAGTAGAAGTAAAAGAATTTCCCATGAAAAGTTGTTCACCATTTGCAGCCTCATTGTAGGTAATGAACATCTTCTTGTCTGCATAAATATGACGAGTTGTCCCAGTGTCAACGCACTATTTCTTAGGATTTCCAACCAAATTAGCCTCAGACACCACAGTAGAGAGGTTGATGTCATTCACCCTGTTAGAGATGTAATCTAATTCTGTCACATTGGCCTGATTGGTGGTCTTCTTGCTTGTACTTCCACGATCCTTTTTAAGGTAGCGGTAGTTAGAAGCTCGATGTCCAGTCTTGCCACAGTTATAGCATTTTCTTTTGAACTTCTTGTTGCTATTGTTATCGCCTTGTTTAGAACCATCTCCAGTAAACTTCATCTTTTTGTTATGTGGTTTGTGAACTTGTTCAACCACATTAGCCTTGGACTCAATGGGATTTTTCTCATTCATCTTTTCAGCCTTTCGGTTATTTTCCTCAATTCTCAATCTTACAATCAATTCATCCATGATCATCTCCTTGCGTTTATGTTTTAAATTATTTTTGAAATCTTTTTAAGCCGGTGGTAACTTTTCCACTAAAGCAGCGACTTTGAAAGACTCGCTAAGAGACATACCTTTTGAATGAATATCATGCAAAATTATTTGAAAATTCTGAACTTGAGAAATTATCGTTTTGGAGTCTACCATAATGAAATCCAAAAATTTACCGATAACAAATTTCTTCGTGTTGGCATCCTCTGTCTTGTATTTCTTCTCCAAAGAATCCCACAATTTTTTTGTTGACTTCAAAGGGTTGTAAACATTATACAACATGTTGTCAAGGCCATTGAGGATGTAGTTTCTGCACAAGAAATCTGAATGTTTCCAAGCATTTACAGGGGCAACAACTTGCCGATCACTTTCACCCTCTTTAAGTGCTGGAGCCTTTTCACGGAGAAACCGAGCCAAATTTAGAGTTGTAAGACATAACAACATTTTCTGCTACCATATCTTAAACTCAGTGCCATTAAGTTTTTCCCCTTTTTCTTCATGATTTTTTTTCAGAACTTGAACATGATTTTGAACAGGGACCAAAGTTGGTGTAACAATTGGAGTACTACTTCCAGTTGCAGTTTTAGTTGCAGTAGCCACAATATCTGATTACAAAAATCAGAAAAAACTAAAACACAAATTAATTTTTTAGTTACTAAAACCAGAAAATAAATTATAACACAAAATAATTTTATTTTCCTTGTTACTAAAACTAGAAAAATAAAATACCACAATAATTTTTTGTAACACAAATTAATATTCTATAATTATTAATGACACCAGTATATTACTACTAGTTGTCAAAGAAAATAGACAGTATATTACTACTATCTATCAAACAATATATTACTACTATTTGTTTTCCAACCAAAATATCATTTTTGTGAAAAAACAGAAAATTAAATACAATGAAGACGCCAAAAAATTATTCTGTTTTAAGATTGTTGGACAATTTTCACTGTATTTAAATAAATTAATTTTATTTGTGTACTAAACGTTAAACAGAATACAAAAGAAAAATAAGAAAGGAGAGAGATTGTTTGATTACAAAAATTAAACCAATAAAAATAAATAAATAAATAAAAACAGATTTTTATTTTGTTACAAAAACAAAATCAAAATCTAATTTAAATAAATAATAAAATAGAAAATAAATTAACAACTTACTTGATTAATTCCTCAAATAATATTATGATCAAGTCGAGTGTTAGACACTATGTCCTTAAGATAGATTCGTCCTCTCCACGGTGCTTTCAGAATGTGGACGTCTATCTCCTAAGATAAAATGATCAACAGCAAACAATAGCAGCACTACAAATTATTTGTCCAACGAACATACTAAATGTTTACACTTTTTTTCACAGAAATTAAATGTAGCAAAATGCAGAGAATTATAGCAAATGAGAAGTACGAAAATTGTAGTGAAAATCAAATGAGGGACATGTTTTATTTATAGATGTAGTGGCAGCCTTTTATTTTGAATTGAACAGGTAGCATACCTGTTTGAATAGGTACTGAACTTGTTGGGTTTGAATTGGTACTATTTAGGTTCAAATTTGAATTTGAACAGATAACAACCTATACAGAATTTTAACTGGGTTTTTTTTTTTTTGAAATTTAAACAGATTCAATTTTGTTCAGATGGGAAAAAATCGAACCAAATTTTGAATTTAATTTCTGAAATTCAAATTCAAAAAATTAGAATTTAATATTAGAAAAATAAAATTCAAATGTTTTTAGCCCAAAAAGATAGGTATTGGGCCGGACAAGCCCAACCCAATGTCACACCACGCACCCACGCCCAAGCTTAGCCCAGCCCAGTCGATTGACCGGACGGCGGTGCGCACATGTGTAGTGATTTTTGGGTTCAATGGGTCTAGCTTATTTTGCCCATAACCTTTCTCTCTACAAAACTTTGTGCCCCTCAGAGTCTACCCTAAGTTCCAATCTCATGCCTTATAAACCCACTCAAAACTTCCCACCAAATCAATGTGGGACAAGCTATTATACAAACCTTAAGGAATTTCCACAAAAACTTCATTTCCATGGAGTCCACTTTGGCTTTAATTTTCCATTCACCCGATAATGGTTTTGAGCAATTAAATATACCACGTGAATCACAACGCGGCATACAGGGACGGACCCATAATTCGATCATTGGAGGGGCCAAAAACAAACATAGAAAGATAAGTAAGGTCAAATTTAAAGCAATGAATTTTCACGCAATAAATAATTGTGATTTTTCATGCTATTAATTGAAAATGGATAAACTCTTATTTTTATTAAATATTTGATGTAACATTAATATTATGTTATAGCATTACTAATCAATGAGAGTTTTTATATTGCAATAGCGATAAATAATGATTGGGCTAATGAGATACAAAAATTATGAATTTAATTTTATTTATAAAGTGAATAATATAATTAAAAATATATTTTAGAACATAATATGTTAGGGAGTTATTGTGCCTGTTTGGTACAGCTTAAAAACTGCTTATTTCAGCTTTCAGCTTAATTTAAGCTATTTTGATGTGTTTGGCTTAACTTATAGCTTATAGCTTATAGCTTTTTGGAAGTTAAAAATCAGCTTATTATTTGAGTGGGGCAGGAGATGCTTAATTTATAAGTCAGAAATCACCTTATGTTCATAGTTATAAGCTATAAACTGTTTAGGCATAAGCTATAAGCACTTTCCCACAGCTCTACCAAACAGGGCCATTATGGTGTGCACTTTTTAAAAGGTACATATTGTATACACATTATCACAATATATGTATGTAGCATAACCATAACCATAACAAATTGCAACTTCTTTCACCAAAATAGTTTGTAACATTTTGCATCACAAATAATTCGTAAGATTTGCACTACACCGTTCATAACGTAACTACAATAATTCATAACTTTTACTTTCACTTTAAAGATGCACACCATGAATTAACTACTCGTAACATTTACTACACATAACATTACAAATATTTTAAACTTTCATAAAAAAGAAATCATATATTTCTTATAATAACATTTTTTTTTAATATTTTATATTATTATTGTATTATAAAGAGTTGGTAAAGAAAATAGTTAAAATTATAAGATGGGATAGACTCATAGGAGAAATTGTTGGTGTGTTAAACTAAATTTATATATAATAACAGAACATCTTACACAAAGCGAGGGGCCAAGGCCCCTATAGGTCTAAGCAGGGGCGGAGGGAAGGAGGGCTTAGGGGGGTCACGTGCCCCCCTCTGAGTTTTGGAGTTTTTTTTTTTTTTTTTTTTTAAGCATAAAGAAAATATTTTATACAAAAAAATTATAAAAATATTATTTAAAGTGAAATGTCAATGATATTTTTAAAATTATAAGAACAATAATGATTGTTTTGATTAAAAATAAAGAGATTACAATATTATTATCTATGAGAATTTCAATATAATGGTGATATCTATCATTATTGATATGCAAATATAATTAATTTTAATGAAAATATAGAATTTATTGAATTGTTAGTTACATTTAATATGCAGGGTTCACCCTCTATATGTTTCTTTATTATTGATTGGTAATATCACATGTCAATGATTGCGTTGTATGACTATTATATTAAATTTTTACGCATATTTTGTATAAAAAAATTACTTTATCATTTTATAATTTATTTTAAAACTTTATATCCATGACTTTTTTAATGTTGTCCATGATACACTAATTACAAATAATATATTCACTTTATTTGGTTTGAGTTTTCTGAAAACACTTTTCAAAAAATTCTACGTTTTTGTTTTTCGTATTTTTTTGTTTTATTGAATTTTTTTAATATTTTAAGCAATTTTTTTAATTTTTAGACACACCTAATATAAATATACTTAAAAAGTATAATTTTTGAAAAAATCTTTAAAAAAGTCACTAAATATCAAAAATATAAAAAAAAATACAAAAAATAATACATTTTTCGTATTTTTATGTATTTATTAATTTTTAAAAATATTTTTTCACAAATATTTTATTTTTTTTAAATACATCATGTACCTAAAAAAGTAAAAAAAAAATGCTTAAAATTTTAAAAATATTCACTAAAAACAAAAAAAATAAAATAAAATAAAATAAAAAATTTAATTCAAAAAATTCAAACCAAATAGGTTGATTTTTTTATTTATTTATTTTATATTTCTTGAAGTCAATCGTAAATATTTATATAAAATATTTTTGTAAATATTTTTAATGTTGTAATTAAGAAGTACCCTCTCTGACTTCTTTTCTTGGCTTCGCTACTGGGTCTAAAGGTAGTTCCGTCCCTGGCGGTATAGAATGCGTTACCACTTAGACTTGTGAAAATTGATGCATGGGTCCCACCTAAAAATTAGGCCAAAGTTAAAGAAAAATTATGTTTTCTAGAATTTTCAAAACCATATTTCTAACATTTTTTTATGGAGGTTATAGTTTGATGCAGTTTTTTATTTTTTATTTAGTAGACATAAATAACTTAAAAAAGTTCTACTGAAAAGTGAAAGATGAGGGTATTTGGGATGATTTCAGTATATTTTTTGACTTTTGATGAAAAGATATACAAAAAGATAGAGAGATAATATAACTCAAAAAAGATTAAAAAAAAAAAATACACTTTTGTAGGAGATGCCAAATAGTGCCTACTTTTGAGTTCTGTTTTTATTATTATTATTATTTATTTATTTTTTATATATAAACTTTTAATTTAGAATAAGTTACACCAAATAAGTTTTTTCACTAAAATTATTGATTATGATAAGTACATAATTCACATACATGATACGTGTGCAATTCAAAAATAAAAATAAAAAAATAGTATACAAATAATGACAAAAAATAATATACGTATAATACGTATTGCTTAAGTGATAAAGACCTTTTTTCACCAAACATATGATTTCAGTTTTAAGTTTCATCTTCTTCTTAATATAATATTTACTTAAACACAAAATATAGGTATTTTAAAAAAATTCAAAATATGAGACATATTTGTGTAACACTATGAAACACCATGAGGAGCTTTCATATATTATAGTAGTATAGATAAATAGATAGATATTGTAACAAAATAAAAAAAAAATAAAAAAAAGAGATTCACATATTAGAGTAGTATAGATAGATAGATATTTTAACAATCTAAAAAAAGAAGAGGAAAAAAGAAAACTGCATTATATAATTTATATATAAGAAGTTGAAAAAATGTTCATATAATTCAATAAAAAGATTAATTTTATTTTTTGCACTATCTCTTTTGTTTCATTTTTTTTTTTAGAACAATCACAAACATTTTATTTTATTTTTACTACGGATATACTAAAAGAAATTTAATGTCTATTTGAGCATTTAATAAACTAACTGGGCTAGTATTTGGGCACTCTTGTATACTTACGTTCTATTTGGTTGAGGGATTTGAGAAATGATGTAGAAAGAGAAAAGAAAAATGTCGATAAAATATAAATAAAATATACCTACATTTCACATAATTTCACACACCTTTCATCTTTTCATTTTCAAATCCCTTTTGAAATCATTCAATCAAACACAACGGTAAGTGCAGGGGTTTAGCCTTGCATTAATTATATCTTTCTCACTTTGGAATCTTATTGAAATAATACTATATGTACTAATTAATGTATATACTAGTGTATTAACAGATGATGTGGCATAATTTATATGATTTTTGGTATTTGTAACTTGTATAATAAATGTGATCAATAATAATATCATAACACTAGTTGGTATACTAGCGCATACACTAATTGATACATGTTGTACTTCCGAACTTATTATACTTCCTCCATCTCAATTGTTTATTTGACATAAAAAACAAAAATTTAAAAAAATACATTCTCGTATTGAAATTCGTAATTTTTTTTACCAATTACAAGATTTTTTTAAAAATACTTTTAAATTGTGAATTTTTTTTTAAAAAAAATTGACACAATAATAAATTATTTTTAAGTTTTTATTTTTCATGCGGAATAAATAATTTGAGACAAAGATAGCCAATATTCTCCTAGTGATGGACAACATTTTTTTGGGGGGTTAAATGTCAACATTCAATATGTATTCAACGGGCCAAACCTTGATATCTAAGTAGCTTATCAAGAGTATATCGGTTTGAAGAGATGTGGTTGCGAGAGGAAGCGTGTGAACATGTGGTTGCCAATTGTTGGAATAGTGATGATTCTCTCGCAAATATAGTTTGGTTCTGAGAGGAACATTGTTCGAACTAGTGCAGAGTTGAAAGGTTGGAGCCGAAACCAATTTGGACATCTTCAACATCAGCTGCGGGTAAAGACCAAACGTCTTGAATGGCTGCGATCACAACCAGTTGTGTCAGATTTTATGTCCTCAGAAATTCTGCAATTATGTAAGGATATTGATGAGATTTTGGAGCGCGAGTCCATCATGTGGTCTCAACGATCTAGGGCCAATTGGCTACGGCATGGGGATAGAAATACTCCTTTTTTTCATGCAACAGCGTCGCAGCGTCATAAAAAAAAACATATTCGCGGTATTAATGACGCATCTGGGAGGTGGGTTTCCGAACCTTTGGCGATTGAACGAACTGCTCTGGTTTATTTTGATGAACTTTTCAAGACTTCTAGCTCAAGTTCTGGAGTAGAATTTCTTGAGCATGTGCCTCTCATTGTTACTGAGGCCATGAATTCAACTTTGCTTGCTTCGTTTACGGAGGATGAAGTGAGAATTGCTTTGTTCCAAATGCATCCCACAAAGCTCTGGGCACGATGGTAAGGCTTTTATTTTTCAAAATTTTGGCATATTACCGGTCAATTTGTTGTGCGGTCTTGATTTTGGGGTTCCTCAATGGGGGGCAGGATATTTCTTCGTTGAATGAAACCTTTATTGTGTTAATTCCGAAGGTTAAGGAGCCTAAATCTTTTTCGCAATTTCGACCTATTAGCTTATGCAATGTGGTCTACAAAATAATTTCAAAGGTTCTTGCAAACCGTCTCAAATTATTGCTTCCGTCAGTGATCTCAGAATCTCAGTGTGCCTTTGTGCCTGGCCGTCTCCTCACTGATAATGTCCTTATTGCTTTTGAAATCTTTCACTGGCTCAAATCTCGTCGGCATGGGTCTGATGGTTATATGGCTTTAAAGCTTGATATGAGTAAAGCCTATGACCGTGTTGAGTGGGATTTCTTGGAGAGTACTTTGGTTCGCTTGGGTTTTGCTCCTGGTTTTGTTGCTTTAATTATGCAGTGTGTGTCCTCTGTCTCATATTCGGTGCTTATCAATGGTGTCCCTTCGCCGCGTTTCTTTCCTTCGCGGGGATTGCGTCAAGGGGATCCTATTTCTCCATATTTATTTATCCTTATGCTTGAAGCCCTTTCATGTATGATACATAATGCTGTTGGGCGGCACTTGTTATCTGGCGTGAAGTTGAGTCTTTCGGGGCCACGGGTGTCCCATCTCTTCTTTGCTGATGATAGTTTGGTTTTTGCAAAGGCGTCTTTTGATGAAGCTCAAGTTTTGATGCACATTTTGCATGCTTTTGAGGAGGCATCGGGGCAAAAAGTAAATTTGGATAAGTCTTCGATTTTTTTTAGCAAGAATGTGGATGGCCAATCCAAACAAGCCATTTCTCATCTGCTGGGAGTGGGGGCTATGGCAACAAATGGGAAGTATTTGGGTATGCCCACCTTTGTTGGTGTATCAAAAAGGGAGGTGTTTGGGTATATCAAGACAAATATTTGGAAACGATTGAATGGTTGGAAAGAAAAGTTCTTATCGGCTGCGGGGCGTGATATTTTGATTAAGGCCGTTGCACAAGCTATTCCTGTTTTCATCATGTCCTGCTTCATGCTTCCGGTGGGCCTTTGTCATGAAATTGATTCAATGATTAGTCATTTTTGGTGGGGACAACGTGAGGAAGAAAGGAAGATCCATTGGCTTAGGTGGAGCAAACTTTGCTTGCCAAAACAGAAGGGAGGTTTGGGGTTTCGTAGTTTGGTGGCTTTTAATAGGGCGATGCTTGCAAAACAAGTTTGGCGGCTTCTCAAGCATCCGGAGTCCTTGGCGGCGCAGTTGCTTAAATCTCGGTATTTTCCTAATTCCTCTGTTTTGGATGCTTCTTTGGGTTGTAATCTGTCTTTAACTTGGCGAAGCATTCATGGTTCGAGATCTCTCTTACAATCTGGGTTGCGTTGGCGAATTGGTGATGGTCAAAGAGCCCAGGTTTGGGGGGATCAATGGATTCCACGGCCTCTGTCCTTCTGCCTTATTGTTCCGCCTACAGACTCGCTGTTGGATGCACCTGTTGCGATTCTCATTGATAGGGATAGAGGATCATTACTTCTAGTTTTTCTCCTATTGATGTCCCTATAATTCTTGCAATCCCTCTTTACCGTAATTGGCCCAAGGATACTCTTGTTTGGCATTACTCGAAGAATGTGATTTTTTCGGTCAAGTCGGCATATCTCTTGGAGTTGGCTACATCTAATACTGACATGATTGCTAGTTCTTCAGAGGCTGGGATGAATTTTGCTGTTTTTTGGAACATGGTTTGGAAGTTACAAATTCTTTCAAAAATTCGTGTTTTTGCTTGGAAAGCTTGTCTCGATATTTTGCCAGTTAAAGCAAATTTGATTAAGAAACGTATTCCTCTTCCTGCTTGCTGTGAGATATGTGGTGAGGGGGCGGAAACTGTGCGCCATTGTTTGTTTCAATGTGAATTTGCCAAACGTGTTTGGTTGGCTGCGGGTTTAGATCACTTATGGCAAATGGGGTTGACATGTGCTTTCCTTGACTGGATTTGGCAAATCTCTTCATCCCATGGTTCCACTGTTTTGGGCCTTGTTTTTTCGATATGCTGGGGTATTTGGTTACATCGTAATCAAGTGGTTTTTGCAAAACCCAATAATGTCTTGGAGGTGGCGTCCATTGCATTTAATAGTTTTTAATTTTATTGATGCTCGGTTAATCTTCCCATGCTTTGGTATCTTTTGTCTGCTCGTTGCCACCACCGTGGGATTTTTAAGCTAAATTTTGATGGTGCAATTGGCAAAGAACAACATGTCTCCGGTCTTGGTGTTGTTGCTACCGTAATAATTTGGGCCAAATCATGGCTTCTCTTCTGAACAGGTTGGCCACAATTTGGATGTAGATTTTGTGGAAGCGGAGGCGTTCTGTATTTCGGTTTGCTCGCGAGCTTGGTTTTTGAGATGTACACTTGGAGGACCCTTTGCCTGTGGTTAATGCTTTCATGGCTGCCAATTGTGCTGAATTTGAGCTTGCTGGGTTTGGTCCCCTGATTATGGAAGCTCGCCAAGTGTCGTCCATCTTTCATTCCTTTACGGTTAGCCATGTTCATTGTACTGGTAATGTGGTTGCTCACCGGTTGGCTAGATTGGCTATACTCTCTCCGGGGTTGCGTGTTTGGATGGAAGAGGTTCCGACTTTGCTGTTTTACCGGTGTGCATCTTGATGTTGCTGGCTCATGACTCCCCTGTTTTTTCTTTGGCTCTTTATTTCTGTAGCTTCTGTTTATTCAAACACTATCTTAAAAAAAAAAAAAAAACATAAACATTATTACTAACTATAAAAATTGACTATAATTGAATCTGAATTTTAAGACGAAAACTATTTTACTTATCCAAAACATGTAAAGGGCTGTTGGTGCAGCCACCTAAAACTTAGAGGAAGTGAATCTAATTTACAAGGCCCATAGGCCACGGCCCATCAATCAATCCAACATAGCTATACGAAGCTTGTGCAATGGGAGCCAAGGTTTTCTCCTTGCAGTTTTGTACTTGCGTTCGTCTTTGTAAGATTTCGGATCTACTTTTAGACCCAATTTTAATAATTTGAACCGTTCATATTTTATGATTTATTCAGTATATCATACCTGTAAAAAATCAAGTTGATCGGATATCAGAAAGCATATGTTTGGAAAACTGTTTATTAAATTATTTAAAAAATAATTTTTAGTTCAATTTTTCAAACACATACTTTCTGATATCCGATCAATTTAATTTTTTACAGATATGATATACTGAATAAATCATAAAATATGAACGGTTCGATTATCAAAATTGGGCCTAAAAGTAGATACAGGCCGGGCGCAAGTATGAAAGCTGCAAGGAGATGATCCTGGTTCGTGGAATGGTTGGTGTAGCTTCTTGAAAGAAGAATCAACCCCAAAGAGTTTATATTCTGACTTGCAGGTATACCTCTCAGTTCCTCTCCCTCTACCAGTGTGTACACTCACTTTCCCATTCCTTTCTTTCTATTTTTGTATTTCTTCTTTAAATTCTTGCCAATTAGTCTTTGTGCGTCTATTCATACATACATACATGTATTGTCAATTTATGTTCAGTTTGTGGGTTTATTATTGTTGATGATCACAACTGTATTCCATCTGGGTCTGTTTCCAACTTCCTCAATCTGAGTATTCCTTAGCTTCAAATCTTTTCTGTTTTTGAACTCCTGTTTTTGATTGATTGATGGTGATTGAAAGTTTCAATTTTTGTTCTGTTATGTTTTGATCCAGAAGTGCTATTCAATTCCCATGTATATCTGTCTATGTCCTTGCTTAAAACCTTGATTGTTCTATTCACCTCTTGTGTTTGTGATATTTCGGTTGATAATCTTTTATTAATTTCTGTCCAATTTTGAAGTTTTTCTCTACCTGAATCTTTTGGGTTCATAGTTACTTGGTGAGCAGCATAACTAATTAAAAATTCACTCATATGCAGCTTTTGAAAAACGGTTATCTTAGGGTTTTAAATATCAGATGATTTTCGATACTGATATTCACTATATATGGGCCGATACTGTCATTTCTGATGCCCACTTCGAAATTTATGAGCAACTTTAAAAACCCATCATTTCTTTGGTTGATCTGTAATGTATTTCAAATCTTTAGTGACAGGTGATTAGGACTAAGAAAAATCTATTTCTCTTATTTTCTCTTCAAATCACCCAATCCAAACAAAGTGTTAACACCACAAAATTTCAACATTTCTGGCCGAATTCAAGAAACCCATCATCTCTTTGGTTGATCCAGTAGCAGAGAATCATTTTTCCCCCCTTCAAAATCCTCATTAACATGCTTGTTTCTTAGGCATCGATGTCATTCTTTTGTGGTCTTCCCCTTCTTGAGTGTGTATACTGTTTGGGCTGTGCTCGTTGGGTATGGAAGAAATTCCTCTACACTGCAGGCAAAGAAAGTGAGAATTGGGGCCTTGCTGATGCCGGTGAATTTGAGCCCATTCCTCGAATTTGCCGGTATATTCTAGCAGTATATGAAGAAGATCTTCGAAACCCACTTTGGGCTCCCCCGGGTGGGTATGGATTGAATCCCGATTGGGTAATTTTACGGAAAAACGACAAAGAAACACAAGAGAATGTTTCTCCCTACATGATCTACCTTGATCATGATAATGCCGATATAGTTGTTGCCATTAGAGGGCTTAATGTGGCGAAAGAAAGTGATTATAAGGTCTTACTTGATAATAAATTGGGGCAGACAAAATTCAATGGCGGGTACGTTCATAATGGACTATTGAAGGCCGCTCAGTGGGTTTTGGATGCAGAATGTGAGGTTTTGAGGGAAGTAATTGAGAGGTATCCAAGCTATACTTTGACTTTTGCTGGGCATTCGCTAGGGGCTGGGGTAGTGACATTGTTGACAATATTGGTGATTCAGAATCGGGAAAAATTTGGAAACATTGAGAGGAAAAGGATCAGATGCTTTGCGATTGCTCCGGCTAGGTGCATATCACTCAATCTGGCGTTGAGATATGCAGATGTCATCAATTCTGTTGTACTCCAGGTTAAGTTCATCACATATTATGAGTAGCACTTCATATATGATCAAATTATCACCAGGACATGCAAGAAAGTTCTCAATTATGTACGATTTCATGTATCGATGTTTGCACTTTCTAGATTATGAACAGCAAGATAACGTTTTTGTATTGATTTATATATTTCCCTGGTTAGGCATAAAGTTTTTTTAATAAATTGGGATCCATAGAAAAATAAAATGCCAAAACATCTAAAACTAAGAAAGAAAGTGTATAACCATTTCTAATGATTTCTTTTGACTTGTCTAGCTCATCTGATTTTTCATAAAATTGTTTCAGTTCAGATAACTATGTAGGCTAAAGGTCTTTTGTTTGATGCTCCTTGTATGGTCCAAGGAACAAATGTTCATTTTGTTTCCATTGCAACAGTCTGAAATATTTCTATTCCATAGTAACCTGACATAAAAAAAATGTTGGAACTGAATTTTTTGTCAGCACTGAAATATATTGAAAATCACTGAAACTCATCGAAATATTATGAATCAACGAGTTGTTTCGACATGTACTAGAAATATCTAACAAAAGATATTTCTATTCACAGATTTTGTTCAAAGAAAAGATATGAGAATAAAGAAAAAATTTAAATTTATTAGAGAATCTGATAAAGTGTAAAGAATAATACAAGAGATAGATAGATGAATAGAAAATGAACATGGTTAAATCATTATTTTTATTTTATTTTATTGTTATTATAGATAAATTTTATTTATTTAAATACTATCATTGTTACTTTTTTTCTCCCATACCTTCTACTACTAGATCTATCATTTCTGATTTTTTATTAACCCTTTAAATCTTTTGTTTATGAGCTTCTAACATTTACTGACCTTTATTGAACCTTATGCTGAATCTTGTTTCGCTATAGGACCTCCCACAATTTGAATGCCCTTTGGCTTTTGTTTGCCATCATTATTATTATTATTATTGATATTTTGTAAATGAATCATAAAATAGCTTTTGAAAAACAGTTATATTTGGTCTAACCTTTTGTTTAACTTTCATGAAATATCTTAATAATGTATCCATCATTTTACTGACTTATTTTCCTTATTACTTTCTTCCTAACATTTTTTAATTTTCCACTTACAGTGTTGCGATATCATTTTATATTCTTTCTGCTTTGGGATGAATGTGCGTATGTTCTGATATTTGTCATTTCAATGAATCAGGATGATTTCTTACCTCGAACGACCATGGCTTTGGAAGTTGTTTACAAGTCATTTTTCTGGTAAAGATTGTAGGTCTTGGTCACCTTTATTTGTAGTTTCGGATGCATTCAGCGATCCTTTGATATTTATACAGTAAAAATTTTCCTTCCCAATTATTAAACCCTCTATTTTTTCTATTAGATTTACTGAAATGGATTGCTTCCTTGCAAAGCAGGGACTGGAAAAACTTTAATGGCTGAAATGTTTTATAACATCATATTTCAGATGTCTTTCAAATAATAGTTTGATGGTGAAAACAAATTGTTTGCGATTTTCACTTTAACAGAATAGTTTTCTGTCAACCCCTTGTTTGGTTTCATTTTCAAATCTGTTTTTTTATTTTTAATAAAAAAACTAAAAACTAGTTTAGTGAAAATTTGAAAAAATGAAGAACACTTGCTGTTCTCATAAATTTTTCTCTTTTTTGGGGGTGAAAATATCTTTTTGGTATTTCTTTTTGTAAAACTAATTTCTATTTTTTAAAAAATAATAAATTAGAAAATAGATTTTGAAAACCAAACTAAACAGAGATTTCCCTTCTATTTTTAGGGATCAAACGTGACGATGTGTTTGCATGAAGCTTTTGGAAACACATTCTGCCTTGAATCCTGCTTCCAACATCGCCAAAAATCCATCCCTTAAATTTCTTTTAACAACTTATTTTAAAGCAACAAATTTGATGCCCCAATATCCAGGTTGTAGTGAGTGCTTTTGCGTTTGTGTGTTGGGTTATATTTCACAATTGAATGGGAACTTTGAAAGCATTTGCACCACAAGTATGTGATCAAGACATTGATGAAGCTGTTTTTGCCTTTGCTTGAACAGCTTGCCGTGCATATTGTGCTTGATGTGCGTGAAGGACACATGTACGCTAGAGGATAAGATGCTTAAAGATCCTAGGAGGCTCTATGCACCTGGTCGTCTCTATCACATCATTGTGCGGAAGCCCTTCAGGTATAGTCAGATTTCAAGTTTCAAGCAAAATTTGAAGAACCGAGGTTGGTTGCATAACTGAGGTTTTTTTGGGTGCCAAACCATATGAGATGGTTTGAAAATATAGGAAAAGGCTTCAAGCGTAGGAACTCAAGGGGAAGAGTGAGAGGATTATGCTGAGGTCCGTTTGTGGGGAGCAAGTGGACCCAGGTTTGTGGGGAGTAAGTGGACCCCATTTCATTATTTTGACACTGCACAGTCTGTGAATGGAACCATATGGGACTCCAGGAGCTGTAGATAACAGATCTCGTAAAATACCTGGTTCACATTGATACAAATTCAACACAGACCTGTTACTGAATAGATTACTACAGGAAGCATGTTCGAGTACTACCACAGCTGTAGTTTTGTAATTTTTTTTTCCTTCTAATTTTAAGGGCATAACTGCTACTTGTTTAGGTGATGGATTTCTTATATTTTCACTTAATGTTTGCAGGATTGGAAAAGCCCCCCCAATTGTGAGGACTGCAGTACCTGTGGATGGGAGGTTTGAGCACATAGTCCTGTCTTGCAACTTGATTTCTGACCATAGCATCATTTGGATAGAGAGAGAATCTCAAAATGCTCTTGATGTAAGTTTTCAATTCCTCTTGGTTAGCAATAGGGTAAGGTACCTGTTAAGAGCAACATTTCTATGTTTGGTTGAAGGAAGGAAATTAGGAGAAGAGTGAAATGTAGCTGTAGGGAATGAATTATGGGTTTCCTTCTTCTTGTCAACGTAGAAGAGAAAGGGAAATAGGAAGGGAATGGGTATTATGTCGTTTTAGGATTATAATTTTTGTTTGGTACATCAGAGGCCGTAGCCTTAGGGAGGTTTGAGTCTTCCCCTCCTAGTGAGGGGCAAGGGTTCTAGGCAACTGGGCTAGCCCTAGCCGGCTAGGATTATACCCTCATTTTATAAAACATTAACCAACTTTTGGCAGACAAGATTACAATTTTGGTTTATAGAAAGGTATATGAACTTCTATTTGATGCTGCCAGGCATATTGACTTTTCTAGGAAACTATCATTTTTGTTCTGAACATTAGCATGTAACAAGCAAATATAACTAATTGGTGTTGAAGAAATTCTTGGGGTAAATTACACTGATTACTTAAGTAATCGAAACTTACTAAAAGGGAGGTTAAAAGTAAACTTATGTTAACTTTCCTCTTGTAAGCTTACTTAAAGTAATCGAAACTAATGCAAATGGTTTGTAGACATAGGGATAAACAAAGATAAAATATGCATTTTACTATAAAAAGATGAAAATATCATTAATTTGTTCATACAACTACCGAATTACTGACAAAAAGGGGGGTACGTGTTATGTGAATTAAAAACATAAGGGAGCCCAATATAATTATGCCAAACTCGTAGGGCTCGATGTATTGTCTCCAAACTTCAAGGGAGGAGGTTAGTGTAATTTACCCAATTCTTGAATCTGCCCCTTCGACAGATCAATCTATTATGATGAGGGATTCCAGAATCATGTGTTGCTTTATTTTCAAGACAGAAAAATAAATCAGTTTTAGACTCTAGTGACAATCTGGTTGTGGTTCTTGAAATGCATGTTTTTTTGGTTAAAGCTCGAGATGCTCAAGTTGAAAGTTATGGAATTTTTTTATTTTTTTTTGGGGTCTTATTTTGGTTGGCGGTAACTTTGCATTTTTTTGGGGTCTGATTCTGAGTTATGGACATTTTACCTTTCGTTTCAACTTGATAGCTATTTATTTTTCAAGCGACATTTAGATCGTGAGGTAACAAAAGAAAAGACATGATTGTTGTTTCTCATATTCTTGTTTGGATGAAAAATGATTAAAAGAGGATAAATGTGTCTTTTTTATTTTATTTGCTTTGTAATTAGAGGGGTAGTTTAGGTATTATAATTTTATTTTATTTTTTTGTAAAGAGTCATTTTGGTTTCTGACAAAATCTCACCACTTGTGGTAAGAAACAAAACTTGAGTTTTAAGAGATTATCGTTCTCACCATTCATCACTTCAATAATCATCTAAACAAGTGATAAGAAATCTCATTTTCTCCATTTCTTTTCTTTTCTCACCAAACCGCTCAATCCAAACAGATGGATGAACAAGATTATATTCTATTCCGGTTGACTAGTTTACAACACAGTTTACAGTTGAGTGGTCAACCAGGTACAGAAAAATTGCCTTCTTTGTTTCTAAACCTTTTAATGTAGCACGGAAATCTTTTAGGAATTTGATAATAGATAGATGGTGTCTGCTCCAATTATTTTCGAGTTTTCAACAAATTATCATAGACAATGATTCGAGTTGTTCATGGTTGCTTATAAAGATATCATACAGAATCATATTCATCTCAAAACTATAAGCATAGATATAACAAATTAGAGGTCATGATGTAAAGAGATGAACACAAATTAGAGGACATAATGTAAAGAGATGAACACAAAAGATTTTATGTACAACTACTCTCATATTTACAATTAGTGTTACTTTTGATTACTCCATTCATGTTCAGATAGTAAAAAGCTTGATTGCATATTTTTATCCTTGCCGCTTTGAATCATTTTTATTTAGTTAGTTAGTTAGTTAGTTAGTTATTTCAATTCAGTTGATGATGGAGAGACAACGGATTATGGAGATCCCGCCACAGCAGAGGATGGAGCGGCAGGCCTCTCTTGCCAAAGAACATAGCGAGGAGTACAAGGCAGCATTACAGAGGGCTATGGCGTTGGATGTTCCTCTGGTTTACTCGCCCGGTTCATATGGAACGTTCCATGAAATAGAGGAAGGGGATGATTCAAGCAAATTACAAAAATAATTACCATTCATGTCACGGGGATCAATTAGTAAGATCAATATAGATGAGCTTAGCAAAATTGCCAGTCATTTTTTCGTTCACATTGGATAGCTTCCCCTTTTGTTTTTTACCCCCATGATATCAGATATGTATTGTTCGATTATTGATGAATCCACAAAAGGGCAAGTTGATTCAATTGTATCACAATCGGAGTAATTCAGAGAGAACCCTAGTTTTACAATGATGCAAAAATAATTCTTCCAGCTATATGTGCCGCTATTGGTCGTCTATCTAAAACATTGCATCACAAGTTAAATTTCTTACAACATTCATTGGGTTATGAATTATAGTCATTATCCAATGCGTAACGATAATAGATGTCATGCTAACCCGAAAACTAACTTGCTTATGAGCTCCGGGTAGGTCAGATATTTGATCAGATAATGTGTAATTCTGAGTTAGCAAACTACAAGAAACTCAGGTCCGGGAAGGTTTGCATGCTTTCCATTTAAAGAGTTGTATACAGATTGTAAACTAAGAGCATGATTCTTGGGTCAAAAACTCTGCTGTTCTTCAAACTATGACTGCAGATCAAGAATTGTTTCAGGTCAAAAAATTCGTTGTCTTCAAACTATTACTGCAGATGAAGAACTGCTTCGGTTGCAGGGATGAGGACAATGTATCAAAATCACCATTCTATCTCACCAATTTCACCACAAAAAATAAAGTAAAATGAAATGAAACAACAATATATCACTGCTAAAAAAACAGAAAGCGACCACTGCCACCACAATATGACTAATTGAGAGAATATATGGAACTGCATTCTAAGTAATATTATTGATTCATACCCTACAGCTCACAATTCTCAATAGAGAAATTAATTCCCTTTCTCAAACAAAATTGATTGTTGAAGAATATCAGCAGAGATTAAAAAAAACAATTGAAAAAGGTTTCCAGTGTGTTACCTTGCATTCTCTTAATTTGATGAAAGTTTCAGTGTTTTAGCTTGCATTCTCTTCGTTTGATAAAAAGGTTACCAATGTCCGATTAATTTATTTTTTTTGCATGTATGTTATATCTCTGCATTTATTAACAAAGACCTTCCAAAAAAACAAATTAAACTCCAAAACTCACTGTGGCATTGGGTAATGTTTATGTTTTTTTATTTATGTTTTAAAAAAATTTGTAAACTAATTTTTGTTTATTTTTGAAAAAACAAAAGCTACCAACACGTTTAGGTTGAACAAAATATTTGAAAAATTTTAAAAACAAAAACCAAAAACATGTTTGCTAAATCATACAATGTTTATATTTCTTTATTTTTATTATTTATAAGTATGGGGATCATACAAACCATAAGATTATAATAAGCATCCATAAAACCACCTTTTTTTATTATTTTTTATTTTTTAATGGCCTAATGTTAATCAAAAGGGCGATAATGGACCATAAGTAAATATTATTCGACACATATGACTAAGAGCACTCCGTTTATAAATTTAAATTTGAAATCTTTTTGTCCAAAAGTCTAGACGTTAAATAAAAGAAATTTTATTTTTACACACGTATTTATCTCAGTACATATTATTTTTCAGTGCATATACTTATGAATTTGATTAAATATTATTTGAGTGTTGCTATTAGCACCCTATGAATTATTAGTTTTTTTATTACAATAATAGTCTCAAATAAAATTACGAAAAAGGACATCATTAATTTTAGAATACTTTATCTCACAATTAAACCTAAACACTACTACATCATGAATTATGGTTTATGAGAGCACCCACCTCCATCACCACCCATCCATCTTCCCCAAATCTTACCTTCAAAACTTACCCACTCTCAAAACCTTGAAAACCCTTTAGCGGTAATATTTTGGCGATAACAGTAGCAACCATTTAATTACCTAAACTTTTCCAACAATAATAATGAGTGAAAGCATTTTCGACAACCACAACTCCATGAGACGAGAGGAGTACGACAATTAAAAGTTTAGAGGAAGTTCATAGTTTTGATGCTATTCTTAGCTCAAAAGAGATTAGCCTTGTAAGGGTAAGTTTCTTAAAAAAATTCGCAAAAATAATAAAATCTGTTCATCATTTTTTTGGGATTGAACTCCCAAATATATGACTGAAATTCGAAAACACAGGCTCGAACATTGTTTATTTGTACGGGAACCGATAACCGAACATTTATTATTTATTATTTTGGACTCTTCTTCTTCTTCTTCTTTGTGGGTTTTGTTAAGGTTTTTGAAAGAGAGGTTTTTTTTGGGGTGTGCATTTAATTGAATGGGTGGAATATTTTCACAAGGATAATTTTTGTATTATTTGGGGAGAGAAAAGAAATTTTTAAGGGTTTCAAAATTTATAAGTGGGGATCCAAAGAAATGGATGGTCCAAAATAATAGATGAGGTGCTAATAGCGCCACTCATATTATTTATCTCATTCCACATATCACATATTCCAATTATAACCCTTAACTCAAATATTCAATTTGGAGTTTCCAATACTTAGATGGGTTCAATAGTGCCGTGGCCTATCTTTTTGTTGATGCATTTTGTTGTTCTTATCTGCTCTGTTCATAGCGAGAATGAGACTGATCAGCTAGCCTTGCTCGCATTCAAGTTTGAAACAACTAGTGATCCATTTGGTGCTCTCAACTCATGGAATGAATCAATCCACTTCTGTCAATGGTTTGGTGTAACATGTAGCCGCTCCAACCAGAGGGTCATTGTGTTGAACTTGTATCATCAAAAATTAACAAGCTTTATTTCGTCTCACATTGGAAATCTAAGCTTTATAAACGAACTATCATTGAGTAACAATAGTCTTAGTCACAAAATTCCCCTAGAACTTAGCCGTTTGCCAAGATTGTAGGAGTTGTTGGCCTTTCCTAGAAAGCAAAGCTCGCGCGGAAAACTCGCTGGAAAATCAAACTGGTGGTTTTACGACGGTGGCTGCAGAAAAGGTGATTATAAGGAAGAAAAAATCGTTTGACTGTTGTTAACAATGAACCATTCAAGATCGTCTTCCTCTCTACTGTTCTCCATTGGATTAAACAAATTGAATTGATTCTACAAAGAGACAGATAGGAAAAAAACAAAAGGGTTTGTGGGTTTGTTTGTTATTGGTGGTGGTAAAGAGAGAAAGAGAGAGAGAAGAAAAAGAAAAAGAAAAGAAGATGAAATGGGTTGGCTAGGGTTTTCATGTCCATTATGGTCATTTTACTTTAGGATATAATTGTCATTAAAATAAATTTTCATTAAGTATGTACATTGAGGTAAGTAGGTGTATGAAAATAGAATTTCCCGTTAAACAAGTCTGTCTATAAGGACATGCTTGTATAAAATGACCAGAAGAGGTGATTATTAGGAAGAAAAGATCGTTTGATTGTTGTTAACGATGAACCATTCAAGATTGTCTTCCTCTCTATTGTTCTCCATTGGATTAAACAAATTGAATTGATTCTAGAGAAAGAGAGAGATAGGAAAAAAACAAAAGGGTTTGTGGGTTTGTTTGTTGTTGGTGGTGGTAAAAAGAGAAAGAGAGAGAGAGAGAAGAAGAAGAAAAGATGAAATGGGTTGGCTAAGGTTTTCATGTCCATTATGGTCATTTTACTTTAGGATATAATTGTCATTAAAATAAATTTTCATTAAGTGTATACACTGAAGTAAGTAGGTGTATGAAAATAGAATTTCCCAGTAAACAAGTATGTCTATAAGGACATGCTTGTATAAAATGACCAAACTATCCCCATAAATATATGTACACAGTTCTTCATTTCTTCTCAAAACTAACGTATTCTCTTTCTCCTTCTCATCTCCTCTTTCTTCTATCACCACTACGGAAAACCTCTCCGGCACCACCGCCCAACAACAAGGGCTTCCTATGGTGTTGTTCCAACTGCTGTGACGTCATCGAGCCTCTAATCTCTACCAGCCTAACAACGATCATCTCAAACGTACATAGGCAAGCGTCGCCGTCTGTCGAAAACCTACCACCACTATCGTCGCTTCTTCTTCTCTTCTACTATTTATCTACAAATCCTAACCCTTAGCTTGCTTCTCTAACCTTTTCCTCTGCCGCCACCATGAAACCGCGCGATGACAAATAACAGATCACAATAAGAGAAAATGAACCAGATCGCAAAGAGTCCACCCTTCAAATATGTGATTCTGGTATGAGATCGTAGTAGATCACCATCTCACAATCGCGCAATAAGATCTAGTTTCATATTTGGTTATAGGTTTGCGACGGCATGAAGTGGGCGGGTTAACGGCATTGAAATCCACCAAGCCACTATTTGTTCAAATTTTGAACAGATTTGGCCAAATCTTATTATATGTTCAAATTTTGAACAAATTTATCATTTTTTTAATATGTTGCAATCTGTTTCTTCATCATCATCATCATCAACAACAAACAACAACCAAAAAAAATAAACACCAAAAATAATTGAAAATTAACTCCAAAAAAATTGAAAAATGAAGAATTTCATAGTACTATGTTCTTTGATGCTTTCCCAAACATCTTTGATGATCAATCGATCTACACAAAACACAAAACAAAGCACAAAAACGATCAATCAAACCCTCGAGAATCAAGATATATATAGATCGATACACATAAATATACAAATATAGAGATTTTATGGAGAAAAAATGAACCAATTATGAGTCAAATCTGGTGAATTTAATGCAGTGGTGAAGAGATAAAAATTCAACAAGAAGAATTTTCACAAATAGGAAAATTGGCTTGGAGGAGACGGATAGAAATGATCTAATTATCTAATTTCTAGTGGCTTGGAGGAATTGTTTAAAGCAACAATTTTCAACAAATGATATTAATAGATAGGAATTTTGAACATATTTTTGGACAGATAATTTTCACATATAGGAATTTTGAACAGATAGGGTTTGAAAAGGGAAGTGGATAGAGGAACAAATATAGAGAGAAAAGTTTGAAAATAATGTGAATTTGAACAAATAGAAAAAATAAGTTATAAAAATTCAACAAATACAAAAAATTTGAACAGATAGGCAAAAAAATTGAACTGATAGATATAAGTTTGAATAGATGTTCAAAAAAGTCAACAGATAAAAAAAATTAACAGATAAATTAAGGAGTAAAATTGAAAACAAAATGTCCTTGAAAACAAATAAAAATATTTATCACCAAACTATTTTACAAAGGGTGGATCTCTCACTAATAAAAAAAATATTCACTGGACCTAATACCTTGTACCTTCTTTATGTTGAACTTTTCAATAATTCTCTCTATAACTAAAGACTTCTTTCTTCATAATCACAATCAGGGACGGATTCAGAATTATCATTATGGAAGTGTGAAGATATGTTTGAAAGTGCAAATTCTTATAATTTTTAATTATTTCAAAATTTTAGTGTAATATATGATACTTTTAAAAATTTTAAGGGCATAGTCGTTCCCACTCCCTCTCCTTAAATTCATCATTGACCACAATAACAACTATAATGAGTCATAAATATTATCACAATAAATTATTACCAAATTATAACTACTATTACAATGAGTCATAAGTGGCTATCTGATACACCTTTTTTTTGGGTGATGTATTATTGAATTTTATTTAAATTAGTGACTGTTCTGACTTTGTTTTATTATATTTAACACCTCCCAAAAAAAAAAAAAAAAAAAAATACATATTATAGCACCATAAAAAGGCCGTTAGTAGTAACAAGGTTATGAAATGGTTCAAGGTTGCTTTTAGGCGTTCTCGAAACGGGACTATTTTACGCCAACTATTCATAGTTTATAAATATAATTTAGGAAAAATTATTTAAAAGTCCTATTAGGGAGGCTTGTGTTACATTTGGTTCCACAAAAAAATTTATGTTTCCATAAGTCCTGTAAGAAGTTTCTTGACATATTTACCCTCAATATTAGTTGTTAATATCATAAATAATAATAAAACCATATATAGGGAAATTGATATAAGCGTAATGTAACGCAACATCTACATAAACGTAACGTGACACCTATACGTAACGTGACATCTACATAAACTTAACGTAACGTGACACTTACATAAACGTAACATGACACCTATATAAACGTAACGTGACATATCTACATAAACGTAACGTAATGTGACACCTACATAAACGTAACGTGACACCTATGATCTATGGTAACATTGAATTTTTTATATAGGAAATTGATTTTATTTATTTTTTGAATTTTTGAATTTTTTTTTCAATAAAAACTTGTTGATGGACCTTTTTGTAAAGAAGAACGTAGAGCATATCTCTTTCCTATTGTTATCCGATTTCTATTCTCATCTCTCAAGCTTTTTGGCTAAAATTAGCACAAATGTGCTCTCATATTAGGCAGATTAACAAATATGCGCTTTCAGCTATGATTTTCCTAATGTTGTCCCTGTTCTTGCTCTGTGACTCTATTTCTGCAGATCCTAAATCCATATCTTGTGATTCAAGTCTAACTAATTACACACCAAATAGCTGATTTGGGAACAACCTCAAGATCCTTCTTGAGTCCCTATCATCGAACACTCTATTAAATCAAGGCTTTAACAGCATTGCAATCGGAAACAATACTGATCAAGTTTATGGGCAAGCTCTCTGCAGAGGGGATGTCACTCCTGAAGTGTATCGGGATTGCATAAAGAATGCAAGACAGGAGATCGAATTGGTCGATTGAATCGTTTGAGGAGCCGAGCCCTAGCGTTGTGTGCCCTTCCATTAATTAATTTAAAATTATAATTTTTATGAATTAATTTAGATTTCACATATATTATTGATAATTTTTTAAATTTTACAATTAATAATACTGTGTGAGTGAATTTCCGATCACACTGCCCTCCTTAGTAATCCAGCTGTAGAACACAGACAGAATAGATGGCACCCTGTAATCTACACAGAAAGAAAAGGCTCTGGCGGTGGTTCTTCCACCCGGGGGCACTCCGACGATCAAGTCAGTATCTCTCAAAGATAAACAAGTGCTTAAATTACTGCTCAAGACTCAAAATTGCGTACCTTAGACCCGCCGAGGGTGCCCTTCTTTTATAGTTTAACTCTCTCCCAGTCCCACTAAAAGTCTGGCTTCTATGGACTCCAATTACGGATTTACCTTGGACTCTACAAGAGATAAGGATAGACCCCCTGAGAGTATCACCTGTATCCATCTTGTAGTCTTTCTTCATTCTAGGACTCCTGTCCCTTATCCGTTTATCCCGGATTCCTATATTCTCGCAGATAACCTCGGCAACTCCGAGATAACCTTGGCATAACTACCACGACACGTGGCACCTCGGCTGACACTTCGGTGTCACCTCGGCCACGTGTTGGTACTCAGAAAATACATTCCCACAACTGCCCCCTAGGTTCTATTACCTCGGCAGTCTGAGATGATAAAACCTATACTTGAACTTTTTTCTCGTACGTCGGCATAAAAACTCTCTAGCCGAGATCATTTATTTCAGGCCGACATGTCTTCATCCAAGAACAATTTTCAGATCAATTCTCCTTCGCACATGAGCTGTCATGCACCATTTTTCAACCGTTCCTCGACGCTGCTTTTACCCTTTATTGGTCCGCGGCCGTGACGCTACCAGAGGTCGTCTTTTCTCTACTTACGCCGTCTGACGCGTGCGTTGCCCTAGGCACAATAATTGCCCTATTTTCGCCATTGCTTCACCTTTTGGACAAATTGGTTTGCCTCTCTCTTCATTCTTCATTTTTGCATTTGAATTTTCCTACTTTATTCTCTCTCTAAAGTTCTTTCTTCTTGAGTCTGCCATTGTTCTAAGCTCGAAGTTCTGCGACTGTCTCCCATCTGTCATTCCTCGCTTTTGCCATCACAGATCCGTCATTTGTCCTCATGAAGTTTCACTCCTACCACCTTATCCGTAAGCAATCGATCTTTCTTTCTTAGTTCTCGCTCTTGCATTTGGTTTGTGAATCATTCATCTGAATGCATCTTTCTTCACGATTCTGCATGCTATGAACATTTGTCTTTTTACCTCGCTTCTTGGTCTTCCACCCTTTGTGTTCTTGAATCTGAGACTTCGTTTTTGTTTTCTGCTTTGTTGTATCTTTTCCAGATCTGTGCCCTTGATCTTTGTCTTCGTAGCTCTTAGGTTTGGGATTTGCTTATAGAACCTTCAATCTTTAGGAAAAATTGAAACAAACTTTACTAATACATACCTAGGTTTAAGCCGAGGTCCCAACAACCTTTTAAGAACATCTTGTTTCTGTAGCCAAGTATCCTTACACCAAAATCATAGGTATGTGGAGAAATAGGGTTAACACCCCAACCAAATTAGAATTTTTTAGGCAAGAATTCTCCATCCCAGCTGATGTCCATCTGAGACTAGCTAGTGATGACGACTCCATTATGTCCAAGGATGATTCCATGCCTTTTCCCGTTGTAGCCTTTGTTGAATGTGGGCTTCGGTTCCCCCTAGATCCCCTTTTTCGTGAAGTCCTTTACTACTACTCTTTGAACCCTATGCAACTCACCATCAACGCCCATAGAACGCTTAATGGTATCATAGCCTTAGCTCGGCAAGAGAATGTTAGGATCACTCTTGCGACATCCAATCTTGATATACCATGTGCGCCCCCCACCTGAAGGAAAAATGTTATGTTTATTACCTTAAGCCGAGGTCTACCGAATATAAGATCGTAGCCGACCTCCCAGACTCCAACAAAGGGGCTGGAGATGATTATCTCATTGCTTCTGGAAATTGGGAATTTGGCCCAGAAGAAGAAGTCCATCTCTTCCCTATTCCTCGAACGGTCAAGGAGGGCAAGGGTAAGAGCCCAGTGTCAATTACTTAGCTGTTGCGTTCTTCTATTTTTCCAAAAAATTTTATCTGTTTCTGATGTTATGTTATGTTTTGCAGACATTCGCAAGTCTCCCAAGGATTTTCGCCAGTCTTATTTCCCTGGCAAGGATCTTAAGAAGCTTCTGGACCTTCCCATCCAAAAGCGCAAAGCTCCACTCCTGCTGAACTTCATCCCCTCCTACAAATCCACCTTGCTCGACGTTCCAAGAAGGAAGAAAAAGTGCTCCTCTTCTCCTACTGTAGTAACTCAAACCGCATCCACATCTCGGGCTGATCAAGGATCAACTTCTGATCCAGCCGATCAACCTTCCACCTCGGCACCACACTTGGTACCAATTTCTGAAAGAAAGCGTCGGTGGCGACTTGTAAAACAAATTAAATGGTGCCCAAAACCGCCGCCTAAGATCTCTTAGCCGACCTCCCACCGATGTCGACGCTAATTCCCACTCAAACCGTGGCTCCCTCGGAAAAGAACAAAGAAGGCCCAAATTAAGGCCAAGAATCTCAAGTTGAGGCCGAGGATGCCCAAATATCTCCAAGTCAAGGAAGCAAAGAAATCCCAACCAACCGCTGGAAAGAGGCATGCAGAGACTCAACCATCAGAATCTCAAAAATCAAAAAAGCCGAGGTCTTCTTCTGCGAAAACTTCGAAGTCCAAGATACCAAGTGTCCCTTGGGCCCCCCAGTTCACTTTGGAAGACAGGCCAATAATGGCGAATGAGAGTGCCGACGACATAAATGTCGGCGTGGCTCTCAGTACTGCACTGCTTTTGCCTGGTGATTTGGAGCGAAATGCTGGGAATAGTGAGTATGAGAACTACGCTTTAATGCTCCAACACTCAGTTCAAGTAAGTGCTTCAGTTTCAGTACTCGTCCTTTCTTTTTGTTTCATACTTTGAATTTTTTTTCTAACACTTCTATTTTCTGTCAGTTGTCCAAGACGCCCATTCCTTTTCAATGCGCATTTGAAAATCGAGAAAATTGGCGAGATGAAGAGGGAGTTTTCTTCCTTCAAAAGATAAACAAAAATCTTCAAGCAAAAATGAAAACGTTGGAGGCCGAGGCCGCCAAGCCCAACAGCTTAGCCGAGGAAAAGGTCAAGGCCGAGGTCAGAAAGACGGTGGTCAAGCCCAAAAGAAAAAGTCGAGAAAGAGCAGCCCAAGCCGAGAAGGAACTCCAGGAGGCTTTGGCTACCAAAGATGCTGAGATCAAGGCGGCTGATGATATGGCATACACCCAAGGCATGGCCGATGTTACTGAGGAATACAAACTTCAAGTCAGGTAGACATGCAACAGGGGCTTCTCCCTTGGTTGGATGTCTCTTGTCAAGAAGCTTAATATCCCAGATGACTCGCCATTGCGTAAGGCGGATGCTATTCCTCTGCCATTCCCTCCGCCTCTACCTCCAAGTCAACTTGAAGACGAGGAGGAATCCGAGTCTGAAGCCGACGATGAAGACAATGCTCTAGTAAGGAAGCCCAAAGATACTAATGAGACCAAGTCTCTTCCTCAGGATGATCAAATCCTGGACTTGACTAATGAGAAGATGATGAGGTTATTAAAGAGGCCACTCCTGAACAAGTATCGTCTGATGTCCCCTTGGTTGAAAAAAGTCTTGATGAAACGGTAGCAGAAATTAATGCTGAGATTGCGGCAGAAAAAGATACCGAGGTGACTCCTTCAGAGTCCTCCGAGGTACCAGCCCATCAATCTGCAGAAAAAGATGCCGAGGTGGTTCTCCCAGAGTCCTCCGAGGTCTTAGTTCAACCATCTGCTAATGCTGAAGACGTTTGAAATGTTTTTTGTTCTTTTTTCTTTCTTTTGTACTTTTGTCTTCTGAACAATGCAAACTCTGTATATGGCCGATGTGCCTTTTTCCATTCTAATGCTTGATACAACTTTCTTCTACTGAGTGTTTGTACTTTTATATTCTTATGACTGCTTCTGCATGATTCTATACTTAGAATATTTTGCAAGTCTCTTCTCCTTTGTACAATCTCCTCGGGGAGAAACACCTCGGGTATGTTTACCTGAAGATTTATCTCGGCTAGGACTTCACCTGTAAATTTTTCATAAACTTCAACAAATATAAAGCATATAAACTTAATTTAACTTTATCTTGTAAATTGCTACAAATTTCAACAAGTGAAGATAAATAATTATATCGGCTTAACTTTAACTTGTAAATTGCTACAAATTTCAACAAGTAAAGATAAGGAATTATATCGGCTTAACTTTAACTTGTAAATTGTTACAAATTTCAACAAGTAAAGATAAGGAATTTATCTCAGCTTAACTTTAACTTGTAAATTGCTACAAATTTCAACAAGTAAAGATAAGGAATTATATCGGCTTAACTTTAACTTGTAAATTGCTACAAATTTCAACAAGTAAAGATAAGGAATTTATCTCAGCTTAACTTTAACTTGTAAATTGCTACAAATTTCAACAAGTAAAGATAAGGAATTATATCGGCTTAACTTTAACTTGTAAATTGCTACAAATTTTAACAAGTAAAGATAAGGAATTTATCTCAGCTTAACTTTAACTTTAACTTGTAAATTGCTACAAATTTCAACAAGTAAAGATAAGGAATTATATCGGCTTAACTCTAACTTGTAAATTGCTACAAATTTCAACAAGTAAAGATAAGGAATTATATCGGCTTAACTCTAACTTGTAAATTGCTACAAATTTCAACAAGTAAAGATAAGGAATTTATCTCAGCTTAACTTCGGTTAAGTATAATCTCTATTTAGCTTCGGTTAAGCATTATCTCGGATTAACTACGGTTAAACATAATCTCGGCTTAACTTCGGCTAAGTTTTACCATCGTTTTCTTCGCCTTTCAATG
Source organism: Camellia lanceoleosa (assembly GCA_025200525.1). NCBI lineage: Eukaryota > Viridiplantae > Streptophyta > Magnoliopsida > Ericales > Theaceae > Camellia > Camellia lanceoleosa. The sequence continues at coordinate 99,685,241 of CM045763.1, read as the reverse complement.
TGAACCTAAGTTCCACGTGGGTTCTCATTATTCAAAAAACAACATTGTGCATAGTTTCATAAGTTGTTGAAAATTCTGCTAAGATTTTATTGATCATATCGGCAAAAAATCAAACAGGCATCTAATGATAGAAAAACTTTAAATTACAAGTGTTCCATGGTCTAGGCAATGCTTTGCCTTCATTATCTTCGAGCTGATATGCCCCATTTCCTAACACCGAAGTAATTCTGTATGGTCCTTCCCAGTTTGGGCCAAGCTTGCCCTTTCTGGGATCCTTCTTATTGCCGACGACTTTTCTCAAGACTAGGTCGTTGACTTGAAAATCCCTTAGATTGACCTTCTTGTTGTAAGCTTTGGCAAGCTGTTGCTGGCATGCCGCAAGCTGGATTGCAGCTTTCTCTCTTCTTTTTTCTAGTAGGTCCAGATCTCGGGCTAAGAGCACATCATTAGACCCGTTCTCAACTCCCTGTGTTCTGATCCCTGGGATGCCGATCTCCAATGGAATGACTGCTTCTGTGCCATAAGTCATGGCAAAGGGGGATTCCCCTATTGATCTTATCGGCGTAGTGCGATATGCCCAGAGCACGTTGGGCAATTCGTCTACCCACTTTCTTTTTGCTGCCTGCAGCCTCTTCTTTATCCCATCCAGGATTACTTTGTTGGATGCTTCAGCTTGCCCATTACTTTGGGGAAAGCTTGGTGTTGAAAAGTAATTCTTTATCTTGAACTTTGCACAAAAATTCTTGATGAGTTTGCTGTCAAACTGTGTTTCGTTGTCGGCAACGATTGCTCTTGGAATCCCAAATCTGGTGATGATGTTTTTCCAGATGAAGTTCTTCACATCCACATCTCGGATTTTGGCAAGAGGCTCTGCTTCTATCCACTTTGTGAAGTAGTCTGTTGCTACTAGTAGGTACTTCCGCTGCCCAGTTGCTTGGGGTAATTGTCCAACGAGATCCATGCCCCATTGGGCAAATGGCCAAGGGCTGGAAACCGGGTTCAGGTCAGCAGCTGGCTGATGTATCAAGGGTGCAAACCTCTGGCATTGTTCACACTTCTTCACATAAGCTTCTGCATCTTTTTGCATATAGGGCCACCAATACCCCTAGGTAATGGCCCTGTGAGCTAACAATCTGCCCCCTGCGTGGCTTCCACAAACTCCTTTATGAATTTCATATAAAAAGTCTTCGACCTGAAGAGGGTGTACACACCTTAAAAGAGGTCCAGTGAAGGATCTTCTATAGAGATGTCCTTCTACTGTCAGACTGAATCTTGCCGACTTCAATCTGACCTTGTGTGCTTCCTTTCGATCTTCTGGCAGCTTTCCCTCTTTTAGGAATGCAATAATTGTATCCATCCAAATTTTGGTCCCATGTCCACACATAATGCCTCTCGATTGTGTTCGTGGCTCTATGCTCGCCACGATAGGTAATCGATCATTATTGTCCTCGTCTTCCGGCTTTGCATTGAACTTGCTAAATTGGCCAACGCTGCGGGCGTGGTTGTTATCGTCTCTACCGACCCAAAGAAGTCGGCATTTGAAACATGTCCGCCAAATTGATGACTTCTTTATGTATGTCGACATCCTTTCATCTCGCCAAGAAACTCTCATGTAGTTTGATTTACTATAAGTTGTGAGTCACAAAAACTATTACCTCATCTGCGCTACTTCTTCACCCAAAGAATCAATGCTTCATATTCCGCCTCATTATTCGAGGCTTTGAACCCCGAATGGATCGCCCAATATCTCCATCGGGGATATTAACACCACTCGCCGCCTCGCCGGTTTGAGCTCCCATCAACAAAAAGTTGAAAGGAGTCGATGTAAATGCCGAGGGTCTCGAAGTTTTTCCTTCCTTGGTTCTTTAGCCTTGGCCGGGCTTCTCCTTCCTTGTTTGGACATCATTCATCTTGGCTCAACGGAGTCTGATGTTCGATGTATTCTGGGCGAGAACTCGCCACGAAGTCGGCCAAGACTTGGCCCTTAATTGTCGTTCTCCTCGAACTCCAGTCATATTGGCCCAAAACTACTACCATCTTGCTATTCTTCCAGCTTAAGTCTCCTTGTTGCAACAAGGATTTTAGTGGGTCCTGTTAGAACCACTATCTTGTGAGCCCGAAAATAATGGTTTAGCTTTTTGAGGCCATTACCATGGCCAAGATTAATTTCTCCAAGTAGATACCTTGTTTCTCGATCGGCCAAGATTTTACTTACATAGTAAAATGTACCTTCGCTTCTCCTTCTCTTCTCGGATTATCACAAGACTTACTGCGTGCTCAAACCGCTAAGTATAAAAACAGCCTCCTCAAGGTTGAGGTGTTGAGAGGACTGGAGCCGAGGTAAGATATTTCTTCAGGTCGGCAAAGCGGCCTCACATTCCTCTGTCCATAGAAAATCCGTGAACTTTTTCACCAGATTGAAAAAAGGTTTACATTTGTCCGAACTTCGGCTTATGAACCTGTTTAGGGCTGCGGCCCTTCCAGTAAGCATTTGAACCTGTTTTGCTGATGTCGGACTCTGTAATTCCAGAATGGCCTTGATCTGATCTGGGCTGGCTTCAATGCCCCTTCTAGTCACCAGGTATCCCAAGAACTTACCGGATTCGACTCCAAACGCACATTTCGATGCGTTTAGTCGGAGCCGATATGCTTTGAGTATGTCAAAGACCTCTTTTAGGTCAGCAAGATGATCCTTTGGTTCCTTGGTCTTTACGACCATGTCATCAATGTAAACTTCTACGGTTCGGCCAATCAAGTGTTTGAACATCTTGGTTACCAGCCTTTGGTAAGTTGCTCATGCGTTCTTTAACCCAAAAGGCATGACTCTGTAACAATACAGACCTTTGGGAGTGATAAACGCTGTCTTTTCTTCATCTGGGGGGTACATGGCTATCTGGTGATACCCCCTATATGCATCCAAGAAGCTCATCCTTCCATGTCCAGATGTGGCGTCCACCAACTGGTCGATCTTTGGCAGAGGGAAGCTGTCTTTAGGACAAGCTTTGTTCAAGTTTGTAAAATCTACGCAGACCCTCCACTTGCCATTCTTCTTTTTTACTACCACGGTGTTTGATAACCATGTCGAATAATTGGCTTCTCTGATGGCCCTGGCCTCCGGGCTTTCGCTCTACTTCTTCCTCCGCTTCGACGCGGCATCAACGTCGGTCTTTTGGCTCGTTGTATTACAGGTTTGGCCGACCTGTCAACGTTGAGTCTGTGACATGTGACCTCGGGGTCAATGCCAAGCATTTCATAAGGTGTCCAGGCGAACACCTCAATATTTTTCCTCAGAAAGGCTTCTAGCCCCCTTTCCTCTTCTTCGGCTAATCCTATGCCGAGAAGAAAGAAGCATTCTTCATCGTCCTCCTGGACGAGGATTTTCTTCAGTGCTTCTTCACTTTTCTCGGTCGGCTCCTTGCCGACATCATCTAGGACCTTCATGTCCTCTTTTTCAACTTCTGCCTTCTCTGGTTCCCGAATGCTGCAGGTTAATTTCATTGCTGCCATAGAGCAATTTTTCGCCTGCAACTGATCTCCTCTAACTTTCTCAATCCCATGTTCTGTTGGGAACCGTAGCAGTTGATGCAATGTTGAGGGAACTGCCCCCATTGCATGCAACCACGGCCTTCCCAAGATGATGTTGTAAGGCGAGGGTGTGTCAATCACAATGAATTCTGTCTTGATCTTCTTCGTGCCAGCCTGTACCTCCAAGCTTGTTACGCCTAATGGCCATGTCAGCGTTCCATTGAAGCCGACCATCGGGCCGTTTGACTGTTCCATGTCATCAGGGTGAAGGCCTAACTCCTTGTAACATCTGACATACATGATGTCGCAGGAGCTGCCTTGATCAATCAGGATGCGTTTCACCTGGCACTCCCCAACCTGGAGGGATACTACCAAGGCATCATTGTGCGGGTGCTGAACCATATCTAGGTCGGCTTCTGTGAAGGCTATTATCTGTCCTTGGCACTCTTCAGGCCGAGATCTTTTTAGTCTGACCTGGTTGACATGCTGCAGGTGTTTTACCCTCTGTGTCTCCCCCCGTATGTCGTTTTCATTCACCTTTGAGTGGATCACATTTACCACTCGAGGTCCGCCTGCCTAAGGTTGCTGCGCTGGAGGTGGTGGGGCTGCTGGTGCTTGAGGCAATCGTGCCTGTTCTTCCCTTGTTTTGGCCTTATCCACAAGGTCTCTCAGATGGCCTTGCCTCACTAAATCTTCTAAGTGTGCTTTAAGGGCTCTGCAACCCTGAGTTGGGTGCCCCTTCTCATTGTGGTAAGCACAACGCCTACCAAGGTTTCTTCCCATAAATTCTCCTGGTGCCCTTGCCAGCGCCCTGAAGTAGGGCTGATTTCGAATTTGATCAAGGACTTTGTGGACCGGAATTCGGAACACTGTCGTCACTGCCTGCTTAGCCCTCAACTCTGTCTCCTGTTTGCTGGGTCCATTGTTACCTCGGCCTCGCTTCGGCGAGCCGTTGCCTTTTTCTGGCTTTGTCTCCTTATTCCCCGATGTATCTTCCTCGGCTCTGGCATACTTCTCGATTCTCGCCATGAGCTCTTCCATGCTCTTTGGCAGGGTTTTTGCCAAAGACTTCCGCAGTGGACAGTCATCCTTCAGGCCGTTCTTAAAAGACACGACCGCCACCTCCTGGTTGCATTTAGGTATTCGATTGAACACCTCATAGTACCTCTTTGCATAGGCCCTAAGGCTTTTATCTTTGCCGATCTTCAGAGCCATCAATGCATCCACCTTCAATGGCTGCAGTTTGTTTATTATGAACCTGGCCACGAACATCTCGGCCAGGCCTTCCCAAGTCTTCACGCTGCCCTTTGGTAATTTGTGGAACCAATCTGATGCAATCTCCCCGAAGGATGAAGGGAACACTTTGCAGAGCAACGACTCGTTCCCACTATATAATGCCATTGAATTCAAAAATAATCCAACATGGAAATTAGGGTCTGACTTACCATCATATATCTGGAACCTCGGCATACTGAATCTTTTTGGTGCGATGAATTTGTCCAATTCCATCGAGAATGGTGTCCTCGGCTTATCCGGGGAGGTTACTTCGGCTCCGGCATTCTCCTGCTTCCTCTTTAGGTAATCTCTCAAGTCTTCTTTACTTCTTCCTGCAGCCCGGCTGTCTTTGGACTTCAAATTTTTCCAAGACTCTCGGCCTCATGGTGGCCCCTTTTCGATCCTTCCCCGCAGGATGCATCGAAATACAATACTCGCCCCGGAACATGCCGCTGTTCTTTGGGGTCGGCCTCTTTCTCGTGATATGTCCTTCGGGACTCTTCTCTTCTCGGCTGACTTCTTTGGAGGGTTGGTGAGAGTGCCTTCCACTCCTCGTGTGCTGAGGGGCTTCAGGGATTTCTTTCTGCCCCTTCTTCTGGGCGTTTGCTACTGGCATTGGCGTGTCCTGTAACGGGTATGGCGGCTGCATAACATTATTTTGCATCATGAAGTTGACGACCGATTGAAGGTCTGCCAACTTGTTTGCCATCTCCTTTACTTCTTCATCCCTCCTCAGACATCTGTCTTTCCAGGTCTGGAGGTCGTCTCGTTATAGTATTTGCCCTGGTCCGCTTTCTTTGATGTGTCGCCATCTTGGCCGACGCCTTTCTCTGCGTGATTCTGATCACGAGTTTCTTCGTTGTGGTCTCCTCCTTCAGCGTTACGGTTGACGGGTCTTCCACTCCCAGCAGGAGTGTTGTCCCCAATCTTTTCCTTCTGCGTGTTATTGGCCATCTACTCTTCTTTTGTTCCCACAGACGGCGCCAAATTGTGTGAGTGAATTTCTGATCACACTGCCCTCCTTAGTAATCCAACTGTAGAACACAGGCAGAATAGATGGCACCATGTAATCTGCACAGAAAGAAAAGGCTTCGGCGGTGGTTCTTCCACCTGGGGGCACTCCGACGATCAAGTCAGTATCTCTCAAAGATAAACAAGTGTTTAAATTACTGCTCAAGACTCAAAATTGCGTACCTTAGACCCGCCGAGGGTGCCTTTCTTTTATAGCTTAACTCTCTCACAGTCCCACTAGAAGTCTGGCTTCTATAGACTCCAATTACGGATTTACCTTTACAAGAGATAAGGATAGACCCCCTGAGAGTATCACCTGTATCCATCTTGTAGTCTTTCTTCATTCTAGGACTCTTGTCCCTTATCCGTTTATCCCGAATTCCTGTATTCTCGCAGATAACCTCGGCAACTCCGAGATAACCTCAGCATAACTACCACGACACGTGGCACCTCGGCTGACACTTCGGTGTCACCTCGGCCACGTGTTGGTACTCAGAAAATACATCTCCACAAATACAAAATAAAAATATTAAGATTATATATCTATTTCAAAACAAACGGATTAAAAAAATAAAAACTTATTAAGTTTGCGAAACATAACGTGACACATTACGTTACGTTTATGTAAGTGTTACATTACGTTTATATAGGTGTCACGTTACGTTTATATAAGTGTCACGTTACGTTATGTTTATGTAGGTGTCACGTTACGTTCATATTGGTATCACGTTACGTTACGTATATATAGGTGTCACGTTACGTTACGTTTATGTAAGTGTCATGTCAGTTAGGATCTTGTGGAATATATTTTTATGAAAATAGGACTTGAGACTCTACAAGAAATTACACAGGATTTAGCCTAGCATAAGGTTCTGAAAAAGGACTTATAAATAAGTCTCCCTATAATTTAAATTGAAATTTCAGCACAAATTTAAAGATTGACACCACTTGTTTATAAATCAAAAAATTAGGTCTTTTCCATCTTGTTGACTACTCTTGCATGTCAACATATTCTTTTATCTTTCTCCATTGTTATTTGTTTTTATGATGCCGTTTGGAATAAAATGATGTCGTTCTTTTATCCCTTCCATATTGTTATGTGTTTTTATGATGGCATTTGGAGTAAAATAATGTCATCACACTAGAGAAAATTCGGACACCACTCTACTGTATAGTTAACCTACATATTATGTAATACATTTTGTATCAAATACTAAATATAATTAATTTTTGCACTAAAAATGAAGATAAATATATGTATGTTATTTTTTTACTTAATTATAATTTTTTTTAATATATTTATAAGATAATTATAACGTTTTGATTCAATTCCGATTGACCTGACAATTCAACCAATGAGTCTAGAAAAAAGTTATTTTTTAGCTCGATTAATGGTCTGAATTTCAGAACATTACTTCTCATGCAATGAAAAGAGGTGTTTCCTTGTGACAAAAGACCTCCAAAGTAAAAAAATAGTACAAGGGGAAAATTCTTACCATCAGCAAATCTCTTGTAACAATCTTACTAAGGATAATGCTATAGTGTGCAACTTACACCTTACACCTTTTTGTGTTCACTTACACCTTACACTTACACCTTTTTTACCTTGCACTTACACCTTTTGTGTAAGTGGCACATGGTGTGCAACTTATACATTTCATTTATACCTTCCACTTACACTTACACCTTACACTTACACCTTACACTTACACTTTTTGAGTTAGTGGCACATGGTATGCAACCCACTTACACCTTTTGTGGGTTGCACACCTAAGAAAACTCCTCTTACTAACACTAATAACCTAAATAAGGTCAAGTTTGGCATCTACTAAATAATACAAAAAGTCAAAAAGTCACTATCTTATTTAAGTCACATCATCTTATTTAAATCACATCACCTCTCTAACACATCACATCAAACCCAACCCAAACCCAACCCATATAAGCCAATAAGTCAAAAAGTGCACTTTTTTAGAATATCCCAAACCAACCCTTAAAAATTTGAATTTTCACTAAGGCTTGGTTTAGGAATAGGCTATTTTAGTAACTTTTTAACTTTTTACGAAAAAGTGTGTAAAAAAGTAGAGAGGTGATGTGATATGTTTTAGTTGGCTTTTTTGCTTTTCAACAATGATTCATCCCACTAAAAACACCACCACTAATAGCACTAATGCATTAAAAAAGTAAAAAAAAATAAAAAAATACAACTCCAAGACCAAAACATCACATCATTACTGGCGAGACCCACTGCCACCTAATTAGTGGGAGCACTAATTAGTGCTCCCAAGCATTTTTCTTTACTTTTTAGCTATTTTAGCCACTTCTCAAACATAGCTTAAGAAAAATGATTTAGACCTCTAAAAAAAGAGCTCTAATAGAGCTCTAATTTATCTTTTTCCTTCTCTTTTTTTGTCTTTTACTTCACGGACGGAAAATGAGTGAGAGCATTAATTAGTGCCACCACTAATGATGTGGCCGTGGGTTCCACCCACTGCCACAATGTTGTTGTGCCTATTTTTTTTTTTGAAAAAGTGGGTGCCACATCATTAGTAGTTGCTTTAGAGCACCGCTTTTAGTGGTCCCTAGCATTGCCCTTTACTTCACTATTTTTTTTTATTTTTTATTTTTATTCATGGACAACTCATTAGAGTTATGCTGCAGCAATTTTAATTAGAGCTCTGCAGCAACTCCGTTTCACTAAAACTTTGCAATTCCAAACCAATTTAATAGAATGAGGAGACAAATCTTCAGCCAATTTTGCCTTGAAGCACATACACTTAATTGAGAACACAAATATTTAATTTGCTCTAATATCTCATTTAAATATTTTGAAATGAAGCAAATGTTTTATAAATAAATAAATTACTCGTGTTAAAAAAAAAAAAAAAAAAAAACTTCAAATTTTCCACCTTTTCACTTATTTTAAAACTAGTTTTTGAAAACACAAGTCCGTACCAAATATATTGTTTAGTTATTTAAAATATATATATATATATACATGAAAATGTTTAATTTTTTTTTTTTTGGGTGAATTACACTAATAGTCCCTATAGTTTGGGACTTGTGTCACTTTGGTCCCTGACTTTTCAATTGTGACACATTTGACCATAAATTTTGAATCTTGTTCCAAATAAGGACAATTGAAAATATTATTAGATTTTTCAAGGGTAAAATTGTCAATTTGATAAAATATAAACTAATTTGACAAAAATTAATGTCAAACAAATATTTTTGGATTTTTTAAAATTATTTCTACCTACTAAAAATAAAATTATGTAAAATTGATAAATGTTTTAAACATTTATTTATTTTTTTACCAAATTAATTTTTATTATGTGTTTGGATAATGATCATATAAAATTAATTTTAAAAAATTAATCATGTAATTTTTATTAATTTTTATCATTTTTACATAATTTTATTATTGGTGGATAAAAATAATTTGTAAAAAATTAAAAATATTTTTTTGACATTTATTTTTGTCAAATTAGTTTATATTTTATTAAATTGACGATTTTGCCCTTAAAATTAAACAATGGTAACTTCAATTGTCCTTATTTGGAACAAGATTTAAAATTCAGGGTCAAATATGTCACAATTGAAAAGTCAGGGGCCAAAGTGACACAAGCTCCAAACTATAGGGACTATTTGTGTAATTTACCATTTTTTTTTTTGTAAATAAAAAATAAAAAATTGTAAACCTTATTAAACAATGCCTAACTGTTTGGAAGAACGTATTTGTAACTTAAAAATAACATACCAAGTCAAGTTTTTTTTTTTTTTTGGGCTTTTTTTAAAGCTTATTTTCAACTGTTTTTTAGTTGAAAAGGAAAATAAACTAGAATAGTGTTATCATAAACCTTAACTTTTTAAGGCACCTGCTTAATATAGTTTAAAATATAAAAATGAAAGTAGGCTAGAATAGTAGGGCTGCTCACGGGTCGGTTTTGGCGGGTTGCAGGTCAAAACCGACCCGACCCGCACTTATGCGATTGGGGAAAAATGGACTCAAGAACCGCTGATGCGCGGTTCGCGGTTTGTGCGGGCGGGTGCGGTTCGGTTTGCGGTTTAGATTTTTTTTTTTTTTAAACTTAAGCAAATTTGACATTTTTTTTTTACTTTCTAAACACTTTTTTTTTTTTTTAGAAGAGTTATAAATTAAATTACAAGATATACTATTCATGATCATAATAAATAGTCCTCATGTAAGATAAGATGTTATGGAAACATACTTGTGGATAGTGGGTTAACCTTTCTCCTTGGCTTGTAAAGGCAAATTAAAAGTCAAACTAGTAACACTAATTTAAATATGCAAAAACAAACCCTTAAAAGTCAAACTAGTAACACTAATTTTAATAGTGGATTAATCTTCACTATTTAGTTTTTAATATGCAATAATGTGATAATAGAATGACAATTCAAAATATCATATTTAACTGTGTCTACTAGACTAATAGAATATAATGATTTTATATATATATATATAAATAAAAGTCAAACTAGTAACACTAATTTAAATATCATTAGATTATGATAATGTATATAAGTATCCATATAATAAATTTTACTTTCATCCAAAATGTAAAAATAAAAATAATAACTAGTTATCTCCATCTATCCAAAATGCAAAAAATAATAATAATAACTAGTTATTTTTTCTTTTAAAAAAAAAAAAGGTTCATTTGCGGGATGGGGTTCGACCGAACCCGAACTTTGTGAATTTCTTGACCGCATCCGCCACTTACCTACATCGAAACCGCCCAAAGCATCAAGGGTAGGGTAGGCGGTTTGTTTGTGCCAGGTGAGTTGGTTGCCCAGCCCTATAGAATAGTGTTATCATAAATCTTAACTTTTTAAGGTACGCTGCTTGATATATAGTTTAAAAATGATAATGTTATGTACCTTAAATTTTGTGGTTTAAAAGTGATTTAAATGGCCAAAACGATGTCGTTTTGAGTACAGAACAACATAAAAATGACTAAAACGACATCGTTTTGGCCATTTAAGCTACTTTTGAGCCACAAAATTTGAGTTACGAGACATTTGCCGTTTAAAAATAAGTAGCAAATAAATTTTTTCATCCTCCGTTTGGGAAGAAAGGTTTGGGCTAAAATCGTCATATAAGACAAAATAAGTTATTTTAATTTAATAAGATAAAATATCACATCAAATCCATAATTATTATATTTTTTCTCTCATAAAAAGTCAAAAAAATCAAAAAAAAATTCCCAAATGAGACTTTTTAACCTCAGATTAAAATAATCAAAAAATCAAGAAACTAACCCACTTGCCAAACGAATCCACAATTAAAGGATGTGATCTGAAATTTGGACTCTGGACAAGTTAATGAGATTATTTCTATTGTCAAAGTTTAAAGAAATTACACTAGTTAGGCTTGCGTAACACTGTTTTTCCCCATACATGACTAGTTGATCTAATCAGGAAGAATTTTAGGGCCTCATGATCATGATATTAGTTAGGGATTGTTTAGGATGTCTTAGACTTCGTTTGGAAAGAAAAAAGTCAGATTTTTTTGATTAAAATAATCACAAAAAATAAAATAGTTTATTTTAGTCATAAAAAATAAAACATCAAATTCAACCCATAATCATTACAATCCTCTCTCACAAAAAAAGTTAAAAAAGTCAAAAAGCCAAAAAGTCCTTCTCAAATCAGACTAAAATAACCCAAGCTAAAATAGTCAAAAAGCCAAAAAGCTAAAAAACCAACTCATTTCCCAAACAGAGGCTTAAATAAATACGTTTTTGGCCTTTTTGAATTAAAAAATTGAGAAAAAAAAAGATGGATGTTTAGGTTAATTATTTTACTTTTTACTAAAAAATATGTATTAAAAAATTATATAAATAAGTGTATAAGAGAAGTTTTAGTGAAGTAGACAAGACGGTCCGCATGCAGTCAAGAGTAGTGGGTTGAGAAGGAGATAGGAAATGGTTGCCTCCTTTTCGGGCTTAAATTGACGGTGTCTTTTCGACTGTGGGGCCCACCAAGGGTCCCGTTTTATTAATTGGAATCGTCAATTTGTAGAATTCGTCAAGTACCATATGCTTGTAAAAAATCACGTTGATCAGATATCGATAGCTATCTGATCGTATTAGTTTTTTGTCAAGCATTAACTATAACACCATCCATTTTTTATACAAAACTGATTTGATCATATAGTTAGCGATATCCGATCAATGTAATTTTTTACAAACATAGAGCATGTTTGTTTTGAGGGATAAGAGGGTGGGATTGGACTATTAGTCCCACCGGACTAATAGTCCATTGTTTGTTTGAAAAATTTTGCTCCGGATTAATAGTCCTCCCGGACTAATAGTCCCACATATATGGGACTATCCTATCCCATGGGGGGGTGTGGGATAGAAATCATAGGATTGGTATCCCATGGGATTATTTTGTGAAATATCCATTTTACCCTCCATGCTATTACTTAGTAAACAATTAGAAAAGGGTAAAATAGTCTTTTGAACATTTATAAATTATTTTTTTAGTGTTGTTAATTTAAAACTATATATTAAATAAAAAATTTAAATTATAAATTATAAATTAAATTTAATTAAAAATAATAAATTATAAATTATGGCCTTATAAATTAAATTTTTTTAGTGTTGTTAAAAAATTAAATTTACATATTAAATAATTTTTTTAGTATTGTTAATTTAAAATTATATATTAAATAAAAAATATAAATTATAAATTAAATTTATTTAAAAATAATAAATTATAAATTATGGCCTTATAAATTAAATTTTTGTGTTGTTGAAAATTTAATTTATATATTAAATAAAATTATTTTTTTATTGTTGTTATTTAAAATTATATATTAAATAAAAATATAAAATATAAATTATAAATTTAATTTAATTGAAAATAATAAATTAAAAATTGTGGCCTTATAAATTAAATTTTTTTAGTGTTGTTAAATTATAAATTATAGTTTATAAGGATAAAATAGTCTTTTGAACATTTATCCTTATCCAATCCGTCTAACCAAACATTAGATTTACTAAAAATAGTCCAATCCAGACATCTAATCCCATGACTAAACAAACATAGGATACAAATCCAATCTAACCAAATAGTCCCGGAACAATGTATCCCGGGACTAACAGTCCGATGGATTACAATCCTCCTTTATCCAATCCGTCTAAACAAACACACCCATATAGTATTCGACGAGTTTTACACATTCAACGCTCAGATTATCAAAATAGGACCTATGATGGACTCTCATGGGCCGAACAGCACCGTGTTGTTTGTGTAATTTTTCTAAAAAAGTCAGAAAAGTCTGTGGGGGGTAGACAGGCACCAATTGTAATAATTAAGTGTAAAATTATTTTTTAATATTTTTTTTCAGTAAATAATGATAATTTTTTAACTTTTTGAATAATTTTTTAACCTTTTTCATATATCCCAAACCAGGCCTGAGTAGTTTTGAAATATTACTTGATATAAGCATTTAATGTTCTCAGTTCATTAGGTGGGTGCTTTGAAAGTTGATTATTTTAGTAGGTTATTTTAATTTTTGATTATTTTAATAGATTAAAATTTTTGTATTTAGAAATATGATTGAATTTTTTTATAATTAAATGGGATATTTGTGAGAGAAAAAAAAATAATTATGAATTTAATGGGACATTTTATCTCATTTATTATTTTAACTTATTTTACCTTTTTATAAATTTTAGTAAAAAAAAAAAAAAAAAACCCCAAAACTACATAAACCTTAACTTTTTAAGGTACCTGCTTAATATAGTTTAAAATATAAAAATGAAAGTAGGCTAGAATAGTGTTATCATAAATCTTAACTTTTTAAGGTACGCTGCTTGATATATAGTTTAAAAATGATAATGCTATATAATTCAAATTTTGTGGCTTAAAAGTGGTTTAAATAGCCAAAACGACGTCATTTTGAGTACAGAACAACATAAAAATGACCAAAACGACGTCGTTTTGGCCATTTGAGCCACAAAATTTGAGCTACGAGACATTTTCCGTTTAAAAATAAGTAGCAAATAAATTTTTTCATCCTCCGTTTGGGAAGAAAGGTTTGGGCTAAAATCGTCATATAAGACAAAATGAGTTATTTTAATTTAATAAGATAAAATATCACATCAAATCCATAATTATTATATTTTTTCTCTCATAAAAAGTCAAAAAAATCAAAAAAAATTTCCCAAATGAAACTTTTTAACCTCAGATTAATATAATCAAAAAATCAAGAAACTAACCCACTTGCCAAACGAATCCTCAATTAAAGAATGTGATCTGAAATTTGGACTCTGGAAAAGTTAATGAGATTATTTCTATTGTCAAAGTTTAAAGAAAGAAAAATGATTTAGACCTCTAAAATGAGAGTTCTAAAGGACCTCTAATTTGTCTTCTTCTTCCTCTCATTTTGTCTTTTATCTCACTATTTTTTTTTTTTTTTTTTTTTTTTATAAGACAGCCAGCTCATTAGAGCTGCTACAGTGCAGCTCTAATTAGAGCTCTATAGCAGCTCTGTTAAAGAAATTACACTAGTTAGGCTTGCGTAACACTGTTTTTCCCCATACATGACTAGTTGGTCTAATCAGGAAGAATTTTAGGGCCTCATAATCATGATATTAGTTAGGGATTGTTTAGGATGTCTTAGACTTCGTTTGGAAAGAAAAAAGTCAGATTTTTTTGATTAAAATAATCACAAAAAATAAAATAGATTATTTTAGTCATAAAAAATAAAATATCAAATTTAACCCATAATCATTACAATCCTCTCTCATAAAAAAAGTTAAAAAAGTCAAAAAGTCAAAAAGTCTTTCTCAAACCAGACTAAAATAACCCAAGCTAAAATAGTCAAAAAGCCAAAAAGCTAAAAAACTAACTCATTTCCCAAACGGAGGCTTAAATAAATACGTTTTTGGCCTTTTTGAATTAAAAAATTGAGAAAAAAAAATGGATGTTTAGGTTAATTATTTTACTTTTTACTAAAAAATATGTATTAAAAAATTATATAAATAAGTGTATAAGAGAAGTTTTAGTGAAGTAGACAGTACGGTCCGTACAGTCTGGGCAGAGTAGTGGGCTAAGAAGGAGATAGGAAATGGTTGCCTCCTTTTCGGGCTTAAATTGGACGGTGATGTTCGGCCTGTGAGGGCCCACCAAGGGTCCCATTTTATTAATTGGAATCGTCAATTTGTAGAATTCGTCAAGTACCATATACTTGTAAAAAATCACGTTGATCAGATATCGATAGCTATCTGATCGTATTAGTTTTTTGTCAAGCATTAACTATAACACCATCCATTTTTTATACAAAACTGATTTGATCATATAGTTAGCGATATCTGATCAATGTAATTTTTTACAAACATATAGTATTCGACGAGTTTTACACATTCAACGCTCAGATTATCAAAATAGGACCTATGATAGACTCCCATGGGCCGAACAGCCCCGTGTTTTTTGTGTAATTTTTCCAAAAAAGTCAGAAAAGTCTGTGGGGGGTAGACAGGCACCAATTGTAATAATTAAGTGTAAAATTATTTTTTTTAATATTTTTTTCAGTAAATAATAATAATTTTTTAACTTTTTGAATAATTTTTTAACTTTTTTCATATATCCCAAACCAGGCCGGGGTAGTTTTGAAATATTACTTGATATAAGCATTTAATGTTCTCAGTTCATTAGGTGGGTGCTTTGAAAGTTGATTATTTTAGTAGGTTATTTTAATTTTTGATTATTTTAATAGATTAAAATTTTTGTATTTAGAAATATGATTGAATTTTTTTGTAATTAAATGTGATATTTGTGAGAGAAAAAAAAAATAATTATGAATTTGATGGGACATTTTATCTCATTTATTATTTTAACTTATTTTACCTTTTTATAAATTTTAGTCAAAAAAAAAAAAAAAAAAATCCAAAACTCAACTGTCAAACAGGCCTAGATCACATAAAATAAAATATAACAATGCTTCTGACCCCCAATACGGACGACCCCCAATCAGACTTCCAGTAGATTCAATTAGTTCACACATTTCACAACTACTATCCTTATTAGTCTGAGAGCACCAAACACTGTTGAATCAGTACGATTTTCACTTCTTTTGAGTTTAGTCCATACGTTCTTTTTGTTTTTAGAGATAAAATAAAAAGAATTTATAAAAAAAAAATTAATAGGGAGAGGAATGATAGTGATGGGATTAAATAAAATTATATTTATTTTGATGATAGTTGTTAATATACGAATTGTTAAATTATTTTTATATAAAATAATAAAACAAATAAAAAAATATAAAAAATTAAACATTAATGTTAAAAAAAAAAGCCTAATATGTAAAAAAAAAATAAAAATCTAGTCCCCTCATTATTTTTCTAATATCACCTCTATCTCCTCCATCTCAATCCTCCTTCCAACCTCCATCTTAATCCCTCCTCCATTCCAATCCTTTTCCCAATTCTACAAACAAACACAATACTAAATAGTCTCACTTCCATCCTAATCTCATCCCATCCTCTACACCCGAAAACAAACGGGGCCTAAAATCAATGTTTTAAAAATCGAATTGGTGAACGAATTGAAAAAGAAATTAGGTAGATGAATCATCGGTTTAATTATCAAATTGAATTATAATCGAACCGTGACGTGACGTGATAAATATATTAAAATTATATTTAAATAAAAATATAAGTAATAAAATTATAAATTAAAAATATTAAATTATCTTAAAAATTTCTCCTAATATTTCTTTTTCTGAAAAATATAATAATATATTTTAAAATAATATTCAGTGTGTTTAGTTTCAGTTTTATGAATTCACTTCTTTGAAAAATTGAGTTTTTTGTTTTTTTTAAGTAAATATTTTTTAAATTTTAAGCAATTTTTTTAATTTTTTAGATTCGCCTTACTTAGATGTATGTAAATAATAAAATATTTGTGAAAAAATATTTTTAAAAATTAATAAATACACAAAAATACAAAAATGTACTGAATTTTCTTTTTCTTTTTTGTATTTTTTTGGCATTTAGTGTATTTTTTAAAGATTTTTTCACAAATATTATACTTTTTAAGTGTATTTATGTTTGGTGTGTCTAAAAAATTTTTAAAAAAAAATTGCTTAAAATATTAAAAAAATTAATTGAAAACATTAAAATACGAAAAATAAAAAAGTAGAATTTTCTAAAAACCAGAACCAAACAAGCGTATTAATTTTAATTTTAGAAGAGGAAATCAAATATTCAATATTTCCTTCATATGATTTTAATTCAAATAATTTGATTGAAAGAAGAGTAAAAATTTTGGAGGGATATCAAAATTTCAAATCTCCCTCTAATACATTTGATTAAATCTCATATGGATTTCTTGAGTGTTTTTGGAAGAATTTTTTTCTTATAAATAGGTAGAGACTTTCACAATAATTTCAAGCTGTTAATGGGATTCCTTAGAAAAAGAGACTCTTCAAAGAGAGTTTTCAATTAAAATTTTTTATATTCTTATATATATATAAATATAAAATAAAAAAGAAAGAGAAAAGAAAGGAAGAATAAAAAAAAAAGTTAGAAAAAATAAAAAAAATAATAATAAATTCAATTTTAAAGACTCGACGAGCCATCTTCAGGTAGACCAGTTCAACCGCCAATTTTTTCGATTCGTTCTAAATATGTCGGTTTTTAATTTCAAACAATTTAAATGACATATCCAAACTAAATCCTAACCAGATGATGGTTCAATTGGTAGAACCGACCAATCCGATCTAATTTTCAAAATCATGCTTAAAACCAATAGAGCATGCATAGATTCATTCATGCATGGCGCTTTTTAGGCTCACATTAATGCAATCATAAACTCCTGACTTATGATATGGTTACTAGGTTATTGGACCACGTGTCAATATTTTGACTTAATTACTCAGTTTGAGAATCGGTTATTTTATTGATTTTTTAATTTTTTTTATTAAAATATAAGGTACAAAAATAATTTGTATGAGATAATTTTTTGGTTTTTTATGAACAATAATACAAAAATAGAGAGAAAATAACTTTTTTGATTTTTTTTTGATATAATTCTGACTTTTTAATTTTATTAGTAACTTTTTTGACTTTTTAATTATTTTAGGATGTTGCCAAACATTGTCATACTAGAATAGTTAGTAATTTTATTTTTTTAATTAATTTTATTAAACAAATTTTTTTAATAAAAATATATTTATAATTTTTCAAATCACATAACATAATTTATATTTTATATAGAATTTATATTTTAAGCATTATCATGTTATCTTATACAATAATGCTTGGGAGCGCGAATTCCTCCCTCCCGAATCCCCCAAAATTTGCAAAACGATGAGAAAGAGAGAGAGAGAGAGAGAGGGGAGGAGCTCGTCATGAGGAGGAGGAGCTTCGTCGCCCGTCGCTGCCATTGTCTGTCGCGTCCGATTGTCTCGGTGCTCGTCACAGAGGAGGAGCTCGTCGCTGTCGCCTCCGATCGTCGCCCCTGCCTCTGCCTCCGCCTCCGCCCCCACCCCGATTTTGTGAACCCCCTCCAGTCCCTCCTCCTCCTCCTCCTCCCTTCTTCTTCTCCCTTCTTCTGATCTGCAAAAAAAAAAAAAAAAATTTCAGACGTCAAAACGACGTCGTTTTTAGATTAAGGGGATTCGGGGAAAGGGAATTCGAGCTACGTAGCATCACTCTATCTTATATTACTATGTAATAAAAGTAATATTAAGGATCATAAAAAAAATATCATAAAATATATCATGAAATTTTTTTATTATTTAATTAGTATGTGATGTTTTATTATATGTATAATTTAAATATGAAGAATCTTTAATGATTCTTTTCGTGATATTTTTTTTTTTATGAATACTAACATTATTCATGTAATAATTACCTAGAACGATGACGTACTGACCACCCTGCCATGGCATTCATTTCATCAGATGGGCCAGTTTGAAGAAACATTTCAGACTGAATTGAATTGGGTTGAGGCCTAGAGCATTAATTTCAATGAAACCTACTTCCAGATGTTTCTTGTTTTTCTTTTTTTTAATAATTAATTTATAGGGTAATTATACCGGACACCTTTTGAAGTTTATATTTATTACAATTTATCCCTTCATATTTAAAAAATTACATTGATTCTTTATTAATTTAATTTTATGTATGATGATCATTACGGTAAGGGAAAAACTGTTATGAAACTTTAAACTTCAAGCGGCAATCTGTAATGAAACTTTAAATATCAGGAATGGGGATGTAATTTTCAAAAGGTGAGGAAAAAACTGTAATAAATATAAATCCTAAGGGGTGTCAATGTAATTTACCCTAATTTATAATATAGATAAATTATAAATATATTTTTGAGATTTAATTAAAATATGAATTATTCTATGTAATTTCAAAAATTATAAATATCTTCATTTCAGAATTTTTTATTTAACAGAAATTGAAAAAGTAAAATTTCTAACTGTTTACCTATACGATAATAAAATTATTTGAATTATTAATTGAAATAAAATTTTAACATTATTAAAAACTGTTAATTAACTTGATGATTTATTAATAAAATGACCTATTTGTTATGAATTAGAAATCTTAGGGGCATAATATAATTTCTAGAACTACATGAGATAATTTGTAATTTAAGGAAACATCAAGAGGTGTGTTTGTAATTTACTCTTTATAATAATAAGAGTGTGCTTATTTGGATGAACTTAATAAGGAGAGGTTGTAATCTATTGGACTATTAGTTCTAGGATAGATTTTTTCTAGACTATTTGATTAGACTGAATTTATATCCTATTTTTATTTAGTCATGGGATTAGATGTCTGAATTAGACTATTCTATTGAATACTATATTTGTTTAGTTATGAAATTAGATGTTTGGATTGAACTGTTTTATTGAATCCGATGTGTATCCTATTTTATTTAATTTTTTTACTAAAACTTCTAAAAAATTAAATAAATAGAACATCAATAAATATTATATAATTTATTTTAATTTTTAATTGAATTTTTTAAATTTTATTTTAATTTGAACTTTTAATAAATTGAAATTTTAATTAAATAAATTGAATAAATGAACTTTTAATTTTATTTTTAATTAAATAAATTGAATAAATTAAACTTTTAAAAGTGATTATAATCTATTGGATTATTAATTTAATTTAATTTTTAGTTGAGATTTTTAAATTTTATTTTACTTTACTAAGTATAATTAAAAATAATATAAATAAAAAAATGAGGGCCAAAAATATTATTTTAACCTTCCAATCTAAAGGAAGAGTTATCCCTCCGTTTTTTTCCCACACCCCTCATGGGACACAATAATTTCACAAATAAGGGATTAATAGTCCGGTTAGACTATTAGTTCAACTTATATTTTTTTAATCAAATATCAGACCATCATATGCAATAGACATGGAGTCTTATCCCACACTTTAATCCTTGCAAAAAAACATTTCCTAAAATTATTTGAATTATTAATTAAAATAAATTTTGATATAATTATAAACTTTATCTCCTATACAATAATAAAATTATTTGAATTATTAATTGAAATAAATTTTGATATAATTAAAACTGCTAATTAACTTGATGATTTAACGAAAGGATCCAATCGTTATGAAATTCAAAATGTTAAGGGGAAAAATGTAATTTTTAAAATTACATGAGTAATTTATATTTTAAACAAATCTCAAGAAGTATGTGTTTATAATTTACCCTTTAAATAATGATATAAAGGTCATGTTATGTGGAATGATACTGCCTCATTTAATTGAGAGATAATAATAACTCATTTAAACTGTGTTTAAATTATAAAACTGGATAAGAATTTAGAAGAAATAATAAATATAAGAGAAATAGGAAGAAAAAAAATTATATTTCATTCTTATTTTTCTTTTTCTTTCCATATTTCTATCAAAAATTTTGATCCAAATACAAGTTTAGTGTGTTTAGTGGTTATTTGTTTGATAGAAATATTACATAAACAACGCCACATATGTGTTTAGATTTTGGTAGGAATTTAAAAAAAATATAAATATATGAATAAAATATAATTACATTTTGTCAACTTTTTTTTCCTTTCCTTCTCAAAATCTTTATAAAAATTCATGATTAAAACACAAATTTATTATGATGTTCTATGATCTGCATATATGCAGCAACAGCAACCAATGGGATTAGTTTGTTAGCTAAAATTCTTGCATCTCACTTGATGGTTAGAGGCTCAAATCAATTTATTACTTGTGTAATTTTATTTTATTTTTATTTTTTTTTTATGTGTATTTGTTTGGAGTTCTCTCTTCTATTTTGGGATTTTTTCTTCTTCATATTAATCATATCTTGTGTCTGATCTCCATTACAATGTGATACATCAATAATAATAATAATAATAATAATAATAATAAAATGCACATATGTAATGTATTTTCTTTCCTTTTAGCAAAATTTTAAAAATATTTTTTATTTTTAAAATTTTTGAAATGTTTTTTTAAAATTTTTTTTTGAATACTTTCCACTTTTTAAACCCATTCAACAAAAATGCGTTTTTATTTTTATTAGATTATTATTATTTTTTTTTCAAATTTGATCCATTTTAATTTTTAAGGGCCCCCCTACAAAATAAAATAAAAAATGTATCAAAAAAATTAAAAAAAATCATTAAAAAAACAATTTAAAAGTGATTGCCAAATGAGAATGGACAATTTATTGTGAACTTGTCCGACATATCCATCAATATTATTGCATTTCATTGTGCTATGTGATAATATAATGTGGGCTTTATTTGAGTTTTTCCTCTTTTCCATATAACGATATATCTACTCTAGATTGTGTTGGATCATTTATCCCTGTCTATGATCCAAAAACAGATTATCAACTTTGTAGACCCAACTAGACAAAAGAAGGAAACTTCATCCACTTTATCCTGCCTTTTTTTATTTTTTAAAAAAATACCTAACAAAATGAAAGACATAGGCACCGTTTGGAAAGGTAGTTTGTGGCTATTTTAGTCACAACAAATAAAATATCACATATAACTCATAATTATTACACTCTTCTCTCATAAAAAAAAATCCAAAAAGTCAAAAAATCTTTTCCAAATCAAATTTTTTACCCTAGGTTAAAATAGCGAAAAAGCTAAAAAGTCAACTCATTTTCCAAACGAAGCCATAATTATCTTTTTTATTTTTATGGGAAAGTAGTTTTTCAAAAATACAAAATTAATATTTAGTATTTTTTTAAAAAATAGATTATTTTCTGTTAGAGACGTGTCCCACATTGTTTCTCTAAACTATACATATTTGATTCATATATAATAAAGACTTTTTCAACAATTGTCAATTAATTTTGAATTAAATATCTTTAATAATTTTGAATTAAATATCTTTAATAAATCACGTGATGTTTGGCAGAGCTTAATTACAGCTTATTTCAGCTTTCAGCTTAATTTAAGCTATTTTGATGTGTTTGATTTAGCTTATAACTTATAGCTTATAGCTTTTTGGAAGTCAGAAATCAGCTTATTTTTTGAGTGGGGCAGGAGATGCTTTAAGAATAAGCTGGAAATCAGCTTAAGCTGAAAGTTATAAGCTATAAGCTGTTGAGGCATAAGCTATAAGCACTTTCCCACAGCGCTACCAAACAGGGCCATAGTCAAGTCTTTGATGATTTCTCTTGTTTAGCTCCAACTTTGGTACTATGTTTAGTTATCATTTTTAAAAAACATTTTTTAAAAAATTTTACTTTTTTATTTTTCATGTTTTTTTTTGTTTTTACTGAATTTTTAAAAATATTTTGAACAATTTTTTTAATTTTTAAACATACCTAACATATGTATACCTAAAAAGTAAAAAAAAAAATTGAAAAAAACCTTTTAAAAATTCACTAAATACCAAAAATATATTTAAAAAAAATACGAGAATTCAATATATTTTTTATATTTTTATGTATTTATTAATTTTTTAAAATATTTTTTCACAAATTTTTTACCTTTTAGATATATCTAACTAAGGTGCATCTAAAAAAGTAAAAAAAATGTTACAAATTTTAAAAATATTCACTAAAAACAAAAAAACACGAAAATCAAAAAACTCAATTTTCAAAAAATTTAATTCAAAACACTCAAACCAAACACACTGAAATTCTCACATTTTTATAAACTAAAAAAGTTTTTCAAATATCACTACGAAAAATTAAAGTTTTAGAGGCCAAAATTTAGAGAAAAAATTATTTTTTAGGGATTAAATATTTTTGTTACGAAAAGTGTTGTCATTATATTTTTAGCAACAAAAATTAGACATTAGTGATGAATTATTATCCTGTTGAGACTAAATTTTTTATTTCAAACAATAAATCATTTTGAGACTAAATTATTTTGTGCTAAAAAATCTATTTATTAGTGACATTTTTAAAATTTTGTCGCTAAAAATTTTATTTTTGACTTTTTGAGACGGCCTCTTAACGACTATCCTCAGAACGATAAAAATTGGTCACTAAATATCTTTTGTAACAAAATCTTCATTTTTAAAAATCAAAATATTTAATTTTTAAAACACTTATATGTTTATATGTTGTAATGTATTTTTTTAAATGAAAAAAAAAATTTGATAGTGAACATGTCATACAATCAACTTTTTGGCCAATTACAAATTGTTCGGACACCGTAAATTTCTCCAAGAAATTTTTGAAGAGGACACGGTTTCTTACCTGTACTTGTCACGCCAAGCATGTGCAAAGAAATGTGGGGTACTCCAAAAATTAGGGATGGAAATTGTAATTCGGTGTAAATTTTCAAAATAAATTATAAATTCAACTAAAGTGATAAATTTTTTAGTCTTATCACTGATTTACAATTTTTTCAAATTAAAGAATGTAGTGGGGCAACTCTGCAGATGAGTCCAGCCGAACCAAACTTTAGAATGTTTGGTTTTATTTATTAAAATTTTTAACAAATGAATTTGAGTCGAATCCGAATAAAATTAACGAATCAAGCTTGAGTTGAGTTGGCTTAGACTTGACTTGAGCTCAAGCTTGTTCATGAGCTTTAACGAGTCAAAAAATTTATAAATTCATATTTGCGTATGAGACTAAAATTACAATTAAAACTTTGATTATATAATTATATATACAATATATATAAACATACTAAAAAAAGTGAATATTTTATCAAAATAATAATATCTAGGAGTTTTCTTAGGTGTGCAACCCACAAAAGGTGTAAGTGGGTTGCACACCATATGCCACTAACACAAAAGGTGTAAGTGTAAGGTGTAAGTATAAGTGGAAGGTATAAATGAAATGTATAAGTTGCACACCATGTGCCACTTACACAAAAGGTGTAAGTGCAAGGTAAAAAAGGTGTAAGTGTAAGGTGTAAGTGAACACAAAAAGGTGTAAGGTGTAAGTTGCACACTATAGCATTACCCATCTATCTACTACCACTATTATATAAATGTACTATCTATAGTTAACTATTATATACATTTATATTTTTTAAATATATAAATAGCATATTTATCTTATTTTTTATAAATATTTTTATATTATTTAATATATAAATAATAAATATTAAATAAGCCAAACTTACGAGCCGAGTTTTAAAATGTTTGGGCTTGTTTATTAAAAATTTAACATGCTCGAGTTCGAACTCGAACGCAAAAAAAAATTTAACTAACTGAATTCGAACAAACTCTTACCGAGCTGGACTTGAGCCTATTTACGAATGGCACTATTCATTTGTAGCTCAACGTAAGTGCCTACGACCTACTCTCTTTCTCTCTCCTTGATTAATCTTATATTTTTTAGATAGTTATATTTATTTTTTTAAAATTTTTAATTTAAATAACATGTAAGTTATTTTTCATCAGTAATAGAATAAAACTTGGTAGCTCGAGATTTTTGAGGCTCGACTGGCCCGAATTTCAAAACAGCGTCGTTTTGAATTTTTTTCCCCTTCTCTTTTCTCTCTGAAATAAGGAGAAGAGGGAGGAAGAGAGACGATGGGTTGTGTATACACACAAATCTATGTGTATATGTATACACAGATCTATGTATACACAGAGCATTCTATTTCTTTTCTTCTTCTTTCTTTCTCTTTTTCCTCATTCTTCCTATGTTCTTCTCTCTTCTTCCTTTTTCCTCTGCTCCTCTATTGCTGTGAGTTTGTTTTTGGTTTTGATTTTGATTTTAGATTTTGATTTTGATATTTTTGATTTGTGTAGATTTGGTAGATTTGTGTAGATTTGGTTTGTTTTTTTTGATTTTTTTGATTTTGAGGCAAAGCAGAGGGGGAATGAAGAAGAAAATTGGAGAAAAAAAAAATGCCAAAACGATGTCGTTTTGGTACCTCGAACCATTCAAGTCACAGTGAATTTGATATACTATCAGTAATATTAACCATAAGAATGAAAAAATGATATTATTGTTTATATTTATTAAAGTTTATATTTATGTTTGTTTATTTATATATCTAACCCACTATTTGTATTAGTTTTAAATTGTTTTAGTTTTACTAAAAATGAAAGACAATATAATTATGACAAAAGTATAGGAGTAACTGTATTTTATTCAAACTTCAAGGGACATGAGTGTAATTTATCATATATATAATTATATATGTACCCTTATAGTACTACAGTTTTATTTTGGCCCTTAAACTTTTGCTTTTTTTAATTTGATCCCTCAATTGTTATATTTTTGTCAATATGATCAAGTGGGTAACAACAGTCCAATTTTTGAAACAAAAATGTCACATGACCGCTTATTTTTTTATTATTTATATTTGATCCTTTAAGTATTATATATATATATATATATATTATTTTGAATTTTATTTATGTGTATTCTTAAATAACATATTAGAAGGTATAAAAAGGTTGTATATTTTTTAAAGAAAATTGGTGAAAATCTAATTTAAGGAGGGTAGTAAATATTTTTTTGTCGGTGAGAAGTTCACCCTTTGTGAAATAGTTTGGTTAAAAATCTTTTTGTTGTTTTGAAAAAATATTTTATTTCTAATTTTATCCCTTAATTTATCTGTTAACTTTTTTTTGACTATCTATTTAAATTTATATCTATCTCTTCAATTTATTTTTTATCTGTTCAAATTTATATTTATCTGTTCAAATTTTTTTAACTATCTGTTCAAATTTATATCGTTCAAATTTTTTGACTATCTATTCAGTTTTTTCCCATTTTTTTAAAAATAAATATCTATCCAAATTTAATTATTTGTTGATTTTTTTCTCTTTTTTTTTTTTTTTGCCTTTTATCTATTCAATTTTTATTGAACAAATCTGCACAAAAAAAAAAAAAAAAAGCAAAAAAATATTACTCTCTCTCACTCTTTCTCTCTACCATGATTTGTTTAAATCAAATTCTCATATACAAACAACGGTAGAGATGTTGCTGTCGGCAGTGGATACGTTGCTTCCAGTAGTAGAGGAATGAGAGAGCCGAGAACAAAAGTGTCGGAGCCTCTAACGCTGATGACTTGACTTGGAAGAGGTGGTCATCTGGCGAGAACACTGATGCCGGAGGATGGTGATGCGGCGGAATGATGAGGCTGATTGTTGTCGAGAGCCGTAGAGATAGAGAGAGAGAAACAGAAGGAAAAGAGACGACAAAGAGAGATGGGGCTAATAGGTTTTGAGAAGCCTTGTTTGGCATCTACTATATAATTCATCTTTTTATCTTTTTTCCATCACATCACCTTTCTACTTTTTTGCACATCTTTTCGTAAAAAAACAAAAAGTGCACTTTTTTAGGACACTCCAAACCAACCCAAATCAAACCGATAAGAAAGTGGTCAAAACAAATAAGTGCATGAATTTTGAGGGTAATTTGGTCATTTTACTGAATAATGTCCTCAAGGACGTACTATTTTACCATCTGGACCTTGGGACAAAAATATATATATATATATATATATAAAAAGTAATGTTTTGGAAAGTTAATAAAAAGTTAACTCTATGATTTTTTTTTTTTGTGATTTTTTAACTTTTTTGTGTAAAAAATGTAGATATGTAATGTGACTCAAAAAAATTAAAAAACTAAAAAAATAATTTTTTACTATCTTTTCAAAATATCTCAAAATTAAATTTATTACTTGAGCGTCCTATTTTTTATTACATGTATTTTTATACATAATCTATAACTTTTTTAAACGTCTTAATGTGTCACAAATCTTTTTGCTTTTCCTTAGCCCTTTAATTAAGGCTTGTTTTGGAAAGTTGATTTTTAGTCACTTTTTTTGATTTGTAACAAAAGTTAAAAATTGGTTTTTTTGAAATTTTTTTTTCATTTGGGAAGGTTTTTAGCGAAGGATGAAATTATAATTTTACCCCTCATGAGTTAAAATATGCTACATGGATGAAGTTCTAATATTTTAAACTAAATAGGGATAGTTTGGTCATTTGATTATGATTTGACATCATAAACAAATATTAATCAAAAAAGTTAAAAGTCATTTTTTACCAACTTTTCAAATCATTTATCTAAAAAAGTCAAAAGCTTGGTTAAAAGTCAAAAAACTACTTTTTACCATCTTTCCAAAACAACCATAAGTGCCACGTGACGTTTTTAGTTAGAAAATTAATGACAGTTGTTAATTACACTACATTGATGAAGAATTCAATAATTTAAGGATTTAATTAAAAAAAATTAAGTAAAAGGTGTACTTTAAAGCATAAAGTGTATTCACCCAAAAAAAAAAAATAATAATAATAAATAAATAAATAAATAAAGCATAAGAGTAATGCTACTCGTATAATTTTTTTAAATTATATTTGATTTATCATATAATACATTATTATATTAATTTAATGAGTTCCACCCACGAATGTCAGTAATATTATCTATTAGATGACAAATTAATGAAAAACTTATAATAAAAAAAAAATTTGAATTTGAGTCTTATAACAAAATGAAGTCTAAGTTATTACTTTTGTCAATTTAAATTCTAATATTTTGATTTATTTTCAACTTAAATCATTTATCTATTTTTTGTTAATTAAAATTGACAAAATTTTTTTTTGTATTCATTATGTAGGAATATGAAAAGAGTGTTACTAATAGCAATTTAATAATTACTTTAGATCGCCCACTTCTTAAATTCCCACCACCAAAATTGCTTTCCTTCTCATTTTTTATTGAACCCCACCATAATTTCAAATATACCCTTTGAACACTTGGCAGGCCATGTCCCTCACAGGCAATCCTCTATGAGCTTCCATCATCCACTAGTAACCTTTCCTTAGCTCCCCTCTATCACCGGTGACTTCTATCCTTCAACGATTCTTCTCACCCAATTTCTTTCACCCAAATCTCTTCTTCTACTAATCTCATCCATTTGTCATTGTCGCCACCCCACCATACCCATGTTCAATTCATCTTCATTTGAAATCGCCTCACCTGAATTGAAAAATCAATACCAAACAAATGGTGGAGTTTCGAGTGTAAACCATTGAACAAATGGTGGTGATTCAAACCTGGGTTGCTGAACTAAATCTAGATAGATAGCAAGCAATGTTGTTGCGGTTGTGATGATCACATAGAGATGGTGAGTCGCCACTGTCGCTAACCTTTTGTGGTTGCAATTGCAATCTCGTGCAAGAGAGAGAGAAAAGAAAAGGCAAATGGGTATATATGATGCTAGATTGATAAGGGTCACCGAAGCTTAGAGGGTAGTAGAGAACAGTCTAAAGAGTGGTGTAGGTGGTGGCAAGTTGATGGATGGTGAATGAGGGTGGTGGTGATGACAACCGGAGTTGGAGACTGTTGGTAAAGGTTGCTAGCTAGAATGAGTGCGATGTGGGTTAGGGTTAGGGTTAGGGTTAGGGAAAATAAAGATGGGTTAAATCTGTAATTTGATATTAGGACAAAATTGTAATTAAAAAAATGAAATGAGTGAGTAATTATTAGAGTGATATTAGTAGCACTCATATGAAAAATATTTAAAATAACATATTTTAAAGAGTTTATGGATTAAAATATTATTATTTTTAATCAATTTTCTTAATAAAAATAAACAAATTATTTAAATGAAAATTAAATCAAAAATTTAGGATTTAAATTGATAAAACTAGAAATTTAGGATTTATTTTATTTTTTGGGTGGATAAAGATTTATTTTGTTATAAGACTCAAACTCTAGATTTTTTATTTTTTGTATTTTTTTTATAAATTAATATAATATATATCGCATATATTTCCAAATATATGGACCCCATGCCATGCATAAAGTAATTCCAAAAAAGGATAAAATTTAGTAATTACTTAAGATTATTTTGAGAATAGATTATTTTAATAATTTTTAAAAAAATGGTATGTTTTGAATGATTTTTTAAATTTTTACGAAAAAAACATGTAAAAAGTAGAGGAGAAGAAATTTTTTGATATTTTTATATATATTTTTTTGACTTTTTAACATGGATAAATTATACTTTGCTCCCTTTATATTTGATTATTTTCTCACTTTGACCCTTAAAGTTTATTTTTTCTCACTTTAACCCTTCATATTTCAAAATTTTCTTAATTTATTCTTAAAATTAATTTATATTCAAAATCAGACAGAAAATAATACATTAATAGGCACGTGATATAAAAATATTTTATTATATATAACTCAAATGTTTAACATAATTTAAAATTTTAATATAATAATATATTTTTATGTTATGTAATAGTTATTGTGATATTTTCTGTTCAATTTTAAATAGAAATTAATTTTGACAATAAGGTGAAAAAACTTAAAATATAAAGAATTAAAGGGAGAAAAAATAAATTAAAAACAAAGGTGATCAAATAGAAAAAACGCTTACAATTTATTTTTTAAATATTTTTGGTAACTTTTTAATTATTTTCGAACTCCCCAAACTTAGCCTTAATTTGATAAAAAAAAAGTGGTACAGGCTCAAAGAATCAACTAGTAGTGTCACTACTATAATTATGATTAATAATGAGAGCCGCCTTCTTTTTGTCTTGTTGTGACTGCCTGAGAAAACATAAATAATAAATAAATAAAAGGCACATTGGTCAAAAAAAATAAAAAATAAAAATAAAAATAAAAGGCACGTCGAATAGGGTGTCTTGGGTTTGGAGAGTGCCACCTCATTAGGGGGAGAGTTTTTTGTTTGGACCAAATATTTATTTAAATAATATCAATAAATAAAGAAGCGGTAGTTGCAAATTCTGAAGGTGTTTAGAATGTTGATTATTATAAGTTAAAATAATTGTGTTTAAAAAGTAAGTTTAGATTTATTTTTATTTTTATTTTTTTATAATTAGATATGATATTTGTAAAATAAATAAATAAATTATGAGTTTAATATGACATTTTGTCTTATTAACTATTTTAATCTATTTTATCTTTTAATATTATATTAATCTAAAAAATTTAAAAAATCTTTTCCCAAACAGGGCCTTTGTGAGATTGGAAATAAATGTCATATTTGTTTAATGGATTAGGTTGGATAGGATTCTTAGTGAAAAGATTGTTAAAATGAGAATGGTTAGTGAGGAGATTAAGTAAAAATGTATTTATTTTTATGATAGTATGAGATATGGTTAGTGATGAGATTGTTATATTATTTTTATATTAAAAAAAAACTAAAACAACTATTAAAACAAACAGGTGCACTCAATAAAAAAAATATTTTTTTATTATATAAAATTGACTCAATCCCTTCACTATTTTTCTAATCCTATCCAAAACTCAGCCAAGTTAATTCTCATACTGAGGATGATTACTAAATCCCTTGGATTATCAATCCAATATCTCATTTCACTACCAAAAATATGTTGCGTGTAGAACCCACAATCATGATAATCTAATCCGGCCGCCAAACAAATATGGCCAAAAAACTTACTCTATAAATGTTTTAACTTGAAATAAAATGATTAAAAAAACAACATTTTTGTTGGCACTATAAATAAATCATTTTTATTAGTTATTATTTATATGGGTAAATTACATTAACACCTCTGAGATTTATATTTATTACCTTCCTTCCTCCTTTTTGGAAATTATATCTCCCCCCTGAGGTTTAAAGTTTCATTAGAAATTTCCCCTTCAGCAATTTAATTTTTTTTAAATACCAATTTTGCCCTCATTGGGTAAATTACATTGACACCCCTCATATTTTAGAAATTACAATCCTCTCCCCAAGGTTTAAAGTAGCATTACCAATTGTCGCCTCAGTTAGTTTTAGTTGGAAAAAAATTTCATTGAAAAAAAAAATTAATTGGGAAAAATTTTTGTTAGTAAAATTTTTAAATTTTTGTTTAAAAACCAACGTAAACTCATTTTTTGAATTTACGTTTTTTCCTCAAATTTACAAACTGCAATAACCATTTATAAACCAAAAAAATTATCAAACAAGTTTTTATGACAGTTTTTAAAATTTTTGTAAATATAAATTGAAAACTGAAAACGAAATGGTTACCAAACAGGCCTCAGATGGTAAAAATGTCGTAAAATTAAAAAATAATTAAATAAGTTATCAACGTAAGAAATGACTTATTAAAAGATTCTTAGGCAATGTATGGTTTGATTTTTATATTTTTTAGAAAAAAAAAAAAATAATTTGGTTAAGAAATAAAAAATAAAAAATAATTATCATTTAAGGGTAAAAAATAATTATCATTTTAACTTTTGGGTAGGTTATATACATACATATGGCTGTTTCAATTTAATTTGTAAAAAATTATTTCTAACCACTCGAAAGATAAAAATTATATAAAAATGATAATTATTTTTTATTTCTTAACCAAATTAATTTTTAATTTTTAAATTTTTTTTTCTAAAAATCAAACCACACATAACCTAAGAATCTTTTGATACGTCATTTTTTACGTTGGTAACTTATTTAATTATTTGTTAATTTTACAACATTTTTACCATCTGAAACCTGTTTGGTAACCATTTTGTTTTTAGTTTTCAATTTTCAATTTATATTTACAAAAATTTTAAAAACTGTCATAAAAACTTGTTTGATAATTTTTTTTTGTTTATAAATGATTGTCTCAGTTTGTAAATTTGAAAAAAAAAACGTAAATTCAAAAAATAAGCTTACGTTAGTTTTTAAACAGAAATTTAAAAATTTTACTAACAAAATTTTTTTTCAATTAATTTTTTTTTCAACTAATACTAACCGAGGGGGGCAATTAGTAATGCTACTTTAAACCTTAGGGGGGGATTATAATTTCTAAAATATGAGGAGTGTCAATGTAATTTACCTAGTGAGGGCAAAATTGGTATTTTAAAAAATTAAATTGCTAAGGGGGGAATCTGTAATGAAACTTTAAACCTCATGGGAGAAGATGTAATTTTCAAAAGATGAGGGAAGAACTGTAATAAGCATAAATCTCAGGGGGGGTCAGTGTAATTTGCCCTATTTATATAATTGTAGGATATGTGACACTATCCTACTCATTTTGAGGTTATGAGAAGTTATAAAATATTAAACATATATAGAAAGATGATGAAGGACAAAGTGGAGAACATGGAGCATGAATTAGATGTTAAAGGAAGTTATGGAGACATGGAGATGAAGTGAAAGATCATGAAGTGTGAAGTGTGAGAGATGGAAGGATATGGTAGTTATTAAGTAGTTTTTTCCTACAGATATTTAGTCCCCGTTTGAGAATAGGCTAATTTAGTAACTTTTTGGTTATTTGTCTAAAATATGAGCTAAAAAAAACTAGTATGTTCAGGATGAATTTTTAGTTTTTTACGAAAAGATGTGCAAAAAGTAGAGAGAAAAGAGAATCTTTGACTTTTTGGTATGTGTTGTTGGCTTTTTGGCTAATTTAGTAACTTTTTGACTTTTTAACTAAAAGAGAGGGTTCTCAAACGAGGCCTTAGTATATTTTTCCTACAATATTTTCCTATAAATAGTCATTCATGGCTACATTATAAAGGAGGTAGAACTCAAATCAAAGACAATTGATTTATATTTTTTCTTGTCAATTATATTTCCTACACTTTATTTTCAACACTTATTTTTCGAAAGATAGAGGTATAGGTAATTTTATGCACTTCTTTTTCAAAGCATATGAGTAGAGTTAATTAATTGTTACTTTGTTTGTTCACACAATCACCCCAATTGTTCACTCAATAATTCTTCTCTGTCTCGCTCATTCTTCTTTTAATTTTTTTTTCCGCTACACTTGACAATTTTGAAATCCTCTTCATTGAGGCAAAAGAATCGTCAACACAATCGTTTGATAATTGGTTTAAATTTAATCTATAAGGATTTTTCAATCCTTACTAGCACGCTCACATTTATGATATTTTATTTCGTAGGAAAAATAAGCCAACAATTTTATATAAATTTTTTTTTTATACATCATTGTCTTATCATATTTAAGTTAAAAATAGGGTAAATTATAAATATACTTTCTAAGATTTGCCTAAATTATAGATTGTCTCTATGGTTTGAAAAATTACAAATACCACCTTATTAAAAAAAATTATCTAACAGAATTAACTAAAAAAATGAAATTCATAATCGCTCAATAAGATTAACTAAATTATTAATTGAAACATATTTATAATATTATTAAAAATTATTAATTGACTTAATGAATTATTAATAAAATGAGCGATTTGTTATAAAATTAGAAACCTCAGGGATTGGAATGTAATTTTCAAAGTCACAGGAGGCAATTCGTATTTTAATCAAATCTCAGGGGGTGTATTTGTAATTTATCCTAAAAAATATCAATTTTTAAATAATTAACTTTATTTTACTTATTTATGTAGAAATTGTACTAAACATACTAGAAGGAACTCCCAAACTAAATAAATAAAAATTATATTTATGTATTTACATGCTATCTGTATTACGTCTGATCATTTTAATTTTGCAAAAAAAATTAATTAATTAATATAATTATATTAAACTTATAAATTTTATTTAATTTTTTTAAAATTTGACACAAAGTCGGTGTAAATTACCCTTGAAATCATATTCAAATATATATCAAAACAATTCTGAGTAATTTAGAGAGAATTCCACGAATAAAAACAATGGAAAAATTATCTGGTAATTTTGGAGTAATATCTTACACTATGTGAGATACTTATTCAAATATCTTTTAAAAATTAAAATAAAATAATTAATCTCACTATTTCAACCAATCAAAAACAAATTAAAACACCACATAAATTTACCTCAAAACCACCATACAAACAATGTTATCCTAACACGTTTAAGTAGACACAAATATTACATGTTTTTGAATTGTTTGTACAATGAACAGAGTATAAGTGAAGTGGTATTTTATTAGAATGATTGTTTGTCGTTTGGAGAATTATTGCTATGTTTTTGTCAGAAACGAAGCTGATAAAGTGGTGTTTTGGAAAGTTGGTAAAAAGTTGGTTTTTTGGCTTTTTTAGCTTATTTTGTCTTTTTGTGAGAAAGTTTTGTGAGAGTGTTTTGTTTTTTGTGGAAAAGTTTTGTGAGAGGTGATGTGACTCAAAATTGGTAAAAAGCTGGAAGCTGACTTTTTACCAGCTTCCCAAAATCTAGTACGGCATTTTTATGTATATTTATAAAAAATGTTAGAGATTTTAAATATTTTACCAAATATCTTATGTAAGTGTGAGGTTTATACCATATGAGTTTCATATAAATTTTACAAATATTTAATAAAATATTTGATAAAATATTTAAAATTCTTAACATTATTGCATGATTTGGCTGATTCTTATTAATAACAGAATTCAACTTATCCTCAAAATTTGAAAATTATTTATGTCTTATGAGAGCATCTCTAATGGTTGTTACTATAATACCATTGTTATTACTATAATTTGGCAATAAATAGTGCTATTTTACCAAATTATAGCATTGGTGCTCCGATGGTTATTCGCTATTTTGGCAAATCTCAACCAACTTTCCTTTTAAGTTTGTAGGTATTGTTTGGATATAGTTTTTTTGTGATTTTATTTTTGTTTATTTTTTTGTCTTTTGTAACTTTTTTTTAGCTATTTGTAAAATATATATATATATATATATATTTATATTATTCATGACTAGACAAATATAAAAAATGAAAAAAATTGAAAAATTAGAAAAAAAATATAATTCACCCCACACAAGCTGGTGTTTGTTTTTGTTTTAGCCAAACAGAGCACAACAGCTCTGTTGCCAGATCATCACCACCGTCCACGTGTTGGTCATCAACAGTTGGGATGATTTGTGTAGAATCATCCAACCTTTTATTCCTCTCTCTCTCTCTCTCTCTCACTATCTCTTTTACCATTTCATTCTCCCTCTCCCTCTCCCTCTCTCAGTCTCCGTCTCTCTCTCTCTCTCTCTCTCACTTTCAGATATCATCTCTCTTCTCTCTCTATTCGAGCGGCGATGGTGTCGATCCCTGAGCGCAGAAGACCAACAATAACCTCTATCTTCCTCCCACTCTATCCCTCTCCCTCTCACTCTCACTCTCTTGTATTTCTCTTCGATCAGCGACTGTGTGTACCCCTAATCACCGAAGACAACCTTTCCTTCCTCTTCTTCTCACTCTTACTCTAACGCTATCCCTCTCCCCCAACCGCCGCCGTTTACCCCCACCCCTCTGTTTCTCTCACTGTATCATCTGTATCAAAGAACACAAAGAAGATCAGGTATCTGTATCATATGTATTAAAGAACACAAAGAAGAATAAACCCATTTTTATTAGGTATTTTTTTTTTACTTCACTGTGTTGATTTTCTAATTTTTTTAAAATTTTGTTTGCTTCAAATTGGTGAAATTGAAATTTGGAAATTGGGTGATTCTGTGTTTGGAAATTGTTGATTCTGTGTTTGGAAATTTGGTACTTGATGATTCTGTGCTTTAAAATTTTAAATTGTTGATTTTCTAGCTTACTTTTGTGTTTGGAAATTGATTCTATTTTTTGAAATTTGATATGTTGAAATTTGTGTGATTTTTGGATGAATATTGAAACTGTGTTTGGAAATGATGATGAAAAATGAAGGGAGGGAGAGAGGGAGGAAACGATTGGTTAAAGCTGACTTGGCAGCTTTGGCAGCTGCCAAAGCTTGTGCCATATTTGACACAGTTTTTGGTATTTGTCAAAGATAGCAACTGCTAAAACTTGTCATTGAAGGTACATTTCTATCAATTGTTGTCATAATTTGGCAATAACATACCATTGGAGATGCCCTGAGAAGCTAATTGCTGGTGTATGCCAAATCTAGGCGTGCTTGATGGAGGAGTGTGGAGCATCTCTTAGCCATAGAAGAACAAAAAGTATCTAAAATATTTTTTTTAATTTAATGATTAAAATATTTTTTTTATATCAAGTTTACTTAATGAAAATAAATAAATAATTTAAATTGAAAAAATATTAAAATATCAAGATTTAAATTGTTAAAAATTTTGATTTTAATTTTATTTTGTCACAAAACTCAAATCCTAATGTTTCTTTTTATAATTTTTTCAAATTTTTTTATTATAAAATGGGATACAAATTCAAATATTTTAAAATAAAAAATAAAAAATAAAAAAATCTACTTGCAGTCCTTTGCTCTCTCTTCTGTCGTTTTGCTCTGGTTAATAATGTAGTCAATTTTATATAACACAACTTCTCTCTCTAACCCCTTTTTCTTGTTTCTAGGGTTTTCTTTTTTGAGCGCCGTTGGGGTGGGGGAGGGAGGCTCAAGCCTCCGGCCGCCTCTCTCCTCCTCTCTACCCCTTTATTTCTTTCGTTTCCCTCTACCATCTCTGGTCAATAAGCTTTGGAAGCTTTGCTTTTCATTTTCTCCCTCCTTGTGACGTATTTTTCCCATTTTGGTGGATTCTCGTCTGTTGATTTATGATATTCTTTTTGTTTTTATTTTATTTTGGTTTGATTTTGTTTGTGGAATTCATCTGTGCTTCGTGTTGCTTACCCATATTGTGGTTGTAATCTATGATCTATCCCCAGCATGCTCTATGGCCGTTTGTTGGCCTCTGCTTGCAGTACGAGCACAAACACTTGATGTGCAACTAGGTTTCTTCATAGGCTTACTCCTGTTTTTTCTTTGATTTCATCTTTCCTTTAATGGTGTAAGATTATGTTGGATGGATTCATATCCTTTTAAGTGCCGTTTGGTTACTTTAATGGAAATTACTCTTCTGATAAAAAAAAAAAAAAAAAAAAATGTAGTCAATTTTATAGTAGTATTGGTTTGACAATCAACTGTCAAAATTTCATTATAAATTATCATATCATTCTCTTTATATTTTTACATATCTCTTTATAAAAAGTTAACTAAATAGTTGTTGGACTATTTTAATATATTTTACTTATTTATTTATTTATTTATTTTGGATGACCTTTTGTCTTATTCATGAATGAAGATTATTGATAGGTCATGGGCATTAGTGGTGAGTTAGTATTTGAAAGTTTTGGGATTCTCTCTTTTCTCTAGTTTAATGGCCATAATTTTTAGTGTAATTTGTAAAGTTCTAGTGGCTTATAAATGGTTCATTTCATTTATTCATTTCTAGACCAACTATTTTTACACTTTAGAGATTCCTAGTCAAAGAATGGTATTTTTCTTGATGGAGTTTTGGGTTCACCTTTTTGTGCAGAGTTGGCCTGAACCATACAACAAGTGGTCGGACTGTTGTATCTTAAAAGGGACATATCAGAGTTTAGTGACTACTGTATCGGTATTTTGGTTCTTCCTACTGTAGTGGGCTTAATCTCCTTAAAGAAAATAAGATATTTGTGCTTCAGTCTGATTTATTCGTATCTCATTTTCTTTGCATTATTTATTAATAAAATATAATTCTTCTGGTATTTTCACCAACAATAGTAAATTCCCAGAACAATTTTTTGCACCTTTTTTAAAAAAAAATTTTAAATGTTAAATTGACAAGAAAGAAAAATAAGGGAAAACAATAGTTTATATAGTTTAAATGAAATGTCATTTTATTCCTTGTAATTTTAATTTAAATAATTTCATAATTTGAAAGAGAAAAACACCATGTGTAAAATTGGAGGGACAAAAGTAAAATTGCACTCAAACTAAAGGGACCAATGATATAATTTATATAAATAAAATAAATAAATTACACTTCACTAAAAGGTTAGTAGTTTGAATTTTCTCACTTGAATGTGGGTCTTATTTGTTATATATTTATTGAGTCTTTTTTCTCTATCTATGAGAGTTGCATTGTATTAATTAACAACACTACAAACCCCTGCTGATGAATCTAAAATTTATCCAGAAAAAGGAATAAATGATTCAAATTTATTTTATTCATGAATTTCATATTTCATCAATTTAATTTCGACCACACAAACATACTCATGATAAATTATGAATTAATTAGGGTGGATTGATAGCATTTTTGATTAATTAATTATAATATAAAAGAGGGAGAGGGAGAGGGAGAGAGAGAGAGAGAGAGAGAGTGAAGAAACATGGTGGTGTGTGGCAAGTGATTTTGGGGCTAAAATAGTCACAAAAACAAAATACGTTATTTTAGTCACAATAAATAAAACATTATATTCAACCCATAATCATTACACTCTTCTCTCACAAAAAAAATTAAAAAATCAAAAAATTCTTTTCAAATTAAACTTTTTAGTCCAAACTAAAATAGTCAAAAAAATTAAAAAATCAACCCACTTTCCAAACAGAGCCATACTCACTTTTTTTGAGATTGTGTAGGGTTCCTTCCTTTTTTTCAAATATAATTATTATAGGTAGGTAAATGCACCCAGCTCCACAAATTCTTCTCTATACATCCAACTCAATAATTGTGCTTTTGGACAATTCTTTTTCTCACGTACATTAATGGTTAGGTTTGACAATTACTTTTTATTTTTATAAAATTTTTCTTTTCAAATTAGGATAAAGTTGTTATTAAAAAAATTGCTAGTGGTAGAATAATTAGTTTTTTTTTTTTAATTGAGAAAGTTTAGGTAAGTTTTTATTTTTTAAACCTTTAGACATTTTTAATTTTTAATTTTTTTTAAAATCCTTCTATGTTAGAAGGACCTGAAAAGTATAATAAAAATTTAATGCAAATTTTAAAACAAATTAAAAGCAAAAAATTTATTTTTTAAGAAATTGTCAACTAAATTTGTTATAGCCAAACAATTATTTTTTTTTTTTTGGATTTAAATAGCTAAAAAAATAACTATAACAAGCCATATACAAACAAATTTTAAATTGTGCTTTCACATAAGTGGCCACTGATTTAGTGAGCTTAGATCTTTCAAAGTCTATTTTTGTGTATATCTCAATTACGATGAGCTTTAGTAACTTGATTTTTGTGTAAATTATGTTTGTAGCAGTCTTTATAGTTTGACTCTTGTATAAATTTGGTCCTTATAATTAGGGTGTAAGCCATTTGATTTAGTCGGGGTTGAGGAAAAAATGTAGCACCAAATCGTAAGGAAATCAAAACAGATTGCATATTCAATTTTGTGTATTTGGTGTTGAGAAAGGATTCACATGAACCTTTTAATGTTTTATAAAAATATGTAAAATTTTACATTAAAAATAAATGAAGGCAAAATGGTAAAAGTTGTTCTATAAATGTACCTCTTCCTTATGTTTTACAAAAAAATATAGTTCTAGTAGTTACTTAGATTCTAATGCTTAGTAGAAATTAAAATGATTAAATATTTAAGTATAATGATTTGATTAGTTTGGTTTGTAATAGTTTAAAATTTTTAAACCGAAATAGATAATATATTACCAAGAATAAACCGAAAATTGAAATTTTAGTCAATCTTGAGCGATTAGTTCGATTCTATTAATTTTTCGTGCACTCCTGCTTAGAGTCATAATTACATCAATTTTACCCTTTAAATTTTCATATTGTATTAATTTAATTGATAATGCTTCATTTGAAATTAAACAAAAATTAACAGGCAAACTAGTCTATTTACTCTTAAGGTAATTACCAATTTGTCCTCCATTTATGTCAAATTTCTTAATAAATATTATCAATTGAACTAAATTGATGTAATGTGAAAAATTAAAAAATAAAATTGAAATTATATAGACTAAATTGACACAAG
The DNA here is from genome assembly GCA_025200525.1 of Camellia lanceoleosa. Classification (NCBI taxonomy): domain Eukaryota; kingdom Viridiplantae; phylum Streptophyta; class Magnoliopsida; order Ericales; family Theaceae; genus Camellia; species Camellia lanceoleosa. The sequence goes on along the minus strand of CM045763.1, from coordinate 99,645,390 downwards.
TGAAAAATTGCAAAAATCACAAACATAATTTGTCCTTTAATTTTTATTTTATTTTATAGTGACTATAAGCCGAGTTTGAATCAAGCTAATAAAATGAATGAATTACAAAATATGTTTATATTTATTTATATAATAAGTCAATCATAAATGAGTTTTAATCCTAGAAACACGAGTTGAACTTTCGGGTTCATTTCGCAATCTCAAGTCCACAATGAGTAGCAAGTGTAATGTGACTAAACTTCAACTGTGATCAACATAATTTAGGTAGGGGTTAAAAACATCTTTTTCTAGATCTGTGTGTAGAAAAATATCTAAAAAATTACAAAAATGCTTTAGAGCTCTAATATAGGAGCTCTAATAGCTCTAATGGGAAGGTGAGACTCACCTTGATGTGATGTTTGTGTCTTGCTTTGTTTTTTTATTTTTTATTTTTTGCTTTGACACATCACTAGAGCTCAAATTAGAGCTCTAAATTTAGAGCTCTCTAGCATTTTTCAAAAAATTATTGTGAAATTTACATATAAAACAAATTGAAATTAGGGTTCCAGAATTTACTCATAATGAGTATGTATGGTGGCAATTAAATTAATAAAGTGTTAATTATGAGTAAAATGAATTTAAACCATTAATTTTTATTTCTAGATAAATTATGAATAGATAATTTTAGATTTATGTGTTCAAAGTTTTATATAAAAAAATAGACAGTGAAAATGGGGTGTACTAATAAGTATACACTTTTTATCTTTTTATCTTTTTTCTATCACATCACTTCTCTATTTTTCTGTACATCTTTTCGTAAAAAATTAAAAAGTACACTTATTTAGATCATCCCAAATCACCCCTAAATAATTCATATAAAATTGATCTGAATACATAATTTTTATTAGCTAATCGACTTAATTTTTTTATAAAAATAATTATGAATAACTCAAATTATTGAAGCAAATTACAAAAATGGGTTCACTCTCATCTAGGTATGTGACACTATTGAAATGTCTGATGAGTGAGTTGTCACCTGTCAATCAGTGACAGGTTGGACCATCTTTCTGTTACTGTTTCCTTTATGTATGGCTGTGGAATCATGGACATAAATACAACTAAAATGTTACTCATGTGATCACTCATTGAGAAAATGTTGTATTCTTTTTGTTGTACTAGCTTTCAACCATTTGGGACTCAAACAAAACTATAAAAAAACAAAAGTAGAGTAAAAGAAATTTATAATGGAGTGTGGATCCAACATATGGACAAACATGATGGCACCCATTCGTCTCCTTCACTTGCCACTCCAATAATGTCTCCAATTGGACATTTTACTGTAGATTTTTATAAATTGAAAGCTGATAACAAAAATTATATTTTTAGATTTTGATTTGAATTTTTTAAATTAAGTTTTTTGAAAATTTAATTTTTTTTTCGTGTTTTTTTTATTTATTTATATTTTTAAAATTTTAAGTATTTTTATTTTTTATTTTTTTAGATGCACTTTATTTAAATATATCTAAAAAGTAAAAAATTTGTGAAAAAATATTTTAAAAAATTTATAGATACATAAAAATACTAAAACTATATTGAATTCTCGTATTTTTTATTTATCTATATTTTTGGTATTTAGTAAATTTTTAAAAGATTATTTTCACAAAAATTATACTTTTTATGTGTATTTATGTTAGGTGTGTCTAAAAATTAAAAAAATACTTAAAAGATTAAAAAAATTTAGTAAAAACAAAAAAAATGAAAAATAATAAAGTAAAGTTTTCTGAAAAGTATTTTTGTAAAATAAAAAACAAGCAAAGTGAATATTTTTAATTTGTTTAAATTATTTTTGTTTAATAAATTGTAAGTAAAAGTTATACAATAATTTGATACAAACTCTCAAAATCAAATAAAACAAGATTTATTAAGATCTCAAGTAAGGTGCACCTAATAGTCCTAAAAAGGCTTCCAAGAACAATGTGTACATTTATGTAGAAATATTAGAGACATACAATTTAAATTCTTAAATTTATCTATAATGACCAAACAAAAGTGTTGAACACTACATAGTTGAGTTTATATAAATAAAGAATTGACGCATGATTTATCATATTAGGGTAGATAAAATTAATAGAGACTATTTAAGAGTCTCAATTTAAAAAAAAAAAAAATTATATTCATGAATAGGTTTGTACATTGGACAATTAATTCTTACAAAAGGTTGATACAGTTCTCATCCGATCAAAGTTTAAAAATCTCTTCCTATGACTTTCCATCACACTTGGAGTCTGTAAGTAGCATAAGTTAACTATATTGAAAGCTGCGAAGAACATTAATTAGTTTCAAATAGAACCTAATTAAGCAAACATTACAAAGCTTCTGCGACCTTGAAAGCCTAAATTCAAAGTTCTAAAGCATTTAATGAACTTCAAATCTGCAAGTAACACAATTTCCTTCCAAAAGGAGAAAATATACTGAAAGTTGCAAACACGATTAATTCATTTCAAACAGAACCTAATCAAGCAAACATTACAAAGCTTCTGAGATCTCGAAAGCCTAAATTCAAAGTTCTAAAGCATTTAACGAACTTCGAATCAGCAAGCAACATAATTTCCTTACAAAAGGAGAAATTATACTGAAAGTTGCAAACAACATTAATTCGTTTCAAACAGAACCTAATCAAGCAAACATTACAAAGCTTCTGTGATCTCAAAAGGAGAAATTATCTATTCGATAACTAGGGTTTAGATAGCACACAGAGAGAGAGAGAGAGAGAGAGAGAGAGAGAGAGAGAGAGAGAGAGAGTAGCTCACCGATCTGAATCGATTCACCGATCTGAATCGAAATCTTCATAAACAGCAGATTGAAATCTTCGCTTTGTATGTGAGAGTTCAGCCCCTTTAATCGATCAAAATTTTCAAATCTTCTTCAAAGTGAGAGTCTAGTGAGAGAGATTGAGATTCAAGCGAGAGAGTCAAGTGAGAGAGACATATTTTGAGAGAGAGAGTCTACAAGGTGGACATATTTTGGGAAATAAGGGGAAAAAATTGGGGACGGATCAAGTTTTTTTTCATGGCTTGGGGTTTTTTTTATTTTGGGAGAGAGAGAGTGAATACGGTTGGGTCAATTAAAAAGAGGTTTTTTGCGACTGCAAAATCAACGGTCGCAAAAAAATAGACGCATAAAGTCATATTTCTAGTAGTGTCACATGGCGTGTAAAGAGTGTAAATCAAGAGTTAAAAGATGGAAAAATTGGCCTAAAGTCCCTCTTCTACTTTTAATAGGAGGAAAAGTCCAAAATAATATATTTTAATGGCTAAGGTCCATGAAATTTATTTTAGGTTATAAAATACCTAAATTACCCTTCCTTTATAACATAAATTTGTTTGAATATAATATTGTTGACTTAACTGATAGATTTTGGAAACTGAATTCGCAGGGGAGATTTCGTCGGAGTTTTCGTCGGAGATTTCAGTGGAGATTTCATAGTGGAAATTTCGTTGAGATTTCAGTGGAGTTTAACGAGAAAGATTGCTACGATCGTGTTGATTTCGTCGGAGATTTCGTCGGAGTTTTGATTCTTTGTTTTTGAATCACTTTCAAGGAGTGTTGACAGTGTATTGATTGCGTAGGTTTTTGAGTAGAGTTGAATCAGGTTTGTTTTCGATTTTAGATTCCACATGGATTTTGACTTTTGTTTTGAATTTTTGTTTCTAGAGAGGCCAGGTTTATAGAGTTGATTTTTATTTTTGGAATTAATTTTTCATTCTTTTGTTTTTTGATCAATTTGAAATAGTGTTGACAGTGTAGTTGATTTTGATGTTTAGTGTTTATTTTTCGTGCTCTATTTTTTATCAACATGCTGATGAATGATAAGTTTTGTTCTATGTTTTTTCAAACCAGAGATTTGATTTTCTGCACTTTTGTTTGTGTAGTCCAGAGAAAATTATAAGTGCATATGGACATATTATTAGAAGTTTCTAATGGAGATAGAATATGAGAAAGTGAATGTAAGTTCATAAATTTATGCAATAAAATGAATATAAGGTAGTATATAAGTTTGTAAATTTCTCTGGCTTTTTCTATGAGTGCAATATCAGTGTAAAGTGCATATATAAGGTGTATATGATTTTTTTTTTCTATGATTGTGTTTAATAGTTAACAGTAAATTTCTCTTTATTTCATTAAGTTTCTGTGATTTTGTTTTTTATCATCTTAAAGGTGAATATCAGTTTGTAGATGTGTCTTTGGACTTTTATTTTATGAATACAGACAAATTTTTATTTTATGAATACAGAAAATTATAATTTTTAGAAATTTATCTAGACTTTTATGTTGTTTTTGTGAAGTGTTTCTATGTTAAACAATTTTTTTCAGTTTTGTGAAGGTGAATATCAGTTTTGTTCTATGTTTTTTTAAACCAGAGAAATTTTATTTTCCGCACTTTTGTTTTTGTAGTCCAGAAAAAATTATAAGTGCATATGGACATATTATTAGAAGTTTCTAATGCAGATAGAATATGAGAAAGTGAATGTAAGTTCATAAATTTCTCTGGACTTGTATTTGTAGTTCAGAGAAAATTGTAAGTTTGTTACTCACTTTCAGTTTGTAAATTTCTATGATTGTAAATTTCTCTGGACTTGGATTTTTTTGTATGATTGTGTTTAATAGTTAGCAGTAAATTTCTTTGTGATTCATTGAGTTTCGTGATTTTATTTTTATCATCTTGAAGGTGAATATCGGTTTGTAGATGTCTATGGACTTTTATTTTAAGTTCAGAGAAAATTATAATTTTAGAAATTTCTCCGGACTTTTATATTGTTCTTGTGAAGTGTTTCTATGTTAACTAAATTATTTTTCTTGTTTTTGTTTCATTTCAATGGGCGGTAGAGTTGTTCTTTGTGTAAATATGGGAATGATACTATTGTCATTAATGTTTCAGGCGAATTGAATTTTGAGGAATTGGTTGGAATTTTGTGTAAAACATGAGAGAATTTGAAACCTGAGATTATGTGTATTTCATATTCTATTTTGGGCCATCCGAATTGTATGGTTCGAAATAATATTGATTTTTTGAATATGTTGAGGGTTGTTTGTGCACGCGGTGTTGATATAGTTGATATTTCAGTTACTAGATGTGGTACTTCTGATGAAGAGGATGAAGTGGGGTGTAATTGGGTAGATGTTGTGGATGGTGAGTGTGATAGGCTGGTGAATATTGAAAGGAATTCACTTTCTAAGTTTTGTTCTCACCAAGAAAAGGTGTTATTGTCGGCTCGTTGGCGGAATAATATTACCAGTGTTGGACAAAAGTTTGAGGGTGGTGTGGTTGAGTTTCGTACTTTTTTGTGCAAGTATGCTATTGAGGTTGGTTTTCAGTTTACGTATGTTAAAAATGACAAGCTGAGGGTTATGGCATAATGTGCATATAAGGAATCAAGGGGATGTATGTGGCGTGTACATGCTTCTGTTGAAAAAACAAATGGGTTCTTCTACATAAGGACTTTGAACAATGAACATACGTGTGGTGTGGCGGTTCGTACGAGTAAACATTCGAGGATGACTTCCAGCTTAGTTTCTGGGCTGATAGTTGAAGAGGTAAGTGCAAAACCTTTAACTCGTCCAGTGGATGTTGTGAAAGAAATGAAAGACAAGTATGGGGTCTCAATCAGTTATAACTGTGGTTGGTTGGGTGTTGAAAAAGCAAAACGTAGTACATATGGGGATTCTTGTTTGTCATTTGATCAATTACGGTGGTATTTTGATGAGGCATTGAAGAGCAATCCAGGTAGTCGTTTTGAGTTAGATTTTGAAGACAACAAGCGTTTCAAAAGAGTGTTTGTGGCTTTTCATGCATGCACAGCTGGTTTCAAATATTGTCGGTCATTGCTTTTTCTTGATGGAACATTTTTGAAAGGGCGATACAAAGGAGTTATGCTTGCTGCAACGGGAAAAGATGGGAATGAAGGTAATTGTAAATATATATAATTTTATCTAACTATATGAATTTTCTATACATGTAGGAATTCAGTGAATGTGATTTTTCTCTAACACTTTGAATTTTCTCTGGTTTTGGTCTGTGTGGATTTTCACTGGATTTTGGTTAGTGTGTGAATTTTCTCTGGATTTTGTCATTGTGTGAATTGTATCTGTAGGTGGTCACTGAGTGAATTTGCTATGGATATTATGATTGTGTGAATTTTCTCTGTAGTTGGTCACTAAGTCAATTTTCTTTGAATGTTGCCAATGTGTGAATTTTCTCTGGAGTTGGGCACTAAGTGATTTTTTGTCCGGATGTTGGCAGTGTCAAATTTCTCTGGTTGTTTATTGTTCTAATTTTGTATGCATGTGTATATCTGATATGCTTGTTCCTATTTGTTTTGTAGGTTTTTTCCCTGTAGCTTTTGTTGTTGTTGATACTGAGAATAAAGACAATTGGTGTTGGTTTCTTGAACATTTATGTGGAGTATTGGGATCAGAAAGGGTGATAAGTTTCATATCAGATCAACATTGTGGTATTGTGGAGGGAATTGCTAGGTTTTTTCCTAATTGCTTTCATGGATTTTGTCTTGAACATCTAAAGAGAAATCTGAGGGATAAGTTGTCATGGGGAAACACAAATTTGGTTAGGGAGACGATTGTGTCCAAGTTTTCAGAATGTGCATATGCGCCAACAAAGGCATCATTTCATTTCAAGTTAAATGAATTAAAAAGTGAGGGAGGAAACATTGTGATTGCTTTCTTCAGAAGTTTACCATATGAAAATTGGAGTGATGCATATTTTGCGGGGAAATGTTATGGTGAGATGTATTCAAATGTTGCTGAGTCATTCAATTCATGGATACGAGATGCTCGGCACTTACCAATAACAAATTTGGTGGACATGATACGATTGCAAATTATAAATATGAGGTCTGATAGGAGGCTGCTCTCTAGTAAATGGAATAAAGTTCTATGTCCTCGTATGGATAGTGTATTGGAAAAGTATTTTTTGGATGGGAGGACATGGAATGTGAGTTTGTCGTCTGATAATGTCTTTGAAGTGCATTGTTTTTCTTCGGTTATGGTTGATCTTGGGTTGAGAACTTGTTCGTGTCGAAAATGGGAAATAAATGGGTATCCATGTCAACATGCTGTTGCTGCAATTTTTAGGAGTGGAAGGAATTTGAATTCATTTGTTGAACCATTTTTTCATGCTGATATGTATCGTCAAGCGTACTCGTTTTCGATTGGCCCAATTCCAACTGTTGAAAAACCTCTGTGTAACATTGAAGATGTTATGATTTTACCTCCATTGAGCAAGAGACCAGCTGGGAGGCCGAAGAAGAACAGAATTGCTTCTACTGGAGAGTTTAAAAGGGTGATTAAGTGTAGTCGTTGTGGGAGTATTGGTCACCATAATAAGAGGACATGTAAGGAACCTTTGTTAAATAGTTGAGGATAATACATTTTATTGATTGAATAATACATTTGATGATTAGTTTGTGTATTTTGTTTTGTGAAATGTGTTTTTTAGACAGTGTATATAATAATATCAATCAAATTCATCCAGAGAAATTTTTGCAATATCAGTTAAAGTGTGCATTGTGTTTGTTGATATATACTATAGGCATTGGGTTTGTAATACCTGTCAAATTTATGCAGAGAAATTTGGTATGGTAGAGAAAATTTTGTGTAATGTGTTTTGAAGCTTCAAATTCATCTATATAAATTTGACAATGGCAGATAAAAGTACTGTGTGGATTTTGTTTTTTGAATTTGATAATTGCTTTGTACTAACACAGTGCATTATAGATTGCATGATCATATAGGCACCTTCTTTGGCATGATAGGAGTTAAATTTCTCTGTGAATTTGTGGTAACTTCATATCAGTCATTTCAAGAAATGTGCATACCAGACAGAGCATACACAAAATTATTGTAGTGAGTACAACCAAGAAACAAAATCATGCTTTTTTGAAATTTCTCTAAGTTAAGAATTTCTCTGGACTAGGGAAGAATTTATCTAGAATGAATTCAACTCATAAATTTTGCTCAAAGCTAGAGAAATTTTTCTCACCAACCCAGAGAAATTCACAACTCAGAAATTTCAAATTCATCCAGTGAAATTTTATAGTAGCAGATAAAATTACTGTTCGCTTTTGTGTTTTGTTGAGTTTGATGATTGTTTTGTACCAACACAAAGCATTACAGATTACATGATCATATAGGCATCCCGTTGGGACTGTACGAGTTAAATTTCTCTGAATTCTGGTAATATGATACCAGAGAAATTTGTGCAGACAATTTTCTCTGTGTGGATTGTGTTGACAATCACAATAAAAATATATATATATTTAACCATCGATAGGTATGAAATTGACATTAGTCGAAATAAAAAAATAAAATAAAATTTACATTAGTCAAGAAAGGATGTATATGGATAAGTCAAGCATCATTATTCCTTCGATGTGTCAACAAAAAACTGAACGGTTAATACTGTATAGATATATACATATATGTGAGACAATTTTCTCTGTCTGGCTATGTACATTGTCTTCCTTTCACTAGTTTCACTATTACATGTTTGGTTGTTCTGGAGGTATTTCAATTGGTTCAGTCCATGATCGGCCAACATCGGTGACAAATCTCTCTATGAGTTCTGCCCTCATCAACTTGATCTCTTGTGTGGACAATTTGGAGCTGATTGGTTCATGCTTGCTATATTGTTTCATGATATAGAAGACAAAGAGGCCACAATCCAGACTGCATACAAATTATAGGAATGGTTAGTTTTAAGAAATATGCAAATCAGAGTATCTTATTTATAGATGTATGAAACTTACGAATCACTTTCTTGTTGTGGAGCATTGTTGACATACTCAAAGTCGTAACTTGTGTTTTGTGAGTTTATCAACTTGAAAGAGGGTTGTGATTGAGCGTCTCTTTCAAGGCAAGCTTTCAAAAAATTCTCCACATATTCTTATTGCAAGAAAATAATTTTTAAATAACAGAGAAATTTACAGACAAATCAATGGGATTGTATGAAAATTATCATCACATAAAGATTATGATGGATCAGAGAAATTTGCACTGGTTGCCAATTGTTTTGCATCTTTGACATATTTGTCTTCTACATCATCCCTCTTTGGCCTCAGTAAGTTGTAGAACCTCCATATACTGTCTTGTTTGTCGAGGACAAGCAAGGTCCAGTGATTTCCAGCTGTGAACTTCTCATTACCTCCAGTGTTTATTGGGAAATAGAGGAACCTGTAGTTCTTCCATACTGTTTCAATATGCTTGTCAAATAAGGACACTCGAAAAGATTGATTTTTTGTCATCTTGATGAAATTCTATGTTCAGAAAAAATCCAAAAATGGTTTTGTTGAGAGAAAATCCAAGAAGTATCTTAAGAAGAGAAAGTAGTAAGTAAATTCCAGAGAAAATCAAATAAAATAATAGTAACATACTAAGCTCATGGATGTGAAAAAAAATGAGGTTGGTTGTTGTTTTTCTCTCATTTGGTCAGCCAAAAGTACCTCCCCATAGCCATCAATGACCTGAAAAATATGATTTGTAATTGTAATATTGGTTTATAAAGGCTGATGGAACATTGCAGAGAAATTTTGATGAAAGGGAAAGACTTACATTGTTGGCAATTTTTTTTTTTCTTTATTAGGTTTCCAATGTCTTCGAAGGTAATGAGGTTCAACTCACTTGTCCAAATTAAAGCCCTACAAGACGAGTTTGTGGAAATTAAATTGTTGTTAATGCAATATAAGTTTGTAATTTGTTATTTGTTATCTTCTATTTTGTTTGTTGTACTTACTCAAGTCCAGAGACATTTGATATGTGCTGCAACATATCTTTTACGTGATCTTTTATCAATCTTGAAATTGGAAGAGTTTATGGAAAGACCCAAGATTTTCTGATGTTTAGAGGTTGAGGCAAGATGTACGCATCAGCATCAAGCACTTCTTTGTCCTTCGTGCTTTGCTCAGCTTGCTTTGCAGCTTGTTTTGTAGCTCTAGTCACTTTCGCAACTTTTGGATATTGAAATTCTGGATCGTACTGCTTTTCCTTCCTTTCTTTTGCCTTTAAATTTTTGATCATTGACGTCGGATCTTTTTTGACTGTAGACAGTGAAAATATTAGTAAAAGTGAAATTTCTCTGAAGTAACAGATGATATTTCAATATGTAAATTTATGTGATTCAATATTTTCCAGTTACCATAGACTTTCGTCTTTTGTTTCGGTTGTTCTTTGTGTGCCATATCTTCTTGTTGGGTTGTTGGTTGTTGTTCAACTTGCATTCCAACTAGGCACAGTGAAAATCAAACAAATCCCAAAAATGGAATAAGAAAATAGACAGAGAAGATGAAATGAGCAAAGAGAAATCAATAGAAATAATCGGCGAAACTAATGTGTTCAGAGAAATATAGCTTCGAGAAAATTACCAATGTCGAAAATTATAATAAATAGAAATTTCTCCGAGTTATCTTGACTCAAGGACTTGACTTTTGTGGGTCAAGATTTTCAACGACCTTGTGGTTGAAGTTGTGTTGGTGTTCGTATGGTTGTGTTGCTAGTTGGACCGAAAGTTCTTGTACTTGTTCATGCAATTTAGCATTTTCTGTTTCAAGCTCAATTTGAATTCCTCAACCTGTTGAATTGTTTTCATATCATGTTCCTTTTCAAGCTCCAACATCCTTAGTTTCATTTGGATTGTGCTTTCTTTTTCTTGAAGTTCGAGTTAAGTGATGTCGGGGTTCTTATTGAAATATCCTTTTGACAAGTATTTCCATCAATTTCTGTCTTCTTCTTGTTTAGATTGAGAAAGTGCCTTCAGTCTTTCACGCAGATCAGCAATTTGGGCGTCCTTTGATTCCTCAAATTGTTGTTGGTCCACTGGCTCAATACGTTCTTCTTCATCACTTTGCTCGTTTTCTTCTTGCTGTTCATCTTCATCTTCTTCTTCTTCATCTTCTTCTTCACTGTCTTCTTCTTTCTGTTCATTCTGTTCTTTTTCTTCTACTTCTATTTCTTCACTTTCTTCTCGGGCTTCTTCTTCTCCACTGCTTTCACTTTCTTCTCTGGCTTCTTCTTCTCCACTGCTTGCTTGAGCTTCTTGTCCATTGCTTTCACTTTCTTCTCTGGGTTCTGCTTCTTTATTGAATTTGACAATTGCTTGACCTTCAGATGAATCTTGTAATTTCTCTTTGAATTTGACAATTGCTTTTTTTGATTCTTTCTTTGTCTTTTTACCAAGACAGAACTCCTCTGATGGGTTTTTGACTAGCTGCTTGTTATCTATCTGTAACAGGAGGCTCTTTTATTAGAGAAATGTTACAAAATTCATTGAGAGAAAAATTAAAATAAGGAAAATAAAATTCATCTAAATGATATTAATGGGAAACAAACTTCAGAGAAAATTGTATGGGCCAGAGAAAATTACAGACAATGAGTTAATTTTATGAGACAGAGTAAATTATGAAATGAGCAACATAATTTAGATATCAGAGAAAATCAATCAAGGCATATAAGTTAATGTTTGACTATAATTGGGTCAGAGAAATTTGGATTCCAGAGAAAATTCATTAGAAGGGCAGAAATAAATAGTGTTTATCAAAGATGCAAGGCAAATAAGTTATGGGCATACAAGTTAATGTGTTACAATTGTGGTCAGAGAAATTTGGATTGCAGAGAAAATTGATTACAATGCAGAAATGAACAAGTTTGTACCAAAGATGAAAGCATAAATTGATAGTTAAGAGAAAATTGATCTTAAACAATCAATGCACAAGGAGGGAAACAAAGCAGTTGTCAGAGATATTTTGGAATTTCACTGAGATTTTAGGAGCAATAGGAATTAACCTGTCGAGGTGTAAGAGAGTGGAGTGGTGTCTTCTTTAGCTGTTTTGTCAAGGTTTGCAGGTTCCACTTCGCACATCTCGGGAAGTCAGTTGTGTTACTGTGTTCCGAGTCAATGATAGTTGCATGTTCACATAGCCAATACTGTGATGAAAATTAAAGTAAATAAAATTTTCTAAATGCACAAATTTGCAAGTATGATAACTGCAAATTTGAATGGATATTATACTTACCAGCAATGCAATGACACACCCCGTAACTTTTTCTGAGATTTTGTGCAATGCCATGATTGAATCAATCAATGTTGATGTGATTGCCTCTGGCTAATCATACTGTTTTATTGATTCAAGAGGTTCCACATACTGTATAAAAACCCACCCTATCGAATTCCCACTTGTTGCAAAAAATAGGGTGAGACACAAGTACAATGTAACAATAATTGCTACATCTTTGTAGTCTGTTGGTTACTTGCCTTTCATTGCCTTGACCAAGGCGTTTTTAAGAACAGGACCAGTGAGCCTTGTGTCCTTTTGGAATCTTCTCCTTAGGAATGCAGATTTTGGCTTCTTAGAGTATCTTAATGACATGGGTCGTTTACCTCTTTCCAAACCAAAAATCAAGGTCATGTCGTTGGTTGTGAAGGTCAGGTTTTTCTTACCAACAGTGAATGCTTTTGTTTTCTGATTGTAACATTTGATTATGGCAACTACATCATCATCGGATTTCCTACATTTCTTTGGATCCATTCTTCCACTGGTTAGAGCTTGGATCAAATACCAGAATGGGGACTTTTGAAGCTCTACAAGTTGTTTTGAATTGAATTTAAGTGTTTGAAAAAATGAGACAACAGACGAGAGGTTGGATTGGAATTGAATGGTGTAGTGAGCTCTCTTTTTGTGAAGTTTAGCAGGTTTTTTGCCCCTTGAGGTTGAGTCGGTTGAAGTTGGGGTACTCATGTGGATGCTAGTTGCTTCATCACCTTGTGTGATTTGAAGTGGAGTTTGTGGTGTTTTGCTGCTGGTTTTTGATCTTAGATCATAGGAAGACTGAGAGAGTTGTTCTTTCTTGGTTGGTGTTTCCAGTGCTTTGCTGCTGGTGTTTGATCGCAGCTCATAAGAAGACTGAGACAGTTTTTGTTTCTTGCTTGGTGTGTCTGGTGTTTCGGTGCTTTTACGTTTTGCCATTGCTTGATTAAAACATAAAGATTTCAACATTAAATCCCAGTAAAAATTGAACATGCTAGAGAAAATTGGACATGTCAGAGAAAATTACAGATAAGGTAGAAAATTACAGATAAAAGAAAGTGTAAGATGTCAGAGAAAATTACAGATGAGGGAAAATTACAGAAAATTGGACATGCCAGAAGAAATTGGACATCAAAAATTAAATGTCAGAGAAAATCAACAAAGCATCATAAACATGGGATAGAAATTTTCAATAATTCTTAAAATTACATATAGAAATAAACATACCAGAGAAAATGAATGACAGAGAAAAGTAAACATGGCAAGGCAAAGAAAATTTCTATTCCACAATTAGCAAGATAAAATAAATAAAGTATTGTAAACAAGCCACTGAAAATTACACCACATTGAAACCAAGAATTGAACAAAAGAAACATATCAGAGATAAATACACATTCCGGAGGAAATTACACATTCTTGAGTAAATTTCCATTCCAGAGAAAATTTCAATTCATAATATTGAAATGCTAGAGAAATTTACATACACAACCAGAGAAAGTTAACCATGATAAAGACACATAAAGGGAGGAAAATGATGTGATGTTTGTCAGAGAAAATTATGAATACAGACAAACTTAGACAGAGCAAGAGAGTAATAGACATTCCAGAGAAAAATACATATTCCAGAGAAATTTTCAAAGCAGAGAAATTCATAGACAAAATTACAGAAAAATGTTCAAAAATAAGATAGAAACACAGAGAAATAACTTTTTTTTCAAAATACACATGTTAGAGAAGAAACATTCATTCCAGTCCAAAATAAACAGGACAACAAGGGTGATACATTCATTCCAAAATACATATGTCAGATAAGAAACATTCAGTCCAGTCCAAAATACATATTACAGAGAAATGTACAGAAACAAAATTACAGAAACACGTTCAAAAATTAGATGAAAGCACAGGAAATTGCTTTTTTCAAAATAAACATGGCATAGAAAATTGAAAGGAGAAACATACATCAAGCAAAAATCAGAGAAATTCAAATGCCAGAGAAATTTGCAGAAATAATCACACAAACATGTTCTAGAATAAGTTCAAAACACACAGAAATAACTTTTTCCAAGTTCAGGTAGCTTTTTAAAACGAAAGTGAAACCCTAATTTATAGAAGGTTAATATAAAATGCAATTAACTGTGTTTCCAGAGAAAATCTAGTTATATTGTAGAAAAATTACCAGAGTTAGGATGAAACTTTGAATGACGAGCTAATATGGCCTGAGATGAAGATGCAACGTGACGAAGGTGGACTGAGATGACGATGAGCAGTGAAAACGAAGCTGTAAGGAAGGTCAGAGAAATTTGTGAGGAAGGAATGAGAATGATTTGTGCAAAAGAGAACGAAGCTCGAATGTCGATCGTGAAGATGATGTTGAAACCCTAATTGTGCTGTTCTTGTGTTCGTGAAAATGGTGGATGCTTGGAATGGAACTCAGACGTTGGAAGGAGTATCGTTTCTGTGTTGATTTTGGCGAGGGTATTTTGGTCCAAAAAAATATTTAAAAATGCACGCCAAGTTGTTCAGGGACCTCATGCATCACTATTTTTGTGGGTGTCCTTTAGCCTCTAAATTAGTATTATTAGGGAGCTGTAAAAAAATTCCCCTTAAAAGATTTATTTTTCACTTCTCTCATCTTAGGCCTGGTATATTTAAGACGGGAGACTATATAAAAATGAGTTAAAATGAAGCCTTTTTGTGGGAAGAAAAAAAAAAAAACATTTAGTTTGTTTGGTTTGGTTTGGATTTTAGGATTTTCTTTTTAGAAAATTAAATTTTTTAATTTTTCGTATTTTTTTGTTTTTACTGAATTTTTTTTAATATTTTAAGTAATTTTTTTTAAAAAAAATTTTAGATACACATAATATAAATACATTTAAAAAGTAGAAAAATTTATTCAAAAGTCTTATTTTCGGGACTGCTGGACTATTTGATCCCACATTTTGGATGTTTGATTAGCAAGTCCTATATGGGAGTAATTGATTACCACAGAGTCCCATTTCAAATGTGAATGCATATTTGCTGACAGAAATATCCTTATTTATTTATTTCGGAAAGTTTGTTTACTTTTGGAATTTGTGATCCCACGTTTTGAGGGATAGGTTGCAAATACCGGTTAGAAAGGGTTTGAATGTGGGAGATTAGGGTTTTATACCATTTGTGTGTGGGCCGTGGGTGAGGTTTGTTGAAGACGACGTGAATATTTTCGGCGGCATCCAGGTATGTTACAGTCATCCAACTCATAGTTTAGTTCCTTGTATGTGGGCATGTGTAAATAGTGAATAACATTGTCGAATATAATTTTTCTCAATATGGTCCAAACATATTAACAGGTTTTCTGCATTACAATTCACACAGTAGCATATAGTTGTGGCATTAATTTATAAATTCTACATTTACAATTGTTTGGGTTTTATACGAATAAATGCATTGGCTTGTGCAAATAGACTCTTTTTTCATGCTTCTGTGTTGTACTAATCCATTAATATCACATACGAACTACAACCGCCATACAATTTCGCTAACTTGTTGATTTCGTATGAGATTACGGTTGTTTTACAAGATTCCAGGATATAAAAATTTTGCTTTGCAGAATGATGTGGACATGCAGAATATGGTGTTTCTTGCTCGTTCATTCTGGCTATAACTTGTTAATGTGGTAATCGAACAACACTTGGGTGGGGGGGAACGAGGCCATTGCTGGCAATGAGGCTAATATGAGGGCAATATATATTGACAAGGTACAGATAGGAAACAACTTGGATGTTGACGACGATGTCGATCTGTTGCCAACATTTTGCCCACACATTGAGAAGACGTACCTTTCAGTTACATGGCAACTGAGTTCACTCACATAGGCCAGCATTTTGAGGGGGGAGCTTCAAATTTTCGTAAAGTGTTACGAAAATGCGTTGTGAAATGTGGATTTCAGTTCAAGTTCGTAAAAAATGACTTTATTTGCATAACCGCTGTTTACGCGATGAAAGAAACCAAAGGTTGTACATATGTTCATGTTCAGCAGTTAGATACAAATGGGTTTTTCTACCTCCGGAAGTGGAATAGTGAACACATTTGCGGTGTGGCTGTCCGTACTTCGAAAAACCCACTTGTCGAGTAGGAATTAGTGTCCGACATTATTGCTAAACGGGTGTGCGAAAGGCCACTCACTCGACCTGTCACGACCCAAACCCGGCCCTATGGGTTTAGCATAATCGCCAAGATGTCGAGATTACCAAAGGCACCTTAATCGATATCTGATAAATCTGAGTTCGGGGCTGGCGGAAGCCAAAACAGTAAAAACTAGTGTCCATAGAGCTGTGTTAATCTGTATGCCAAAAAGATTTTTCATGCATTCATTCGTTCAGAACAGTTCAGTCTATACAATCAGTTACAAACATTCAATCTGAGGACCTAATCCTATTAACATTACGATGCTTAGGTGCGAAGACAACGGTCTACTCTGATACAAAAAGCATAGGAGACTAGTGGGGACACAAAAACACCCCAAGCCATGGCATGGCGTCTCGAACCTCGCGATGAGGCACATTGTGGCTTGACAAAAGCGGGGACTAACCCACGCGCTCCTAGCTTGGTCAGCACCTACATATATATATATATATGAGCAAAGTGAGCTAAAGCCCGATGAATAACATAACGTAAAGAGGTTATGAATGAATGTCCCTTCTGATAATGAAATCAATTCATTATCTGATTTCAATCTTTCAAGATTTCGATCAATCAAGATTTCAATCAATCGTCATATGTGGTACATCCATTAGCCTATAAACGAGGGTCCAAAAGGACCGGACATATGAACCCAACAATAATGATGGCCATCAATCAAGTATGGTTCCACAAGGAAACCGACAGAGCTCAGAATACCAATAACGATGAGTGCTAAGGATGCCACAATCTGATTAGAAATAGGACATAATTCATTCATAAATAATATCGATTCGATGCAGTTGGTAAGCATATTCAAAAGATAACCATTTTGAACATATCTTTACACATCTGTTACTCACACGTTACAGGCTACGATAGCTAGAGCGTCACCTCGGTAAGCCAACCCTACGATAAGCAGATTGAACACACACTAAGCTACGGTTGGGAAAGATGATAACTTAGTCCCTAATTTGCCTTGGTGTGTTCTACATCTAAATCCTCATTAAGATGTCTTAAACTAGGCCTAAGAATGCCTAGGATGCGATGAGGATGCAAAAAATACAGTTGGAAGGCATTTTCAAAAGTTCTTGAACAGGGGCCTCGCCGGCGAGCCTTCTTCGCTTCGGCGAGGTTGCAAAATCAAAGGCTTCGCTCGGCGAACAATCCTTCGCCGGCGGTCGATGAAACGATAAAAATCTTGGATGCTCGAATTTTACGCTCGAGCCACCAATCTTTCGCTCGGCGTGGCTCGGAGTAGCGTTGGTCGCTCGATCGAGAATCCTCGGCTGAAGGAAGAAGCCAAATCTGGAATTTCAGATTTGCCTTCCAAGCTCGAACCAAGCTTCCTACCACTCTATACTCGACCTCTTGGGCCCAAATTCGAAAACACATTTAAACTCAATATACAACAAGTTTTAAAGCTCAATTTGAGAATTCAAAGCCCAATGGAGTCAATTAAAGTCAAGTTTCAAACCCATTTCATGAACATGAAGAACATGCAAACAAGCATGGATTCAAATCATTTCAAAGCTCCAATTTGATGCTCTAGAGAGCCAATTGTTCCAAAAACAAGTTGAAAACATGGACTTAAGCTTAAACATGAGCATGCATGTACAATTCTACCATGAATCCAACTCAAAACTCATTAATTCAAACATGCATGCATGATATATACTATAATCCAACATATTTGAACTCAATCAAGTCTTAGCTCTTCAATTAAACATGAACCATGCATGAATCCACTTAAAGGCACAATCAAGAGGATGAAATTCATACCTAGGTTCCTTAATTACTAATCTTGAGGTTCAATTTGCCAATACACACTTCAATTCTTCAAGTTCCCCAAAGTGTAGCCAAAATCTCCCTCAATTTCTAAACATACAAGATGAATTCACTCAAGTCCCTCACTCTCTCTCTCTAGAATCGGTTGAGTGCAAGGAATGGGAGAAGAAATGTTTGATTTAGTGCATAAAGGCTCAATATAAGTGATTAAACAAAAGATCCACTCAACATGGCAATTTGGTAATTATGGCCAAGTTTGCAATTAACTCGTTTTAATCTAATTTAATCATTCCTAATCAAGTTTCGATAATTACACCAATAAATCACATAAATTACGATGACCAAAAATCACAAACCTTTTTTGAGTTCGACCGCCGATAAGGCCTTCAATTAGCCGTTTAAACATGTAACCATGAACAGATAATCGGACGGTCAAGCAGATAAACATGCGATTGAGCAGATACGGTCAATCGATTCAGCCTCAAATTTCCGTCGATCGATTCGATAATTTAATTCATTCGATTATCGATTATTATCGGTCTCGATTAACGGTAGCGATGGTTAATTGATAATTACTCATTAATCGATTATGAGGTTGTTCTGCGACCATCGGCGTAATCATGGATTTTAAACAAGATTACGGGCTGGACATTACGTATCGTGTCGCGTGGCTAGGTATCGAGAAAGCTAAAGGCGAACTATTTGGTGCCCATTCAATTTCGTTCGATCAGTTACGTTGGTATAGTCATGCTGTCATGGAACACATTCCTAGAAGTTACATCAACATTGAGTACGATAATCACACACACCGATTCACACGTTACTTCATATCATTCAAAGCATGCATTGACAAGTTCAACCACTGTTGCCCATCGCTTTTCCTCGACGCAACTTTCCTCAAAGGGAGGTTCAAAGGATTCCTGCTTTCGGCGACTGTGAAGGACGGCAACCAAGGTCAGTACACCAAAATGTCCAAACCACAACACCATTTTATAATTTTAACTGAACATGTTGTCTACATAGTCGCTCATATTTTCACCAAACACTACCTATCACATTTTTCGTATATTATATTTCACACCATAAACGTATGACACTCACACTGGAAAAATGTAGGACTATTCTCACTAGCTTACGCAATTATGGACTCTGAAAACATTGCAAATTGGTCCTGGTTCCTCACGCATCTTGCGCAGGTGGTTTACGTGAACAGACAAATCACATTCATCTTAGACTGTAATTTAGGTTTACTTGAAGCCATGATGACAGTTTTTCCAAACGCGAAACATGGTTTCTGCCTCCAACATTTGCAAAGGAACCTCAGGGACAAGTTACGATACTAGAACAGCATACACCGGGCTGGGTTGATTAGCAAATTACTACATTACGTATACGCAGGAACGGTTCGCTGTGTTTAACCAGAAAGTTGAACAATTCCACAAATGTGGTGGTGCTGTTGCAACCTAATTTCTTGTAACTGCACACTGCAACATTGGGTGAACGCATTTTTTTGGTATGTATTTTGATTGGTCTTAATTCTTTCCACATAAACAGAAATTCAACAGACAATCACAAGTATAGCATAACATGAACATAACTCATGTGACACACTGTCAACTGCAGGGGTAGATGTTATGGTGAAATGTGTTCCAACGCTATGGAGTCATTCAACTCATGGATCCGTGAGGCACGCAACCTCCCAATCACCCACATGTTTGATAGTATTCGAGCCAAAATCACGCGTCAAATGTCTAAATGGAGGGTGACATCCCACACTTGGACTGGTGCGATCTATCCCAGAATAGAGTCCTGTTTGGAAAAAGATTTTAACAAAGACAGATCATGGAATGTTAGTCAGTCAAACGATGATGTGTACGAGGTCCACTCGTTCCCATCGGTCACTGTTAATCTTGTCCGCCGTACTTGTTCGTGTTTTCAATGGCAACTCAACGGATTCCCATGTGCGTATGCTATGGTTGCCGTTCGCAAAAGTGGTAAGAACTTAAACGAAATGGTCGAATTGTACTTCCATGTGTTTGAAACCGCTTGACATACACCCCAACCATTTATCCCATTCCTACTGTGGACCAACCACCATTCAATCCAGATGATTACTTAATCAAGCTTTCTGCAGTGAAATACCCACTAGGCAGGCTAAAGAAAAAAAGGATATTATCAAAGGGAGAGCACGTCCAACAAATACGTTGCTTCCGTATGGGGAACCACAACAGGAATATATGCAATGAGCCAATATAATTCGACGTGTGACTTACCACACATTCGTGCTACCAAACATTTTAAAATAAGTCATCATGTCGTAATGACAACAATAACAATTTACTACTATTCATATGTGTTAGTTTCACAAACTTATGGCTTTATACTTTCCAGCAAATAAATTGCTTTACCAACAAGACCTTAAATTATGTTGGATTTACTCACCACAAGTTGCATTCATACACACAACAAATAAATTATATATTCCCATATACAACTAACGTACAAAGTGTTTCCACATTGTCAAACATGTTACCCACATAACGCTGCAACACTGTCCACACCATGAACGATACAATATTGTCCACTCCAAAAACGTCCCTGACCATACATATCATAACTCCGCCACATCAACGACCAGCAAAACTTGTAATACGTTACATGTACTCACCACAAGTGGCAAACACATACATCAAATAAATAACATGGTCGCTAATACGCAAAATATGGCCACCTACTGAATCGTGCCCCACACATAACGCATGTGACAGTAAACAACCTAACACAACTCATACCATGAATTTCCCACACCATACATATCGTCCCTCCGCCACGTCAACGACCACTGACCATCAACAGGAAGATTTGAAAGTACTGTTCACACACACCCACACTCCCCAATGTCCTCAACCCCACCATCCTAACTCACAACCTCTAATTAACACATACCATTTTCTAATTGACTCATTACACAATCATTTTTTCGATCAGCGGGTGTCCACAGTCCATTCAAACCACTGTCACACACTAATGTCCGAATTAAAACCTCATACGTGCGAATTAATTTTGTCTTCCGTTTGTGTGCCACAGCCACATTTTACTTCCATAATCCACTTCACGCACATAAACAAAAAATAACTTTCGTTCACATAATACACAATGCTTTAAAGGGAAATCAAATAATCCATGCATTCTGTTTGTTGCATGTCACACGCCTGGCAGACTTATGTTTTAAATTGTCTAGTATAAACCAAAACAATAGTTAAACACAGGTAAATATTGATATTATCCACATCAACGTAAAATCATCCCCAAACACAAAACATAAACGTTAACACCGTCAACACATGAAAAAACCCAAAAACCATTACAATACACCATAAATCCTATTTCTTTCTATGTACTTCCATAAGAATTTAAACTAATTACAAAATATAATACTAACGATGGAACCACTCACCATACACTTAAACAGATACGACAATAGTGTCAGTTCAAACCACTACTCGTGCCCCGCCTGCTTGCTATCCCTCGCTCTGGATCGTTGACAAATAACTTTACCATGTTAGCACGTAATACACTATAGTTACCTCATTGCAATGACTGCCTCACTTCAATGTGATGCACGTGCTCACTCATTACAGCACACACTATTATTGTACAATCTAGCTTGTGGCAATTAACACCAAAAAAAAGAAGAAGGCGTCATTGATACATGTTTTACAAATAAACTAGCGCATTAACAATTGCACCCATTGTCGTTCAACTTATGCTTCAGGACATTGTTGAGGATAATCAAAAATTGACTCCAACGGGATATCGAAATGTTGCGTGGCCACAAGATCATTTATACCACGTGAAGCCAATGATTGTCGCTGTACCTCAGTCACAATATTTTTCTACAAAAAAAAAAATAACACATCACACAAGTCCATATCTTAAAACTACTATACCATTCAGTTATTTATAAATTACCTATCACGTACTTACTATGTTCATAGCTTCGGCGTAATGCGCACCCCCAGATCTGTTCCTAGCCCTCATCGAATTGTAATGCTTCCAACTTCCAACGTTTGTAAAATACACGACAAGCGTCCAATGGGAAAGGTGACAAATGGAAAAATGAATATAACGAGCACCTCTTGTAGCAGACAAATTACTCATTACATAATTATTACGTGCCGACACATTGTCATTCTTCATCATATCCTGCACACCATACATCATTTGTCACCTTCATGAAACACATACATTACAACACAATCACAAACTTATGCACAACACACTAACCAGGCATATACTGTTGAAAAAAAATGAATTCTCTGGGAAGTCTTTCTTGGCATTCAACCTTCTTTGCTCATCGGAAAGCACCTCTTCATACACATCAATAACCTACCACCATAAACATTGAACACAAATAAAACAACACACCCACATAACGCACTCCACATCAGAATTCACCAAACCACAAATACAAATAGCAAACCATTCTTACAACCATTAGAACTTACATTCCCCCGCACACCACCTTGCTGGACAATCACTTTAACATCTGAAAAATAAATTGTGTTATCGTCACCCTGCTCGACCTACATTACAGCCCTACACACATCCTAAGAAAACTCCCATCAACATACCACAACTCATTATATAAATGTTACCCCGAAACTATTCAGAGGAAAAAAGGGAAAAAACATAATCAAACAAATAAACAAACAAACCCACTCACCCATCACCGTATCGGTCATACGGAGAGCTAATAATGTCCTTCTCCTGCTCTGTCATTATCTTCCAAACAATATGCCGGTTGTTAATACCAAAACTAGAAAACTTGCTACCGTCCCCAGGTGTTATATCTATGTTAACTGCTGTTCCACACATTACATCTCTCACACCATTATCGGGAATGTTGCGAGGCAACACACAAACATCACTATTCAGCTTCCGCTGCCGCACTCGTAGTTCTGGATATTTAAATTCTGGCAACTGCAAATTTTTCCTTACCTTTCTCTTAATGTTATGCATGAACGAGTTTAGACCTTTATCCGCGCGCCCATCTTCTGCTCTTAACGGGCTAATTACTACCACTTTAGGTTCGGCAACCTGAACAACATGTACAGCAACATCACCGTTGACGTGGTGGGACGATGCTGGGACAGATGATACGGGTGAGGCATCCACTATCGACGTACTGCGTCGCTACCCTCTGTGTGTTTCGTTCCCCCAACCACCCACTCCAGCCACACCACCCTCATTCCCCAGATCCCCCCATCTTAAACCATTCCATTACATTGTGCATCGCTTGATCCGCTAACTGTTGCCTCAGTTCAACATTTTCTAATTCAAGTTTCTTCTTCTCTTCATCTTTTACCCTCAAAACACTCTCAAAACCTTCAACAACATGTACTGCCTGCATCTCATTCTTTGTCCTCAGACAAAGAACTTCTTTTTCTGACTTTGCGATAACCTCATCTTTGTCAATGTTGCGCACTCTAAAATCACTAACGTCTGAAGCAACTCGATGACAACAAGCCAATCGGCCTTCTACTCCGCCAATGATTTTGGTTTGTCAGGTCGGGAACCAAGCGCTCCCCAACACATAATAGATTTGCTCTGAACGGGGTGCCTTGTATACATATTTTAGATGTTGTAGGCGGATCACCACCATTGTCAACTTTCTTTCCAGCATCTGCTCGCACCTTACACCCTTTTGTCTAATTTTTGCCACATCCATCACAACCACCTTCACCTCCTGACAAATCCACACGATCTTCGGCAACCGTAACATCCCATCTCAATATAAACATTTCGTGATTAACAGTAACAAGCTGTCCCAAATTCACCTGCACATAACAGTCGTGTTAGACCACTACATGGACCATGTTACGAAATTAATTGTTCTTGATATGTTGAACATTCCAATACCATAAAGCTGACTGGGCCCGACAACTTCACACCACGTGCACTTGCTAGTAGTTCACTAACATTCCATTTCAAGAATCGGGGGAACATGTGCTCAAAGTTGGCTTCCATTACGGATGCATGTTCACATAACCAATATTACAAAATAAAACAAAACAATCAACACAACAAACATAAGTGCGCAACAAAACTATGCATATCCCCAACAACAAAAAACTAAAATTAGTCTACTGTACGACATTAATCTCAGTTACAAATTATTTACTACACTTACCAGTAAAGCAATAACATATCCAGTCACTTTATGTGGTGTCTGATGGAAGTCCATAACAGAACACATCAACATACTAAGTACTGCACCAATCCAATCGTATAACTTCATGGCATCCAGGTTGTCCACATACCGAATAAAAGTCTAGCTAACGGTTTCTCTTGACGTTGAAAAGAACAACTTCACACAAACATACAAGCAAAGCAGCTTCGCCATATCCTCGTAATCAATTTATGTATCACCCTTTGCCACATCAACTAACAAGTCCCTAGCAAGTTTTGTCATAATGCGAGTTACACCACCGCACCTTCGTTGCACAAAATCCGATGCTAGCCTAAGACGGGGTGTAAGGTCCAAGAACGCATCCCCACCTTGTAACCCAAACAAAAGCCTCACATTCACATCGGTAAAGTCCACACCACGCCTACCAATCACAAACATCCCCGCTCGTTTGCTGTAAGACTAAATAATGCTAACCACCAAATCATCATATTTTCTGAACTCGGTGTGGTCCAATTGATTTACAAGTATTGTTTCGAACAGTAACCAGAATGGTGTCTTCTGCAAGTGAACAAGGTGCATATCCTTCAACTTAATCGCATACACCGTCTTCACCACGCCTGCTATGTTAGAAAGGAAATTTAATCTTTGTTTCGGATGCCTAACAACACCACCAGAATGGCCCACAGTTTTTGGATGTACGAATAGGTTACGCCCTTGCAATTTACCCTCCCAGTTCTTAGATATCAACGCCCTATCCGCATATTTCCGTTTACGTTCATATGATCGTGTCCACAGACTCGACAGCCTAACAATTTCTGCATTCAAACACATTAAGCCATCACACACAATAACACAACAGACCCATAAGCAAAAAATCAAACACGCACACACATTACACATGACACTATATGGTTCGTCATTGTTCGATTCTCCACCACATGATCGAAAAATCAAGCACATCCTCTACAATGCGTGTAGTTGTTAACACCTACATGATCTCATACCATTGAAACGACCACAAAACACAATAAAAAATGAAAACTAATCTACGCACACTTCCACACACTCATATTCTTTCGTTCGCTTAGCAAATCCCACCTCCTACAATGCGTGAAGTAGTTAACATATACATGACCTCACACAATTGAAACGACCACAAAACACCATAAAAAATAAAAAATAACATACACACACTTCCACACACTCACATGACTAACCACATACAACAAAAAACAACATCACGCCTTTACCCTACAACCCCACAATATCATGTCGAACATACAGCCCCACAAAACACGTACAACGACAAATCAACAGGCCAACAAAAAAAAAACCCTCCCAGCAACCGAAACCCCAAATCGGGCCCCAATCTTGCACTCGTTATCCCTCAAACCCACTACATTCGTTTCTACATAAACACTCCCCAACATAAACCCAAACAAAAATTGACATTAATAGGCACACCGCCATATCAAACATAAATCACTTAACATCGAATCAATTCAAACTCAGTACAACAACATGCACAAAAACTGTAATAACCCTCGCCACTGATTACTGATTAACCACTGCTAAACTGAGACTGATTATGATGGGTAATTGAATTGATTGAAATACTGAATTGATTGACTGAAATCTGAAACTGATTGATTGCGTATATCTGTTTGAATTGCATTCTATCTGTTTGACTGTTTGATTATTTGTTCATGTTTTTGTGTTAAACTGCAAATTGAAAGCCTTATCAGCGGCCGAATCTGAAATTGATTGATGATTTGTGTTCATTGGAATTCATATGATTTTATGGCATATTCATCTAAAATATGGTTTGGTATGATTAAATTAGATTAATTGGTAAAGAATTATAAGAGTTGGACTTATTTACATTAGTGCCACTTAGTGGCCCATTTCATACCATATTTGTGGCTTGAATTATATCCTTAGGCACACCATTTCATCAGCCATTCCCTTGTTATTGCCGACCAAGAGGGAGAGAGGGAGAGAAGTGAGTGTTCTTGAGAGTTGGCTTAGAGAACTTGAAGAATTGAAGGACAATTGCCTAATTAAGCTTCTAGTTTTGTGATTGAAGACTTAGGTAAGGAGACTCAACCTCTCATTGTTGTGTTTAAGTTGATTCTTGCATGGTTTATGTCTAATTGAGGAGCCAAGTCATGATTTAGTTCTAACATGTTGAATTATAACTTAATTCATGCATGCATGTTTGTATTGTTGGCTTTGGAGTTGATTTCATGGAAAATTGTTACATGCATGTCCAAGTTCTAGCTAAGGTCCATGAAACCATCTTGTTTTTGAAAGGTTTGGCTCACTAGAGCATGAAATTGAAGCTTTGAATTGAATTAAACTCATGCATGTTATGTTGGAATCATATTCACGGAAATTGGTTTGAAATTGGATTTAATTGAAACACCCTTGGGCCTTGATTTTACAAATTGAGCTTTGAATCATGTTATTTTATATATTTACAAGTGCTTTCCAGAAATTGGGCCCAAGAGGTCGAGTTTTGAGTTGCTAAAACTTGGTTTTGAATTTGGGACTCAAATCTAGATTTTATAGATTTTGGACTCCCGCTCGAGCGGGGAAATTGGCGATCGAGCGGGGAATTTGAGCTCCCAACATCTTGCATGGTTTTACAGTCTGCTCGAGCGGATGAATGCACGCTCGAGCGGGAACATGCTCGAGCGGGAACATGAGTCACACGCTCGAGCAGAGGTCGAGCGCCCGTCGAGCGTGAAATTCGAGCATCCAGTACTTTTGCCATATTTTACAGTCCGCTCGAGCGGGGAAAGTGACGCTCGAGTGGGGAACCTTTGTCTGCATGTCTGCTCGAGGGGGGAAATCCACGCTTGAGCGGGACTCTGTTTTTCTGAAAATTTTGAAAATGTTTTCTGAGTACATCTTTGCATCCTCTTTCCATCCTAGGCATTCCTAGGGCATGTTTAAGACATCTTAATGAGGATATAGATGTAGAACACACCGAGACAATTAGGGATTAAGTTATTATCTTTCCCAACTGTGTAGCGTAGTGTGTGTGTTCGTTCTGTAAACTGTGTAGGGTTGACGACTGGAGACGCGCTCTAGCTCTACTGTAGCCCAGAACTCTGTGAGTAACAATTGTGTAAAGATATGTTCAACTGAGAATGTTTTCTAACTGTTTAACTGGAATGTTTTCTGAATCGATACTGTTAATCGAATGAATGTATGTCCTATATTCTGAACTGTATTGTGGCATCCTTAGCAATTACTGTTTACTGTTACTGTTACAAAGATCTCTGTCGGTTCCCTAGTTAGAACCACTATTGTTTACTGATTGATGACCATCATTGACTGTTCAGTCTTTCAAGACCCTCTTGTCTTTATTCGGTCTTTTTAGACCCTCTTGTTCTTATCTTGCTATGCTAATAGATGTACCACATATGACTGAATGACTGAATGACTAAAATACTGAATCAATAAACTGTTTTCATTACTGTAAGGACATTCATTCTAAACCTCTTTACACATTATGTTATTCACTGGGCTTTATCTCACTGCTCATATATATATGTAGGTGTACAGGCACCAGACCGGGGCTAGAAGCGTCGGGTAAACTCCAATTTTGTCAAGCCAACCACTGTGCCTCACTGCGAGGTTCCGAGCCTATCAAGCTATGGCTTAGGGGTGTTTTTATTTCCCCCGTCTGTCTCTATGTCTATTTTGTATGACTGTATAGACTGATAGCACTGTACTGAATTGTTAATAGGGATTTGGTCCCTGTTCTGAATGTTTGTAAATATTGTGCATACTGTTCCGTACTTAGTACATATATGTATGAAAAGTCTTTTTGCATACAAACTGTCACAGCTCATTGGACATTGTTTATTTACTGTTTTGGCTTCTGCCATGTCCCTGTACTCTGTTTTACTGTATTACTGTTAAGCAGGCCTTCGGTAATTTCGGATTACTGGCCGGTTACGGTGCTAAACCCATAGGGGCGGGTTTGGGTCGTGACAAAAACACACTGTGTAATGGAATAAAGAAATACTTACGTTTCCCAGACATTGTCCATTCGTACGTCGACATTTTTCGTGTTCCACCAGTCAGAATGCAGTGATTCATGGTAACAGTAACAACACCCAAAAAAAAAAAAAAAATTAGGGTTGCACACCATAAACGACTAAAACAATCAATCCACCAACACGAGTGATGCTACACCGCTTTTTTTGGAAAATCTTTCTGAAATTACTGACGTGGGACGCAATCACATCTCCTAATTTCAAAATTCAAACATGGTAAACTACAATCAAACAATCGTATCGTTCCGCTCATTTTGGCAACACTGTTTGCTTTCTATTTAGGGATTAAACCACATACAATAATTGGTTATACGGGCCAAATCAGACAATTACCAAAATGAAAAAAGAATCTGTACTATCTCACAAAACGGGTATGAAAAACGGGTCACAATAAAATTACGATTTACTACACTCCTCCACAACTTCATATGCCACATGTAGTGTTTACATTCCACAACTTCACGCCACATACAATCTAAACACTAAAAACATAATAGTACGTTTTTTTAGGGGACGTGAAACACACATACACGCTATTGTTCCCATAATTAAACACATCTGCTGTTGCCAGTCAACAAACCAATGGCAATTAAGTAAACAACCATCCACAAGGACTACACGGTGAACAAGAAAACAATTAAGACCACACGGATTACAAGATCAAAAAATGAGATTTTCTGGTCAATTCCCCATAAAGTATAATATTTGTAAAAAAAATATTTAGAAAATTTATTAAATACCAAAAATATAAACAAAAAAATGAGAATTCAGTACATCTTTCGTATTCTTGTGTATTTAATAATGTTTTAAAATATTTTTTTACAAATATTTTACTTTTTAGATACATTTAAGTAAGGTATATCTAAAAAAGTAAAAAAAAAATTATTTAAAATTTTAAAAATATTCATTAAAAATAAAAAACTTAATTTTTAAAAATTAAAACAGAATACACTGATTATGACTATTTATGATATTTTATAGGACTAATTATTGGTAGACAGCACGCCACAATAATCACAAAGAATAAAATTGCAAAAAAGTCTTATCAACTTGTTTTTAAGATGTAAATCATACAAGGGCTTTGCCTTATACCCCAGTGGGGGTCGCACTCCCAGTAAGGTGGCGAGCCCTCACTGGCCGAAACCCAAAAAAAAAAAAGAAAAAAGAAAACTGTTTTTTTTTATCCAATCCGGCAATGACACCTCACTGGGGGTCGACCCCCAGTGGGGGTAGGAAGCATTTTTCATCATACAAAAACAACTATAAAAATGCACTCTTCAGATATTCTTCAAATACTATTACACATTTATAGGGTGTTTTGGAAATATGGTAAAAAATTTATTTTTGACTTTTTATCAATTTTTTTGACTTTTTTGAAAAGTGATTTAGAAAGTTGATACAAAGTTACTTTTGGCTTTTTTAGTTAATATTTATTTATGATGTCACATTATAATAAAATGACCAAATTATCCCATCCAATTTAGAAAATTTATATTTTTAAGGGAGATTTACCAATAAATCCCAAATGTTAAACTTATAAACCAATTGGTCTCAATTTTTTTCTAATAAATCGTTTAGTCCTTAGATATTTTGAGAGACCTTAATGCCCTCATTTAGATGTTATTAGATGCATGTTCTTTATAAGGGTGTGTCACGTGACACACATAATGGGTGCCACATATCAACAAAGTACACCAAGGCTCTTTATGAGGGTGTGTCACGTGACACACACAATATGTCACGTGACACGCACAATGACTGTCACACATCAACAAAGTACACTAAGGCTCTTTATGCTTTTTGCCTTGGAGTGTCACGTGACACACACAATGGGTGTCACACATCAACAAAATACACTAAGGCTCTTTATGTTTTTTGCCTTGGAATGATGTATGTCACGTGACACACACAATGGGTACCACACATCAACAAAGTACACTAAGGCTCTTTATGTTTTTTGCCTTAGAATGATGTATGTCACGTGACACACACACAGAAGGGTATAATTGACCACTAAATGTTACCAAACAAAGGAAATAGGATCAACTAGTAAGATATTTCCCCACTAATAGGACTAATCAGAACAATAGAAATAACCTTAGGACCAATCGGTAAAACTATTTGTGAGATAAGATTTATTGGTAAATATCCCTATTTTTAACCATGTATAACCTTAAATAATATAAAAAGTATAATTGTAATTTTATATGTAATTTTTGTTTACCTTGCCAAATGACTTTTTGCTAAAAAAAACTAATGTACTCCCTCCGTCTCAAAATAATGGTCCCTTTTAGGGAATTCAACTTTTTTTAGTAATACAATTATTGCATTTGAAAAAAGTTGATTTTTCAAAATTATCCTTTTAATAGTATATTTTTTAGGAATATCAATGTCATAATTGTACTTTTTATATTGTTTATTAATTTAAAAGAAGAGCAAAATAGGAAGTTTTATATTATTTTTGTACTTGATTTTTGAAGAGAGACTAATATTTTAGGATAATAAAAAATAAAATAAAGAACTAATATTTTGAGACAAAGGGAATAACTTTTTTGAAACCAAGCTACAAATGCAGCTTTTTCCTATGTGGCCAAAAGACCACTATTTTATATATATATATATATATATTTTATAATTTCATAAGCTTTTATATTTTTATACATTTATATATAATGATTAAAAACTAATCATTAGGCAGTCATTAGTATTTTCCGATTAAAAATATAATATTACATAAAAATAAAATTTGGGTAAAATACAAATGTACTATTTGAAATTTAAAATATTAATCACTCTTATAATTTTAAAAATTACAAATATTTCATTGTCAGAATTTTTTTATTTAACAGAATTAGTAAAAACAATGAAATTTCCAAAATTCTAACTATTCTCTTATATAATTATAAAATTATTTGAATTGTTAATTAAAATATATTTATGATATTATTAAAAAATGTTAATTGATTTAATGATTTATTAATAAAATAGATAATTTGTTATACAATTAGAAACTTGAAGGGGAGTGATGTAATTTTTAAAATCACAAGAAACAATTTATATTTTAAACAAATCTCAAAAGGTGCATTTGGAATTTACTCATAAAATTTATATACAAAAACAAGTGGTGCTAATAACCCCCACATTTTTTCTAAGAACCCCCGACTATTGATATTTTTTTTAATAATAATTATAACATTAATTAAAATTATTATAGTAGGTACAAATTAAAATGGAACACTCAACCTCACGAAAATAACACTCAATTTGAACAATCAACCCTAACAAATCAAATTGAACACCCAACTCTCATGGTATATCATTTTTATTTATTCTCATTGTGTTTTTGAACACATACACCATCCATAATCCATATTCCTCATCATCCATTTTTGTGATTTGTTCATAGCTTCGGTAATCAACCAAAAGTGGTGGAAGAAATTACCAAAAAATATTTCTATCCAAAAAGAGAACACCATGTCAATATGATGAGTGTTTTTATTAATTTTTTTTTTTTAACAAACTAATTTTTGAGAATTTTTTAAAAACAAATTTTATGGACTCAACTAAACATACCTGTGTTCTAGATATTTTTATGAAGTCTCATTGTGATTTTTGGTCAATTTTGTTAGGTTAGGATAATGATGATTTATGCACTATGATTGTCATGGTGCAAGATTTTCTTTTCCTTTTCTTCACTCTCATTTGTTTATAGGCTCTGTGCTGATGAAATACTGAGGGAAAAACCAATATGAGATTGTATTGGCAGCGTAGATGGATGTGTAATATTTTGGATGAGGAATAATTTTAATATTATGTAAGAGATCTTGAAAATTTTTATTAATACTAATACTTGAATATCTGCGTTGTACGTGTCATATGATTTTTCATTGACGGTTAGTGTTGTAATTATGCGTGTGTCTTAAATTGGTATGTATACAAAATATGGAGATTTGTATGGGTAATTAATCTGTATCCAAAATACGACTAAGTAAGAAACGAATACACACTCGGCTAAAGAATTTAAATGATAAATGAATTTTTTTTTATAAATATAAACATTAATTTATAATTAGATTGTTGAGATCACAATTTTATCTTAAACAATAAACAATAAACAGGTCTTTTAAATATATAGTATTACACAAATATTTTTTTTATCAACTTCTCACTTCAATTTTTCATAATATATACTTGTAATACAATTGAAGGTATGTAATTAATTGCACAATTGCATAATTTTGTTTAATAGTTCATCTCATAAAACAAATTCATCGAACCCACTATTGCATATTATTTGCATATTATTGATGTAAAAATGCATTAATATCAATATGTAATATATTTTTATACGTAAAGAGTTTTTAAGTCTCGTTTCCTTGTCACGAATATCTTGCATGATGAAAAATATAACATTAGTCATTAGTATATAATTGCTATACAATTGTCGAGAAAAAAATAAATATAAAACGTACAACTATTGTTATGATGTAGGTGCTGTAAAATTTTAATTTGTTATTGAAAGCATTTGTTGTGGACACTTGTCTGTATGACATGTATATATATATATGTGTGTTGAACATAAATTGATAAGAGAATAATATACAATTCCACAATTTTTTTTCTAACAAGTATAACTATATTACTAAAGCGATACGTGTTAGAAAATTAAAGTATTTGATGGTAATATAGCATTATAGATTGATAATGTACGAATACAGTAAAATATATTAATTTACATTTATATTTTTTTATATTTATATATGTAGACATTGACATATATAAGATATCACAAAAATAATATGTGAAATCTTTTGCAACAATATAATATAGGTAACAATAAGAAGTTAATTATTCATAATTAAATAGTTTGTTATAATGTACATGTTTAATGTTATATTTTTGTGCGTATGTACCATTTTTTTAATTAGATTATTAAATTCATATAAAAATTGAAAAGAATTTGTGTAAAATTAAAGATCAGTGACGAAAGATTTAAAAAGAGAGAAATTTATAGTGTTTGGTTTCATTTGTTTTTTCAAATTTTTATTTTGAATTTTTTGTCTTTGACACTTTTTTTTAATAACCCTTTTATTTTCTTTTTAGATTCACTTAATTTAATACTTATTATTTTTTAATTTTACTTTTAGATTTAGATTCACTTAATCTAAATACACTTAGAAAATAATTTGTTATTAATTCTTTTTGAAAAAAAAATATTAATATTAAATAATAATAATAACAAAAAAATATAATAATAAAAAATAGTACATATTTGAATTTATATATATATATATATATTTGTCAATATTTACTTTTTAATCCTATTTGAATTATTAGATATTAGGTTTTCATGTAAAAGTATAATTTAAATATAAAATAAGAAGAAATTTCAGTATTTTTAATCACCAAAATTAAGAAAATATGAAAAATAAAAAACTAAAAAACATATTTGAAAAATAAAACCAACGAAAGTAGTTCATGTTTAGAATTTTGATATCTACCTTGGTTATTAAAGTACCATGTAAAATATTACAATTTATAAAATATAGAAGATTTTTTTTAAGGTCCTTAATAATAGTAATTTAGAGGATAAAAGACACCAAAAAAAGGGGGATGATGCCTCAGGTCTCTCAACTAGAACACACGCTTTTTATTTATTTCTTGGACCAAAATACCTTCACAATCAATCGAGAAAACTCAACTAGATTCCGATGACTGAGTTCCAGTCCTGATATCCAACCATCTTCATGAGCAAGAGAATAGTAGAGCTAGGGTTTCACAATGATCTTCACAATTGACATTAAGGTTTCGTTATCTTCTGTGAAAATCTTTTTCATTCATTCCTCACAAATTTTCCTGATCCGTTTTCACTGTTTATCGTCATCTCAATTCATCTTCATCACAGTGCATCTTCATCTTAGGGCATATCAATTCGTAATTAGGACTTTATCATCACTCTAATAAGTTTTTCTACAATCCAACGAGTTTTTATTTGGAAACACAGTTAATTTCATTTTATATTAGTCTTTCATTAATTAGGGTTTCAATTTCGTAATAAAAGCTCCATGAATTTGAAAATGTTATTTCTCTGTATTTTGAACTTATTCTTGAAGATTGTTGTGTGATTTTGTCTGTAAATTTCTTTGGCATTTAAATTTCTTTGACATTTTCTTGATCTATGTTTCTTCTTTGAATTTTCTCTGGCATGTTTATTCCCCCATTTGTTTCTATTTATTCCCCAATTTTCTCTGGCATAGTTAATTTCTCTGTATTTCTCTATGTAGTTTTCAAGTTCAATTCATTCAAATTTTTCTGCTCTGTAAATTTCTCTACAATTTTAATATTCCGTGGCTTGCTAGATTTATATTTTTTTTTTGAAAATTTCTCTATCATGTTTATTTTGTTCAATTCTTGTTTTTCTCCAAATTTCTTTGTTGTGTAATTTTCTGGAAAAACATAAGCTGGTTGTTTCTCCTTTGCCATGGCTTAATTTTCTTTGCCATCTTTAGTTTTCTCTAGCATGTGTAATTTTTAATTTTCTGTGGCTTGCTAGATTTATGTTTCTTTTTTGAATTTTCTCTGGCTATATTTTACTTCTATATGTAATTTTAGCAATTATTGAAAATTTCTCTATCATGTTTATGTTGCTTTGTTTATTTTCTTTAGGAATGGAAATTCTCTGTGGCTACATGTATTCCACACGAAAACACATAGTATTATCTTGTCTGTGTCTAATTTTCTCTGGCATTTATAATTTTCTTTGGCCACATTACTTTTCTCCCTTGTGTGTGTCTGCCATGTTTAACTTTCTTTAATTGTGTCTGTCAATTTCTTTGGCATTTTGATATTCTGTGGCTTGCTAGATTTATGTTTCTTTTTTGAAAATTTCTCTGGTATATTTATTTTGTTCAATTCTTGGTTTTCTCCAAATTTCTCTGTTGTGTAATTTTCTGTGGCATGTTTATATTGCTTTGTTTATTTTCTCTGACTTGCTATGTTTAATTTTCTCTGGCATTTTAATGTTCTGTGAATTGTTAAATTTATGTTTCTTTTTTGAATTTTCTCTAGCTATATTTTACTTCTATATGTAATTTTAATAATTATTGAAAATTTCTTTGGCATGTTTATGTTGCTTTGTTTATTTTTTCTAGGAATGGAAATTTTCTGTGGCTAGATGTATTCCACAGGAAAACAATTAGTACTCTGATATATAATTTTCTGTGTCTAATTTTCTTTGATATTTATAATTTTCTCTGGCCACCATAGTTTTCTCCCTTATGTGTAAGTTTCTTTGGCATGTTTAATTTTCTCTGGGATTTAATGTTAACATCTTTATGCTTTCATTGTCTAGAAATGGCGAAATGCTAAAGCAGCAAAACACCAGAAACACCAAGAAAGAAACAGAAACTCTCTGAGTTAGCCAGTTATGATCTTAGATCAAAAGGCAGCAAAACACCACAAACTCCTCGCCAAAAAACAGAAGTCCAAGTCGACGAAGCAACAAGCATTAAGATGAATACGCCAACTTCAAAAGACTCAAGCTCAAAGGGAAAAAAAACTGTTAAACTCCAAAGGAAGAGAGCTAGTTACAGCATTCGATACCGATCAAACCTCTCATCTGTTGTCTCCTTTTTTCAAACACTTAAAATTCAATTCAAAACAAGTTGTAAAGCTTCAAAAGATCCCATTCTTGTATTTGATCCAAGCTCTAACAATAGAAAGATGGATCCAAGAAAGTGTAAGAAATCAGATGATGATGTAGTTGCAATCAACCAAAGATACAATGAAAAAACAAAAGTATTCACAATTGGTAAGTAGAACTTAACTTTTATAATTAATGACATGACCTTGATTTTTGGTTTGGAAGGTGGGCATGGCGCCATGTCATTAAGATATTCAGAGAAGCCAAACATGCCATTCCTAAGGCGAAGATTCCCAAAGGAAACGAGACTCAATGGTCCTGTTCTAAAGAAGGCATTGGTCAAAACAATGAAAGGAAAGCAACTAAATGACTTCAAAGATGCAGCGATCATTGTTACCTTTTACTTGTGTCTCACCTTATTTTTTTTGCAACAAGTGGGAATTCAATAGGGTGGGTTTTTATCAAGTATGTGGAACCACTTGAATCAATGAAGAAGTATGATTGGCCAGAAGCAATAACAACAACATTGATCGATTCTATAATAACATTGCACAAAACTCCAAAGAAAGCTACAGGGTGTGTCATTGCATTGCTGGTAAGTAGAATTTCTATTTCCATTTATAGTTAAGATACTTACAAATTTGTGTGTTTAGTAAAATTTAAATACTTCAATTTTCATCACAGTATTGGCTATGCGAACATGCAACTATCATTAATTGGGAAGATAGTAACACAACCGAATTCCCAAGATGTGTCAAGTGGAACCTGCAAAGCTTGACAAATAATTGCAGAAGACACCAATCCAATCTCTTGCACATTAATAGGTTAGATTTCTATCGCTACTCAAGTCTTAGTGAAATTCCAAAATTTCTTTGACTACCGATTTGTTTCCTTCCTTGTCATCAAAATTTATAAACCAATGTTAATCAAAATTTATCTGCAATTTTCTTTGCAATGCAATAACTTATATGGAATAATTTATGTGTCTTGACTGATTGAGATCAATTTTATTTGAAATTTCAATTTATGTTACTTGTTTGAACACTGGTTTATTTCTACCCTTGTAATGAATTTTCTCTGTAATCCAAATTTCTCTGACCACAATTATAGTAACATTAACTTATTTGCTTTGATTGATTTTCTCTGATATCTGAATTTTCTCCGACCCATAAAATTATGTTGCTTGTTTCATAATTTTCTCTGACCCATAAAATTATGTCTCCTATTACAGATAAATAACGAGGAGCTAGTTAAAAACCTATCAGAAGAGTTTTACCTTGGTAAAAACAAAAGGAAAGAAGCAAAAAAGGCATTGGTCCAATTCAAGCAGACATTAGACGATTCATTTGAAGAAGAATGAGGGAATGAAGAAAGAGAAAGCAACAAAGAAGAACAACAAGCAAGTAATGGAGAAGAAGATCAAAGAAGCAGTGCAGAAGAGGAAGTGTCACAACCCAAACCCATCCCTATAGGTTTAGCATCGTAACTGGCCAATAACCCTTGGATTACTAAAGGCCTCTGTATAGTATAACATATAATTAAGGGGCTAGCAGAAGCAACTATACAAAATACAATGTCCATAGAGCTGTGCAGACATACATGGAACAAAATTTTAAAACTTTATAGACACACATGCGAAGAAATAATTACATTAGTCTTACGTCACTCACATATACGGATTAAACCAAAATGGGACTTAACCTAATATACAGATAAACAGAAACTTGTTCAAATTTAGTAAAAGAAAACAAAGTCTTAAACTTAGTTCACAAAACTCGACCACTTGACTCTTTTCGGAACCTCCTTGGGAGGCACAAAGGTTGGGCGACAAAACGAAACTCTAGGCAATCACGCGCCTGGTCACCTACATACTGTTAGACTTATTTATTTTAATGATTTATTTAATTATGTTTTTAATTTATTTGGAAGAAAAAATAAGAATCAAAATTTATTTTGATGATTTATTTGAAAGAGAAAAATAGAATCAAAATTTATTTTGTCCCATTATTTCTCACCTAAACCTTTATCCTAAATGTTGTTAGAATGTATTTAATATTTGATTAAATCAGGAGTTCAAACAGCCCAAAACAGAGGTTCAAACAACCCAAAAATAGAGGTTCAAACAACCCAGCACAGCAGCAGTTCAAAAGGTTCAAGTGGAAGATATTCAAATTTGTAATGATGGAGTGGAAGATATTCAAATTAGTAATGATGGAGTGGAAGATATTCAAACGAATACAACGGCTATAAACGGCTATAAATTCAAATGAATACAACGGCTATAAACGGTTATAAGTTTCATTATATATACCAAAGCCTCTAATGTAAACAAGTTACAAAAAAAAATCAGAAAATATTCTTTGATCTATAATCACTCACATCTATTCTCTGAAAAATTCTCTGAGAAGTGTTCTTTAATTTTTGTTTACATCCTCTTTCATAAATTATACACTGAGATGTATAGCTTTAAACCCATTTTTCCTATGTGAAGTTTATAGAAAAATCAGAATTTCATTTTTATATCTATCTTTGAGAGATAATTCTTGTAGCTTTCTATGAAAGTAAAAACACATTCTTTTCTACCTTGTAAAAGTATAGTACACTCAGTGTTCTTGACTTAGAAAATCTGTGTAAAATCTGTGGAGGATTGCTCTATATGTGAAAAGGTTGCTAGCACCCTGTGAAGCTAGAGTATAATAGAAAATCTCAAGTGAAGCTTGAGGAGTGGGCATAGACCGAGTTGAAACCGAACCACTATAAATTTGTTTGTCTCTTTCTCCCTTATCTCTTTATTTTATTTAAATTGCTATAGCTATATTTCACATTTTCACTGTGCTAAAATCATTAACTGACATAGTTGTTAGAACACTTGTTTTAATTATTTTTATTTCATTAACTATATTTACCTATTGTGCAAGTCATAATTTTATTAGGGTATTATTATTTTTATTTGTAAAAACCTAATTCACCCCCCTCTTAGGTTGTCTTTTGGGTAACAATTGATATCAAAGTCTATACTCTTGTTTTAGATTTAATCATCTAGGAGTTTTGATCCATGGCAACCTTAGCTGAAGGACAAGCCACAAATAGGCCACCATTGTTTGACGGAAACAACTATAGTCATTGGAAGGATAAGATGACCCTATACCTACAAATCACTAATTATGCCATATGGATTATTGTCACCAAAGGTCCAAAAATTCCTACCAAATTAGTAGACAATATTAGTGTACCTAAAACTGAAAATGAATATGATGAGAGGGATCATAAATTATTGCAAGCTAATGCTAAAGCCAAACTCACCCTTGTTTGTGGATTAGACTCTAAGGAGTATAATAGAATTTCAAGTTATGATTCAGCAAAAGAAATTTGGGACAAACTTGAGGTAACGTATAAAGGTACAAACCAAGTGAAGGAATCTCGTATTGATATGCTTATTCATAGTTATGAATTGTTTAAAATGAACTTTGATGAATCTATTTCAAGTATTTTCACTAAATTTACTGAAATTGTAAACTCTTTGGAATCTCTTAGCAAAACTTATACTAACAGTGAGTTGGTGAGAAAAATTCTTAGGTGTTTACCAAAGAATTGGGAAGCAAAGGTCACGGCCATTATAGAAGCCAAAAATCTCTCCACACTTGGATTAGATGAGCTTATGGGTTCCCTTATGACTCATGAGATTATCATGAAAAGACATGAGGATGTTGAAAACAAAAAGAAATGTGGAATTGCATTCAAAGCCTCATTAAATGAAGAAGAACATAAAAACTCCAATAAGGATGAAAACTATGCCATGTTTAGTAGAAGTCTCAAAAAGCACTTCATGAAAAACAATTATGAAGGAAAAAGACCTTTTAAGAAAATAGTACAACAAAGATAACAAGAAAGAGTCTATTATTTGCTATGAGTGCAAAAATCCTGGACATATGAAGATGGATTGTCCAAAATTGAACAATCATGGAAAAGACTATAAAAGAAACAAAAAAGCCATGGTAGCAGCTTGGAGAGAAAATGAAGATGAAAGCTCAAGTGATGAAATTGAAAATGAAGTAGCCAACTTACGTCTCATAGCTCTTGAAGATGAAGATTCTACTTAAGATGATGTAACTACTCTTTATAAAGAACTTGAAAGTGCATTCCATGAACTACAAGATGAATTTAGAAAAGTTTGTGCCAAAAATAATGTGTTGAAGAAATCTGTTGCATCTTTATCTATTAATGTAGAAGAATTAAAGAAAGAAAAAATTGTTTTGAAAAATGATTTTGCTACTATCTCTGATGAGAAAACTAATTTAAAAACCAATGTTGATGATTTTGTTAAACTTATTTATTTTGATGATTTATTTAATTATGTTTTAATTTATTTGAAAGAGAAAAATAGAATCCAAAATTTATTTTGATGATTTATTTGAAAGAGAGAAATAGAATCAAAATTTATTTTGTCCCATTATTTCTCACCTAAACCTTTATTTTAAATATTGTTAAAATGTATTTAATATTTGATTAAATCAGGAGTTCAAACAGCCCAAAATAAAGGTTTAAACAGCCTAGCACAGCAGTAGGCCAAAAAATTCAAAAGGTTCAAGTGGCAGATATTCAAATTAATTATGATGGAAGTACAATGGCTATAAACGACTATAAATGTTCAAAAGGCTAAAAGGTTCAAGTGGAAGATATTCAAATTGGTAATGATGGAAGTACAACGGCTATAAATTCAAATGAATACAACGGCTATAAACGGCTATAATTTTCATTATATATACCAAAGCCTCTAATGTAAACAAGTTACAAAAAAATCTGAAAATATTCTTTGATCTATAATCACTCACATCTTTTCTTAGAAATTATATACTGAGCCTTATAGCTTTAAGCCTATCTTTCCTGTGTGAGATTTACAGAAAAATCAAAACTTCATTTTATATATCTATCTTTGAGAGATATTTATTGTAAGTTTTCTTTGAAAACAAAAATATCATTTCATCTTGTGAAAGTATTGCAAACACTATGTTCTTGAAATCTTGAGAGTGATTGTGAATCACCTCAGATTTGCAAGGGTTTTGGCTTGTGAAGTCTGTGCATAATCCGTAGAGGATTGCTCCATTTGTAAAGAGGTTGCTAGCACCCCTGTGAAGCTAGAAGATAGTGGAAAATCTCAAGTGAAGCTTGAAGAGTGGATGTAGGCTTGGTTGAAGCCGAACCACTATAAATCTGTTTGTCTCCTCTTCCCTAATCTCTTTACTTTCCTACTATTGCTATAGCTATCTAATATTCATGTGTTAATTATTTGATTTACCCTGTATGTTAGTTATACTTCATTGTTATTTTGATTGATCATTTATTACTAAGTTCATCATTGTGCTTGTTAATAATTTGTTATACTAGTAGTTAATTTTATTGTGGTATTATTAATTTTATTTTGTAGAAACCTAATTCACCCCCCTCTTAGGTTGCTTTTTAGGTAACAGATTTAACAAAAACACTTGAAAATTTTGTAAAAGGTAGAAATAATCTCAACATGCTTTTGGAAATCAAAGACGTGTTTTTGATAAAGCGGGTATTGGATATGACCCTACTAAGAAACAAAAGAATCTCAATACAATGTTTGAAAATGCACCTCTCATGACACACCCTCATATTATTTGTCATTATTGTAGAAAGAAATGCCATTATATATCTTATTGTCCATTAAAAAAGAATATGAACATGAGAATTAAAAATATTTGGATTATTAAGGGATCTAACAAAACTAACCAAGAAGGACCCAAGAAACTATGGGTACCAAAAACCAATACTTGATTGTCATCTTGTATGTTTGCTTTAAGTCTAAAGCTAAAGAAGGGAAGTGGTACCTTGATAATGGATGTTCCAGATACATGACCAGAGATAAATCCTTCTTTACTACACTGTTATCCAGAGATGGAGGTATTGTTATTTTTGGAGACAACAAGAAAGGAAAAATCATCGGTATTGATAGCATCGGTATTTTTTCTAACCCTTCTATTGAAAATGTTTTACTTGTTGATGAACTTAAGTATAATCTATTTAGTATTAGTCAATTATGTGATAAAGGTAATCGAGTTATTTTTAATAAATCACATTGCACAATTGAAAGCACAAATGATCATAAAATTTTATTTATTAGTAATCGTTACGATAATGTTTATGTTTTTCATCTCAATGATCTCTATGCTAGTGATGTTAAATGTCTATATGTTAATAATGAAAATAGTTGGTTATGGCATAGAAGACTTGGTCATGCTCATATGGATTTAATTGCTAAACTTTTGAGAAAGGATTTGGTCATTGGACTTTCAAAAATTAAATTTGAAAAAGATCATCTTTGTAGTGCTTGTCAATTTGGAAAACAAGCTAAAACATCGTTTAAATCAAAATCTCACATTTCCACAACTTGACCTTTACAACTATTGCATATGGATTTATTTGGTCTCTCAAGGACATCTAGTCTAAGTGGTAAACATTATTGTCTTGTTATTGTTGATGATTATTCAAGATTTACATGGGTTATGTTTTTAGCACACAAAGATGAAACATTTTTTTCTTTCACAAAACTCTGTCGTAGAATTCAAAATGAAAAAGGCTTTCTTATTATTAATATTCGAACCGACCATGGTAGAAAACTTGAAAATGAGAAATTTGAATTGTTTTGTGATGAACATGGTATTGGACATAATTTTTCAGCACCTAGAACCCCTCAACAAAATGGTGTAGTAGAAAGGAAGAATAGAACTTTAGAAGAGATGAGTAGAACAATGTTTTACGAAAATAATCTTCCTAAATATTTTTGGGCCGAAGCCGTTCACACCGCATGCTATATTTTAAATCATGCATTAATTAGACCTATTCTCAAAAAGACTCCTTATGAATTTTGGCATGATAGAAAGCCCAACACTAGTCACTTGCATGTTTTTTTGTTGTAAATGTTTTGTGCATAATAATAGTAAGGATAATTTAGGTAAATTTGATTCAAAATCTGATGAAGTAATTTTTCTGGACTATTCCTTGACTAGCAAAGCTTATCGTGCTTTTAATAAAAGAACTCTTGTTGTGGAATGTTAGACTTATTTATTTTGATAATTTATTTAATTACATTTTAATTTATTTGAAAGAGAAAAATAGAATTCAAAACTTATTTTGATGATTTATTTGAAAGAGAAAAATAGAATCAAAATTTATTTTGTCCAATTATTTTTAACCTAAACCTTTATTCTAAATATTGTTAGAATGTATTTAATATTTGATTAAACCAGGAGTTCAAACAGCCCAAAACAAAGGTTCAAACAGCCTAGCACAGCAGCAGGCCAAAAGGTTCAAAAGATTCAAGTGGAAAATGTTCAAATTAGTAATGATGGAAGTACAACGGCTATAAACGGCTATAAAGATTCAAAAGGC
This sequence comes from Camellia lanceoleosa, assembly GCA_025200525.1. Taxonomy (NCBI): domain Eukaryota; kingdom Viridiplantae; phylum Streptophyta; class Magnoliopsida; order Ericales; family Theaceae; genus Camellia; species Camellia lanceoleosa. Next base: position 99,602,055 of record CM045763.1, on the reverse strand, counting down.
CAAAAGGTTCAAAAGGTTCAAGTGGAAGATATTCAAATTTGTAATGATGGAGTGAAAAATATTCAAATTGGTAATAATAGAAGTACAACGGCTATAAACGACTATAAATTCAAATGACTAAAACGGCTATAAACGACTATAATTTTCATTATATTTTTTGTCACTTGTTTACATTAGAGGCTTTGGTAGATATAATGAAAATTATAGCCATTTATAGCCATTGTAGTCATTTGAATTTATAGTCGTTTATAGCCGTTGTACTTCCATTATTATCAATTTAAATATCTTTCACTCCATCATTACAAATTTGAATATCTTCCACTTGAACCTTTTGAACCTTTTGGCCTTTTGAACCTTTATAGCCATTTATAGCCGTTGTACTTCCATAATTACTAATTTGAATATATTTCATTTGAACCTTGTGGCCTGCTGCTGTGCTAGGCTGTTTGAACCTTTGTTTTGGGCTGTTTGAACGCTTAATTTAATCAAATATTAAATACATTCTAACAACATTTAAGATAAAGGTTTATGTGAGAAATAATGGGACAAAATAAATTTTGATTCTATTTTTCTCTTTCAAATAAATCATCAAAATAAATTTTGATTCTATTTTTCTCTTTTAAATAAATCATCAAAATAAATTTTGATTAAAATATAATTAAATAAATCATAAAATAAATTTTGGATTCTATTTTTCTCTTTCAAATAAATTAAAACATAATTAAACAAATCATCAAAATAAATAAGTCTAACAATCTCCACATTTTTGATGATGCCACACAATGATATTTTGATTTGATTTGGGAGTAAGAAAGGTTCCCCGTCAAGTCATGCTCCCTGAATTCATTTCTAAATACATAGATTAACATATGTGTAATAAATAAGTTTTAATTGGAGACATGATATGAGACTAAGATATCAAATTATGAATACATAATCATCAGATTAGTTTTCAAATAATACCATAATTTGAAAATAATACCATAATACATAACATCGTATAATTTCTCCCCCTGTGACATTATCAAAAGGAAATCGTGGGTCAGAATCTGGAGGAGGAGAAGGAGGAGGAGGAGGAAAATGATACTGATAAATGGCATCAAAAAATAGATAATCAATATATAGTTATACAATATATATACATATATGCATACTGTAGACACCCCATTTTTGACCGTCCTCAAGACTTGGACGTCACCGTTGGGACACTCGGTGATTATCTATGTTTGTGTTCGTTTGGAGTTCCCGGAGTTCTCGGCTACGCGCGCCCTGCCTCAGGACCTCCGAACTCGACCGTTTGTGTTTGGTTTTGCACCAAACACTTGTGATTTGCCTTTGAGGGGCAGGGAATGCCTTATGAGGCATCCCCACACACCACCGGCTGGGGCTAGAGGCCACGGCTGGTCAGAGTTGTCACCGGCACTATATTGTGCCGGTCGGCACTATTTTGTGCCGTGGGTGGTATTTTGGGCGAAATGACCAATTTGCCCGGCCGACCCTTGTGCACTTGCTTTCTCGAGATATTTTCGGACATGTGTGCAGTGTCTTTCCTCCATACCGTGTATGGAGGGATGAGCTTGCTTAGTGGCTAAGCTTGTAGCTTTTGGCCTATAAGAGGAAAGCTCTTCCCTTTGCTCAAGGGTTGGCTTCTTGAGAGACTTAACCATTGTTAGAGAGCCAAGGTCTGGTTTTAGGTTAGAATAGTTGTATCTATCCTATCTCTCTCTTTTCTTGCTTGTTTAGTACACTAGGTGCTTTAGTTTACACTATTGCACTAAAACACCTAGTGTTCCACCTTCTCCTTGCAACCGAGGTTCTAAGGGCTGGTTCTTGGAGTTCTTGGTGATTTTGAGCTCAAGGAAGCATCAACCACAACCTTTGTAAAGGGGATCATCAAGGGTAAGAAACTAACTTTATTTACCCCATTTTGCATTCCATTTTTTCTTGCTTTAAAACAGTTTTTGTGCTTAGTGATTAACACAAAAAGTTCTGATTTTTGACCCTCTTTATTGTATATTAAGAGTGTTTTGTGGTTTGGGGAAGTTTGACCCCCCTTTAGGCCTTGAAAAGGGTCCCTTTTGTGCCATTTTGGTTGAGATCCGAGATTTTGGTGAGAGGATCTCTTCACCACTGAAATCTTGAGTGATTTCAGTGGTGAAGAGGATGCCTGTAAGTCTCAAGAAGGAGAGGGCCACCCCCTCTCCTTGATGTCCTTGAAAAGGACAAATTTTGCTTCCTTAAGGAGCTTCATGTTTGAGTGTGTGTTGAGCATGTTTGGCTTGTTTTCCATGCTTATATTGCCATGTTATAACATGATTTCAAGTTGGTTTTGGTCTCCTATGCATTCTTAACATAGTTGCCTTGTAATGCCTCTTATTGCCTTAACATGTCTAGGAAGTGTGTCCCTATTTCTAGCATGTTTTAGACTTGAGTTTGTGAAGCTTGTATGCTTATTTTGCCATGGTTTAGTTCTGTCCATGGTCGTTTGAGTCAATCTTGACATGCTTTGTATAGCCCCTTTGTATTGTAGCTTGTATGCTCCAAGTATGTGCATGTGTAGGATGCATTGCCTCCATGTTTTCAAGGGTTTGGAACCCTCTTACATGTTATTTCAGACTTTTTAGTGTGCTTGTATGCATGCTTTAGTTGCTTCTTTAATGCCTTAAAAGCACATGTTGTATGTTCCATGTGTTGGCCATATTGCATGCCTTTAGATCCATGTCATTTAGATGCTATCTAAGTGTTATTTTGGGCTTAGTTTTAGGTGTTAAAACTCTGATTTTGGTTGGTTAAGTGTTGCCATGAGTGGTTATGCTAGGTGTAGTTCAATGCATCTTTGATTAGCCTTAAGCCTAGGCCATTTGCATGCTTTGTTTGGCATACTTCATTGCATGATTTGGCATCATGTTTAACTTAAATTTGAGCTTTAAGTGCATACTAGTTGCCCATGTTTGGCCTCTTTAATAGTGTATGAGAGTTGTTTTTTCAGGCATTAGTCTTGTGCATTAACACTTGGATGTGTGAGCGTGCCTTTAGACTTTATCTCTAGGCACTTTGGCCCTTTGTTTTGAGCCTTGTTAGAGCTGCCCAATTCATGTGTAAGCCCATCTCATTGCTTAGTTTGCATACTTGCCTTGTCGCCTACTTGTATGCTTATATAAGTGCCTCGCATCGTCCATATGGCATAGTAGATAACATGCTTAGGGCCTTGTTGCATTGGCATGCATGTTGGGCCTCTTGAAGTGAAGTATGATGGAGGTTTGGCACCTTTATTTGCTTGTTTGCATTGCATGCATTTGACATTGAAGTTGCATTCTTGGTCCTTTGGGCCATCACGCATAGAAATGCGCGATTGATGGTCCAAGGATCGAGGCACATGCCCCATTGAGCCGTCAATATGATGTGGGATGTGTTTGGTGCACACATGCTTTGAATTGCCATGCCATACTTGCTTGTCCTCTGCTTTGTCAAATTGCGAGTTCTGCGGCAATTTTGGCCGACCGGCCAAGCCTGTTAAGTGCCGACGGCAAGAGAATGATCGGCGATAGCATGATATGTAGCGGTGATCATATCCTTTGGCGGTGGCCATCCCCTTAGCCGATGGTGTTCCACAAACCCAGAGAAGCAATCCAGAACTTTGGCAATTTTTAAAGGAGTATGGCGATTATAGCAGAGGCAACAGCATGCTATGGCAACTGGATTAGAGCAAGTCCCGCATACATGTATCCGCCCTCATCCCGAGGCGTTTTATTGCTTTAATTAGATTAATTAATCTGTTTAATTAATTTAGTCAATTTGTAATATTTAATTAGCTAGTTTAGTTAATTATTTATTGATTCAGTATCATTATTTTGGTCCCTCGGCGAGGGAGAATTTGTAATAAGTGTGTGTGAGTGGGTGTATGTCTTCCAATCCCCATCTCTTTCTATCCCTTTTATTTACCCGCTTTCGGTGGTAGATTAGGGCATACTTATTTTTAGCATACCTTATGCAATGCATGCGTGCATTCATGCATTTGTTTACATGCACCGGGCTCGGTACATCATACAAACTGCATCGCAATTTTCAATTCCAAATTGAATACGTGCTACTCGCGCAATTCACATGCCATGTTTAGGGTTAGCCGAGCCTACTCTAGATTGCATTTCTGCCTGTGTTGCATTAGCCACTTAACATGAACTAGGTCATGCATGTTTGCTAACCAGTTCTTGTTTTGGCGTGAGTACGATGTAAGTTTTTATGGCTTTAGCATATCGCATGCATGTGAATGTTTACCATGACAATATGCTTAACATGTGGCTAAGTGCTTATGTGAGATAAACTGCATGAATGCCTGTGGATGGAGGTTGGATTGCACGAGTTGGAACAACTCGTAGAAATCCGCATTTTAGCCTACTTTCGAGTAGCAAAAGAAAATAACACGTTTTTCGAGACAAAAACGGATATGCAATGTTTATTTCCAAGTTAGGCGATCTAGTCTATACTTTTGTGTTGTGCGCATCACATAGTAATTCTAGGTTAATAAGAATAAGAACATATAAAGTTTTCAAAACGGATATCACGGTTAGTAGAGGCCGGTCTTCGGACCGGGCGAAAGGGGGTGCTCATAGCTGACCTTCCCCGATCGTACCCAAGCTCCCGAGCCAAGACCACTTTGGTGATGACGGACATGTGGCCTTCGGCACTGAGTCAGGGTTTCCTAAATTTCCCAATTTAAAAAAAATATTTAGGTGGCGACTCTGTAATCTGGCAAAGCAGTCCATGTTTGGCACTACTTTTCAAAAAAAATCTGTTTTCTCAAACGATTTGCCGGATTTGGACTCTTTGGTTCATATTTAGAACTGACACAAAATCGAGTCCGAACTGTAGCGCGAGGTCCCCCGCGGGCGTGCTACACATACACATACAACTCTCCCGCGTCTCTTTCGTTTTTTGCAAAATGCGGCTGCCATGCGGCCTGGCTTTTACTTCAATGGCCGACAAAAGTAGCTCTCCTCGATTTCCGCTGCCTCGGCTATAGCTCCCTCCTTGTCTTCTTCTCTTCAGCCTCTTCTCTTCAGCCTTCTTCTTAATCACACTCATCTGCTTCTTCTTCACCATTATCTTCTATCTCTTCTTCACCACTCTCTTCTGTTTCTTCTTCCTCATCGAGAGACAAAGAAATTGAACGGAGGAGGCCAAACCTCAGTCTGTTCACTTCTATTTCTCTGCAACTCATTTCTTTGACACCTCTTACCTCTAATCCATGGGTTTCTCATCCCGTTCCCTCACTTTGTTTCCGGACCTGAATGATCCCATAAGCTCTGCTGGACCGAGTGCCCCTACTCCTACTCTTCCTGTCATTCCTCTTCCTAACCTTCCTATGATGTCGATTGAGCAAATCATGGTAGCTCAATCTGACATAGAAGCCAATCAATTCACACTGACGTCTTATATGGAGACGGTGACGGCAGTTACAAAATTGGCTCACCGATTGCAGAACAGGATGAGTGAGCTCCATCAGGTCAACGCCCAACTCTCTCTGCTCCAGCGCACGTACAATGATGCGTAAGCAGAAATAGGTGCACTGAAGGCTGAAAATAAAGAGCTTAAACAGAAGATCACCTCCATGGCCCGATTTAGAGCAACGTCGTTCTTGGCCTTTGATAGTCAGTGGGGAGTCGTTGCTCTCGACGAAAGCATGGGGGCAGGGGCGTCAAGGGTCGCCCGAGGTGATAAAAAGAAGAAGAAAACGATGGAAGAGGCGAGTAAGTAAGATCAGCGTATGACCAGAAAAAAATGAAGGTTTTTTTTTTTTTTTATGTTTATTTTGATCAGCGTGTGGCCATAAAAAAAAAATGAAGGGTGTTTTTTGTTTTTTTTGTTTTTGTTTTTGGTTTTGTTATGTAAATATTTGTATTTTGATTTGTTGTTGTGTTTATGTTTAAGTACTGAAAAATGAAATTAAAAAGCACAAAAATAAAAAAATTAAGCCCAAACAAAAAATAATAATGAGAGACCAAATTGTTAATGAGTATATGAGAAGCATTTGAGCACGATCTAATTCTTAATTTCTTAGTAAGAGCATACTAATCTCAAGACTATAATAGACATAACAGTGCATAGATCAAACAAGGTTATCAAACAAGAGTATAAATATGGAGCTAAAGTCCAAGTCACTCTTCCTTGAGGAAAACGATCTTCCTCTTACATTATCAACAACTAATCAGCTCAAAGGTCATGTTGTAAGAATTAAGATACCAAAAGCATAGAGATACCAAAATAATCAGAAATACTAAAATAATTAAGTCTCTTTTTCTCCCCCGATGACAATTTCAACAAAATCAAGCACAAGGAGGGAGTATGGTACAACATATAGGATGAAAGAATATAAATCTCATTATAGCACAAATAATCATTCATATCAAGGTAGCTCTATGATACCAAAAAAATGATAGCACAGAATGATCATACAATTGAAGCTCATACCATTCGACAATAATGGGCAAAAAAAATAGTAACATGTGAAGGTGCAAGCCCATAAGTTTGATATAAAAAAAAGAATAGAAACTGAGGAGATTTTAAAAAATAATCAAATTTAAATTCTTTTTCTTGTTTCATTTGGCAAAATCAATAGGAGATAAATAAAATGAAGTTTTGATTTTTCTATAAATCTCACATAGGAAAGAAGAGCTTAATGCTATAAGGCTCAATGTATAATTTCTGAAAAAGGATGTAAACAAAAATTGAAGAATACTTCTCAGAAAATTTTTTAGAGAATAGATGTGAGTGATTATAGATCAAAGAATATTTTCTAATTTTTTGTCACTTGTTTACATTAAAGGCTTTGGTATATATAATGAAAATTATAGCCGTTTATAGCTGTTGTAGTAATTTGAATTTATAGTTGTTATACTTCCCTTATTACCAATTTGAATATCTTTCACTCCATCATTACAAATTTGAATATCTTTCACTTGAATTTTTTGAACCTTTTGGCCTTTTGAACCTTTATAGCCGTTTATAGCCGTTGTACTTCCATCATTACTAATTTGAATATCTTTCACTTGACCTTTTGAACCTTTTGGCCTGCTGCTATAATCACTCACGTCTATTCTCTGAGAAGTGTTCTTCAATTTTTGTTTACATCCTCTCTCAGAAATTATACACTGAGCCTTATAACATTAAACTTTTCTTTCCTGTGTGAGATTTACAGAAAAATCAAAACTTCATTTTATATATTTATCTTTGAAAGGTATTTATTGTAAGCTTTCTTTAAAAGCAAAAATACCATTTCATCTTGTAAAAGTGTAGCAAATACTGTGTTCTTGAAATCTTGAGAGTGATTGTGAATCACCTAAGATTTGCAAGGGTTTGGGCTTGTGAAGTCTGTGTAAAATCTGTGGAGGAATGCTTCATTTGTAAAGAGGTTGCTAGCACCCCTGTGAAGCTAGAAGATAGTGGAAAATCTCAAGTGAAGCTTGAGGAGTGGATGTAGGCTTGGTTGAAGCCAAACCACTATAAATCTATTTGTCTCCTCTTCCCTAATCTCTTTACTTTCCTACTACTGCTATAACTATCTAATATTCATGTGTTAATCATTTGATTTACTATGCATGTTAGTTGTACTTCATTGTTATTTTGCTTGATCATTTAATACTAAGTTCATCATTATACTTGTTAATAATTTGTTGTACTAGTCATAATTTTTATTAGGGCATTATTAATTTTTAATTTGTAGAAACCTGATTCACCTCCCCTCTTAGGTTGCTTTTTGGGTAACATAGAAGAATCTATACATGTGGCATTTGATGAAACTAACATCTTTGCTCAAAAGCAAATTGTTAGTGATAATATAGATTTGGAACCAAATGTAGAAGATTCAAGTATCTACAAGGAAGAGAACCAACTACGTAAGTTGAACAAAGAGATTGAACAACCTATTCTCCCACCTCAAGAAGAAGGAGGAAACAATGATGCTTTGCCAAGAGAATGGAAGGTTGTTCATAATCATCCTAAGGATTTAATCCTAAGTGACCCTACAAAAGGTATTGAAACTCGCTCTTCACTTAGAAACATTTGTAGTAACTTGTCTTTTCTCTCACAGATTGAGCCTAAAAATTTTCAAGAAACTGAATTCGATGAACATTGGATGATAGCTATGCATAAAGAGCTTAACCAATTTGAGAGAAACAAAGTGTGGGAACTTGTGCCAAAACCTAAAGATCATACCGTTATTTGTACCAAATGGATCTTTCTAAACAAGCTTGATGAATCCGGCACAATTATAAGAAACAAGGCTAGACTTGTTGCACCAGGATACAATCAAGAAGAAGGTATTGATTTCGATAAAACCTTTGCTCTGGTTGCTAGATTAGAAGCCATTCACATGTTACTTGCATTTGCATGTTTTAGAGATTTCAAACTTTATCAAATGGATGTAAAAAGTGTCTTTCTTAATAGTTTTATAAATGAGGAAGTTTAAGTTAAACAACTCCCAAGTTTTGAAGAACAGGCTTTTTCAAATTATGTTTTTAAACTATCAAAAGCTTTATATGGTTTGAAACAAACACCTCGTGCATGGTATGAATGATTAAGTAAATTTTTGATTGAAAATAATTTTTCTAGAGGAACGATTGACACAACACTTTTTGTTAAAACTAAAAATGATGATTAACTTATTGTGCAAATATATGTGGATGACATTATATTTGGTGCTACTAATGAAACCTTGTGTAAGGAATTGCTAAGTATATGTAAGGTGAGTTTGAGATGAGCATGATGGGGGAGCTAAATTATTTCCTTAGGTTTCAAATCAAACAATGTAAGGAAGGAATTTTTATCAATCAAGCTAAGTACACAAAAGAACTACTCAAAAAGTTTGGTATGTATGACTCAAAAATAGCTGAAACACCTATGAGCATATCCATTAAGCTAGACAATGATGAAAAAGGTAAGTCCATTGATCAAACAAAATATCAAGGTATGACCGGCTCACTTCTTTATTTAACTGCAAGTAGACCCGATATTATGTTTAGTGTTTGTATGTGTTCTAGATATCAATCAAATCCTAAGGAATCACATCTCAGTGTTGTTAAAAGAATTTTTAGATATCTTGTTGGCACTCAAAATTTGGGACTGTTTTATCCAAGAGGTGTTGCGTTTGATTTAATTAGTTACTGGGATGCCGACTTTGCCGGATGCAAACTTGATAGAAAAAGCACCAGTGACACTTGTCACTTTTTTAGTAACTCATTAGTATCTTGGTTTAGCAAAAAGTAAAATTATGTTACTTTATGAATGGCCGAAAATGAATATATAACTTTCGGAAGTTGTTATGCCCAAATACTTTGGATGAAACAATAATTTGAGGACTTTGATTTGCATTATGATCATATCCCTATTAAATGTGATAATACTAGTGCCATCAATTTAAACAAAAATCCAGTTCAACACTCACGAACAAAACATATTGAAATTCGACATAATTTTTTAAGAGATCATGTTCAAAAAGGGGATATTGTACTTGAATTTGTAAACACTGACAAGCAATTGGCGGATATTTTCACAAAACCCTTAAGCGAGAATCGCTTCAATTTTATTCGTGGTGAGCTTAGAATGTCGATTTCTACTTAAAAATTTTTGTTATGACTATGAAACTTGAATTTTTGTTAAAATGATATATGTGTATTGCTACATTGATATGGAAACATTTATATCAATTGCATGCTTTCAAGTCCTTTATACATTTATTCTCCTTAACAGTTTGCTATTCTCAACTATGTAATTTTTTTTGGGTTCTGCATCTTGAGGTAAAATTAACTTTGCATATGTTGATTTTTTTTAAACCTTCATGGTATTTTTTTTGCATTACCATTCCGGCAATACCAACGTCCCATTAAGTTTAATTTCTGCTTGTATTATTTTATTTTTATTTTTATTTTTTTTATTTTGCTATTAAGCTTAATTTCTTTTATTTTTATTTTTTTTCTCATTATTATTTTTTGTTTGGGCTTAATTTTCTTATTTTTTCTGCTTTTTAATTTCATTTTTCAGTACTTAAACATAAAAATAAAAACAAAAATAAAATATAAATATTTACATAAAAAAAAACGCCCTTCATTTTTTTGTGGCCATACGCCGATCAAACTAAACATATTTACATAAAAAAAAAAAACAACATTTCATTTTTTTTACGGCCATACGCTGATCTTACTTACTCACTTCTTCCATCGTTTTCTTCCTCTTTTTATCACTTTGGGAGGCCCTTGACGGCCTTGCCCCCGTGCTTTTGTTGGGAACGAGCACTCTCCGCCGATTATCAAAAGCCAAGAACAATGTTGCTCTAAATTGGGCCATGGAGGTGGTCTTCCATTTAAGCTTTTTATTTTCGGCCTTCAGTGCGCCTATCTCTACTCGTGCATCCTTATACATGCGCTGGAGCAGAGAGAGTTGGGCGTTGACCTGATGGAGCTCACTCGTCCTGTTTTGCAGTCGGTGAGCTAATTTTGTGACTGTAGTCACCGTCTCTGAGAGAGTAATTTATATGAAAATTGGGCCGAGCTGGGTAAATTGGGTAGAGCTGGTTAAATTAGGCCAAGCTAAAGTGATGGGCCAGTTTGGGCCGCACTGCGAAGGACTGAGTAAAAAGGCCGTCTAAGTTACTCCAATCTGAAGAAGTAGCCTTGGTGTTAGATCAGTCACGATCGTGGTAATTAGTTTGGTCACATAAGGCTTATTTCTACTTCGGTTGAGGGATGCATTGTTCGATCTTCAGTAATTAGTTCGGTCGTAGCGTATGGAAACCGAGGTGTGCTAAGTCCTTAAGAGGACTTGGCTCTGAAGTTAGTTCGGCTCAACTCTCTTATGGTTAGCTCGGTCTTAGCATGGGAAAGCCGAGGTAAGAGAATGGAAAGTAAGGGCCGAACTAACGTTTACTTCGGTCATATTGGAGTTTGGCCATGGTAAAACCATCTCACTTGGTTCAAGCAGTGAGGGGGTGTTGAGAGAAGCATTATCTCTCAAGAGTATGAATTCTATGAGGACTCTACATGAAGGAATAAGAGTCCTACTAGGATTGTGCCACACGGAACCTAAAAAAAGCTCACTTACATCACCTATGGGGAGGTAACACAACTTTGTTTTCTGAATACACAGAGCTTTTGTCTACTTGTCAAGCTTACTTAGGCATCGGAGAGGTTTCCGACACACACCCGCCGGCTAGCTCTCGTTTGTGTTTTCAGGTGATAAAGCGACGTCGTACGGAGGAGCGCATACTTGATCAACAGGATTATACGAGAAGGTGTATTTCTTTCCCGTACAATTGACACCGTCTGTGGGAACTCAGACAAGAACAAAACCTCTTGATCAAGCTTTTTCTCTCAAACATCAATGGCGAACAATGAAGAGTTACCTCAGTCCGCCATTGACGAACAAACTCCAGATAGGGGTGCAAGGCGTGAAGGCCTACCCTTGGTCACTCCCATGGCGAACTTGGAGCCGCAAAGACAGAATTCCATGAGGGATGCAAGGGGACGAAGGCGGAATAACGGCCCTCATCCCTTTCGTTCGCAAAGCCCAGAAAGACAAAAGCGCAGGATTGATCCTCAAGCTCTGGAGGATCGCGTCAGAGAACAAGATGAGTTGATTCGCCGGATGGCAGCGGACATGGAATCTCTTAAGCGCCAGGTAAAAGGAAAAGAAGTGGCGACAGGAGAGGGGCGCAACAACAAGACGCCCCCTCGCCACTCAGAGGGTCGTAGTAGGAATTCTACACCCTCTCAAGCAGAGAACAGAAACCTCAGGACAAATGACACGCAATCCAGATCTTCCAGGACTCATCACTCCAGGTCTGAGAGGACGAGGTCTGAGAGGTCATACACTGAGGGAAGCACATATTGGCCCTCGCATACGCACCAGATAAGGTCTAGACAGACGGAGTTGCCCAGATCGTCCGACCTACGATCCGTGCTAGAAGAGAAGGCACGATGGAGGGAGGACGCCAGGGCGCATGATCTACACAGAGTTTCCGCCTTACAGCGGTTGGCTCCTCGGACGCATGGAAGCATCGAGGTTGGAATGCCAATACCATGCTGGGCCTACGAACCAACGGACAAGGCATTGGCGAAGCTGCAGACCTCACCATTCGTCCCAGCAATAGAGAACGCGCCCCTACCGTCAGGCTTCCTACAGCCCAAATTCACAACATATGATGGGAAGACGGACCCCTACTCACACTTGAGCCACTTTCGCCAGGTCATGGTTGTATACCGGCGGAATGAGGCCTTGATGTTCATCCTATTCCCTTCAAGCCTAGGCGACCTAGGCTTGACTTGGTTTGAGAGACTTCCAGAAGGCAGCATAGCCTCCTGGGCGCAATTGGCGGAGGCGTTCGTGACAAGGTTCCGAACAAACACTAAAACTCCGGTGGAGATCGACCAGCTACTCTCCATCGACATGGGCGACAAGGAGACCCTAAGATCATACAACAGTCGCTACTGAGAGACCTTCAACCAGATTAGGGACTGCCCAACCAATCTCGCCATTGCGCAATACAAAAGAGGCCTTCGATCGGGAGCGGTGAGGACTCTATCACCATGACGCCCTCACCATGGAAGACGATGGAGAGAGTGCATCGGACATCGAGGGTAGAAGATGGCGCTCGTGCCAAAGCAAAATCTGCACGACCACACACTAGAAGAAGACCTCAAAGGTCAATACGGTGATCGCCGAAACGAAAGCGAAGTAGACAACGGCGAGGACCAGGACAAGAGATGGTTGAGAGTCCGCACTACCATAACCATGGTATTCAAGAAACCAATCTACCGAATACTTAGTGAGATTCGAGACAAGCCTTTTGTCAAGTGGCCAGCCAAGCTAGGCGAGGCCCAGAAGGACTATGATGACAGGTCACGGTGCACCTTCCACAAAGAAAAGGGGCATCGCACTGAGAATTGCACGCCATTGAGGCAGCATTTGGAAGAGTTGGTGGCAGCAGGCCACCTGAACAAATACATTGAAGGAGGGGCACAGCCAGCCCCCCAAGACCATAATAACCCCAACGGCATGCCGATCGATGCCCCACCTCAGGGCATCATCAACGTAATACATGGAATCTTTGAACCTGAGCGTGTATGCGAGATCAAAGGTTCAATCAAAAAGGCTGAGCACTTAAGAGAGGTGCTAAGTGCCCGACCGGTCGTCAGAAGGGAAGGAGGCCACATATGTCTTGTCTTTTTCGGATAAAGACTTGGCAAGGATTTATTACCCTCACAACGATGCCTTGGTCGTCACTCTCCAAGTCAAGGATTTTGACGTCAAGCGGATTCTGATTGACCAAGGTAGTTCATGCGAAATCATGTACTATGAAACCTTCAAACAACTAAAGTTGCAAGATAAAGACTTGGCACCCACCGTATCTCCCCTTATTGGATTCAACTCCATGCCAAAATGGCCCATCGGCAAAATTATCCTCCCAGTCAGAGCAGGGAGTGTGACGAAACAAGTGGAGTTCTGGGTGTTGAAGGTCTCCTCCACCAACAACATTATCTTGGGTAGAACATGGCTGCATGCCATGCGCTCGGTGGCGTCCTCCTACCACCAAGTGATGCGGTTTCCCAATGACACCAGAATAATAGAAGAAGTATATGGAGATCAGATCATGTCGAAGCAGTGCTTTGTCACAGTGAACGGCAGCTGCGCTGCCAAAGGATACATTCATTCGGTGGAAGAACCTGAGAGTAATGAACTATTTGCAGATGTTGGCAAAGCGGCTAATTAGAAAGCAGTGGAGGACTTGGTGGAGGTCAGATTAGATGAAAAGAACCCGGATAAGTTCTTTTTGCTTGGTTCATCGTTGTCCAGCGCTGAGAGATTGGAGGTCTTGGAATTTCTGACCTCCAACATCGAAGTGTTCGCCTGGACCCCATACGACATGCCAGGCATTGATCCCAACTTCATCTGTCACCAACTCAATGTCCACCCTTCTGCCAGACCAATCATTCAACGCACCCGCAGATCGGCACTCCACCACGCCGAAATAGTGGCAGAAGAAGTAGGAAACCTGCTGGAGGCAGAGGCAATCAGAGAGGTGCACTATCCAAAATGGATCTCCAACACCGTCGTAGTGCCAAAGAAGAATGGCAAGTGGCGTGTTTGCGTCGACTACAAAACGGTCAACAAGGCATGCCCAAAAGATAGCTTTCCTCTATCAATGATAGATTAACTGGTAGACTTAACGGCAAGGCACAACCAACTTAGTTTTCTGGACGCATACAGAGGCTACTACCAAATCGCCATGCATGAACCAGACCAGGAAGTCACATCCTTCACCACTCCAAGGGGACTCTACTGCTACAAAGTCATGCCCTTTGGGCTAAAGAACGCAGGGGCGACGTTCCAGAGAATGGTCACCAAGATGTTTGAACCATTGTTAGGCAGAACAATGGAAGCTTACATCGACGACATGGTGGTCAAGAGCAAGGATGAGAATGACCATCTCAAGGACCTAGGTGAGATGTTCGAGATCCTAAAGAAGCATAAGTTACGCCTCAACGCGTCGAAGTGTGCGTTCGGAGTAAGATCTGGCAAATTCCTAGGCTTCTTGGTGACCAACCGAGGTATAGAAGCAGACCCTTCTCAGATCAAGGCAATACGGGATCTGGAGAGGCCAAACTCAGTGAAGGAAGTGCAGCATCTCATCGGCATGGCGACTGCACTCAATCGGTTCATAAGCCGGACGTCAGACAGACTACGACCATTCTTCCATTCACTGAAGGCTAAGTTTGAGTGGGACGAAGAATGCGACCACGCACTGGAAAGCCTAAAAGAATACATGTCTTCTCCACCACTACTTGTAACACCAATCCCTGGAGAAGAACTCTTCTTATACTTGGCGATGTCATGACATGCAATCAAGCAGATGTTGGTCCGCATGAGAGGAATCCAACATCTGCCCATCTACTATGTCGACAAGACATTCTTGGCGCCAAACAAGGTACTTGCCTTTGGAGAAATCGGCATTGGCCTTGATGATGGCCTCGAGAAATTGTCACATTACTTTCACGCCCACACCATAGTTGTTCTCCTGACCTTCCCATTAAAGGCTTTATTTGAAAGAACAAACTTCTCTGGCGAATCAGTGGGCGAGAGTTGGGACAATACGACATCAAGTTCCAACCGAGGACCGCAATAAAAGCACAAGCATTGGCATATTTTGTCGCAGAATTCACACCAAGAAGTCATCACATCTGCCCAGTCGACCTAACTGAAACAACCGAACTAGGGATGGAAGTTGACGTCGGAATAACGCAACCCCTAGTAATGGTTATTCAGTCAGGCCCCAAGGCAGACGAGAGTAAGGAAAGGAAGGAAGAAGCAAACCATGCTACACCAAGTCAGGATTCACCAACAAATAAAGACTTGGTACAAACAGAAAGCAAGGGGCAGACAACGAGCATGGACTCTGAAGAAGACACCTGCAGCATGGAAGATCCCAAGGCATCATCTGATCCCTCCACCTGCTGGAAATTGTTCGTTGGAGAGATGTGGAAGCTTTTCGTGGATGGAGCATTCAACCGGCATGGAGCAGGACTTGGCATAGTCCTCATCTCTCTAGACGGCTTAGTAGTGAAGTAGGCAATCAACCTTGGCTTCCCAGCATCAAACAACGAAGCGGAGTATGAAGCGCTTCTGGCAGGTCTCAAGTCAGCAATCTACATGAAGGACACCGAGCTAATAGTCTACAGCGACTCGCAGCTGGTGGTAAACCAAATATCTGGCGACTACGAGGCAAAGGATGATAGAATGGCCAAATACTAAGATTTGGTCAGAACAGAGATAAAGAAGTTTGAAGTGGTGAGGATAGAACAGATCGGCAGAGAGGAAAAGCAATGAAGCGAGACGAACTCAAACCGCCTCAATGGCTGATACCTCCATCCCTCACCCACTACTAATTGACTACCTCCCTAGACCAAGCATTGAAGATCCAGAAGCAGAAGAGGTATGTTGTGCAGAATTAGGCCCTTCTTGGATGGACCCCATTATATTGTTCCTGAAAGATGGCAACTTACCGGAAGAAAAGAAAGAAGCCAACAGAATAAGAGCAAAGTCGCAGCGATTTTGGCTCTCTCCATTATTGGCGTTATACAAGAAGTCGTTCTCAGGACCTTACTTAAAGTGTGTTCACCCCAGCAAAGTGGAAGCATTCCTGTTTGAAATACATGAGGGTGTATGTGGCAGCCATCAAGGAGGAAGATCATTGGCATATAGAGCAATTTCACAAGGATATTGGTGGCCATACATGCAAGCGGATTCTGAGAAGTATGTTAAAAAGTGCGAAAAGTGTCAAAAATTCGCACACCAAATACACCAACCTGCCAGAGAACTTCTACCTTTAACTAGTCCATGGCCCTTCGCAATGTGGGGATTGGATATAGTAGGCCCACTTCCAACAGCACTAGGCAACAGAAAGTTCTTTCTTGCCGCAACCGACTACTTCACAAAGTGGGTGGAAGCAGAAGCCTTGGCGTCAATCAAAGAGAAAGATGTAAAGAAGTTTGTTTGGCAGAATATCATCACTCGATTTGGCATACCAAAGGCATTAATCTCAGACAACGGCACTCAGTTCGATGGCAGAATTTTCAAAGGCTTTTGTGAAGAGTACAAGATAAAGTTCTACAATTCTACACCGGCATATTCCCAAGCGAATGGTCAGGCAGAGGCATCAAACAAGGTAGTCTTGGATGGATTGAAGAAAAGGTTAGAGAGAGCAAAAGGCAAGTGGGCAGAAGAGCTCCTCCATGTTTTATGGGCTTACCGCACCACGCCTCGACGATCAACAGGAGAGACACCATTCTCCTTAGCTTATGGCATGGAAGCAGTCATCCCATTAGAAGTTGGCCTCCCCACAATCCGAAGCGAAAACTTTGATCCAGACTTAAATGCCGAAGCCATAGCTTTGGAGCTTGACCTTGTGGAAGAAAGAAGAGATAAAGCATTAGTTCACATCGCCTCCTACCAACAAGAGTTGTCCAGAAAGTATAACAAAACGGTACATCCAAGGCAATTCAAGATCGGAGATTGGGTACTGCGCAAAGTGATGGGAAACACCTTGGTTCCAGGAGATGGCAAGTTGGGACCTAATTGGGAAGGACCTTACAAAGTGGTCGGATTAGCAGGCAAAGGGGCATCCCACTTGGAAGATGAGGACGGCAAAGCAATTCTCAGGCCATGGAACACGGCAAATCTCAAGTTGTTTTATTTCTAGCTTTTTTTCTTTTTTTTAAGTATGTGTAATTTTTTACTTTCTCAATAAAACAAGTCGATTCTTTCTTAGTATAATTGTTTTCAGTAGAAAGTAGCTTTAGTAAGTTAGTAGCATTGTAAACATAGTTGACCGGAATAACCAACTATGACTCTTCCTAAGCAGGACGTTTTGGTCGGAATAACCAAAACACTTTGTTCTGAGTTGGTTGGGAAAACCAACTTAGAGGTTGGTTGGATTAAACCAACACCCCTAAGCCCAGGATAAGGATCCAGGCTGCAGGACGTTTAGTCGGTATAACCAAACACTTTATTCTAAGTTGGTTGGAAAAACCAACTTAGAGGTTGGCTGGATTAAACCAACTCTTGTTACTCTTCAGCCGAAGTATGGGTATGGCTGAAGAGTGGTTGGCTGGATTAAACCAACTCTTGTTACTCTTCAGCCGAAGTATGGATATGGCTGAAGAGTGGTTGGCTGGATTAAACCAACTCTTGTTACTCTTCAGCCGAAGTATGGGTATGGCTAAAGAGTGGTTGGCTGGATTAAACCAACTCCTTGTGCTCTTCAGCTGAAGTATGGGTATGGCTGAAGAGTGGTTGGCTGGATTAAACCAACTCTTGTTACTCTTCTGCCGAAATAGTTATATTGGTTGAAGAGTGGTTGGCTGGATTAAACCAACACCGGATACTCTTCAGCCGAAGTATTTATATCAGCTGAAGCGTGGTTGGCTGGATTAAACCAACTCTTTGTGCTCTTCAGCCGAAGTAGTTATATCGGCTGAAGAGTGGTTGGCTGGATTAAACCAACACTGGATACTCTTCAGCCGAAGTAGTTATATCGGTTGAAGAGTGGTTGGCTAGTAAGTTAGATAGCTTAAACCGAGATCACAGTTGAGCAAATGAGTTCGAGTAAAATTCATTACAAATGCAAGCATGCTCAAAAAGGAAATAAAATCGAAATAAGAGTTGGAGCACAGAAGAAGACGTTTTCATTAAAGTGAAAAACAAGTACAATTGAGGGGCCGTAGCCCGGTTACAAGTTCAAACACAAGAAAAGAAAGAAAAAAGACGATCAACGGAAGAGTTCATCAATTTCGGCATCAAAGTCATCATCTGTTGTCCGGAGTCCGGTGTCGGCTGGGAGCACGGTTTGAGCTGGGAGCTCGGTTTCAGCTTGAACCTCGGTCTCAATTGGTTGCGTTCTGTCAGTTAACAGCTCGTCCGTTAGGTCTTCAATGACAGGCTCCAACCGAACTGTTTGATTATTTGGTTGTTTATTAACGGCCGGGGTGGGAGTTGGCTCATTTTCATCAGAATCTTCGTCATCATCTTCATCATCATCAGATCCTTCGAGAAATTGCCTTTGAAGATCGGCAGCGTATTGCGAAAGTGAAGCCGGAATGGAGTACGGTGGAGGATTGTAGACCTCGGTGTTGGGCGTACAACCGAACTTCTCCACCGCACTCCTTCAGCCACATTTGAAGAATAAATCCTTGGCTGCGTTGCACTGGAGGGTGTATGTGTCTTCGACCTTCTTAAAGCCTTGTTTTTCGGCTTTCTTGATGCCCTCCTTCAATTGGGCTATCTCGGTGTCTTTTTTTTTTTTTCCATCTTTGCCAAAAGGCGCAAGTATTTGTCTTTTGCCTCGTTGGCAACCTTCTGCTTTTCGGCCTCAACCGAATTAGCAAGCTCAGTCAGCCGACCGTTCTCGGACCGGAGTTCGGCGAGTTGTTTTCTTGCCTCCTCCAGTTCGGCCGTTTTTGTTTCGGCCTCTGCCATGGCCTCCCTGGTACTTCTCCTGAGTTCTATGACCCATACGTGTAACTTGGTTTTTGGATGGCTGCAAGGTATAAATTGCCTTTAGCCGGACTAAAAGTTGGAAAAAATTACATAGAAGGTAGAAAGTTATTTACCAGGATCATGGATTTGGTTGAAGACCGAATGGACTTCAGTTCGGTGTTAAGTTGCTTGTGGTGGTGCTCCATATCTTTTGGAAGGCACACGCTTTTGGCTAGATTAAAAGCCATGAGGTGGTTCTTCTCTGTGACAACCGAATCAGAAGCAGTGATATCTCGGTTGTTGAAAGTGAGATTAGGAGCCCATTTGGTGGAGGAGGCAGTTCGGTCGGAATGCTTCGGTTGGAGGCTTTGCTGAGGACTTGGAGGAGGGCTGGGTGGCAGAACGGTCTCGTCCTCATCAACAAGTCGTGGCTCGGTTTGGCTAGTCCGGGCACGCTTGTTTCGGCGAGAGGAAGATGGCTGTTGGGATGGAAGGGCCACCACGGCCTCAGTGGTCTGGCCGGGTTGTGGTACTTCGGCGAGGTTTGTTGCGGTCAGTAATGCCTTCAGTCGGTTTCTTTTTGCCATTTCTTGTTCAGCTGTGAGAGGTATTAGGTTGATTTAAGACAGGAGGGTCGGTTGCGGTGCTTCCTCAAGAAGAAAGTCAGTCACCCTCGCTTTTCGGCGACTGCTGTATCGGTATGTCGGTTCGAAGTTTAGCAATTTAGCCCAACTTCTTTCCTTAACCCGTAGTCTTGTGTTGAGAATACCTAGGTTGGGGTAGCCGTAATTCGATAGAAGATGGGCCTTATCTGCAAAAGAAGACAACTGTTAGTCCGGTTCAGTATGAAAACCGAATTAAAAGAAAAGGATAAATTGAAACCGAAGTATGTATACCAGGTTCTCTTTTTTTCCAATTTATTCTTCGGCTAGGAATCTGGGCTTGATGGTCCTCAAAGTTCCCAGACACCCAGAAGAAATCATCGTCATTTAAGTCTTTGTCCGGTGTATCCTTAATTATTTTCTCTCGACCACGGCGTATTTTCAAATAATAGCACCAGCCGTTGTCTTTGGATCCTATGGAGTATTGGTGAAATATTTCGGCTAAGCCTAGGTTGAGACCAGTTTGGCGGTTCAGTTCAGCTATTCCCATTATGATTCGGTAAGTGCTGGTGGAGAGTTGGGTTGGGCATAGTCTGGTTTGCCTAAGAAACTCACAGATTAGTGGTTGGACTGGAAATCGTAGTCCGGTTTCTATTATTGACTGAATGGTAAAAGGGACAAAGCCTTCGTTGCCCCATGGGTCAACGTCTTGTTTGGCTAGGGTAAGGTTGACATCGGCAGAAATATTGTAATCCTTGCGGAATTCGGCTAAGCCTCCTGGGGTTTCTACTAAAAATCTATACTTCCCCATTTATTGTATAAATTAAGAATAAGTTACTTCGGTTGAAGAAGTTGTGCTCAGAAGCTCGGTCGAGCCTTCAAAGAGAATGGCCTGGACAACCTAAAGTCTACAAAGTGGAAGAACAAAGGGGTTAAGCACAGATCATTGACCGTGCTACAAAAACAAAGCAAGAAAAGGAAGCCTAACTTCGGCTACATAGGGTGCTAACAGGATCTACCTCGGTTTCAACAAGATGCTTGTTATCTCAGCTCGGCAAGACGTTTTGGTTATCTCGGTTCTACCTATGGGTTTTGTTACTCCGATTGGGCATCAAGGGCAGCTTTTTGAGTTAGGTGTAAGCGAAAAAATGGTTTAGCCGAAAGGCTTAGCTCGATCGGTAGAGATTTACAGTTCGGTACATTTTTATTTCGGCTAATGTGAATCAGTTGGTGACCTATTAAAACTAGTGTTATATGCACAAGTTCTAGTTCGGTTTTAGTCTACCTGAATCTACATACAACACAAACCGTGTCCTATTTTGGTTGAGGCATGTTTAAAGATCGAAATGGTGTTCAACTAGCTATTTCTTGAAAATCATGAGGTTCTTGTAAAGTTTTTTTCAGAAAGTGCAAGAAAGAAGCAACAATATGTTTTGCAAAAACACCAAACAAACTACAACAGATTAAACGAAAGCAGAAAAAGGAAAAACAGAAACAATTCATGATGCTTACCTGGTAGAGAGAAAGAAGAACAAGATTGAAGCAAATGGGAGCAACACACAAGTTTCACAGTTGCAAACGTTGAAAAGCAGTGGAGCAAGAGAGAGAGCAAAGAGTGAATAGTAGAGTGTATGATTCAAAGTGAAGTGAAAGGTTTTCGTTTTGGTAGAAAGGAAAAAGGCGGGAACTGTTCAAAACTTACGAAGTACGAGGGCGGCGCGACAGCTATGATTGACCAATAAAAGGCTGCCACGTGTCATTGGAAAGGGAAGCGTTTCAGTTGCTGCAATTGAAAAGACGTTTTGACCGGACGTGCGCAGTTCGGCTGGAGTGGCTAATGGGTTTTTTTAGCTCGACTGGAGAGGTTAAAACTATAGCTCGGCTTATAGACAAGTAATCCCTATCATGCTTTGCAGATGGAATTAAGGGGCAATTGAGAGGGTAATTTATATGAAAATTGGGCCGAGCTGGTTAAATTGGGCCAAGCTAAAGTGATGGGCCAGTTTGGGCCGCACTGCGAAGGGCTAAGTAAAAAGGCCGTCTAAGTTACTCCGGTCTGAAGAAGTAGCCTTGGTGTTAGACCGGTCACGACCGTGGTAATTAGTTCGGTCACATAAGGCTTATTTCTACTTCAGTTGAGGGATGCGTTGTTCGGTCTTGATAGTGGATTCGGTCGTAGCGTATGGAAACCGAGGTGTGCTAAGTCCTTAAGAGGACTTGGCTCTGAAGTTAGTTCGGCTCAACTCTCTTATGGTTAGCTCAGTCTTAGCATGGGAAAGCCGAGGTAAGAGAATGGAAAGTAAGGGCCGAACTAACGTTTACTTCGGTCATATTGGAGTTTGGCCATGGTAAAACCATCTCACTTGGTTCAAGCAGTGAGGGGGGTGTTGAGAAAAGCATTATCTCTCAAGAGTATGAATTCTAGGAGGACTCTACATGGAGGAATAAGAGTCCTACTAGGATTGTGCCACATGGAACCTATAAAAAGCTCACCTACATCACCTATGGGGAGGTAACACAACTTTGTTTTCTGAATACACAGAGCTTTTGTCTACTTGTCAAGCTTACTTAGGCATCGGAGAGGTTTCCGGCACACACCCGCCGACTAGCTCTCGTTTGTGTTTTCAGGTGATAAAGCGACGGCATACGGAGGAACGCAGACTTGATCAACAGGATTATACGAGAATGTGTATTTCTTTCCCGTACAGTCTCCATACATGACGTAAGTGTGAAATGATTGGTTTCAATGTCTGATTGAGCTGCCATTATTTGCTCAATCGACATCATAGGAAGGTTGGGAAGAGTAGGAGCCGGGGCACTTGGCCCAGCAGTGCTTACAAGATCATTCAGGTTCGGAAAGAGAGTAAGGGAACGGGATGAGGCCATGTAGTAGGAGAGAAAGATGTAATCGAAAGGAGGGTCGTTTTTGGCAGCCTTTCTGCTCTGTTCAGTCTTTCTGTTCTATCTCTCTCACGCAGAAGAAGAAAGGAATGGAAGTAAATGAGGAAGAAGAAAGAGAAAGAGTGATTAAGAAGAAGACGGGGGAGAAGAAGACAAGAGGGAGAGAGAGCCGAGACAGCTGATTGACCCGTCTCGCTTTTGTCGATCGACTGACGCAAAAGCGAGGATGCGTGTCCGACGCAATTTTCGACGGAAAAGAGAGAGGTGCGCGAATCATATATATATGTATATATATGTTTTGACTTGTATAGATGCTATTTATCACTATCAGTTTCCTTCTCCTCCTCCAGATTCTGACCCATGATTTCCTTTTGATAATGTCACAGGGGGAGAAATTATATGATGTTATGTATTACGATATTATGTTGTTATGATATTATGTATTATGGTATTATTTGAAAAC
Source organism: Camellia lanceoleosa (assembly GCA_025200525.1). Classification (NCBI taxonomy): domain Eukaryota; kingdom Viridiplantae; phylum Streptophyta; class Magnoliopsida; order Ericales; family Theaceae; genus Camellia; species Camellia lanceoleosa. The sequence goes on along the minus strand of CM045763.1, from coordinate 99,579,069 downwards.
TAATCTGATGATTATGTATTTATAATTTGATATCTTAGTCTCATATCATGTCTTTAATTAAAGCTTATTTATTACATATGTGCTAACTTATGTATTTAGAAATGAATTCAGGGAGCATGACTTGAGGAGGAGCTTTTCTTACTCCCAAATCAAATCAAAACATCATTGTGTGCCATCATCAAAAAGGGAGAGATTGTTAGACTTATTTATTTTTATGATTTATGTAATTATGTTTTTAATTTATTTGGAAGAGAAAAATAGAATCAAAATTTATTTTGATAATTTATTTGAAAGAGAAAAATAGAATCAACATTTATTTTGATGATTTTATGTTTTAATTTATTTAAAAGAGAAAAATGGAATCAAAATTTATTTTATCCCATTATTTCTCACCTAAACCTTTATACTAAATGTTGCTAGAATGTATTTAATATTTGATTAAATCAGGAGTTCAAATAATCCAAAATAGAGGTTCAAACAGTCCAGTACAACAGCAGTTCAAAAGGTTCTAGTGGAAGATATTCAAATGAATACAACGGCTATAAACGGCTATAAGTTTCATTATATATACCAAAGCCTCTAATGTAAACAAGTTACAAAAAAAATCAGAAAATATTCTTTAATTTATAATCACTCACATCTATTCTCTAAAAAATTCTCTGAGACATATAGTTTTAAACCCATCTTTCTTGTGTGAGATTTACAGAAAAATCAGAGCTTCATTTTTATATCTATCGTTGAGAGATAATTCTTGTAGCTTTCTGTGAAAGCAAAAACACATTCTTTTCAACCTTGTAAGAGTGTAGCACACTTAGTGTTCTTGACTTAAAAAGTTTGTGTAAAATCTGTGGAGGATTGCTCCATCTGTGAAAAGGTTGCTAGCACCTGTGAAGCTAGAGTATAGTGAAAAATCTCAAGTGAAACTTGAGAAGTAGACGTAGGCCGAGTTGAAGCCGAACCACTATAAATTTGTTTGCGTCTCTCTTCCTTATCTTTTTATTTTATTTAAATTGCCATAACTATATTTCACATTTTCACTTTGCTAAAATCATTAACTGACATAGTTGTTAGAACACTTGTTTTAATTATTTTTATTTCATTAACTATATTTATCTATTGTGCTAGTCATAATTTTTATTAGGGTATTATTATTTTTATTTGTAAAAACCTAATTCACACCCCTCTTAGGTTGTCTTTTGGGTAACAATACGTAAATAATACAGTGACCTAGAGCCTAGTGAATAATAACAGAGTAAATGATTTAATAAATGTTGTTCATAACAGATACAGAAAATAGAATTTAGCTCATATCAGAAGTGGAATCATATTCTTGTTCAGAAATCAGTATTCATAACAAAAATAGAATCAGAATCATATTTATAATTAAAATTTATAGTCAATCGTATGTGGTATATCCATTAGCACTAACAGAAACAGTTGACCCATAAAAGGACCATAAAGGCATACAGTTGACTCATGTGCACAGAGACGATACAGTTGGCTTATGAGACGTTCAGTTGGCCCATAATTAGGATATATACAGAAGGATCCATAACATTTGGCTCATGAGACGTTCAGTTGGCCCATAATTGGGACATAATAACAAATGTCATCTGAAGCTAATGATGCCACGAATACATTTCAAAAATATTAGACAACTATTCATTCATACAGAAGATAATAATTCAACAAACAGATCTTCTTATATCATTTAGAAAATACTTAAAATTGAACATAACTTTACAAAGTTATTACTCATAGTTGGCTCCAATAGTAGATAGATAGAACAGATAAAGCAGACAAACAAAGTAGATAACCATATAGCATACGGCGCGTGACCTACACAAACATAGAATGGATACACATTGAAACATACGCTCGAAATTCATTTAATTTATTTCTTTCTTGCCTGGGTGTTTTCTAATCTTTGTCCTCATTATTATATCTTAACTAGGGCTTAAGAATATCTAAGATGTAATGAGGATGCCAAAATGTAACTTGAAACACTTAGTCAAAATTTCAAAAACCAAACAGGACAGTTCGCTCGAGCGCAACATCAAACACTCGAGTGTCTGCAAAGTCTGCAAAAGTACTTGTTATATGATTTTTCTATTCAACAGACGCTCGATGGTTGCTCGAGCCAATGATTGAGTAAATAAGGTTCTCGTTTGAGCGCACTTTGGTTGCTTGAGCGGTCTGCAAAGTTTTATAAAACTTCTGGGAGCATGAATTTTATGCTCGAGCTTAGACTTTTTCTCTTGAGCACAACTTTTGTTGTTCGAGCGGTGATGTAGAATTCTGGAATTTCCAGATTACACTCCCAGCTTCAAAACTCAATTCGAAGGCAACAAAACATGTTCTTTGGGGCCAAAACTTCAAAAAACACTTATAAATTCATAATATATCATGAGTCAAAAGCCATTTCGCAAAATTAAGCCCAAAAGCTTTGTCAATTGTACAAAATCAAGCTTGAAATGTTAAAAACATAATATGAACATGACATGCATGATATAAATGAGATTCTAAGTCTGCAAATCATGATCAAATGAGATGTTCTACTCAAAAACATGGTGAATTCTTAAACTAAAACCAAAATATGAACATGCACGAGACAAATTCATAGACAGTATGCTTTAAATACAATGTAATGCACATGCATGTATGCAAGTCATCTCAAATTCATCATATTCATGGTAATTCATGTTCAACCCACTCAAATTCATGCCAATGATCCTACAACTCCATGAACTTAGTTTCTACATGACTTAATTCGAGGAATTTAGGATGAATTTCATACATAATGTTGAATTCAAGGATTGTCTTAGTTCAATTCTTCAAGTCTCAACCAAATCTCCTTCAATTTATTATTCCTCTCACCAAATTGTTGAGTCCTCTCTTATCATCTCTCTTTAATCTCAGCTAAGGGGTTATAAATATGAGCATATAAGCTTAATTGAACCCTTTTGTAGGATTAGACTAAGTTAAGTTAAGTTAGTCATGGTGATTAGAGTTAATTAATCCGCCTCTAATTTATTTTAATTGTTTGATTCCGAATCAGATTTCAATTAAACTTACTATAAAATTCTAAAAATCCTAAATAACACATATACTGAGTCGATTTCGTGATCGAATGCCGATAAAGCCTTTAATTTGTAAAACAGAATAGAAACATAGACATATTTCTACGACAGACAGATACAAACACAAATAACACAATTCACATGTAATTAACTCAGAATTTCCTCTTAAGTACTTATTAGGCATTCTTAATCAAAGATTAAGGTAAATCACAGGTCGGGTTTGTTACAGGAAGCCAAAGAAGAAAATCAAGAAGTAGAACACAGAGAAGAATATGAAGAGAAAGAAGAAGAAAACAACGAAAAAAAAGATGAAGGCACTAAATCTAAAGAACAATGAGGAAAATGGATGAAGAAGAAAATAATAAGCGGATGAACTAACATCATGATAGCATTTCTGGCTCAACAATGCAACAGCCTCAAGAATCTAATGAATCAAAGAATGCTTAAATTGCTAATTTGCATGAAAGACTAAAGGTACTTTCTGAATCCAAAATAGAATAAGAGAAAAATTGGAATCAATTACTTGAAGAAAATGACATTGCAATAAGAACCTTGACATCAAATAATTCAGAACTTCAAGAAAGAGACAGCACAAACCAACTGAAACTAAGGATGATGGAGGTTCAAAAAGATGATGAGAAAAAAAACAATTCAACAAGTGAGACATTCAATTTCAGAGCTTAAAATTGAAAATGCTAGATTGCATGAACAAATTCAAGAACTATCTGTCCAATTAGTAACACAACCTTACCGAACACCAATACAAGTTTAACCCCAAGGTCAGTGAAAATCTTGAACTACAAAAAGTTATGTTCTTCTGTCAACATAACTCAAAGAAATTTCTATTTACTAAAATTTTCTTTGTCAATGATAATTTTATCTGGAATTTAAATTTCTCTGACCACATTAGTTTGGCCAGTTTGATTTCTGCTGCTTATTTGATTTTCTCTGTCTATTTGCTTCCATATGTGTGTAATTTTCTCTAGATTTTATAACTTCTCTGACCATGTTAATTTTTGGGGCTTGTTTGATCTTCACTGTGTATAGTTGGAATAAAAGTGGAACAACAACCAATAACCTAACACGAAAAAGTGGCACACAAACAAATAAATTTATATATTGAAATATGATCTATTACTTCAGAGAAATTTAACTTTCACTGATATTTTCACTGTCTACGATGAAAAAAGATCCTACATCAATGATAAAGAATTTAAAAGTAAAAGAAAGGAAAGGAAAGCAAGATCCAAACTTTTAATATCTCAAAATTGTGAAGATCACTAGAGGTTATGTCACGTCCGAAAATAATCCCATATAACTATTACATCAACCCACTTTCAAAATGAGATATTGACCGATTTCATTTACAAAATTCCAAATGTTTACCACAGTATTCTCACATGCTATTATACCGTCATTTAGACACTAGTACATGAATCTATAGCATGTAGAAGAAATCATTACATCACAACGAATAAGGCCCTCAAGGGCTTACAAGTTCCGAGGCAATAGCCCGGTTACACATATTGGTCTCTTGGACCCAAACACATTAGCCCTTGGCTTACAAAAAAATATCACAACAAAATAAGAGTTAAACTACTCTTCTTCAAAACATTTCCACGTCCTTAGTTTGGTGGGATTACCACATCTTTACCTGCACCAAATCCCATAGGGGTGAGCACAAAGCCCAGTAGAGATTCCTCACAAAGTATATATAGTTATGCCAATTCCTTCAACATTAAAATGCATATGTAATGCCATGCAAGTGCCAATAATGAAGGAAAATTTTATTTCAATGCACTATTTCAAAATCATTATGTTCTCGATAATATTCAATGCACTATTTTAAATTCACCATGTTCTTAATAATATTTAGCAATATCATCAATTTCAAACTTCAAATATTTAAATCAATAGGGGCGGTAAATACAACACTGGTAATCCCTAGGCTGGTGTCTGCAAGTAGACTCTACGAGTACTACCAAACTGTCATTTTTACTGGTATTAACTAGAAGGCTCGACACCTATCTGCTCGGCTTTCTGGTCTTTCACCAAGGACACTCAGGCCAACTTATCAAGTTCAACTACACCCTCTATCCGGACTTACCAACGTATTTACCCCATACACATTTCCATAGTTCTCATTACAATGATCTTTCCCAAAATCAATGCTTTTCCAACTCATGTCAAGATGTGCAATAATGACAATAAAACAATTGAGCATATGATGCAATAACTACTAGCTCATAGCATTCCATTATATTCAAAAACATGTCTACAACAATATTCAACATCACATTTTTCATTTCCTCCTTACCATGTTCTTCAACACATAGTTACAATTTCCCATTTCACACAATAGTCATGTGTCTTCGACACACCACAACAATTCCTCAACATTAATTCATCATGACCAAACTTTCAATATGTCTAACATGCCATCTTTCATCTCACTTTTCCATTACATTACAATTAAGCATTTTCACATCACTTATGACACTCAACAACTTGTCATCTTACCACTCTATACAAATATACAATTATCAATGGATTTTAAAAGAGAACCTCTATTTTCATATATGTACATCATGAAGTTGCTATTTTGTTAAACATTTGGTGAGACTTAATCTCATACATCCTCTTGATACAAGAAAATAAGTAATTTCAAAGGCATCTTCATTACTTTTCAAAAGCCCTAATTTTTAGGGTTTTCATTGAAAACAAACTTTCATCTTTTCTAAGAGAAGCTCCATCTAGAAATTTTCTTTGAGTTTAGTAGAGGGAAACCCTCAAGAAATAGTAAAAGATTTAGATATAAACCCTCATTCAAAACTCTCTCTACATTTTAAATCAAAATCAATAAAATCAACACAAAACTTAAGAACACTTTTAAATCAACAACAAATAGCAAAACTAGTATATATAACTCAAGAAATCCTTACCTCAAGCTTCTTGATGAAAGGAGAGATGAAACCCTAGCCTCAAAGATGAAAGAAATTTCAGATCTCCACCACCCAAGTGAAGCCCTAACTTTGGATCTTCAAGATTTGAAGGAAGATGATGGAGATCTTGACCCAAAAATTTATAAAATCAAAGTGTTTTGAGGCTTGAGGAAGTTTTCTAAAGAGAAGGGGAGAGAAATAGGGTTTAGAGTGAGAGAGAAGTGTGTATAATGAATGTATTATTCGGACCAAAAGGTTATAAAAAAAACAGAGTCGAACCGCCTGGCTTGGCCACCTTGAGCCTTACTGTGTTTAGGCTCGTTTATTTGACGAGCTCGAGCAGTGAGGCTCACTTTAGAGCTCGACTCGAGGCTGAGCGAACATTTGAACCAAAAATTTATAAATTCATACTTGCATGTGAGACTAAAGTTACAATTAAAACTTTGATTATACAATTATATATACAATATATATAAACATACTAAAAAAAGTCCATAACAAAAATAATAATATAATAATATCTACTACCACTATATATATAAATATATATATATATAGTTAAGTATTATTTACATTTATATTTTTTATAATATATAAAGCATATTTCTCTTTTTTTAAAAATTAAATTATTTAATATATAAATAATAAATATTAAGCTACCTAATTTGAGCTTCTCAGCTGAGCTTTAGCTGCTTTTTATTGTTTATTAAAAATTTAACGAGCTCGAGCTCGAGGCAAAAAAAGAAGTTCGAGGATTCGAGAGCAGGCTCGAGCGAGAGCTTGTTTTCATGAACGCTCGTTCATTTGCAGCCCTAACTTTCTCGCCATTCACTTACTTTCTCCGCGGCCCATTTCAGAATGCAATTTTCTGGTTGTCAACCTCCACCGCCGAGCCTAGTCCACTCGTGTGGCCCATCCTCGCATCGTGCAAATGCGGCCTGGGGGCCCAGTGTGCTAAGCCACCCACCCAAAATTTACATTTCTCAAAGCACTGAACTCACCGCGCCTCACGACAAGGGAAATTCAACACCAAGAAAATAAGAATTAGAATTTTAATCTAGGGAACCATTTCCAGACACCTCAAAGCCATCGAAGATAAAATGTGAATGAAACTAAGAAAGAAAGAAAGAAAGAGAATAAAAAGGACCCAGTTGTCACAGGTTCAAAGCAAGATGCAAATCCAATAGAGCAAACCACCAAAGACAAAGAAATACTTGATGCCAATGACTATGTCTTGCCTCAACCGACAAACATCAGAAAATCTTGGATTTTTCCACAAAGTCTACTTGTTACAAAATTGATAAAAGAACATGTCAAAGATATCTTGCAACACATATCAAATGTATCTGGACTAGAGTAAGTACAACAAATAAAATAAAAGATAACAAATAACAATTTACTAACTTATATTGCATTAACAACTATTAAATCCTCTTTTTTGTCATCTTGTAGGGCTTTTATCTGGACGAGTGAGCTAAATATCATTACTTTTGAAGATATCATAAACCTAATAAAGGAAAAAGAAATTGCCAACAATGTAAGTCTTTTATCAAATTTCTTTGTCATGTTCCATAAGCCTTTATAAACCAATGTTACAATGATAAATAATATTTTCAAGTCATTGATGGTTATGGAGAGATACCATTTGCTGACCAAAGGAGAAAAGGACAACAAGCAAATTCATGTTTTTTCACATGTATGAGCTTATTATGTTACTACTTTTTTATTTGATTTTCTCTAAAATTTACTTATTACTTTCTCTTATAATTCTTAAAACCAGTTGTGTGACTTGTCTAATTTTCTCTGGCTAGTTATGTGCATTTCAAATTTCTCTGTGTATATTTCTGAAATTTCTGTCATTTTTCATCAAGATAATAGAAAATCAAACTTTCCGAATCTCATTGTTTAACAAGCATCTTAAAACCACATGGAGGAACTAAGTTCCTCCATTTCCCAATAAATAACGGTGGTAATGAGAAGTCAATTGATGGAAATCATTAGACTTTGCTTGTCTTGGACAAAAAAGACAATTTATGGAAGTACTATAACTCATTAAGAACAAGGAGAGATGATGCACACGACAAATATCTTAAAGATGCAAAATAATTGGCAACGAGTACAAATTTCTCTGATTCATGATAATGTTTATGTGATGATTCTTTTCATAGACTCCCATTAATTTGTATCTTTGTATCCTCGTGTGTAAATTTCTCTGTTATTTAAAAATTATCTTTTTTTCAGCAAGATTATATGGAAATTTTTTTGAAAGCATGCCTTGAAAGAGAGGCACAATCACAACCCTCGTTCAAATTGATAGACTTACAAAACACAAATTATGACTTTCAATATGTCGACAATGCTCCACAACAAGCCAGTGATTCGTAAGTTTCATACAACATCTATAAATAAGATAATTTAATTTGAATATTTCTCAAAACTAACTATACCTATAATTTGTATGTAGTGTGAATTGTGGCCTCTTTGTATGCTACATAATGAAACAATATATCAACCATGAACCTATCAGCTCGACATTATCAACACAAGACATACGGTTGATAATGGTAGAAATCCTCGAGAGATTTACAACCGAAGTAGGCCGGTCATAGACAGAACCAATTCAAATACCATCACAAGAAATACTAAAAGTACAATAGTGAAAGGACACTAGTGAAAGGAAGACAATGCACATAATGTAATTAGAAATAACCCTTCAATATTGTTTTTTTCATATATTGAAGGAATAATGATGTTTGACATATATGTATTTTTTTGACTAATGTAAACTTCAAAATTTCATAGTTATCAATGGATAAATATATATATTTTTTTATAATGCATGCTAAGTGGTGATTGTCAACACAATGCACACAAAGAAAATTATATGTCTGAAGAAATTTCTCTAATTTGAAGTTACCAGAATTTCATAGAGAAATTTATCTCGTATCATGTAAAGAGGGTGCCTCCATGATCATGTAATTTGTAATGCACTGTGTTGGTACAAAACAATGCACAAAGTAATTCAGCACCATCAAATTCAAAAAACACAATGCATATAGTAATTTTCTCTGCTATTGACAAATTTGTCTGGATGAATTTCACTTCAAAAAACACAATGCACAGAGTAATTTTCTCTGTTAGTGGCAGATTTCCCTAGATAAATTTGACTGGTATTATAAACACACAGCCCAAAGTATGTTTCAAAAAACACAATACACATAGTAATTTTCTCTACTATTGGCAAATTTCTCTAGATGAATTTGTCTAGTATTATAAACACACTCCCAAAGTATGTTTCAAAAAACACAATACACAAAGTAATTTTCTCTGCTATTGAAAAATTTGTCTGGATGAATTTGATTGGTATTATATACACACTGTCTAAAAGTATATTTCAAAAAACACAATACACAAAGTAATTTTCTCTACTATTGGCAAATTTCTCTGGATTAATTTGACTGGTATTATACATATACTACCCAAAGTATGTTTTAAAAACACAAGTGCATTGATTAAGAAATTACAGAAAAAATTTCAGAGAAAATACTAAACATAACGCACAACATACACTTTATTTTTGTAACAAGATCCATACCCATACAAATTTCTTTCTGTTAACCAACATCGAAAAATGAAACATAAATTTCTCTAATATCCTTATATGTATTATTCAATCAATAAAATGTAGTATCCTCAACTATTTAATAAAGGTTTTTTTGCATGTCCTCTTACTATGGCGACCAATACTCTCATATCAATTACACTTCATCACCCTTTTAAACTCTCCAGCATAAGCAATTTTGTTCTTCTTTGGCCTCCCAGCTGGTCTCTTACTCAATGGAGGCAAAATCATAGCATTATCAATGCTACACATAGCTTTTTCAACAGTTGGAATTGGTCCAATCGAAAACGATTATGCTTGAAGATACATATCAACATGAAAAAATGGTTCAACAAATGAATTCAAATTTTTTCCGTTCCTAAAAATTGCAGCACTAGTATGTTGACATGGATACCCATTTATTTTCCATTTTCGACATGAACAAGTTCTCAACCCAACATCAACTATAACTGAAGGAAAACAATGCATTTCAAACACATTATCAGATGATAAACTTATATTCCACGTCCTCCCACCCATGAAAGCTGTAACACTGCCTTTTTCTTAGTTGTTACTTTTATGATTAATCTGAATTATGTATTTGTCTGTGCCTTATATGCTTATTTATGTGCATTATATTTGTTAACAGATATGTTCCTTTATGAAAAGACCTGTTTGATTTGTTAAATCGTAGAGTTACAAAATTAGTTAGTGGACTAAGTGGGTAAGTCGATACACCTTAATTGGGTCAAGTAATAATTTAATTCACTAGTTAATGTAGGCAAAGAGGCTCTCACTTAATTAAACTAGAGATGTATATATATATGTGTGTGTGTGTGTGTGACCTTTATTAGAAGAGAGAGAGAGATATATAATCTAAGAGAGAGAGTAAGAGAGTGCTCTAGAGTTTGAGCTTGAGTGAGTGATCAAGAAGAAGATAGAGAGAATTTAAGACAACTTCATCAATTAACACATTAAGGTAAAAATTCTTTCTGATTTCTTGTATGAGAGTAATTTTCATCTTGAATTCATGGAATTTAAGGAGAGAGTGAGGAATTGGGTAGTGTTAGTTGTGTTATAAACCCTAAAAGGAGGAATTTTTCCATGTCTTTGCTTGAATTACTTGGTCTTGCATGATTCTAAGCTAGATTTCCATGGTTTTGTTGAGATATAGAATCTCCATATGCATAGAGTTTTGTTTCTCTTAAATCTTGAAATTGTTTATGAGATTGTGGAACTTGAGTTTGAATTTGAGATTTTATCCTTGATTTGAACTTGGAAATTGTTTACATACTATGTTTGTTAATTTTTTGCCTTTAATTTAATTGACTTTAGGTTTGATTTTGAGGAATTTGGAACACCAAAAACAAAGCAGAAATTCAGTTCTGGAATACCCAAAACCATACGTCTTGGTGGAGAGCCCACGTCGCGAAATCTTGGCGCCGCGTGAATAAACTGTCGTCACGCGAAAACAGGGGGATATTCTGCATAAAACGCACCTGGTAGCACACGTGTGGTGCATGTGTGGAGAAGGTCCCGCATGTGCGGCCAAGAAGCTCCGCATGTGCGGTTGTTTGGCAGACTCGGTTTCACTTTTTTGCTTTATTTGCCCTACTCCCGGGCCTCCGTTAGCATGATTTACATCCGCAATTGATGCCCATTTGCGTTGCATAAACATTTGAAATGAGTAAACAACATTTAGATGAACTAATTCTCCAGAAATAAAACTAATTAGTTGGGTGTATGACAAATTAAGTGTGTTACGCTTGTATCTATCTGTGTAGGTCAAACATCACGTTCCAGTCACCTGTATCATAGAACCTACTATGAGTAACACTGCTGTAAACATATGTTTAATTTAAATTACCTTTTCTCTGCTTCAAAGTTATGCATTGCTCTGATATGTTTCTTATATTAATGAATGATGATTCTATCTCTGTTTGCGTTGTTCACTGTGGTAACCCTAGCACCTGTTCATATGATTACAGAGAATCTCTGTCAGTACCATTACATAGAACTCTTGTTTATTATAGTGTTGGTTATCATATCTGATCTCTGGTCTTCATGACCGTCTGTTCGGTCTTCTAGACCACCTGTATTTATTGCTTTTAGATATACTATGTGTTATATTATGCCTCTCACATGTAATACGAACCTACTCAGTATGTACTTTATTTTACATTATAATCATCATTTAGAATCCCTTTACTAAGTTGTTATTCACTGGGCTTTAGCTTACGTTTTGTATATATGTATATGTAGGTAATCCAATTCAGGAGGAAACATAGCTAACGATCTTGCCTCCGTTTTGGTCAAGCCACCTTTTGCGCCTCTCGTCGAGGTTCCTATTTGTTGAAGCACTGGCTGACCTAGTGACTACCTCTTTTGGCACTCCCACGCTTGTTGTGATCGGTTGTCATTGGTGTTATAGTTGTTGTTGATAGGAATGACTTATCTCTTTTGGTTGTGTTGTAATTATAAGAAACTTGTAATGCCTGGATGTACATGTATATATATATAACTACATTTTTATCTCATGTAAGTTCACAGCTCATTGGACGTTTTACTTTCTTATATAATAGCTTCCGCTAGCCCCACTCATTTATTTTGTTCAGTTAGGCCTTTGGTAATCGCGAATTACTGACCGGTTACGACACTAAACCTATAGGAGCGGGTTTGGGTCGTGATAAAAGCTTTCTCAAACACACTATCCATACGAGGACAGAGAACTTTTTTCCATTTACTATAAAGTAACCTCCTATCAAACCTCATATTCATGATTCGTAACCATATCATGTCCACCAAATTTGTTATTAGCAAATGCCGAGCTTTTCGTATCCATGAATTGAATGACTCAGCAACATTTGAATACATTTCACCATAACGTTTCCCTTCGAAATATGCATCACTCTAATTTTCATATGGTAAACTTCTCTAGAAAATACCACAATGTCTCCTCCCTCACTTTTTAATTCATCTAACTTGAAATGGAATGATGCTTTTGTTGGCACATATGCACATTCTAAAAACTTGGACACGATCGTCTTTCTAACCAAATTTGTGTTTCCACATGATAACCTATATTTCAAATTTCTCTTTAAATGTTCAAGACAAAATCCATGATAGCAATTAGGGAAAAACCTAGCAATTCTTTCCACAATACCACAATGTTGATCTGATATGAAACTTATCACCCTCTTTGATCCCAATTCACATAAATGTTCAAGGAACCAACACTAATTGTCTTTATTCTCAGCATCAACAACAGTAAAAGTTATAGGAAAAAATCCTACAAAACAAATAGGAACAAATATATTAGATATACACATGTTGAGAAAATTAGAACAACAAACAACTAGAGAATTTGACACTGCCAAAATCCAAAGAAACTTCACACAATGGCCAAATCTAGAGAAAATTCACACAGTGGCAACATGTAGAGAAAATTCGCATAGTAACCAAATCTGGAGAAAATTTAAACAGTGGGAACATCCAGAGAAAATTTACACAGTGGCAACATTCAGAGAAAATTCACATAGTGACCAAATCTAGAGAAAATTCTCATAGTGGCCACCTCTACAGAAAATTCACACAGTGGCTACCTCTAGAGAAAATTCAAAGTGTTAGAGAAAATTCACAAAACATAACCACAAAAATAGAAAATTCACTCAATTCCCACATGTATAGAAAATTTACATACTTAAAGAAAATTAGATATATTACAATTACCTTCATTCCTATATTTCCCTGTCGCAACAAGCATAACTCCTTTGTATTGTCCTTTCAAAAATGTTCTATAAAAAACAACAATGACTGACAATATTTGAAACCAACAATGTATGCATGAAAAGCCACAAACACTTTTGAAACGTTTGTTATCTTCAAAATCTAACTCAAAACGACTACCTGGATTGTTCTTCCATGCCTCATCAAAATACCACCGTAATTGATCAAATGACAAACAAGAATCTCCATATGTACTACCTTTTGCTTTTTCAACCCCCAACTAACCACAATTATAACTAATTGAAACTCCATACTTGTTTTTCATTTCTTTGACAATATCTACTAGACAAGTTAAAAGCTTCGCACTTACTTCTTCAAGTATTAACCTAGAAACTAAGTTGGAAGTCATCCTACCATGTTTACTAGTATGAACCGCCACACCACACGTATGTTTATTGTTCAAAGTTCTTATATAAAAGAACCCATTTATTTTTTTAACTGAAGCATGTACACGTCACATACATTCTCTCGATTCCTTATATGTACATTCTGCCGTAACCCTCAACTTGTCATTTTTAACATACGCAAACTGAAAATTAATCTCAATAGCATACTTGCACAAAACAATACAGAACTCAACCACACCACCCTCAAACTTTTGTCCAACACTTTTAATATTATTTCGCCAACCAGTTGACAATGATACCTTTTCTTGGTGAGAACAAAACTTAAAGAGTGAATTCCTTTCAATATCCACGAGCCTATCACATTCACCATGCACAATATCTACCCAATTAGACCCCACTTCATCCTCTTGATCAGAAGTACAACACCTGATAACTGAAATATCAACTATATCAACACCACGTGCACAAACAACCCTCAACATATTCAGAAAATTAATATTATGTTGAACCATACAATTCAGATGGCCCACAATAGAATATGAAATACAGATCATCTCAGGTTTCAAATTCTTCCATATTTTACACAAAATGCCAACCAATTCCTCAAAATTCAATTCGCATGAAACATTAATGACAATAGTATCATTCCCATATTTGCACAGCAACAACACTGCACTGTCCATCTAAACTGAAAGAAAAAAACACGAAAAATAACATGTTCAATATAAAAATACTTAAAAAGCACAACATAAAAGTCCAGAGAAATTTGTAATAAATATAATTTTCTTTGGATTATAATAACAAGCTTATAATTTTCTTTGGAATCAAATAAAAGTTCAGAGAAATTTACGAACTTATATTCACCTTCAAAATAACAAAAACATAATCACAGAGAAAATTAATAAGTCCAGAGAAGATCACAGAGAAAATTAATGAGTCCAGAGAAGATCACAGAGAAAATTAATGCTAACTATTAAGCACAATCACAGACAAAAATAACAAAGAAGATCTGTTATGAAATTATAATCTTCTCTGTGATTTTCACTGAAACTACAAGCTTACAATTTTCTCTGTGATTTTCATTAGATTATAATAACAAACCTACAATTTTCTCTAGAATACAAAGAAAAATGCAAAAAAAATGAAAAGTGCAAAAAAAAAAAAAAAAAGAGCACAAAACTTAGAGAAGTGCAGAAAAAAGGAGCTGGTCTTCAAACACTAAGAACAAAACTTTTCATTGATAAGCATGTAACAGAGAACAAAAAATCAACTCCAAAAATCAAAATCAACTGCATTGTCAATAACAAAGAAATGAAAAATCAATTTCAAAAATAAAAAACAACTACACTGAACTGGCCTCTCACTCACATTGATCCAAACTGAAAACAAAAACCTAATTCGAAATACACTCGAAAAACTAATATGAAATCAGAATCCTTACATACAAATCAAATGAAAAATCAAAAACTTACATTGATTATTAAACTTACCTGATTCAACTCTACTAGAAATCAAATCAACATGACTTCAACTCCTAGACGATCAACAACTACAAAATCCTTATAAAATCTCCACAAAAATCTGCATCATCAAGTTCTCTATGAAAATCTCCATTGTCAAATTCATCCCAACATAATCTCCTACAAAATAGCAATATAATCTTCAGTTTCTAAAATTGAAAACCACGTATATTATAAAGAATGGTAAAATAGGTATTTTGTAACCTAAAATAACATTGAGGGACCTTAGGCATCAAAAAATATTATTTTGGATCTCTCCTTATACTGAAAGTTGGGTAGGGATCTTAGACCAATTGTTCCCAAATTATAATTTAAACAGAAAGAAAGTGTATGAAGATAACTTGCGAATTGTTGAGATGCAACATAAATCTCTATTTTAAAAACGCATATACTTTCCTCTATCTAAATTCGAACGAATACATACAACTTTAAGATTCAATCAAAATTATTTATAGTGATTTGATCGTAAATATTATGTATATCAGTATAGAAGTAGACACATGAAATAAAAAAGAGTATTTATTTTTTGTTCTTCAATCATCATCAATGTAAAAAATAAAGAGACTTTTTTTTTTTTTGGATAAGAAGAGAGACAGTTTGTTTATATTTCTATAGGACTCTTGAAAACAGATATATTATTTTTTAGGGTTCAATTTTAAAAATAAAGAGATAATTAATTTATATAAGACTTTTCATGACTTTTAAAAAATATAATAAATTTGAAAAGATAAAATTAAAATTTAAAAAAAATAAAAAAATAAAAAAATATAACAAACTATTCATACTTTTATAATAGTAATATATTTAAATTTTATAAATGTGCATTCAAATAAATGTAGGGTTATTAACGTCACCCACAAAAATCCATAGAGAATCATATATCTCATTTTTATGGAAATCAAAAAGCTTTATCATGTGTCCTATTTTAAAAATATAATTTTTTATTTATAAAATTTTATATGTTTAATATTTTACAGTAGGAAATTATTAACATGTGACATGACTTCACAAATCTAGAAATTATTTTCTCTGCTTTCACCATCATTTAGGCATGGTTTGGGAAGCCAGATTTGGACTATTTTAACACTACTGTCCAAAGTAGGCTAATTTAGCCACTACCAGACAAAAGACTTCAGGTGGTGGTGATACAACACAGGCCAGAGTGATTTTACGAAACTAACCCCCTCTCATTTTAAATAAATTACTTGAAAAAACCTTTTTCCAAAAAAAACAAACAAAATAAAAATAAATAAAAATTAAAAACATAAACTAGCAATTGCCACATAATTTAAAAATAAAGAAAACACATGAACAATCATTTTGAAAAATAAAAACAAATTAACGTATACAAATAAAAATAAAAATGACAAAAACGTAAATTAAAAAAAAAAGAACATCAAAAATACGCCTCATCTAAAAAAAAAAAATTAAAAACAAAAATTAACATTTCCCACATAATTTAAAAAGAAATAAAATATTTTTCAAACCATTTTTGAAAAATAAAAACAAATTAATGTATACAAATAAAAATAAAAATGACAAAAACGTAAATTAGCATTTGCCATGTAATTTAAAAATAAATAAAACAAATGAAAACCCATTTTTGAAAAATAAAAACAAATTAATGTATACAAATAAAAATAAAAATGGGTTAAAAACGTAAATAAAAAAAAAAACTAGAAAAATACGCCTCATCGAAAAAAATAATAATTTAAAAACATAAATTAGCATTTGCCACGTAATTTAAAAATAAATAAAACACATGAAAATCCATTTTTGAAAAATAAAAATAAATTAATGTATACAAATAAAAATAAAAATGGGTTAAAAACGTAAATTAAAAAAAAAAGAACCAGAAAAATACGTCTCATCGAAAAAAAAAATTAAAAATAGAAATTAGCATTTGCCACGTAATTTAAAAATAAATGAAACACATGAAAAACCATTTTTGAAAAATAAAAACAAATTAATGTATACAAATAAAAATAAAAATGAAAAAAATGTAAATTAAAAAAAAAGAACCAGAAAAATACACCTCATCAAAATATATATATATATATATATATTAAAAACAGAAATTAACATTTACCACGTAATTTAAAAATAAATGAAACACATGAAAAACTATTTTTGAAAAATAAAAACAAATTAATATATATATATATATAATAAAAAATGAAAAAAAATATAAATTAAAAAAAAAGAACCATAAAATACGCCTCATCAAAAAAAAACAAAAAAAAAAACAAAAAATAGCATTTGCCACATAATTTAAAAAGAAATAAAATATTTTTCAAACCATTTTTGAAAAATAAAAACAAATTAATGTACACAAATAAAAATAAAAATGAAAAAAACGTAAATTAAAAAAAGAACCAAAAAAACACGCCTCATCAAAAAAAAATATTTAAAACAGAAATTAGCATTTGTCACGTAATTTAAAAATAAATAAAACATATGAAAAACCATTTTTGAAAAATAAAAACAAATTAATGTATACAAATAAAAATAAAAATGGGTTAAAAATGTAAATTAAAAAAAAGAACAAGAAAAATAAGCCTCATCCAAAAAAAAAATAATTTAAAAACAGAAATTAGCATTTGCCACGTAAGTTTAAAATAAATAAAACACATGAAAACCCATTTTTGAAAAATAAAAACAAATTAATGTATACAAATAAAAATAAAAATGATAAAAACATAAATTAAAAAAAAGAACCAGAAAAATACGCCTCATCAAAAAAAAATTTATTAAAAATCGAAATTAACATTTGCCACGTAATTTAAAAATAAATGAAACACATGAAAAATCATTTTTAAAAAATAAAAACAAATTAATGTATACAAATAAAAATAAAAATGACAAAAACGTAAATTAAAAAAAAAGAACCAGAAAAATACGTCTCATCAAAAAATATATATATATTAAAAACAAAAATTAACATTTGTCACGTAATTTAAAATAAATGAAACACATGAAAACTATTTTTGAAAAATAAAAACAAATTAATATATATAAAAAAAAATAAAAATGACAAAATATAAATTAAAAAAAAAAGAACCGTAAAATACGAATCATCCCAAAAAAAAAGTAAAAGTACAATGATGCTGAGGTGGAAAAAGGACGGCCAGGAGTGAAAATGTGAAACACCAAGGGTAGTTCGATTATTTAATATGTGGACACCTGTCAAAAAAGTAAAAAAATTTAAAAATTCTTTTCAAATTAGATTTTTTAATTTCAAATTAAAATAATAAAAAAATTTAAAAAATTAAAAAATCAACCCACTTTCAAAACGACACTAAACAATTTAACGTTTATAGGAAATTATTAGCAACATATTTTACATTAGGAAATTATGACAAATGAAGTGACTTAACAAATCTGGAAATTCTTTTCTCTCCTTTCACAATCATTTAAACCAATTCCACTGAAACATATGTCCAATGAACCAGACAAATGACCGTATTTATTTTTAGGTTAAATGACACTTACGCCTCCTTAAGTTGAATTTAATACATATTATTCTTTAATATTTAAAAAATTATATTAATTCTTATCATTATAATTATTTAAACGAAATAAAAATATTAAATTTATGTGCTCTCTCTTTTTTTATTTTACTTTATTTTATATATATTTTTTAAATATAATTTTTTTTATTTATCTATTAGAGTTGCTATCTTTTATATAAGTAAGGATTGCGAAATGATACTATTAATTATAAAGGTGAAAATATAATTTCTAAAACATCAAAGGATACGATGTAATTAGACTAAATTTTAAGGGATGTGAGTGTAATTTATTCTTATATTTATTTTTTGAGGGACCCACATTTCAGCTTTTTGCTGTATTAAAAAAAAAATCACTGATCTGAGTGAAAAAGGAAATGCTTTTAAGAGCTCCCAAACAAGAAAAATTATTAGAAAGCTGATGATAGAAGTATTTCTCTACCAACCATTATACTTTCACCCCTACCATTAAAGCAAATGCTCTGATTCTGATGGACTCGAGAGGCAAATTCTGATCTTGAATTGTGGCAAAAGTGTAGAAAACAAGAAACTCATCTCAGGAAAGATTTCCCAGAGTCAGTTTCTTTTGTGATCTTGTTTGGTTTGATTTTGTTTTCATTTTCATTTTCATTTTCATTTTCATTTTCTGTGTTTTCAAGAACCCAACAATGAAAGTTTGGGAAACACACATAATTTTCATATCGATTTCATTTTTGTATGGAAACAGTTTTTAAAAATTAAAAAATGTATATATATGTATTTTAGTGATTTCTAAAATATGGGTTTTTATTATTTTATTTTTTAATATGTTTTTTTTGTAGAACCAAAGGGGCCCACTGGACTGGTTCTTCACCATAAGTCTTCTGGGTTTTGCTGGTTTTGTATCTCAGAGAGCTCAATAGTGTGTTTTGAGCTGTGTTTGGCTGGTTCTTCATCATGGATTCTTGACCAGAAACCAATTATTATACCTCATTCACTCTCTTAAAGCCACAAACCCTTCTGGGTCAGAGCTAAAAGTCTCTGTTCACATCAAGAAAATCCCAAATTCTCCTTCCAACTGAGTTTTTTTTTATGCATATTTTGACTTTTGATCAACTGAGTTTTAATTTATTTGAGCTAATTTTTTAGGGTTATGTGTTGGGCAATGGCTAATGGGGTACAAAACCAAGAGGGGGTGCCGGAGAATCTGAGAATGCAGCTTGCTGTTGCTGTGAGGAGTGTGCAGTGGAGTTATGCAATTTTTTGGTCACTGTCAACCAAACAAGAAGGGTAAAAATTTTAATTGCTTTTGG
This sequence comes from Camellia lanceoleosa, assembly GCA_025200525.1. NCBI lineage: Eukaryota > Viridiplantae > Streptophyta > Magnoliopsida > Ericales > Theaceae > Camellia > Camellia lanceoleosa. The sequence continues at coordinate 99,558,992 of CM045763.1, read as the reverse complement.
TATTTTAATTATCTGTCTAGTATTTATCAGACAGTGCCTTTCTTTGATTTCCATGGCTGGTTTTGCATAAATTTATGGTTCTGCAGCACAAACTATTATTTTTAAATATTTGGTATACGTAACTTAAAATTTACCAAATATGCTTGTACTTGCATTCCATCATTATATGTTGTTTCAGATCTCAGATCCTTACTTTTTAGTAATTAATGTATATTTTCTACTAATGCTCTGTTTGTTTCAGCAAAGAACATTTTAAAATTGTTTTCCTTCGTTTAGTTGTGACACTAAAATGGTGTTGGTTGTGGTAGTGGTGATGGGGGTGGTGGTAGTAGGGTGATCGTGGAGGAGGCGACAGTAGTGGTGATGGTGTTAGGTTTAGAAAACATTTTTCGTCCAAATCAGCTCATTTTTTTGTGTTGAATGGAAAACTGTCGTAACAAACGCCAGAAAATGTGGAAAACATTCTACCAAACACCTCTTAATGTGTTGGAAATTGGGCTGGGTTTAGAACCCGGACCTAATTGGGTGGCCCATGGTAGCATGACCTGATTAGGAAAGGTCCAAATGATATAACAGGTTATATTTCAACATATTGGATAATCTTGATATGGGATAATTGTCAATATATAAATATATATTATATGATAATTATTATATGAGATAATGCATTTATCCTATGGGTCTCCTAACTCTCCTATATTTGATAACAACAAAAAATATATGTTCTTTGCTCCCATAAACCATATTGCTTTTTTCTGTGATTGGTGTGGGTAAAACTCTAGTAGTTTTATTCCATTGTTGTGGAGATTATTCAAGAGTTGGTTATTCACTTTATAAGCTTGATTCATTGGGCAATCTGGTTACCCACAAGGTATGCCTGAATCTATATAATTTTTCGCTGTGCATGAAGTATTATATTTCCTTCATGATATTTAGCTCATATGAGGGGAAAGATTTCCCTTAATAAGGGTGAAAAAATGCTTGAAGGGAAGGGATTGCAAGAAATGGAAAGCAAAATAACTTCACACTAGATAAAGGAAAATGGTTTTCAAGGAAAACTTAACAATTTCCTTTGATGTGAAAGTGCAAGCCAATACCCCAACTACTTCCCTTTGACTCATCTAGCACTCTATTACTCAATACAGTCCATACACATTCCTTTTACATTCACTGTTGTGAGGTGTCTTGCATTTTTACTGTATAATCATATTTACTAGAAAGGGCATTTTACTAACGGTCAAAGACTGGAGCCAAAGTTTTGGAGTATTTATTATATTTTTTGGCTCGGGTTTCAGTGTAAGAGTGTGACAACTTTATAGAGCTGTTGAGTTGAGAGGTTCTGAGCTCTATAATTCTTATTCCGCGTAGTGGATTTGATATCCTCCTCTTCATTGACTTAGGCATATTGCCAAATCACGTATGTCTTAGTGTTCTGTGTTTTTGTTTTGTTTTTCTTTATTGTTTTGTGATTGGAGCCATTTGATTTCTGCATAACATTCACAATCCTTATGCTAACTTTGACAAAATTTGGTGTTATAAACATTTTTAAGGGTATTGGAATGGGGTGAAGGGTACTACAATGGAGAAATTAAGACACGGAAAACAGTCCAAGCCATGGAACTTAAAGCAGACAAAATGGGCTTGCAGAGGAGCGAACAACTGAGAGAGCTTTACGAGTGTCTCTTAGAGGGTGAAACCGATCAACAAGCTAAGAGGCCTTCTGCTGCATTGTCACCAGATGATCTCACTGATGCAGAGTGGTATTACTTGGTTTGCATGTCCTTTGTGTTCAACCCAGGCCAAGGGTACTAACTCTCTTCCATTGATCCAAATGTCATCATATTTTTAGTTGTTTTACAACTTATTTATTGTGAACTATGAAAATTAAAGTGTACATAATGTTTTACAAGGCATTCGAAGGTAGAAAATGAAAACAGAAACAGCCGCTGCAGAAAAAAATAACTGTCATGAATCATGATAAAATCCCCCATTCTCGAAATATGAAGTAGAATAACATGTAAAATACATTGGAGTAAAATTTCACGGGATGTCCAAATGGAAACCGTGAACATTGGTTACTTATTATTTCTATTATTTATGTATGTTTCATACTATGATACTATGATCATGATTAATGTTCCACCACATTGTTGCATAGTTTGCCAGGAAGAGCATTAGCGAATGATCAGCCCATCTGGTTATGCGATGCTCATTCTGCTGATAGCAAAGTTTTTTCTCGCTCTCTGCTAGCAAAGGTCAGTTCTCCTGGAGCTATTTTAGATTTGGGACATTTTGGTCAATACACTTTATACTTGTCAAGTTGCTTTGAGTCCAACAACTAACTGTAATTGTATCATTTGCTTCCGTTTCAAAATGATTGAACTTGCACCATCATCGGCGTCAGAGTGCATCTATTCAGGTATAACAATCTGTCTATTCGAAAGAATCATCTAAAATTACACACATGGGCAGAAAATTAGGAGAAGGAAGTCCTGTTGATTGAATTCCCTTTGGTGTGTGCACAGGTTTAGACCTTGACACAGTCTATAAAACTGTGTTATGCAAGAGCTTTTTATAATTAAAAAAACAACTTATTAAATACTCTTTCTTTTTTTTTATCCCCTTGTCTAAAAAAATATGTTCAGTTTAGTTGCCATTAGATTTAACCTTTTGCATATTAGCATGCCTAAATTTATAGGAAACATACAACGAAGAACACTTTTTTTTGACAAATCATCTTAATCCTGTAACCATATTCTTCCTCTTGCATTCATAGCTAGATGCATTGATGTTAGAAAACTAATCAACTTGTTTGGTGAAATGTTTTTGAAAACAGTTTTTGGGAAACCTATTTTTTTGGAAACAACAATACAAAAAATACAGCAACAACAACAACAACAGCAACACAAATTGTTTTAGAATTTTTGGAAATTGTTTTGTTTTGAAAACACGAAAAATGAAAACAGAACCAAACAGGCTAAATTTCTAGATGACATTTCAGTTTGAACATTTCTACCACAAATATCAATTTTGACAATGACCATTGTTTTTTGCAGACTGTTATATGTTTTCCCTATTTGGGAGGTGTCATTGAGCTTGGTGTGACTGATCTGGTAATTTTCATTCTAAATCTAGTAATGCTACTATTTTCTTACAGGATATGTATTTTTTGTGGTATGAATAAAAGTAATTCTGCTATGTTTTGTCTTAAGGTATTAGAGGACCCTAGCCTCATTCAGCACATCAAGGCTTCTTTATTAGAGTTTTCAAAGCCCGATTGCTCTGAGAAATCTTCGTCTACTCCTCATAACAGAGATGACGACGCAGACTGCGTGTATGCCAAGGTCGATCATGAGATAGCAAACACAATGGCTTTGGAAAATTTCTATTCCCCGAAAGAAGAAATCAGATTTGATCAAGAGGGACTAAATGAAATTGATGGAAATATCCAGGATGATTTCACAATGGGTTCTCCCGATGACTGTTCAAATGGGTGTGAGCACAATCACCAGACAGAGGACTCGTTCTTGCTTGAAGGAATTAATGGCGGATCAGCTTCACAAGTTCAGAGCTGGCACTTCATGGACGATGATTTTAGCAACTGTGTTCAAGGTTCCGTGAACTCTAGCGACTGTATATCTCAAGTTTTTGTGAATCAAGAAAAGGGTATTTCTATTTCTCATCCCAATGGTGAAAACATGAATAACAGTCATTTGAAAGAACTTCAAGAATGCAATGACACGAAACTTAGCTCATTGGACCTTGGAACCGATGATGAGTTGCACTACAAAAGAACTCTCTCCGCTGTTCTGAAAAATTCTCATCTGTTTCTTGACAATCTGTGTGTCAGACGCAGTGGTTACAAGTCCAGCTTTGTGAGTTGGAAAAAAGGCGAAATCTTTAATGGTCATAGGCCACAAGTGCTGCAGAAAATGTTGAAAATGATTTTGTTTAATGTCCCTTTAATGCACGGTTGTTCTTCACTGAAGTCTCAACAACAAAATGGAAGAAATGATGGGCTTTTGAAACCAGAAAGTGATGAGATCTACGTACAATGTGCTTTTCCAGAAAAGAGAATGGAGGATGAGAAGTTTTTGGTCCTCAGGTCAATGGTTCCTTCTATTAGCAAGGTAAATCAACTGCCATCCATTGGAAAATATGTTAACATTCGTGTGATGGGAATTAACATTTCCTTTTATATTTCTTGCAATTTTAACCAATTCTCTAGATTTGAGTAGTTGTGAATTATAGGCTACTTTTCAAATTTAGTGTTTGGTTGCTGGCTGAGCCAAGAAGGGGCGAGTAGCATGCAGTTGCCCCCATTGACTTTTGGAAAAGTGCATTTTTACCTAGATTTAAAAATAAATAAATAAAAGCCCACACCTAGAGTTCAAAAAATACTAAATTTTACCCATGTTATAAATTTTATTTTACATTTGCCCTCTGCTTCTTGTTGTCCTTCAATTTTAACCTTTGTTTTTCTTTCCCCGCCCCCCTTTCCCTTCTAGAGCAACTTGGCTCCACCCCCTAGATAGTTCTATCCATCTGTACAATTACTTTGCTAAATTTCTTAATTATAACCAATACTCTAAATAATAATAAAAAACACTTAAATTTTCTGGACTTATCACATTCAGTTTCTGCAAATACTTTTTTGTTGCTGATTTTTACTCATGTAGACAAGATTAGTGACATTTTCTCAAAATTTGTGAGTTGTTCTTGGTGAAAGGATATCTGAGTTCCCCATCATATCACGGTGTCTTCGCTACTCAAACAAAAGATATTGTGAAACAAAGATGATGTCGAAAAATTGGTCTTAGTTACTCTTCTTTCTCATGTGTTATGCAGATTGATAAAGCATCAATCTTGGGTGAGGCAATAGAATACTTGAAAGAGCTCGAAGCAAGGGTAGAAGGACTGGAATCTTATGCTGACTTTGCCGATCATGAAGCAAGATGCAGAAGAAAATACCCAGATGTGGTAGAGCAGACATCCGATAACTATGAAAATAGGAGGAGTGAAAATAGCAAGAAACCTTGGATAAACAAGAGGAAGGCTAGTGATATTGATGAAACAGAACCAGAGCTGATCAGCAGCGTTGTACCTAAAGATGGGCCAATTTTAGACATGAAAGTCAATGTGAAAGAGCATGAGGTTGTGATTGAAATGAGATGTCCCTGGAGGGAGTACTTGTTGCTTGACATCATTGATGTTATGAACAATCTCAACTTAGATGCTCACTCAGTTCAATCTTCAACTGTCGATGGCATTCTCACTGTCACCCTTCAATCTAAGGTTTGTACAACTGTCTTTTGAAACAACCCTCCTCTTTCGTAGTGGTAAGGGTGAAGATTTTTAACACGACGCGAACCAGGCACGAAGTTGGCAGGTTAGAGTTAGCTAGTTATGAACACAAACGCAAAAGTAATACAACATGATAACACACAAAATAAACAGGCTGGATTGGTGTCAGACCCATGTAATTTAAATTTGACATGGATAACTTTTTTAATGGAGGATTAGTTGCACATTTTAATGGCATGTTTGAAGCGCTTATGTAATACCATCTAGCTAAATACAAAATTGTGTAAAATAGGACTGTCTCAACCCAGAACCTACCCCTCCCCAATGGGACCACGTAATAAAACTAACATGACATGAACTCAAATAACATGATACAACTTATATCCCTACATAGTGGTCATGGAAGTCATTCTTCCTTGAATTTGGTGCATGATTTTTGAACTCAAGCATTTGTTTCAGTTTCGAGGAGCAGCAGTGGCATCAGCAAGGATGATTAAACAAGCGCTTTCAACTATTGCTGGCAAGTGTTAGAGAACCCAAATCTTGCATTGAGTTTGCTTCTTTCAGTTGTTGTAGAACTCTTGTATCATTGCACAACTTGGTGAGTCTTGTTTTCTGATCTACATGTTGAAAAGCACTCCTTTAACTGTCTAACCTACCGGCCACTTTATCAGTGAATTTGTGTTTGGATCTAATTTGTCTAGTATCTGCCTTTCAGTTCCATGTCATTGGGATTTGCAGCATCACTATTATTCACTTCATTCTGGCACATTGATATTTGTCTTTTAATTAAAATCTGCCTGGTTGTGTTTTTGTTTTCATTTTTCACATTTTTGGAAACAAAAACAATGAAAGTTCAAGAACACAAATCTTTTTCATATGGTTTTGGGTTTTGTGCGAAGACAGCGGGTTGTTTTTAGAAAAAATCTATAAAACCTTAGTTCTATATTTGAAATTGAGTTAATCTATTTTGGTAGTAATGTTTCTGTTGTGACTGTAAACTTTTTTTGATTTTCCATTTGTTGATCTGTAGTAGATTTATGAGAAGACTTGAATTGCTATACCTGTATTAATGTCTCACAATTCTGAGTTGAAAGTAATTTTTGATGATGAGGAAATTTCTCAGAGGCAAAGCTCTTTGGACTCCTTCTTTAGAGTAAACATTGGATATTTGCATTTACCTACAAATCTTGGGTATCGATTAAATCTGGGAGACACTAACAAGAGTTGAATCCAAAATATTTGAATTTGGGACTCATCCCAAAGTTTACTTGCTCTCTTAACTGTTGGACTACCCATGAGGATTTTTGAATTAAAAATAATGCCTAAATATGTCCCAAAGATTCCAAGTTTATGAATCATAATACCATTGTTTTATAAGCAATTAGGCAGTCAACATTCAAAATTTCAATCCCTTCAATCTCAAAAAACTGTGACACCACTAAGTTAGGAAGACAGAGTATAATATAAGACATAACAACTAGTTGATTTTTTGCTATTATTGGTTAGCTATTGACAGATCATATAGCCTTTGACCCGAGCAGAATGACAAAAAAAATATTCGTTTAATTAACTCCACTTGATTGAGACACAAGACTATTGATTTTTTATAGTCAATCAATCGGAGATAATTTACAAATATTATTATAGTTATATCATATTCGATATTTAACTATGTAAGAAAGTTCAATATTGAAAGGTTGGTGGTGTAATTGATTAACATTTTATTCTTGTATTAGTTTTGCAACTAGGGTTTCTTTTTTTTTTTCAAATGTTATGGTTGCATGCCCATAAATTTATCTATAGATGTTGATTAAAGTCTTTTTTGGGGGCAAGTTGACTATGTCACAAATTGATGATTAAGTTGGGAGTATTTTATTTAAAAGTTATCTGTAGAAATAAACAAGTTGCCAACTTTAGGCTTTGTTTAATGTAGTTCCCATTAATTTTTCAACCAATGATGGATGGCCATTAAAGAATTAATTAAATCATATATATGATGAATTCCCTAGATCTAAGTTAAGAGCATGTGATATGTGCTAATGATTTACATTTATAAAAACATAAGATATTATGTTCTCATTTGTTAGGAGTCCGAATCCTCTCTAGCCAAAGCCTCCTGCCCTTCCTCCGGCCAAGGGCCAGGATTTTGCCACGTCATCCGGGTTGGATCCTACGGCTCAGATGAAGTTTGGTTTTAAAAAAAAAAAAATTTGAATTTCTTCATTCCGATTCTCTCTCTCTCTCTCTCTCTCTCCATCCATGGCGACACTCTCTCAGTCCTTGCTCCATAGACTCCACTCTCTATCTTCATCATCATCATCTCTAAGGCTCAGATTAGCTAAATAAATAAAAAAAAGCAAAAAAAAGGAAAAGAAAAATTGAATTTCAAGAAGCTTTGAACAGTTCCTGTGTTCACTCACAAGTGCTTTGACTCTTCTTTCCCTCTCACATTCATGGCAAATTTGGGTTTTCAGTTTTTCCAAACCCTTCGGCGACCCTCACGCACCACCGTGACCCGCCGGACTCCTCTCCCCCACCTCCACCCTTACTAGCTTCGGCCGATCCAACACCAACCTCCCCCATTCTTCATCTAGATCTGAATTTTTTCAGCGCAAAATCCATGCACAAATCAATTACTCTCCACCCTACCCCATTCTTCTTCAATAACTCTTCAAATTTGTGACTTCATGATTTTAACATTTGATGATTTTAAAAGCTGTTAAAATCAAATCCAGATTTTAACTTTTCTTTGAATCTGGGATTTTAACTTTTCTTTGAATCTGGGATTTTAACTTTTAAACAAACCCATATTTTTTAAATCATGATTTTAACCTATGATTCAAAGAAAAGATTTGTAGATTTTTAAAGGGAAATTTGGTTATAAACCCCCTTTACTTTCCTTTCATTGTTAGAAGGACTAAGAAAAAAATTATACTTTCTAAACCCCCTCATAATTATAAAGTCTTGTATAAAGGACAAAATTTATTATTTAAATATTTTATCAGACTATTATACCCTCAACTAAATCTTTCATAATCACCATCTCAATCTCTCAAGATGCCATGGCTAGGGTTTCAAGATCTAGTATCAAAACCACTCAGCGACTTCCTCTACTACGCCTCAGATCGGAGTTCGATCTCTTTCTTCGGTTGATTTTTTCACTGTTCGATCACCACTGTTGCCATTTGATCAAAGATTCTCGCCTGACATCTTCTATCTACGCTGATACATATATATATATATATATATATGTGTGTGTTTGTGTGTTTTGAGATTTGAATTCAAATATATATGTGTTTTGAGATTTAAATTCGAATATATATATATCTACATATTCCGATCTGTAATCTATATATATATATATATCTATATATGTGTGTGTTTGTGTATTTTGAGATTTGAATTCGAATATATATATATATATATATTCTGATCTGTAATCTATATATATATCTGTATATTTGTGTGTTTTGATCTTGATTTTATTATTTTTTTCTTTTCCTTATTGACGTTTATTTTCAGAAATTTCACATGTATTCAAATGCTCCATACTTTGCAACCTCTTTTCCTCCTGTGCGAGAACTTGCTTCCATTCTTACTGCTACTGTGAATATATGCACACAAATAACCAAGTTTTCTATGATTATCTATAAATTTTAGTGTAATTGTTTGGTTCAGCCAAAATCAAAGAGCCTGCAATCAAATTTTATTTGATAGAACCAGAGTAAAATTTAACTCTGGTTCTATTGCTCTGTTTTTTTCATTTGATAGAATCAGAGTAAAATTTTACTTTTAGCTTCAGAGTCTCACAGTTTACTTATTTTTCAGAGTAAAATTTTACTTTTATACAGAGTAAAATTTTACTTTTAGTTTCAGAGTGTAAAATTTTACTCCCATTCAGTGTAAAATTTTACTCTCAACAGAGTAAAATTTTACTTTAGTTTCAGAGTAAAAGTAAAATTTTACTCTGTATGAAAGTAAAATTTTACATTCTGAAACAAAGTAAAATTTTACTTTCATACAGAGTAAAATTTTACTTTGAAATACATAGTGAAAATGTCTTAATAGGAGAGCTGATAGATATGAGGGTAATATAGTAAAAGAAACAAGTTTTAAAATATCAAGGGATTTTGAAAGTACTTATATAATTCTTGTCCTTTTGAAAGAGAAATTAGGTAGTAAGGGGGCTATGACCAAATCTCCCATTTTTAAATCTCTGAAACTTTGGATTTTGTTGGGGGTGACGTCGGAATGAAACTTTGAATCTAGAGAGCTCTCTTTGCTCATATTTGGCCGTCGGAATGAAGCTTTGTGGCTGTGATGAATGCAAAGAAATTCAAAATTTTTTTTTTTTTTTTAAAACCAGACTTGATCTGAGCCGTAGGATCCAGCCCTGCTGACGTGGCCAAATCCAGGCCCTTGACAGGAGGAATGGCCAGAGGCTTGGGCTGGAGAGGATCCGGACTCATTTGTTAGACCTCTCATTTTAAATATTCTCATGCTTTTCTGACGCACCAATTTTTAATTATTTTAACACATCGTGTACTATAAAAACATTTAGGGCAGAGGAACAACCTTGTTTAACTACTACTGTAAAATAAGTTTGATGCATTTCACACATATTTAATTTAATTAGGATAGCCAATCATATGTTGCTACCTAGTAAGTTTTAATATTTGTACAACTCATTTAATAAGTAGACATCACATAATCATCAAAAACAAAAATTTAATGCAAACACTAAGGATCATTTGATCTCTTGGTCCCATCTAATCAATGGAATTTGGTGACCCTACCACTCATGAGTCCCTCATTAGAGAGATCCTCTAGATAACAGAGCATCACAATGCCAATTTAATCCTTACTGAATTAGGTTTGGGAGAAAATAAATTGGTATATACTTGACTTTAGGCATTTTGTTTTTTTACAAAGCAATAAGTCTAGGAGGCTCTCCAATTTACTTAAAAATTTACGTGCATTGATAACTTAATTAATTAGAATGTTATTCTTTTTTATATATATAAAAAACCTCCACTTTAAGGTGAGCCGCCATGTGAACAGTTGGTAAATATTCAAGTAAATTAGAGAGGTTCCCTAGTGTTATTGTTTACAAAGTGCATAATTACTTTTGAGAAATTATTTATATGCATTTTTAAATACAAACATATGTTGTATACATCTTATTACAAATGACGTAATATAATTACAAATGTTCTTAACTAACACCACAAGTTTCAAAGCGTGTCTTATCAGAAATGGTTCTTAAAATTTACACTACATTAGATCATAACGTAACCACAATGTTTGGTTAATTTCACTTTAGAAATGCATAACATAGATTTGTGAATTCGTAACCTTTACCACAAAGTGAAATAACTAACACCATAAAATGATGCAATATTTCTTACGATAACTGTCCAATCACATATCTCTCTAAATTTAAAATTCAAACACATAATAAGTAAATGAACTTTAACTACTAAATTTAAAAATTTGAGTAAGACTCATTTGATGTTTTCTTGTGAAAGGGAGAAGATTTCTTGATCAAAGCATTCCCATTATAGAGCATGAGCTGGAAGAAAGTGAAGAGAAGCAAACTTACATGCTTCTAGAGTTGGCTATTATACATCACACATGCATTAAGTGTATAGGAGACAACAATAACAAACACATATGATTAGGTTGGAAGTTGGAATTCGAACTGTACAACATTTTTCTGTTATTATCTATTGACTACCGACAAGTCAAAACCCTCCAAACTCAACTACCAAAATTTTCAATTATATTAATCTTTCTCATCTTCCACTCAAACATTAAAAGGATCCTCAATTAAGATGTGTCTTGTGTCATTTTCAAAATCTCTTTTCACCACATGATTATAATAGAATAATTAAATTTTAAAAAAAATTATTATATAATAAAAATGTAACTTGAGACCAAAAAAGAAAAGAAAAAGATCATCAAATATAATCACAATCACCATGTCCCTATGGTCTAGGACAAACACTGTGGGAGGTGAATTTAAACTCATAATCACAAGATTGGCAGCCCAGAAAAGTGATCTGCAATATGAGATAAACAACAATGCAATTGTGATTGACAAAGATGAAACAATGTCGATTGTAACATGCAAAGGTCTAGTCAGTCCTAACCACTACGTTTACGTGGCAATCGACCCACCACAAACACAAGAACCTTATTAGAATTGCTCAACACAAATCCCACTTTTTGAACCTTAATTCACAACAACAAATGGTAGTAGATAACTATTTCATCTACCATTAATCCCAGCAAAATCTTTAACAGTAAATCCAACTTTCTCAAACTTTCCTTCCTCATTGGTCTCTCTGAATTTCAAATAGTCAGAGCAAACAAATGGCCTATAAACCCTTTCATTCCCTTCCCCAACCACTTCCTCAGGTGCCAACACCACTTTCTCATCCTCAAAACACCAAAAGAAAGCCAAAGAAAACCGGTTCGCTGGCTTCTTCAATACCACTCTGTGCTCAGATGATCTCAGCCTTCCATTGCTCCAAGCTTCAAGCATATCACCCACATTCACCACAAGTGTGCCCTCACAAGGATTCATTTCGATCCAACGGCCATCTTTTGATCTCACTTGGAGACCACCCATCTCATCTTGATACACAATTGTTACACAGCTCATGTCAGTGTGTTTTCCAAGACCCTCAACCTCTTCTTCTTCTTCTTCCAAGATTTGTGGAGGTGAGTAGTTGTTTATCCTCAAATACCCATGACAGTTGTTGAACTCAGAGTCATTGAACTTGTTTTCAAGGTCATCTCCCAAGGTCATCAACACAATCTTCACAATTTTCTTGGATAGTTCTGTCATTTTGCTCCCATATTCTTGCAGTGTTTCACTAAAAAGAAGATAAGTAAAAGCAAATTCTCAGTCAAATATATGAATGTATGCTTGGAAATAGGCATAAGAAGAGAGCATTTATGTTTAGGCTTGGCTTATACATTATTCGATCCATTTCCTAACAGTTTAAATTTTTGGAACAAGTGATCTGACATGGTATCAGAAGTTATGTTGTAGGAAATCTTGAGATCAGGTCTTGTTACTCTTATATCTCTATCATTGTTTACTATGTTCTGTCTATGTTCGTGCACCTATATTAACTTAGGCCTTATTTGTCATAATTTAAAAAAGTCAAAAAATCAAAAAGTCACTATCTTATTTAAGTCACATCACCTCTTTACCACATCACTTCAAACCCAACCCATATTTTATAAAAAGTCAAAAAGTTCACTTATTTAGATCATCCCAAACCACCCCTTAGTCTGTTTAGCTTTTGTTTTCTTCATTTTCATTTTTTGTATTTTTTTTAAAAAAAAAACAAGACAAGACAACAAAATTTTTTTAAAAAAACACTCATCGTTTTGATTACTTTCATTTTTGTGTGAAAAATAAGTCTCTAAAAATTCAAAAAATAACCTTGTGATGTTCCTACAAAATTAGTTATTTTCACAAAATTTTCTCCAAAATAAGTCTTCGGATACAGTTTGCCAAACAAAACTTGTGTTTTCCGAAAAATAAAAATGAAAATACAAAAAGTGAGTATTGTTAACTTGATATATATATATATATATTATTGGACCTATTTCCTAATATCTAAGGCCTGTTTGGCTATGCGTTCATTTTCTTCATCATTTTCATTTTTGTGCACGACAATTTTCAAAAATTCAAATGTGGACTTTTTGATATTTCCTTAAAAATCATATTGCTTTTAGAAACAATTTGCCAAACAAATGTTTTGTGTTTCTGAAAAACAAAAATAGAAAACAAAAACACAACCGAACAAGCCCACTATTGAGACAAAACTAGAATTATTATATTAAATACCTGAATTCAGAATTATGGTGGTGAAAGAGAACATCTGCAGAGCTCTGAGCAGAGGCAGCAAAGTCTGGTCCAGAGACCCTAAGGCTCTCAAAGAAAGCAGAGGCAATGCAATGAGGAGTGTATGTTTTTACACTAGACAAAGGACCAAGCTTTGTTTTTGTCTCAACAGGAAGGCTAAAAAGGTATTCAGATAGTGATCTAACTTTGTTGTATAGTTCTTTGGAAACTCCATGGTTAGATATGTGGAAGAAACCCCATTCTTGCGGTGCTTGAGAGAGATGAGAGAGAAGATGGTGATTGCAATGGCAGAGAGATATCTATAATGGGTAGTTGCAGAGATGTATGAGATTCATCAGACATCATTTTCTAGAATGTTATGACAAAAAGGCTTGGTTTGTCCATTTTGGTTGGCTTCTTATATAGACGGTTGAGTGAATGTAACGTTACAGAATCAGATACAAAATATATATAAATGAATAAGGGTGTCTAGAAGTGAATTTTACTAACAAATTTTATAAAATCTTATCAATTTATATGTATTTGTGTTTGGTTTCTACATTCATAGCATGATTAGAAACGATTATCTTTTTCTAAAATATCATGTTGGTTATGTAACTGTTCAATAATGTAGACATATCAATAAACACTATTGTAAACTCGTCTAATAATTTCTACATTTTAAAAAGAGTTAGGATTTGAATAATAGTCATCTCTCTTATTAGTCATGTCATTAGGATTTATAATTTTGAAAGAACGTGAGATGTTACATATTAAGCGATTTAAGTAATGAGTCAATAATTAATTTTTAAATAATGGCAATGTGGCAACATGTAAAGAATAGAAAATTTGATAAAACAAAGAATCTCATGACACAATTAAATCTAAGTGATAGATATTGTTTTCCTCTATTGGAGCCTTGAAAAGTAATATGCATTATTTAAACCTTTATTGTAATCCCATTTGGAAATTTATATTGCAAATAGGAGAAAAGTGACAACTAAGATAGCTTTCATGCAAACATTGTAAAAGTCTGTATCATAAGCAATTTGGTTTTGTTCACATAATGTGACAAAGTCGGCAGATAATAAATATAATTTGTGATTTGTTTAGAGACAATTTGTACACACAGTAAATAAAGTGTGAACAAAATCAATGGAATGCGGCTTTGATTTGTTAACCTACGGTTGCATGGACCAGCAACAGGCACTGGTGATTTATAATAGAAGTCTCAGCAAAAACCTTTTGGGCCGGCCCAAAGCCTGAGGATAGGTCGGGCTGGTTCCAAAACATACTGGTTGGGCTTGGACTGAGGGGTAAGGCCTGTGGGCTGGTTCATGGCCCGACCTATGGGCTTTTCAAATCTTCCTTCAAAAACTTGTCCCGTTAAACGATGTTAGAGACTCATATTAAGCCCATATATACTAATAAGATACAAAAATACTATGAACCTCTCCCCAAAAAAAAAATAAAAAAATTCCAAAAAATTACCCATAATTCAAATTGTGTGGATGAGATTCATTATGAGTATAGTTGATATCATACGAACTTTTCATCTATACCCTTCACTCATATTCTTGACAAATTTCAGGGTACAAAATTTGAGACCAAAACATTTTCCAATAATATATATTGTTTTCTCTTTTTTTTTTTTTTTGTGGTGTGTAAATATACATTTTAATAAAATAAAAAGACTAAAATTGAGAAACTATGTGAGTAGTACACCAACCATGAAATTAGTGACAATATTTTTATGAATACAATTTAATAATATAATCCTAATTAATGTAATTATGTATTTTAGTAAATAAAATTAATTATTTTTCATGATTCAATAGTCAATTCTAATTATCATAATGTACTTCAAATCTTTGTATTCTAATTTTTATTTTATATATATATATATTTTTTTTTTTTTTTTAAGTTAATAAAAAAAATGATCAAATTAAAGCCCATATCAGGCCACCATGATCCGGATTCCGCCTGAGACCAAAAAATCCATGGGTAGGGTCTGGGTTTCCACGGTTAAAAAGGGTTAATATTATCTTACGATAAGGTACATAATATAATCATAATTTTCTACAACAAACATCACAATATATCATAATTAATTTTTCTCACCAAAATGGGCCGTAACACTTCATACCACAAATCATTCATAACATAATCACACCGTCCATAACATAATTATAGTGATTCATAATTTTCATATTAAAGGAGTGTTTGAAAAGTTGATTATTTTAGTAGATTATTTTAATTTTTAGCTATTTTAATAGACTAAAATAGGTGTGTTTGGAAAGAAAATTAGATTTTTTTGAAATTGAATGTGATATTTGTAAGAAAAAAAATGAAATAATTATGAATTTGATGTGACATTTTGTCTTGTTGATTATTTTAATCTATTTTGTCTTTTAATACTATTTTAACCCAAAAAGTAAAAAAAAAAAAACACCCTATAAGTGTGCACCATAGATTTGATCATTCATAACTTTTACCACAAAATAACAAGTTTCTTACAATATTGATCTTCACAAGTTACAATAATGCTATTTTCACATTTGTGTGTTCATAACAGGGCATGAAATTATTGTGTAAAAAGAAGCTTTTACCTACGAAAGGGGTACCAAAATAAGATGCACAAACAAGACTTGGACACAATTAGAAAAATGTGTTAATTGGTTTTACTAAAGACAAAGTTTGTGGTTGCAAATCCCCTTTTTTCTTGTACAACAAAGATTTTCAGGGAAAATATGTGTATGCTTTCCGAGAAAAAGAAAAGAAGCATACGTCTCAACTTTTTCTAGAAGCCAAAACCAACTTCACTGCATGAGCAAAATCAGAGTATCTCATCATCTGATCCTGAAACATGCAGGATTAAGGCTTCTTGTTGGTTTTCACTGAAAACATATTTCCAAGAACTATTTTCCCTCTAAACAAACAAATGTAATAGGAAATATTATAAAATTAAATTGTTTGAATCAAATAAACATAACAAGTCCTACACGTTCAGCTTCTTACCACTTCAAACTTGAATTCCACAACTTAAATATCAAATTGAAAAATCACCAATTGTGTTTAATGATGGCTTAAGTCAAAAATCAAAAAAAAAAAAAAAAAACACTTTCTTTTTTGGCTATTGAGATGGCATGGATTCTCTTTCTCAAATTTTCTATCCCCGTCTCAAAATATTTACAACTATCTCATCGGCAAGATTTTTTATTTTTAAATCTTTCTATTTTCATGTCCCAAAATACTTATGACTACTCGATTATTGAAATTTAAAAATGTGATAAACTCACCACATAATTTAATGACCTAGAATCTCATGTCCATTTGATATGCATTGAAATTCCTGCATTAAAATACTATTCTCATATTAAGAAATAAAAATAAAATTACATTTTACCCAACTAAGATAACAATTAGTAAGTCTAAAATATGACACTTCACAGAATGATATTCAAGAACTGGGTTATACCACAAATGACTCAAATTCAACCCTAAAAGAAAATAAAAGTAAAAAGTAAAAAGTTCAAACATCAGTCAAAGAACCACTCCTAAGCCTCAATGGTGTAATGGGTTTATTTGTAGGAGGAGGAGAAGAAGACTTGAATAATTCAACCATTGACTTGCACTTGGTGTTGTCCCCTTTGTTTTCCTCCAAACACTTCTTCATAGCTTCATCACCATCTTCTTCACCCACTCCCTTTGTCTTTTCTGTCTTCCCACCATTGTCCCCACCAATCTCTCTCTTCTTTTCATCCATTGTTGAAAACCCAGAAAGCTCAAGAAGCCAATCTGCAAAGAAGAATTGAAAATTCACATATAGGGCATCAACCAAAGAGCAATTTGATGGCAAACTAGTATAACATACAAGATCATGAACTTACACTGTATGTGTGTGTAGAGAGAGAGAGGAGAGAGGGGTAATAATATTGCTGATTCCAAAGCATGGAAGGACCTATAGGAGTGACTATGTCACAGAATATGTGAAGGCTAACAAACTTTTAGATATATGTTACACTGACAGCCCAGGGGAGTGAGATGAAGGGTGATCCACCATTGGATCTAAAGTGTGGGCCAGTCCTCTTGGTTTGATCTTATCAAATTGTTTTTTTTTTAAATATATGAAGTTCACTGAATTAAAATCATAATGAAAATGGTGTTTGTTATTTTTGTCTCTACTTGAGTTCCGGTAAGAGCTAGATTGATTATAAGTGTAAAAAGATAAAATAAGTCAATTTTATTAATAAGATAAAATATATTATAATTTTTTTTTTCTTATAATTATCATATTCAAATAAAAAAAATTCAAAAATTCTTTTCAAACAAAACTAATTTAGGCAGATTAAATTAGTCAAAAAAAATTAAAAAGTTAGGTTAAATTAACTCTTCCTAAACGAAAGCTTAATTTTTTTCGACCCCAATTTTTTTTTTTTTTTTCAACCTCTACCTTATCCCCAATACTACTCTTTTTCTCCGAACCTCAATTCTAGTACTCTCACTTTCAACATTGCTGCAACCAGCTTGCAACAAACCTCGAGTGATTCTCTCCTTACTGTAACCCTCCTTTTGGTGATCCATTTTCTCTACTCTTGTTGCCCTTCGAGGATTGCTTTATACTGTGTTTGGTTAGGAAATTTGAGGATGGATTTGGAAAGGGAAAAGAAAAAAGTGTGTGAAATTAAGTAAAATATATGTATATTTATTTACATTTCACCTAACTTTTCTATTTCTTTTTCCAAATCTCTCCTCAAATCTCCCAACCAAACACAACATTAAAGGGAAGAAAATGACTGCAAATGTAACGAAGTACAACTACGAAAGGCTAAGGGAAGGATTGTAGTAATGGGTTATGAAGGGGTAGACGAGGGCTAGAGATGGATTGCTGAAGCTAGTGGTGGCCGAGGGAGGAGAGTAGAGTTAGAGTTAGGAATAATGGGCGATAAAATTGAAATTTTGTGTTAGGGTAGAATTGTAAAAAAAATTAAAGAGATAGAGGTCCTACGAATATTAGTAAGGATTATTAGCAGGACTCTATGAAGCACGGGTACTCCAAAAATAGTGTCGTATCAAGACGGCCGCGATCTGCACGGCAAAAGTAGTCTGCACGTCTGTTCAATGAGTACCAAGATGCACGCCTTTGGTGCATTTTTTGACGTCAAGTAAATCAAATTTTCTAGAGAATTGAGGGGTACCGGAGCAATATTAAGAAAAAAAATTTGAAAAAAAAAAAGAAAAAATGATATATACGAATGAAGTTTGTTTTGCCCTAATCTCATCAATTGAGCAACATAACACCAAGAGGCGACATAGAAGCAAAGAGGCGACGGCGACCCAGCCATTTCCTTCCGGCGACGCAAGGAGTTCCGGTGAGTCTTCTTCCTCTTCTTCTTCTTCTTCTTCTTCTTCTTCTTCGTCTTCGTCTTCATCTTCTTCTTCGCCTTCTTCTTCTTTGTTTCATCTTCCACCCTCGTCTTCTTTCATCTTCTTCGTTTCTTCTTCTTCATCTCTTTTTTTTTTTTTTTTGCAGAGATCAACAAGCATCTATTTTTGTCCCCGGCATATCAGCCATACCTAGCAACCATGCAACTGGTATGATTTTGTTTTTTTGTTTTTTTTTTTGTCCCTTGTTGCATAACTTATTTTTGTCCCTGAATAACTGGTCAGAATTTGTTGCATAACGGGTCAGAATTTTTTTCCCCTGGTCAGAATCTCTTCATCTTTATTTTTTTTATTTTTTTTCTTGTTTCTTCTTAATCATATTTAGAACAAAAAAAATTAGATCAAAAAAATTAATAAATTAGAACACAAAAATTAATTATAAAAAATAAAAAAATATCAGCGTACCGCAATCGTAGCCGTATCCGTATCCTACTTTTTAAGGGTTTTTCCGTATTGGCGTACCCGCACTCTGTTGGCTTATTTTTCCTACGAAGGAAAATATTATAAATGCAAGCGTGCCAACAAGGATTGAAAAATCCTTACAGATTAAATTCAAGCCAATTATCAAGCGATTGTATTGACGGTTCTTTTGCCTCAACAAAAAGGACTTCAAAATTGCCAAAATGTAGAGAAAAGAAAAATTAAAAGAATAAAGGGAGATGGAGAAAGACGATTGAGTGAACAATCAAAGTAACAATTACTTACCTCTACTCCTATGCTTCGAAAAGGAAGTGCATGAAAATAAATGCTTCGAAATATAAATCTATGTTAAACTGTTCCTAAGATAAGGAAAATGACAAGAAATATTGAAATCAACTGTCTTTGATTTGAGTTTTGGATCCCTTACAATGTAGCCATTAATGGCTATTTATAGAGGAAAAAATACAACAATAACTACTTAGTAACTACCCATTTCTTTCATCTTCATTCTTGTCTTGCCATGTGTCCTTCCACTCATCCACTTTGTCCTTCATATTCTCCATCATCTCTATAACTTCTTTTAACTTCTAAATGAATAAGAGGATGCCACGTGTCCTGCAATTATATAAATAATAAAAATTGCAAATTTATGGTGCTAACATTACCCCCCGCGGCCCTTAAAAATAATATTTACTTGAATTTTTGAAGGGCCGAACCAAGCACATGACTAATCTAAGTAACAAAGTGCTTCGAATGATATAACAACACCAATAAGGTGCTTCAAATGAGTATGAAATTATAACTAGATGACTAATAACAAGCTTCGAAGGTGGTATAAAAAACCAAATTCATCGTTCGAAGGTCCTGCGGCACAGTTTTGAAGGAACAACATCACCCCTTGAAGGTTGGAAGCATTGATATAGGATGATGATACTTACAATGAAGTTTCAAGATTGGGCTTGACGCTTCAAATGTTTCTTCGAAGCTTTGTACAGTTTTCGAAGGTGAAGTAATCAACCTTTGAAACAACTCTTGATGCTTCGAATGTATCTTCAAAGCTTTATACAGTTTCGAAGGTGAAGTAATCAACCTTCGAAACAACTCTTGATACTTCGAATATATCTTCAAAGCTTTATATAGTTTCGAAGGTGAAGTAATCAACCTTTGAAACAACTCTTGATACTTCGAATGTATCTTCAAAGCTTTATATAATTTCGAAGGTGAAGTAATCAACCTTCGAAATAACTCTTGATGCTTCGAATGTATCTGCAAAGCTTTATACAGCTTCGAAGGCGAAGTATTCAACCTTCAAAACAACTCTTGATTCTTCAAATGTATCTTCGATGCTTTGACTGTGTACATACAAACAACTGGCCATCAATTTGAAAAGATAAGTCATTCTCAACCACTTATTTAAATGCATAGGCTTTTTCTAGCCAAATTCATGCATTTTAAATAGTCATCCCTTGTTCTTAGTGCTTCGAACTCATAAGAACAATTTGTTAATTTTATTAGCCACATCATTAGAATTATATTTTGATATGAACCACAAATCCAGAAAGGATCTTGAACACCAAAAGTCATGGTATAGTGTGACCATGAAAATTCATACTTTTTGACATTTTGAAAAATGTCAAAAATTTTGAATTCATGAACAGTGGCTTGTTCATCGTTCTTGACCATGTTTATTTTAAAAACAAAACTTTCGCCGAATTGATTTTCATAATTATTTAGCAAAATTGGTTGTTTTTCCATGTTAGCCATTAATGGCTTATGAAAGTCACCCATAAATATATTATTTTCATGACTTGACTCTCTAAAATTTGGTTTTTGGACCCCCCAAGTCATACATGGAACATCATTTTTAGCCAAATTTGGCTCAAGAACATGCTCTTTCGTTGTGTTAATTTCATAACTTGGCTCTTTAAAAACGGACTCTTGAACCCCCCGAGCCATTGATGAAATCAACTCTTTACTTTTGCTATTTTCAACCATGAAAAAATTCTGAAAAATTCACCAATTCCGGCCATTAAAGCCTCAGTTAAAGACTTGATAGTAAGAGTTGATAACTCATCATTCCATTGGCGACTTTCCATATCAAATTGATGAATTTCTCCAATTAAATGGTGTCTTTTTTCTTCCACCAAATAATATTGTAATGGATGAAAGTTTATTTCATCAAGAAAATGGATCTCTTCTTGAAGATCCAAAATTTTTCTTTCACGCCAATATATTTCGAACTGACAAGTTCGAATGGCGAAATTCAAATTGTTTATCATTTCTTACATTTAGCTGTCCCACTGGGCGTGCCAAAAATGTTGGCTTATTTTTCCTACGAAGGAAAATATTATAAATGCGAGCGTGCCAGCAAGGATTGAAAAATCCTTACAGATTAAATTCAAGCCAATTTTCAAGCGATTGTATTGATGGTTCTTTTGTCTCAACAAAGAGGACTTCAAAATTGCCAAAGTATAGAGAAAAGAAAAATTAAAAGAATAAAGGGAGATGGAGAAAGACGATTGAGTGAACAATTAAAGTAACAATTACTTACCTCTACTCCTATGCTTCGAAAAGGAAGTGCATGAAAATAAATGCTTCGAAATATAAATCTATGTTAAACTACTCCTAAGATAAGGAAAATGACAAGAAATATTGAAATCAACTATCTTTGATTTGAGTTCTGGATCCCTTACAATGTAGCCATTAATGGCTATTTATAGAGGAAAAAATACAGCAATAACTACTTAGTAACTACCCATTTCTTCCATCTTCATTCTTGTCTTGCCATGTGTCCTTCCACTCATCCACTTTGTCTTTCATATTCTCCATCATCTCTATAACTTCTTTTAACTTCTAAATGAATAAGAGGATGCCACGTGTCCTGCAATTATATAAATAATAAAAATTGCAAATTTATGGTGCTAACACACTCGTACCCGTACCATACTCGTATCCACACCCGTGCTTCTTAGGCAGGACTCTAATGAAAATCAAATACAATTCATAATTGACAAAATTGGGCCGGTCTTCAATCCTCTCCAATTTTGGATTTTTTGAGCCGTTTAGCTAAGTATGAGTTTTATTTTAATAATTTAAATTGTTTATAGTTGAATCAGATTCTAATATCATGATGATAATAAAAAGCTCCTCCAACACACACCAACTTAGTAATCTCATATTTGATTGCAGATATCTAATAGAGCAGCTGGAAGTAACAACAGTTGATCACATCTATCGAGAACCCAACAAGTGTGCGAACTTATTACCGAATCAAGGCTTAGAAGCCATTGCGGGATCGCAAATTTTTGACAACATTCCTACTTATATTGCATCCCTACTTTCGATGATATAATGGGTGGTTCATACCCTAGAACTATTGCTATTAAGCTTTGTTTGGCATTAGTTAATATAACTAACTTTTTGTGTAGGGACTTTTTAGTCTCATTTGATTTGACTTTTGTGAGAGAAAAAGTATAATGATTATGGATTGGATGTAATATTTTGCCATATTAGCTTATTTAACCTAATTTGTCATTTTGTACTTTTTTATCCATGGGAGATAATTTACAAATATTATCATAGTTATATCATATTGGATATTTAACTATGTAAGAAAATTCAATATTGAAAGGTTGGCAGTGTAATTGATTAACATTTTATTCTTGGATTAGTGTTGCGACTAGAGGCTTTTTTTTTTTTTTCCAAATGTTATGGTTGCTTGCCCATAAATTTATCTATAGATGTTGATTAAAGTGTTTTTTTTGGGCAAGTTGACTATGTCACAAATTGATGATTAAGTTGGGAGTGTTTTATTTAAAATTTATCTGTAGAAATAAACAAGTTGCCAACTTTAGGCATTGTTTAATGTAGTTCCCATTAATTTTTCAACCAATGATGGATGGCCATTAAGGAATTAATTAAATCATATATATGACGAATTCCCTAGATCTAAGTTAAGAGCATGTGATATGTGCTAATGATTTACATTTTTAAAACCATAAGATATTATGTTCTCATTTGTTAGACCTCTCATTTTAAATATTCACATTCTTTCCTGACACACCAATTTTTAATTATTTTAACACATCGTGTACTATAAAAATATTTAGGGCAGACACTACAACAGAAAACATCAACGGCGACTAAAAGAAGGGATTTCGTCGCTGAAAGTTCAACAAATGGCGACTAAAATGGATTTAGTCGCCAAAACTATGCCTTTTGCCGACTAAACGACTTTAGTCGCCGAATAGATGGGTTTTAGCGACTAAAAGTTGGTTTGGTCGCCGAATATTGTGGTTTTCGCGACTACGAAAATTTTAGTAGCTAAAAGGCACTGTTTTTAGCGACTAAAAGCATTTAGTAGCCAAAACCCATGCTTTTGGCGACTAAAAAATATGTTAGTCGCCGAATATACATGTTTTACCGACCAAAAAATATGTTTGTCGCCGGAAGTACTTTTTTGGGGCAGAAATGAAGGGTTTTAGCGACAAAGCAGCATTTAGTAGCCAAAAAATACAGAATTGGCGACTAAATTTCAATTTTAGTCGCCAAAAGTGGTTTCAAATTTTTTTTTTAGTAAATACTTTATTTTTTACATTAAATACATTAAAATAAAAATAATTATTTACATATAGAGTTTGTACTAAAACCGGCACATTTAGTAAATAAATAATATATGTCGCATTAATTTTTGCGTGAGGATGGAGTGGCATAGTGGGGGAGAGAGTGTTGCAAAAAGTTGACAAAGTTGGGAAGTTAGTGATCACATGTTCGAAACTTGGCAGCAGCGCGGGGGCAAATTTTTTTTTTCTGAAATGACTTTCAGCGACTAAAGTCATTAGTCGCCAAAGGTGTAAATAATAAAATAAAAAATTAATATTGGCGACGAACACTTTAGTCGGCAAAGGTATAATTCCCAAAACAGAAATTGACTATTGGCGACAAAATTTTTAGTCGCTGAAGAGCTTCCTATTGGCGACCAACAGTTTTTTAGTCGCCAAATCCATCCCCGACCATGTATTGGCGACAACGTTGGCGACTAAAATTTTTAGTCGGGAAAAGTGAATTTTCGAGATTTGGCGACCAAAATAGGCCCTTTGGCGACTAAAAATTTAGTCGCCAAAGGTGTTTTTTCTTGTAGTGAGAGGAACAACCTTGTTTAACTAATACTGTAAAATAAGTTTGATGCATTTCACACACTTTTAATTTAATTAGGATAGCCAATCATATGTTGCTACCTAGTAAATTTTAATATTTGTACAACTCATTTAATAAGTAGACATCATATAATCATCAAAAACAAAAATTTAATGCAAACACTAAGGATCATTTGATCTCTTGGTCCCATCTAATCAAGGGAATTTGGTGACCCTACCACTCATGAGTCCCTCATTAGAGAGATCCCCTAGATAACAGAGCATCACTATGCCAATTTAATCCTTATTGAATTAGGTTTGGGAGAAAATAAATTGGTAAATACTTGACTTTAGGCATTTTGTTTTTTTACAAAGCAATAAGTTTAGGAGCCTCTCCAATTTACTTAAAATTTACGTGCATTGATAACTTAATTAATTAGAATGCTATTCTTTTTTCTTTTTCTTTTTATATAAAAAACCTCCACTTTAAGGTGAGCTGCCATGTGAACAGTTGGTAAATACTCGAGTAAATTGGAGAGACTCCCTAGTATTATTGTTTACAAAGTGCATAATTACTTTTGAGGAACTGATACGATATTCATTTTTAAATACAAACATATGTTGTATACATCTTATTACAACGTACGTAATATAATTACAAATGTTCTTTAACGAACATCACAAGTTTCATAACGTTTCTTATCAGAAATGGTTCTTAAAATTTACACTACACTGATCATAACGTAACCACAATGGCTAGTCAACTTCACTTTGGAAGTGCACAACATAAATTCGTGAATTCATAACTTTTACTACAAAGTGAAATAACTAACACCATAAAATGATGTTATAATTGTTACAATAATTGTCCCATCACATATCTCTCAAAATTTAAAATTAAAACACATATTAAGTAAATGAACTTTAACTACTAAATTTAATATTGAGCAAGACTCATTGCATGTTTTCTTGTGAAAGGAAGAAGATTTCTTGGTCAAAGCATTCCCATTATGGAGCATGAGCTGGAAGAAAGTGAAGAGAAGCAAACTTACATGCTTCTAGAGTTGGTTCTCTATCCATTATATGAAATACATCACACATGCATTAAGTACATAGGAGACAACAATAACAAACATATATGATTAGGTTGGAAGTTGGAATTCGAACCGTACAACATTTTTCTGTTATTATCTATTGACTACCAACAAGTCAAAGCCCTCCAAACTCAACTACCACATTTTTCAATTATATTGATATTTCTCATCTTCCACTCAAACATTAAAAGGATCCTCAATTAAGATGTGTTTTGTGTCATTTTCAAAATCTCTTTTTATCACACGATTATAATAGAATAACTAAATTTTAAAAAAAATTATTATATAATAAAATGTAACTTGAGACAAAAAAAATAAAAAAAAGATCATCAAATATAATCACAATAACCATGTCCCTATGGTCTAGGACAAACACTGTGGGATGTGAATTTAAACTCATAATCACAAGATTAGCAGCCCAGAAAAGTGCTCGGCAATGTGAGATAAACAACAATGCAATTGTGATTGACAAAGATGAAACAATGTCGATTGTAGCATACAAAGGTCTAGTCAACCCTAACCACTACGTTTACGTGGCAATCGTCCCACCACAAACACAAGAACCTTATTAGAATTGCTCAACACAAATCCCACTTTTTGAACCTTAATTCACAACAACAAATGGTAGTAGATAACTATTTCATCTACCATTAATCCCAGCAAAATCTTTAACAGTAAATCCAACTTTCTCAAACTTTCCTTCCTCATTGGTCTCTCTGAATTTCAAATAGTCAGAGCAAACAAATGGCCTATAAACCCTCTCATTCCCTTCCCCAACCACTTCCTCACGTGCCAACACCACTTTCTCATCCTCAAAACACCAAAAGAAAGCCAAAGAAAACCGGTTCGCTGGCTTCTTCAACACCACTCTGTGCTCAGATGATCTCAGCCTTCCATTGCTCCAAGCTTCAAGCATATCACCCACATTCACCACAAGTGTGCCCTCACAAGGATTCATTTCGATCCAACGGCCATCTTTTAATCTCACTTGGAGACCACCCATCTCATCTTGATACACAATTGTTACACAGCTCATGTCAGTGCCCTCAACCTCTTCTTCTTCTTCTTCCAAGATTTGTGGAGGTGAGTAGTTGTTTATCCTCAAATACCCATGACAGTTGTTGAACTCAGAGTCATTGAACTTGTTTTCAAAGTCATCTCCCAAGGTCATCAACACAATCTTCACAATTTTCTTGGATAGTTCTGTCATTTTGCTCCCATATTCTTGCAGTGTTTCACTAAAAAGAAGATAAGTAAAAGCAAATTCTCAGCCAAATATATGAATGCATATGCTTGGAAATAGGCATAAGAAGAGAGCATTTATGTTTAGGCTTAGCTTATACATTATTTCGATCCATTTCCTAACAGTTTAAATTTTTGGAACAAGTGATCTGACATGGTATCAGAAGTTATAGGTGGGGCAGGTTGCCCCAGTGGTTAGGGCGTTGCCTGGGTTGTGTGGGTAAGGCGCACGTCCCAGGTTCGATTCCCCACTGGGTGAGTGCCTGCAGCAGTTTGTGCAAGGGTGTCCGGCTTTCCACCGGCTAAATACCTCTCAGGATTAGTCCTGGTTTCCCTAAAAATCGGAGGATTGGGGATACCTGAGTTATCCAAAAAAAAAAATGGTATCAGAAGTTATGTTGTAGGAAATCTTGAGATCAGGTCTTGTTACTCTTATATCTCTGTCATTGTTTACTATGGTCTGTCTATGTTCATGCACCAATATTAACTTAGTCTGTTTAGCTTTTGTTCTCTTCATTTTCATTTTTTGTATTTAAAAAAAAAAAAACAAGACAAGACAGTGAAATTTAAAATAAAATAATAACACTCATCGTTTTGATTACTTTCATTTTTGTGTGAAAAATAAGTCGCTAAAAATTCAAAAAACAACCTTTTGATGTTCCTACAAAATTAGTTATTTTCACAAAATTTTCTCAAAAATAAGTCTTCGGATACAATTTGCCAAACAAAACTTGTGTTTTCCGAAAAATAAAAATGAAAATACAAAAAGTGAGTATTGTTAACTTTTTTTTTTGATCGGCAAAGAAAAATTTCATTTAAGGGCATGAAATTAAAAGTACAGGAAGATGACATGCATTGAGAGAGATTCGGAAGTATAAAAATACCCCTACTACTGCTACTCGCATCCATACAACCAACCCCTAAGCCTCTCGATTTTTTAAACAACAAAGTTAAGAAGAACTTAACTAAAAAATAAAACTACAAGAATCCCCACATAATCTACCCACCAAAACACCCAAGACAAAAAAAAAAAAAAAAAAAAAAAAAACACCCCCAACCACCCACACCAAAACAAATCTAATCTAATCAACCCACCAAATCTAATCAACACCCATGCCTCTGCCAAGGCCCACTCCACCTGCAGCTACAGCTCCCAAAGCCCCACACCTCTGCTGCTAGCCTCTGCCACCCCTAGGTCTTGCAACTCCCAACTCCCCATGCCCACACCGCCGAGAGAACTCCATAGCCACCACCGAGAAGACTCCATGTTCAACACCCTCTGGGAAGACTCCACCCAACCAAGCTGCAACACACCCATCACGGAAGACACCATGCTACAACACCCACTACCGAAAACACCACACCCACAGATCACCACCCCTGCTGAAGACACAACACCCATCGCCACCACCACAAATCAACTCCCCACTGTCTTCTTTCCCATGCAGCCTCCACGAACACACCCATGCATGACCACCGGAATACACCCACTGCAGGTCATCCCCTCCCCAACCACCACCGGAAAGACCCACAGCAGATCATCGACCACGGACCAGCTGCTGCTGCAACCCACTGCCACGGACTAGCTACAACCCACTGCCACTGCAAGTCAACACCTCCACAGCCACCACAGGACACCACACCGCAGATCCAAACACCAACCAGCAGACCTACTCGCCCAAAGATACATCTAACACCCTCAAACTCTCGCGACGAAGAGCCGCGAGTGAACCACCGAACGAGAGAATCGATCAGCCCGACATCCAGATTTCCGCCAAAACCAAGCATCGAAACTTCACCAAAAGTCTGATCCAAAGAGCACCCCTCAAACTCCTACTCATGGAAGAGCGCTCGAGTGAAGAAACATCAACCACAGCCCGGAAACACCAACAAAAACACACGGACCGCAGCACACCAAAACACTCCTCGGTGGGTAAACTAATGGGGACTCAAGTTTATTAACGGAAAAGCATCGAACTAACACGGAAGAGGCCTAGCCAGCCATAGCGGCCCAAGAGAGAGGCTCGGGGAGGAGGTTTTTTAGAAAGAGAGAGAGAGGTTTTTTAGAAAGAGAGATACATTTATTTTCAAATCATTGTTGAGTATTGTTAACTTGATATATATATATATATATTATTGGACCTATTTCCTAATATCTGAGGCCTGTTTGGCTGTGCGTTCATTTTCTTCATCATTTTCATTTTTGTGCACGATAATTTTCAAAAATTCATTAACTTTTTGATATTTCCTTAAAAATCATATTGTTTTTAGAAACAATTTGCCAAACAAGTGTTTTGTGTTTCTGAAAAACAAAAACACAACCGAACAAGCCCGCTATTGAGACAAAACTAGAATTATTATATTAAATACCTGAATTCAGAATTATGGTGGTGAAAGAGAACATCTGCAGAGCTCTGAGCAGAGGCAGCAAAGTCTGGTCCAGAGACCCTAAGGCTCTCAAAGAAAGCAGAGGCAATGCAATGAGGAGTGTATGTTTTTACACTAGACAAAGGACCAAGCTTTGTTTTTGTCTCAACAGGAAGGCTAAAAAGGTATTCAGATAGTGATCTAACTTTGTTGTATAGTTCTTTGGAAACTCCATGGTTGGATATGTGGAAGAAACCCCATTCTTTGCAGGCTTGAGAGAGAGATGAGAGAGAAGATGGTGATTGCAATGGCAGAGAGATATCTATAATGGGTAGTTGCAGAGATGTATGAGATTCATCAGACATCATTTTCTAGAATGTTATGACAAAAAGGCTTGGTTTGTTCATTTTGGTTGGCTTCTTATATAGATGGTTGAGTGAATGTAAGGTTCTAATCGATACAAAATATATATAAATGGATAAGGGTGTCTAGAAGTGAATTTTACTAACAAATTTTATAAAATCTTATCAATTTATATATATTTGTTTTTGGTTTCTACATTCATAGCATGATTAGAAGTGATTATCTTTTTCTAAAATATTATGTTGGTTATATAACTGTTTAATAATGTGGGCATATCAATAAACACTATCACAATCGCGTGTGGTTGTAGACTCGTCTAATAATTTCTACATTTTAAAAAGAGTTAGGATTTGAATAATAGCCATCTCTATTATTAGTTGTTTCATTGGGATCTGTAATTTTGAAAGAATATGAGAGGTTACAGATTAAGCTATTTAAGTAATAAGTCAATAATTAATTTTTAAATAATAGCAATGTGGCAACATGTGAAGAATAAAAATTTGATAGAATAAAGAATCTCATGACACAATTAAATCTACGTGATAGATATTGTTTTCCTCTATTGGAGCCTTGAAAAGTAATATGCATTATTTAAACCTTTATTGTAATCTCATTTGGAAATTTATATTGCAAATAGGAGAAAAGTGACAACTAAGGTAGCTTTCATGCAAACATTTTAAAAGTCCGTATCATAAGCAATTTGGTTTTGTTCACATAATGTGACAAAGTGGGTAAATAATAAATATAATTTGTGATTTGTTCAGAGACAATTTGTCCTTTATAATATAAGTCTCATCAAAAAACTTATGGGCCGTTGAGGATAGGTCCGGCTGGTTATAAAACATACTGGTTGGGCTTGGGGTGAGGGGTTGGGCCTGTGGGCTGGTTCATGGCCCGACCTATGGGCGTTTTAAGGGTTAGTTTGGGGTACACTATATAATCCATCTTTTTATCTTTTTTCTATCACATCACCTCTCTACTTTTCTGCACATCTTTTCATAAAAAGACAAAAAGTGCACTTTTTTAGGACACTCCAAACCAACCCTAAATCTCTGTTCAAAAACTTGTCCCGTGAATCGATGTTAGAGACTCATATTAAGCCCATATACACTAAATAATGGGGAACTTACTGGTAAGTCCCATGTATCAAGTTCAAAACCCAGCTAATCCCAAAACAAAACAATTACACCAATTAGTCCAATACATTTTTAATTGTTACCAAAAAATTCTTTTTTTTTTTTTTAATTTACAGACATTGTTCACATCTTACTACCGTAGGACTTCCGTCAAACAGTCGCCGGAGACTCGTCGGAATGTTCAACGTCGCCGGGAAGTTGCCGGAGTATCACCGGGAAGTCGCCGGAGCTTCGCCGGAAGTTCGCCGGAGTGTTAAGAACGTTAATGGAAGTCGCCGGAATGTTCAGAACGTTCACTGGACGTTAAGAACATCACTGGAGACTCACCGGAATATCTAGAATATTGCCGGGAAAAAAAAAAGAATAAATGGATAAATTATAGCAAAAAAAAATAGCAAAATGAGCTAAATATTGATAAACTAAAAGGAAAAAAAATGAAACGACAAAAAACAGCAATAATGGGAAAAACATATGTTATTTTTCAATTTTTGTAAGGTTCAAGCAAATAATCTCTAAATAGTGATCAAATTGAAAAGTAAGTTTTGAAACTGTAAAATGTTACAGTTTCAAAACAAAAATCTATTAAGCATTTATCCTTATTAATCAGACTGAAAAACATGTTATGAAACTATAAAATTTTACAGTTTTATACCATGATTCATTCCAGTACCAAAAAAATTTGAAACTGCAAAATTTTACAGTTTTCACTGCCTGTAACTAAAACTCGAAAACTACTTGTTCAGAATTCGAAAATTTTCTCCATTAGAACAGAAAAACAGAAGTGTATAGTAGAGAAAAAAAAAAAAAAAGAGATCGAAGGAGAAAGACGGATGTAGAGAGAGGATTGTACTCCAACAATCATTTTTTGTTTAGATCTAGTCAAATCTGATGTAGATCTACTCAGATCTGAGTAGATCCACTTATCTTATTCGTCGAAAATATATCATCTTCTTCGTCGAAAATATATTATCTTCGCCGTCGGTGAGAGTGAAGTCACGAGTTGATTTCGATGGTTGGCGATTATCAGTGAACCCCGATCAATGGAGAAAGACATGATCACCGGTCGTCGTGCATGACAAACACGATGAGAGAAAAATGCAGAAAAAAAAAACGAGAGAGGAAGGGAAGCAAAAAGCAGAGAGACAGAGAGGAAAGGACTTTTGGGTGTACTCAAAAAGTTATAGGATTAAATGGTGTCCACATGTTCCACATGGGACCTGTAGATAATTTCTCCCTAAATAATATGCAAAAATACAATGAATCCCCCAAAAAAAAAAAAAAAAATCCAAAAAATTACCCATAATTCAAGTTGTGTGGATGAAATTCATTATGCGTATAGCTGATATCATGCGTACTTTTCATCTATAACCTTCACTCATTTTCTTGACAAATTTCAGGGTACAAAATATGGGACCATAACATTTTTCAATAATATATACTGTTTTTTCTTTGTTTCTTTGTTTCCTTTTTTTTTTTTTTTTTTAATGTGTAAATATACATTTTAATAAAATAATAAGACTAAAATTGAGAAACTATGTGAGTAGTACACCAACTATGAAATTAGTGACAATATTTTTATGAATACAATTTAATAATATAATCCTAATTAATGTAATTATGTATTTTAGTAAATAAAATTAATTATTTTTCATGATTCAATAATCAATTCTAATTATCATAATGTACTTCAAATTTTTGTATTATAATTTTTATTTTTTATATATATTTTTTTTGAAGTTAATAAAAAAAAAGGATTAATTACCAAAAAGTCCTACCTACATATTTGGTGGTAGCTTAAGTCCTATCAAAAAGTTTTTGAACCATTAAGTCCCATTTATTGGTAAAAAAACGTTTTGCCCTTTAATTCCAAAACTGAGAATGTTCTTGATTTTAAAACTGAGAATGTTCTCAATTTATAATTATTAAAATTAAGAAATTTCTCAATTTTTTCTAGTATGAACTAAGAATATTATCAAAACTAAGAAATTTATAATTATCAATTTTAAGAAATTTCTCAATTTTTTTCATGATTAAAATTAAAAATATTATAAACTGAAAATATTCTCTAACATTTTTAAAAAGAGCAATGCTACATACCACTAATTTATCATCACTAACTCCACCACTAGTGAGGTGGCAATTAAAAAATAATAACAAAAAACAAAAATCAAAGCACAAAACACATGTTGCAGTGGGTGGGACCCACTGCCACATCATTAGAGCTACCACTAATTAGTGGTCTAAAGCATTTTTGTTTTAAAAATGATATTTTTAAAACGACACCGTGACTCACAACAAACTACAAACTCGGCAAAAATTAACACCTACTCTTCTCTCTGCCTTTTCTTCCTTCCCCAAAGCAAAGCAAAAGAGCATTCTCAGAAGCTAATTCAAATCCGAATTCTC
The DNA here is from genome assembly GCA_025200525.1 of Camellia lanceoleosa. Classification (NCBI taxonomy): domain Eukaryota; kingdom Viridiplantae; phylum Streptophyta; class Magnoliopsida; order Ericales; family Theaceae; genus Camellia; species Camellia lanceoleosa. The sequence continues at coordinate 99,526,213 of CM045763.1, read as the reverse complement.
ACTTTCTTTCTTCAAATTCTTCAATTTGTTCATAATCAAACCCTGAATTCTCCAAAAATCGATTCACAGTGTGTGATCGGTGAGCCTCAATGGGATGTACGCAATCGAAGATCGAGAACGAAGAGATAGTAAATCAATGCAAGGATCGAAGGCAATTCATGAAAGACGTCGTAACGGCACGAAACGCTTTTGCGTACCGCAAGATTCCACCTACAATCTTCCTCAAGAACAAGCGCGCCTCGGTGATTATGCCGTCGGCAATGGGACTTCAATTTGTTTGAATCCTTTCTTGAATCATGAATTGTCCATGAGCTTGGCTCTTGTGAAGACAAAGAATGATGTTTTGGCACTATGACAGTCTTGGAAGGATAAATTAGGCTATTAAAAATTAATGGGACTTGAATGAACAAATAATTTTATTTAGCTTAATGAATTATAAGTACATAAAATAGAACTTGTATGTAAATACTCTAAAAAGATGATCAAATTAAAGCCCATATTAGGCCACCATGATCCGGATTCTGAATAAATCCATGGGTAGGGTCTGGGTTTCCACTGTTAAAAAGGGTTAATAGAAAAATGCTTGGGAGTACTAATTAGTGCTCCCACTAATTAAATGTGATGGGTCTCGCCAGTAATGATGTGATGTTTTGGTCTTGGAGTTGTGTTTTTTTTTTTTTTTTACTTTTTTAATGCATTAGTGCTATTAGTGGTGGTATTTTTAGTGGGATGAATCATTGTTGAGGGTTAATATTATCTTATGATAAGGTGCATAATATAATCATAATTTTCTGCAACAAACATCACAATATATCATAATTAATTTTTTTTTACCAAAATGGGCCGTAACACTTCTTACCACAAATCATTCATAACATAATCACACGGTCAATAACATAGTTATAATGATTCATAATTTCATATTAAAGGAGTGTTTGGAAAGTTAATTATTTTAGTATGCTATTTTAATTTTTAGTTATTTTAATAGGCTAAAATGGTTGTGCTTGGAAAGAAAATTAGATTATTTTGAAATTGAATGTGATATTTGTGAGAGAAAAAATAAAATAATTATGAATTTGATGTGCCATTTTGTCTTATTGACTATTTTAACCTATTTTGTCTTTTAGTACTATTTTAGCCCAAAAAGTCAAAAAAAACACCCTATAAGTGTGCACCATAGATTTGATTATTCATAACTTTTATCACAAAATAACAATCAGTGTGTTTGATTTGAGTTTTCTGGATTAAATTTTTTGAAAATTGATTTTTTTAGTTTTCGTATTTTTTTGTTTTTAATGAATATTTTTTAAATTTTAAACATTTTTTTTACTTTTTTAGATGCACCTTATTTAGATGTATCTAAAAAGTAAAAAATTTGTGAAAAAATATTTTAAAAAATTAATAAATACATAAAAATACAAAATATGTACTTAATTCTTGTATTTTTTTTGTATTTTTGATATTTAGTGAATTTTTAAAAGATTTTTTTACAATTTTTTTACTTTTTAGGTGTATTTATGTTAGGTGTGTCTAAAAAGTAAAAAAATTACTCAAAATATTAAAAAAATTCAGTAAAAACAAAAAAACACAAAAAATAAGAAAGTAGAATTTTTTGAAAAGTACTTTTTGAAAAGTGAAAATAAGCAAGGTAATATTGACCTGCACCAGTTAGAATAATGCTAGTTTGGCAGCTGTATGTACATAACACAGCATGAAATTCTCGTGTAAAAAGAAGCGTTTACCTACGAAAGGGTACTAAAATAAGATGCACAAACAAGACTTGGACACAAATAGAAAAATGTGTTAATTGGTTTTACTAAAGACCAAGTTTGTGGTTGCAAATCCTTTTTCTTATACAACAAAGATTTTCAGGAAAATATATATATGCTTTCGAGAAAAGGAAAGGAAGTATCGTCTCAACTTTTTCTTGAAACCAAAACCCCTTCACTTCATGAGCAAAATCGAGTATCTCATGATCGATCCTCAAACATGCAGGATTAAGGCTTCTTGTTGGTTTTCACTGAAAACTTATTTCCAATAACTATTTTCCCTCTAAACAAACAAATGTAATAGGAAACATTATAAAATTAAATTGTTTGAATCAAATAAACATAAGCATCTTGCAGACCAAGTCCTACATGTTCAACTTCTTACCACTTCAAACTTGAATTCCACAACTTCAACATCAAATTGAAAAATCACCAATTGTCTCTAATGATGGTTTAAGTCAAAAATCAAAAAAAAAAAAAAGTTACTTTCTTTTTTGGCTATTGAGATGGCATGGATCCTCTTTCTCAAATTTTCTATCCCTGTCTCAAAATATTTATTACAACCATTTGATCGGCTAAGATTCTCTATTCTTAAATCTTCTTATTTTCATGTCTCAAAACACTTATGACTACTCGATTATTGAAATTTGAAAATGTTATAAACTTGAGACATAATTTAAAGATCTAGAATCTCATGTCCATTTGATATGTATTGAAATTCCTGCATTAAAATACTATTCTCATAGTAAGAAATAAAAATAAAATTACATTTTACCCAACTAAAAGATAATAGTAAGTCTAAAATATGACACTTCACACAATGATATTCAAGAACTGGGTTACACCACAAATGACTCAAATTCAACCCTAAAAAAAATTATAAAAAAAAAAAAAAAGACCCAAAATTAAAATGATGTAAGAAGTTCAAACATCAGTCAAAGAACCACTCCTAAGCCTCAATGGTGTGATGGGTTTATTTGTAGGAGGAGGAGGAGAAGAAGACTTGAATGATTCAACCATTGACTTGCACTTGGTGTTGTCCCCTTTGTTTTCCTCCAAACACTTCTTCATAGCTTCATCACCATCTTCTTCACCCACTCCCTTTGTCTTTTCTGTCTTCCCACCATTGTCCCCATCAATCTCTCTCTTCTTTTCATCCATTGTTCAAAACCCAGAAAGCTCAAGAAGCCAATCTGCAAAGAAGAATTGAAAATTCACAATTTCATATATAGGGCATCAATCAAAGAGCAATTTGATGGCAAACTAGTATAACATACAAGATCATGAACTTACAGTGTATGCGTGTGTAGAGAGAGAGAGAGAGAGAGAGGAGAGAGGGGTGGGGGGGTAATAATATTGCTGATTCCAAAGCATGGAAGGACCTATAGGAGTGACTCTGTCACAGAATATGTGAAGGCTAACAAACAACTTTTAGACATATGTTACAGTGGGCCTATTTTCAGTTTATTTTAATTTTTAATTTAATTTAAATTATTTTAATGTGTTTGGTTCAATTTAATAATATAATTTATAATTTTTTATAAGTTAAAAATTAACTTATTCTTTGAATAAGGAGAAAGAACTTAATTTATAAGTCAAAAATTAACTTATATTCATAATTATAAATTATAAATTATTAACTTATAAGTTATAATCACTTTCTTTCAGACTTACCAAACGGGTCTAGTGTCAGTGACAATGAAGGGTGATCCACCCTTGGATCTAAAGTGTGGGCCCTCTTGGTTTGATCTTATCAAATTGTTTTTTTATTTTTAATATATGATGTTGCAAGGAAGTTCACTAATTAAAATCATAATGAAAAGGGTGTTTGTTATTTTTGTCTCTACTCAAGTTCCGTGTGCTAAGAGTTAAACTGATTAAACTAGTATAAAAAAATAAAATAAGTAAATTTTATTAATAAAATAAAATATCATATTTAAAATTAAGATTACTATTATTTATTTTTTTTACAACTATCACATTTAAATAAATAAAAAATTAAAAATTCTTTTCAAACGAAACTAATTTAAGTAGACTAAATTAGTCCAAAAAAAAACTAAAAAATTAAATTAAATTAACCCTTCCTAAACGAAAGCTTAATTTTTTTTTTTTTTGAACCCCATCTCTTTGTTTTTTTTTTTTTTTTTTTTTCAATGTCTACCTTATTCCCAATACTACTCTTTTTCTCTAAATCCCAATTCTAGTACTCTCAACTTCAACATCGCTGCAAACAGTCTGCAACAAACCTCGAGTGATTCTCTTGTTACTGTAACCCCCCTTGGGTGATCCATTTTCTCTACTCTTGTTGCCCTTTGAGGGTTGCTTTAAAGGGAAGGAAAGGACTACAAATGTAACGAAGTACAACTACAAAAGACTAAGGGAAGGATTGTAGTAATGGGTTATGAAGGGGTAGACGAGGGCTAGGGATGGGTTGCTGAAGCTGGTGGTGGTCGAGGTAAGAGGGTAGGGTTAGAGTTAGGAATAATGAGGGATAAAATTGAAATTTTTTGTTAGGTTAGAATTGTAAAAAAAAAAAATGAAAGGAGAGCTGCCATTAGTATCTTCCTTACTTCTTTGGACCCCCACTTCTTTAAACCCTCATCTAGCCAAATGAGGCCCCTCCATTTTCTCTTTAAACCCTCGTCTTAATTCCAACTATACCCTTAATCTAACCCACCTTCCCAATCCAACCATTGCCAGCTCCGGCCATAACCTCCCCCACCAGCGCCAATTCCCAGTCAACTCCAATCCAAAGCCACTTTTCGGTCAACTTCGCCAACCCCCATCGACCACCCTCGGCTGACAGACAATCTCAATCCAGAGCCACTGCCGCGAGCTCTCTCTCTCGCATAGCCGCCATCATCGCTACTCATCCCAACTCAAATCGCAACAGCAACGAAGGCGACTAGGGTTTGAGGCCATAGATCGCGACGACAGCTAGGGTTTGAGGTCACAGATCACGAGGGTAGCTAGGATTGAGATCTTAGATCGCGACAGCGATGGAGGTGGCTAGGGTTTGAGGTCACAAATCGTCGTCCCCGTTGCCATCGCGCCTCTAAACCTTATCGACCCAACCATGTGCAGAGAGAGAGAGAGAGAAATTGCAGTGGCAGTGGGGCTTGTGATTGGTAGGGGTGGAGATCGCAATTGCAGTAGAGATCGCAATTTCAGAAGAAGAAGAAGAAGAAGAAGAATAAAGAATAAGAGGTGGCGACTAGAGGTGAAGGACTGGCCGGGGGTCAATGAAGGTGGTAGCTGGAGTTAAGAGGGGTTAGGATTAGGGTTAGGGTTTGGAAAATTACAGTTAGAAGATGAGGGATAAGGGTAAAAGTGGAATTTTATGTTGGGATAAAATTGGAAATAAAAAAAAAATGGAAGAGTGGGGGTCCAAAGAAAAAAGGTAGGTGCTAATAGCATCACTCAAATGAAAGAGATGGAGGTCCTACGAATATTAGTGGGGATTATTAGCAGGACTCTAATGAAAATCAAATACAATTCATAATTGACGAAATTGGGCCAATCTTCAATCCTCTTCAGTTTTGGATTTTTTGAGCCTTTTAGCTAATTACAAGTTTTATTTTAATAATTTAAATTGTTTATAGTTGAATCAGATGCTAAAATCATGATGATAATGAAAAGCTCCTTCAACACACACCAACTTAGTAATCTCGTATTTGATTGCAGATATCCAATAGAGCAACTAGAAGTAACAGCAATTGATCACATCTATCGAGAACCCAACAAGTGTGTGAACTTATTACCAAACTTATTACCAAATCAAGGCTTTGAAGCCATTGAGGGATCGCAAATTTTTTACAACATTCCTACTTATATTGCATCCCAACTTTCTGATGATGTAATGGGTGGTTCATACCCTAGAACTATTGCTATTTAGTTTCGTTTGGCATTAGTTAATATAATTAACTTTTTTGTGTTAAGACTTAGTCTCGTTTGATTTGAATTTTTTAACTTTTGTGAGAGAAAAAATGTAATGATTATGAGTTTGATGTAATATTTTGTCTTATTAACTTATTTGAACTATTTTGTCATTTTGTACTTTTTTAGTCCCAAAATGATAGCCAAACCAGGGTTTACTATAATCCCGTATTTACCACCCAATATATATATATATATATATATATATTTACAATAAATAATCTATCATATTTTCACTACGTAGGCACACACTTTTATATTTAAATTAGACTCACTAATACCATATTGGGAAAAAAAAAAAAACATATATGTCAACAATCACAATTAAGAATAGTTTGTGAATTATATAATAGAAAAATGTTATGGTGCCAGACTAAACTATTCAGATTTTTTTGTATAGTGTAGATTAACTTAATGAAATATAAGTCTAAGTGAAATAAATTTGAATCGTAGATTGATATTTCTGGATAAAATTCGGGATATTATTTTGAGATCGTAGTATTACTGTTATAAAATATTATTAAAATGATTAAATTTTTATATACTAGTTTCTATGCAATTATATTGGTGTAGTTTGTGGTTTCATTTTAATAAATAGTTAATTTTACTTATGAGAAAATTAAATATCGTAATTAAAAAAATAAATAAATTTTATTTAGTTGATTTTATAAAACTCTTTTTTGATTTTTTTTTTTTAAATATAAATTAATCTAACAAAAATATACAAATAAAAAATAAATTTAAATTTTAAAACATATTTCTATGCTAAAAAAAAAAAGAAACTTATATAAAAGTATTAAATCCTTTAATTTTAGGGGGAAAGGAAAAATATCAAATCAGTGAAATTTTAAAAAAATAATTAATAAATTTTTTTATAAATATCAATCATTATAATTGTAATTATAATTTTTTTTATAAATATGCAATTATTTTTTAAAAATATATCATTTTTTTAAAATTATTTTTATAAAATATTTTTTTATAAATATATAATTTTTAAAAAAATAATTTATAAATATCAATCAATCATTTTTCAAAATAGCACTAATTAAAGGGGAAGAGAAAATATCAAATCAGTGAAATTTTAAAAAAATAAAAAAAAATTAATGAAAAATTTTTAAATATTAATAATTAAAATTATAAATATTTTCATGAATATTTAATTATTTTTTTAAAATAGCAATGCGGTTTAATTACCCAAAAAAAAAAAAGAGGAAAATATCATATCAGTGGGGTGTGAAAAAAATAATTACATATTAATGAGAAATTTTATAAATATTAATAATTAATTTTGTAAATTTTTTCATAATTTTTTTTTTTGCGTGACACTATTATTAGGTAATAACCGAAAAATTATTGGTTAATTCAAAGACGAACGTAATCATGCCCTTCACCAATCACAGTTCATCATACTTTCTCATATTCTTTAATTATTTAATACAAATTTGTGAGCCCACCCACTTTACCAATTATAATACCGTTGAGACATCACGTGATACTACTTCAAGACTAACCAATAATTTTTCCGAATAACCCTCCTAAAAAAAGAATAAACTACCAATAAATCCTAATAATTAGATTTAATTCTCATCAAGTCCTAATAAAATCATCATTAAAATTAAATTTTTTGTGACAATTTTTTTGCATGTCTTTGTGATGTTTTGGAAAGTTAGTAAAAAATTGACTTTTTTACTTTTTTAGTGTATTTTGTCTTTTTGTGAATAAAAAATATGAGAAATGATGTGACTCAAAATGAGTAAAAAGTTAAAAGCTAACTTTTTTTTGCTTCCCAAAAGACCCCTTTAAAAATTAAGAATTAATGTTTTTTTTTTTGTTACGATTTTTATAAATTATCGTTAAAACTTACAATTAGTGACTTTTTTGATAAATTTTTTAAATTATTGCTGAAAGTTAAAAATTAGTAATATTTTTTGTGATATTTTTTTAAACTATCGCTAAAACTTATAATTAGTGATAATTTTTGTAATAATTTTTAAATTATCACTGAAAATTAAAAATCAATAATTTTTTTAATAATATTTGATGAAAAAATTTATTAATTATTAAAACACGTAAGTTTAAAAAAAAAATCTCAAAAAAAAAAAATTAGAAAACTGAGGCCTTGTTTGGTTTGTGTTTCTCAAAAAATTTTGGAAAAAATTCTCTACAAATAAGTTTTTAAAAGTAATCAAATCAAACAAATTTTTTTAAAAAAAATTTCCAAAACTTATTTGGTTTACAAGTTTTCCAAACAAATCTCTCTCTCATACACATCAAATCAATCACTTTTTCCAAAACTCTCTCAAAATAATTTTTCAAAATATCTTTTAAAAAAAACCAAACCAAATAACTTTTCATATTTTTTATCTCTAAAACTCATCTCCCAAACTCATACCAAACATACCCTCAAAGATTCATTGATGATTTGACGGAGTGATTAACGACACGGAACGTACGATGACACTGTCACGCCAATGCCGGGTCGGAGAGGAGGGGAGGTGCTGGTGTAACTGTTGCGCTTTTTGGAAAGGGTTTATTTTTTTATTTATTTATTTTTTTTTATAATTTGAATCATTCATATTGGTCCTGTTTGTTAGAGATTATTTTCAAATTTTCAAATTTAATTTAAGTTTGTTTTGATATGTTTGGTTTAGCTTTACGCTTATAAATTTTATAAAAGTTCGAAATTTTATTCTTCGAAATGGCAGAGATGCTTTGAGAATAAAATGGAAATCGACTTAGAAAGTTATAGTATAAGTTATGTTTGGGCATAAGCTATAAAGTTAGCTTTTCAATTCTACCAAACAGGGCCAATAAGATTCGTCAGAGTAAATTATCCATAAAAAAAATTAAATTGATTCGATATCTTTAACCATATAACCAAAGTACATTTGTTTCTATAAAAATTAATGATTAACATAACTTTAATAAATTTTTAAAAACAATTGAGATTTAGGCCAAGTTTGGGTACTCCCAAATAATCCAAAAAGCTAAAAAGTTACTCAAAAAGTTAAAAAGTTAACACTATTCACCAAAAGTCAACAATTACGGCTGCACAACTCCCAATTCAAATTTTCCTCTAAAAACCAATTTTCACAATTTTTTATTACACATTTTTCCATAAAAAGTCCAAAAGTTAACCCAAACATCCATATTTTCAACCTCAATTTTTTTGTCCAAAAAGACAAAAAGTGCACTTATTTAGTCTTCCCAAACAAGGCCTTAATCATGAAATTATAAATATCTGATTAATTTAATTTTTTAAAATAATAATATTATTAATGAACCTTACAAAATAAATGATTCAAATTATTAAAAAATAGCTAGAAAGACCTTCTAAAAAGGGGCAGCAGCACCCCCTTATCCATGCCGGGTGACCAAAATTAACAAGTTGATCCCTTTTTCTTATTTATATTTATATTTTTAAAATCAGTAATCATAGTAATAAATAAAATTAGATTAAATAAAAGAAAAAAAATTATCATTCCGTGTATTTAAAAAAAAATTATAAATTCATTGAAAAATTTATGACTTCAAAAAAAATTACCATTAATTTGTGATTAATTTTTTAGAAATACATTGTAAAAAATTACCACTCATGTACTTTTACAAAAATAATTGTAAGTTCATTGAAAAATTTATAGTTTTAATTATTAATAGACCTATTTTGGAAAATATGTTAAAAATTGGTTTTAAATTTTTTTAAACTCTTTTTTAAAAAAGTGTATAAGAAAATAAAAAGGTAATGTGATTCTAAAAAGTTAATAAATTGACTTGTAACTCACTTTTCAAAATAACTAAATAATAATAAAATTTATCACTAATTTAAAATTATTTTTTTAGAAATACACTGTTGTATAATATTTTCTTAATAAAATTAGATTTAAATACTTAAAGTCAAAATTGGATTCCAAGTCAGCACTTTCGATGAAAGATGTGTTTGGAGGTTATTGCCCATAGGGTTCAATTGGAAACCAAGATATTTTTGGTTCGAGTTTGTTTATCTGCAACTTGTGAATTTAGATGTCGGTTGGGATGTAGATTTTTTAACATTTTGATTAAATTAATCATAAAAATATAAAATTAATTAAAAAATTAATAATATAAAATATGACATTCAAATTATAATTATTTCATATTTTTTTTTACAAAAGTTTAAAAAATCACAATCCAAACTTTTTAACCAAAGTTAAAAAGTCCAAAAAACTAATCTAACTTCCCAAACGACACTAAAAATTCGTTTACGAAGTTGGGTTACAAAATTATGGGATCGTTTGGGAATAACTTTTTTAGCCTAATTTTTTTTTTTTTTCTTACTAATTTAGCCTGAATAAACTAATTCCGTTTGAAAAGAATTTTTTGATTTTCTATGCGGGAAAAAATAAAATAATTATAGTTTGGATGTGATAGTTTGTCTTATTAATTTATTTAGAAATTGTTTAAAAAGTGTTAAATAAATATATTTTTTGACTTTTTAAAAAAAATTAAACAGAAAAATAAAAAAATAATGTGACCAAAAAATAAAATGATAAAAAAAAAAAATACACTTTTTTAATAGTTCACAAACAACTTCTTAATTTATTTTGTCTTTTATATTTTTTTTAATCTCAACCACCTTCCCACCAACTTCTATTTCAAATTCATAAATTCAATCCATGATTTATCATTCATGAAAAAAATAAAAAAATCATCTCATCCACTAAGCCAATGTCAAATCTCATTAAGACATTTTATAAATAGAAAATTACATTACAGTGTAACAGAAAAAGAAAAAAAAAACACAAATTAATTAAAAAAAATTATACATTTCAATAACTAAAATATTATACTTTTTCATGATTTTTTTTTTTTTTTTTCTCCTGTGACACTGCTATTATTTCACCTTTTATAAAAGGAGATACTACATTAGTTTACTTCACTATTATTATAGATTATTAAAGTGGAATCCCTTCCAGTTTTTAAACTTCTTCATTACAATACACATTATTTGGCATTCGTTTGAAAAGAGTTAAAATAGCCTATGTTTTAGCTTTTTGATTATTTTAGCTTTATTTTTTTAGCCTCGTTTAGTTTTTATTTTTGGCTTTTTTAACTTTTGTTGAAGAAAAAGTATAATAATTATGATTTAGATGTGACATTTTGTATTATTAACTTATGTGGCCAATTTTTTGTCTTTTGTACTTATTTTAGTTAAAAAGACAAAACCAAACATAGCTTAAAGCAAATAAATAAGGTAAATTACAAACACACCTCTTGAATTTACTTCAAATGCAACTTACTCCTATATTATCTTGCCCTTTGAAATTTTAAATTTCATAACAAATAACCTTCTTAATTAATTAATCATTAAATCAATTAATAGTTTTTAATGATATTAGAAATTTATTTCAATTAATAATTTAGGTAATTTTATGATTCTATAAGAGAAAAGTTAAAAAAATTATTTTTTTCAATTAATTTTGTTAAATAAAAAACAAAAAACAAGAAGTTATTTGTAATTTTTCAAATCATAAAGGGCAATTCGTATTTTAAATAAATCTCACGGTGTGTATTTGTAATTTATACTTATAAAATAATAATAAAAAGAATATAAATAAAATTCCCATACATAAAACTCAACAAGAACTATGTAATATTGGCTACATTCTTGAAATAGTAAGTTAAAATAAGTGCACTTATTCGGATAAGCGCATTTATTTAGATCAAATCACCTCTCTGCGTTTCTGTATACTTTTTCGTAAAAAATTAAAGAATATATTTATTTAAATCATTTCAAATATCCTTAAGTCCTCATCATTCTATATGTAAATAATAAGATATGACAATTTGTATAACATTGTCCTACTAGCCAAGAAACAAAATAAAAAAATGAATTCCTATGAAGATCCAGCTAAATGCTAATCATCACCATGAAATTTAATGTTCAAGTACAAAAATTTAAATTTTACAAATTCACATATTTTTTTTTCGGAAAAAGCGTGGTAGTTCGAACTAGAGAGGACTCGAATAACATGAATGGGTGTTGACCGGTCGTCCTCCCAGATAACCACCCAGACAACCGAATGAAAGATTGTCTACCGCGATTGTCACTTTTGTTGACCGCGGCTGTCAGCCTCCTTACCGGATGACCGGCCGGACGTCCGTCCGGACAACTGGCAAAGTAAATTTCAAGCCATTCGAGCTAACCTCATATTTGGACTACTAAGCATTGCTCATTTTTTTCTTTCATTCTTATATAGAATATAGATGATAATAATTATGGGTTTTGGACAATTGCAAGTGGTTTTAAAATTATACTATCCTTTCTTCTTTGTTGACAATATACCTAAATCTCTCATTCATACAAAAATTTTCGTTCTTTCTTTTCTGATAATTACTCAATCCATTAGGCCATGAGGTCACTATTAGATTGTTAACTTGGTGTCAACAAACTTTGGGTCTCTAATCACCAAGGTGTCCTTTTCCAAGCAATTCAAAAGACATAAGTAGCCTTTTCTATCCCCGCAATCAAACACCACCATTGCACTCACAACCAAACACAGCCTTCTTCTCCCTTGATCCATCCCTCCACTCCAAACTCACTGCAACCAAGAATCTCTCTCTCTCTCTCTCCAGACCTTTTCTTTCTATTTCCTCCTTGCCTGCCTTCATCTACCTCTCTTTCTCACAACCCAGGCAACATCCTTCTCCCACAAGTATCACCACCACCACCCATTGTCACCGCATCACCATAACCACCACAAACATATCAGCACCTTTCTTCTCCGGCAACCATCACCCTCTGATCACCAATGACTATCCACCATGAAACACCCACCTCATCATTGTCCTCACAACCAAACACCACTCTCTCTCCTTCCAAAATTCCTCTTCTCCAAATATTGGGAAATTTTATTTCCACATACCAAATTACCTGTGTACATCTTTTCTCAATCAACACATTTAATAATTTGATTTTTACTTCTTTATCTCAGTCCACACTTCACATTCTAAATATGTCATCACCTTCTCTGTGCACATTCTCTCCTTCAATCCTTTCTCTCTCTTCTCTCTTCTCTCTTCTCCTCTGCTATAGAGAGAGAAACCCACCACACCACACCACACAGTGATCCAAACATGTGGAGATTCTCACAAAGACCAGACTATCCTCACTTGCTTTCCATCAACAACAAAACCAAGGCTTGGTTGATGAAATCACCACCATACTCAAGCGCAACAAATGGATCCACCTCTTGGATTTATCAGAAATACCCAAGAAGCTAAACCTAGATGTGGTTCGAACCATTCTTCACCAAAACCAGGTGGGTCTTGATTACACACGCCGCCTCAATTTCTTCCACTGGTACGAACAGAGACTGGGTGCAATCAAAGACTTAGATACCATGTCGATTCTAGTCGTTAATCTCTGTAACTCACTGTTATGGGGCTTCTAGTGGTGTAATTGACCAAATGATTATGTCTTCTTCTTCTTCTTCTTCACAATCCTTGGCTTCTCACTCACTGTTTGTATGGTTAAGGCTTGGGCATGGGAGGCGATGGCCGGCAGTGAAGTGATGGCTGGCGGTGAAGTGGCTGGTGAGATGGTGGTGGGTGAGATGTGTATGGCGAAATTGTGAGATGTGTGGATGAGATAGTGGTGGGTACAATAGTAATTTTGTTAAAGGATAAAATTGTGATTCTGAAAAAATTCATCAAGTGTGTGTAGTAAGGAAATTAGTATGTGGAAATAAAATTTCCCCCAAATATTGTGTTTTACACACTTTGCTGCAGATGTTCAACATAGGCTATGATTCCTTCAACAGATTCTTCTGCTTCACCCGAGGATGTTAAAAAACAACACAAACCAAACGAAGCTCTAATTAAATCCCTTAAAATACATGAAATTTTACAGATACTAATACAAAACCAAAACAAGTTAAATGTTGTCCACATATAATCAAGTCAATGTTAAAAGTCGAAAAAAATATACTACAATCCAATAGGAACACAACCTAATGAGCATGCATCGTTGAAGGTAAATCAAAATTTTAAATAATCCCAACTTGGCCGCATATCAGGTGCATCTCATCTCCTAGCTTGTACAATCAAACCAATCAAAATTCCAAAAAAACTAAATCTAAATATAGATAAATTTTTGAAAGAATACAAGAATCCATGCAAATGCCACAGCATGTGTTCATGTTTATAGATGAGTATGTAATGTCTATGTCAACGAACACACAAGAGAGAGAGAGAGAGAGAGAGAGAGAGAGAGAGAGAGATGTAGAAAGACATTGGATGAGCATTAAACAATTACCAGTTGTTCTTGAGCTACTTGAATCAGATCAATCAGTAAGATGTAACAAAATATTGATGAGCATAAAACAAGCTAAAGCTCATTCGGCTCAACTCAAACAACTATCTCTATATGTACAACAAACCTCCAAACCATGCCACATAACTGCACAGTGCAGAAAGGGGAGGCGACACAAGGGTTAGTAGTCAAGCACGCCCCAAGGCCCTGGTTGGATGGGCTACTGCCAAGTGCTGAAGAGCATCGTCTCTTTGCCAAACCAACCCCACCACCACCACGCCCCACCATCCGCCAAAACCCCAAAAGCAGAAGCGGGTGTTTAAGAATCTATCCCTGAACAGCTCCGTTTGCCACCAATAAGCAACCACCAAAGGGTAATCTTGGCAGCAATGGTGCAAGAGCAAGATATCAAAAATTACCTTCAAGGGTTGGTTGCTCATTCGGGAGGAAATCAAGAATGAAGTGAATTTATAATCAGCTGTCGCCATCCACAGCACCAATATATGTGAGGTCTGTCCGTCTCACCCTTACAGCCCCCTTAAGCCAGCTCGAAGCTCTTAGATTACCATTACCATTGCCGCCAATTCCGGAAGCCATAATTGGGCCTGATCCCAATCCATCCTCCAAGAGTGTCCACGGGTCTATTTCTGCATCAACATCTTGCTGCAATGGCAATGGCGAAGGCCTGTTCTTCCCAGTTGCAGTAGTCCCAGTTCGTCCAGAAGAAAGTAGATTCCTTGGGGGCAAGTTTGAATTTCCAGGATGTGACCCAGATACTGAAATGCTGGATTGAAGTGAAGAAAGGGCAACGGGTGAAACAGATGGCAGCTGGCAAGAAATTGAACACTTGGAAGACAGGAAAAGAATAGGCATTGCAGCTTGAATACGCCACCGAATTGAGTCGGGCAATTGCATGCGATCCAAGTCATTCTGCATCAATTAACAGTGAAATGTGCAGAACAATTTAGTGAATTCCTTGACAATGGAGAATTATTCAATAAAGTTAAGCAAGCTAAGTTACACCAGAGAGACGAGAGAAAGTGACAAGGTTAAAGAAAGAAGGACAAAAAAGGCTACTTGTGCATGCAGATACTAAAACTACTTCCAAATTATATACGTTGTTCAGGAACCAAATTTACTTGATAATTTGGATAATATAAAAGCATAATATCAACAACAGGCCAATAATTACGTATTCTTAAGAAACCAAGTTAACTTGCTGATTGTATACCTTAAAAGCAAAATATCAACAGTGACTCAGTAATTCTATCCAATTGGTATAAATAATTGATGGATTAGAAACCGTCCCAGGAATAGCAATTCACTCCTTCACAGTTTACGTGGGATTTCAACATGACTAGTACATTCCCACTAAAGGATGTGTTAGGTGCGCCACACCTCAAAGCATAGTGAAGGCTACCAACTTAGTCCATCCCAATTTCCTATTACCTCTGTCCATTAAGTGTTGTACTGAATTTCAAATGATTTTATTCTGACTCCATCAGTAACTAATAGTCAAGTTGCATTCCCCAAAAAATAGCATTTAGGATCTTGAAATCCCATGCTTTAGTCAATCTTTTCTATCACTCTGGCCCCCAACTAGCCTGCAAACTCATCCATTTTATCTTACAGGTTCAATTTCATGGCAGGTCCAGAAACAAGTTCCAGTTTCTCTTTCCCACATTTAGATCTACTTGTAAATTTCTTTCAGACAGGTATCCAGATGATGGAAGTTAATAAAAGCTACCTATTAAAACCACTTGCTTCCATGAACTATGATGTGAACATAGGATTTAGCAGGTAACCTTCATTTGAAACTTCCTATTAGCTGCATCCCCATCAAACCCGAAAGCAGAAATTTAAATTAAGGTTAACGAAGATGAACCTGCAAATTCTCAGCCACCTCTCGATCAAACACAGAGAAGTCCTTCATACATTCAGGGGTCAACTTCGAGCTGAGGTTTGACTTAAGCCAACTTGGCCGACAGCTGCTCAACAAAGCATGCAGCACTAACAATAAGCGATCAAATAGATTTTCACACGATAAATCTGGAGCAGAAGCAGCAGAGGCTTCAATTGACAACTCCACATCCCTCTTTAAGTAGGAATTCAGCACTGGGGCAAAGGACTGGTCCCCATGTTCATGCACAACCCTACTTCCAAGGAGACGGAATATTACTGTGAGAGCATGTGCCTCATGTTACAATTCATGGCTCCCTGACAATACCAATATACAAAAATGAAACTACATGAGAACCATCAACACATACAATCAACTTGATGGACTTCTTCCTACCACCAATAAAACAACTCTTACAATTAATTGATGGAACAAAGTAGCAAGTACAAGGACTCTGAACAAATTATGGCAGAAAGTTAGTTATGGCAACAAACATACTTTTAGGTAACAGGGACAAGAAGGAGAACCTATGTTACACGGACTCTTGATTCGCTAAAGTACCCGTGCACCCAACCCCCCCACCCAACACGGGTATTGGTAAGTGATATGGATCCGATCCTTCTGTTTTGAAAAGAATACTTATTAGTTTTTCTTTTTATTTTTTTTTCTTTTTCTTTTTTTTCTTTTTTTTTTTTGGAGAAAAAAAATAAATTTGGAGTAAAAACTATAATAAAATCATTGTATTCTATATTTTACATTGCCAATATATTAAACTTATAGTAAAATCATTGTATCAATAGTTGAGGAGATTGGAGCAGATATGGTTTATAGAATTAAGGCAGAGTGGCTTAAGTGAAGGAGTACATCTAGAATACTATGCGATAAACGAGTACCCACTAGACTATAAGGAAAATTTAGATTGGATGATTAAAGGTATTCAAGAGGGGTGCTGTATGCACAATGATTGATGATGCTGTAATCCTGCATAGCATGAGATATGGCCTTGTCTTAGGAATAAAAACCTCGCCTTTCTTTTTCAAGGTTGATCTCTTCAAGAAGTGGTCAAAAAAGAAACTGGAGTTAAAGGGGTATAGTAAGCAGTTCCCTGACTATTTCATCGTCATTGGTCCTTGAATGAAAGTAGCTTGCTGGAAATACGTGCTGGACCCCCTATCTCTATAGAACGGTTATTAGACCAACGATGTTGTATTGGACGGAATGTTAGGCAACTAAGAAACAACATGTAGATAAGATGAGTATTGCTGAGATGAGGATGCTAAGGTGGATGTGTGGCAAGACTAGAAAAGGCAGAGTTAGGAATGAATATATTCGTGAATAAATAGGAGTCGCACTAGCTGAGAGAGAATATATTGAGATAGTTTGGTCATATAGAAAGTAGACCAACAGAGGCAATAGTGAAGAAATGTGATACAATGACGATAGATGGAAGTGTTAGGGGAAGGGGCAGACCTTAGATTGACGTAGGTTAATATAGTAAATAGATATATGAATCTTCTTAATTTGACTAACCAAATGGCCTTTGATAGAGTCGGGTGAAGAAGAATGATTAATGTAGCCAAACCAAAAAGATTCATATAGCCGACTCCATTTGATAGGACTGAAGGCTTGGTTTGGTTAGTAAAATCATTGTATATATTATGATACATCATGAATAAATTTTATTTTTACACATACAAAAATATTATTTTCCTATTAGATAACATATTCCCATATCCATATATTTTTTTTGGATCCTTTTTTGCCGAGTCCATGTATCTTAAAATTTAGAGTTTGATGTGCCCCTACCCTTAGATATGATCTTTTTTTGCCGAGTCCGTGTATCCTAAAATTTAGAGTTTGATGTGCCCTATGAAGCACGGACACATCCCTGAGGCTGGCGTATGAGTGTCGGACACGTGTCGGACACGGACACGTTGTTGACACGTGTCTGACACTCTCCTCTACGTGTCCCCTTTTTTTCATAATTTTTCAGAGTCGAACATGAGGTTGGACACGCGAGGACACGATTCAGACACGCAGGTGGATCGAAGAAACCCTAGAATTGTTGGAGAGGAGAAAGGGAGAGAGCCAGAGCCGAGACCGATCGAGGGGAGAGAGAGGGAGATAGATCGAGGGAAGAGAGAGACAAATCGAGGGAAGAGAGAACAAGCCCTAACCTGTTTTGTCTTCGTCTTCGTCTTCGTATTCGTCTTCTGCCTTCGTCTTCACTTCGTCTTCGCTGCTTCGTCTTCATCTTCCTCTGTCTTCGTCTTCCGTCTTCTATCTTTTGTCTCTCCGTCTGTCTCTCATTCTGTCTCTTTCTCTTTCTTCTCTTCCCTTATCTGATTTCATTTCTCTCCACTCCACCCTTTTCTTTTTATTCTCTCTCTTTTTTCTTTTTTTTTCTTTTGTTTTATTATTTATATCTATGTTTTTATTCAAATATATAAAATAAATTATTTTTATTTTTTAAAAAAATCAATTTTTATTTTAAAAAATTTAGATAATATATTTATTAATTTTATTATTATTGTAATTTTATAAGAATTAATATTTTTAAAAATTTTAGATATAAAATAAATAAATAAAATTATATTTATTAAACGTGTCCCCAACGTGTCGTGTCCCCTATTTTTTGAAAATTTGCGTATTTACGTGTCCGTGTCGTGTCCCGTGTCCGTGTCCATGCATCATAGTGTGCCCCTACCCTTAGATATGCACCCACACCAAACAACCGCACTTGGGTTTATGTAACATAAGAGTAGAACACAGAAGCTGCTCCTGAAACATAATAAATTGCAGTAACAGAAGAAAAAAATCAAAATATATAATTACCTATCAGCACAGATAAGTGGAAGCAATCTGAGGAGGAACTGCAAACGCAACGACATGGAAGCTCGCAATGCAGCAGGGGAGGGTGGAACAGGATCGGCCGCTCCTGTTGATCGTCTAGCTACTCCGGGACTACCACCTCTCATACCTTTTCGGCTATTGCTTTTATTTCCAGTACCTTCAATTCCAGAATTATTTGCTCCACCCTGCTTACTAGTTCCACGAGTAACTGCATTTATTTGTTGCTCAATATTATTCATCTGCTTGATCAATTCACTTGCAAAAGTATTGCGCAAGTCATCAGAGCTCTGATCAATGCAAGGAAGAACTAATTCAATCAGAGCCCTCTCAGTTACATATTGCTGACAGACATTAAAGCCTTCAACATCTAACACTTGAGTGGATCCTCTTCCCAATCTTTTTAAGTCAATTCCTTCTTCAACTACCTCCCCTTCTTCAAGAGAGTTGGATTCAAACTTCCGCTTCTCTCCCTTATTTGTCACAAGATTCGAATTCAAATAACACCATCCCCATGGCTTCCAAAATTGGGCCTTAGTTGACAGGCCTTTACTCTCAGCAATATTAATAAGCCGTTGCCTAATGGATTTCCGTCCAAAAAGAACATCAGAGCCTCTAAGAAACCATTTAGCTTGCAGTAGCATCGAATCCTCGAGTGACTTCCCACAGAGGTGCACGACCTCCGAAAAAAGGGGAGCAGCATCAGGTCTGACTAGTAATCTTGAGAGGATGATTTCAATGAAATTGCTTTCAGTCTCGGAAGCAGCTGCTTTATCAGAAATTGGGGTGACAAGGCGTATAGCCTCTGCTAAGGAGGCATCATGGGACTCCAATTTTTCAATCAGGGCTTGCTCATTTAGGAGAAGCCTGAGCTCAACCCATTGCCAATGAAATTTTGCAGGCTGCAGAGTATCTAAAATGTGTACAAGCTTATCCATAAGCTGTGCCTCATTTTCGTATACTGGACTCCTGACTCACCATGTCCCGAGACCTGACTCGTATCATCTGAGTGTGGCATTTTACAATCAATGATGGCATTTAGAAAAAGCCTTGCACGGAGAGGAACAAATGCCATTGCTTTCAAATGCATGTTTGAACCTTTCAATTCTAGCAACCCAGCAAACTCAGAATTAGTGGCATCTGCCACTACCAGGTCATAAAAACCATGAGCGCCTCAAGATACAGACATCTCGAAAAGGGAGGTGCTTTATGGCTTCACCTATTGCCAATGACAAAGATTGACACAAATGATGGATGTCCTCCCGGGTTACAATGCTAGTGTTGAAGATAATTGGCCTCCATATCACAAAAGCAAAAATGGAATACGCAGGTGGAAAAACCAAGCTGAGAGGGAGTGTTCGTTGCATTCTGGATAGAGCTACTACAGATGCTTCGCCCAGAAGCTCCACGAGCAATCCATCAGAAACTGTTCTGCAGTTCCCAACAAGCACTCTAAACCAATGGACAGGAATTTCAACCAAGTTATCAATCTTAAAAGCCCCCATTGCACGTGCATTACCATTTGCATTGGATCTTGTACTCCTTACAAACTGTATTACATCCAACCCTTCTTTTAATCTAAAAACAGCCACCATTCTCTCCAGGTTAGCAACTCCATGAAGAATTGCCCCAACAACAAGTGCAGAAACAGCAGCTGTAATTTTTGCAGCCCTTCCAAAAACTGCCTTTGTAGAACTGTTCAAGATTTCATTTGACAAGTTCGCATTGGAATCATGAGTTTCAGGAGACGGTTGAAACTGACTACGAGGAGCCTTCCCAGGAACAAAAGCTTGAGCGAGGGCAGAAGAAGCTTCTGTTGCAAGAGCAATCTCAAACACACGACTTTGACGCTCCCCGAGTGCTTCTCTAAGAAGATGTAGGCAAGTAATATGACTACGTAAAATTCGGCGAGCAAAATTTAATGACCCAATAGAAGATGGAAATTTTGGATGATTACCACTAGCTGTTAAATCAGGAATTCTTGCTATAACTTGACTAACACTGTTAACAATTGCAGAAACAGCAGAGGACACCAAAGAGGGGTCCCCTTCTTGAGCAGCACCGCCTGTTTGCCTCATGCAGTCCATTAGGCCTACTACTATTTGTTGCGGCATTTGATACCCATCATCCCATTTCTCAAGAGAAGGGCCTTTGATAGAACCAGCCGCAAATAGTTTCCTCTCTTTGCCATAGAAAAGCTGAAAAACTTCTTCAAAATGTTTTTGCACCATCTCTCTCATGTTCAAACCCACTCTAGATGCTCGTACACCACTTATCTTTTGACGTAAAAATCCATCAAGATCTTCGACTCCAGCTGGAACTCCAAGTGGAAACGCAAAGTCTCCATCCAGTGATCTTCCAGATTCAAGTTCAGGAATAAGTCTTTTATCTAATTTTGCCTTATTGTCCTTCTCCCATTCAACAACACTAGCTACGCTGCCATATTTTTTCAACAGGTACCTTGCATAAACTAAGGCAGCTGAACCTGAAACCCTTCCATTAGAGGCCATAACAGTGGCCACACGATGCATCATTGCAGATAAAGTTTCAGGAAGAAGATCAGTTGCAACAAGTATATGTTCATACCTGAACCAAACCCAGGGAAATATGATTAACTAAAATTGTAATTGCATTGTCAGATATTATCCAACAGCTGAAATAGATGAAACTAAAGGAATGGACAAAGACAAAACCAAAGAACATGCACATGAAAACAGCAATATTTATAAGAAAAGCATCAAGAGATGGCTCAAATTGTAAACACTGAATAGTTGTTGAGAATATAATATAAATAATAAAGTTGTCACTCTCTCTAACAGCTTAAGCTTTTAGATAAGTTGATGGTTAACAATTCAATATGTTATCAGAGCAAGCAATAGATCCTGTGTTCGAACCTCAACACCCGACCACACGTAAGAGGGCATGTTGAGAATATAATATAAATAATAAAATCGCCCCTCTCTAACAGCTTAAGCTTTTAGATGAGTTGGTGGTTAAGTTGTTTTGCATCAATCCAAAGCCCCAATGATAGAAGTGGCTGTATAGTGATATGGTAACTAGAGTCACAAACCGCAGAAACTCTTTGGAAAGATTTTATTGTTTCATTATCAAATACAACAGGAGTGGCTGTACAGTCCAAGGTTACAACAGTTGGTATTCCAATTCCTAAAAGTCCTGTCTGCAATCTTAAGCTTCAAGTAACAAAAACCACTAGTGAAATTGAACCTTTTCTTCTTCCTGTTCATTCCTCAATCCTCCCTGTGGTGCAACAACGGAGCACATGCACGCCATTAAAAAAATAAAAAATAAAAAAAAAACTACCCTATAGTTCAGAAATTTCTGGAACAATTTCTACCATAAGGAGAGAGATTTAAGACAAATGACATTTAATTGAAACTAGTTCTCCCAATGCTATAACAATTATTCGGATGATACAACTGCAAACTTGGCAAGTGTAACACCTGTAGATAAATACAGCACAATCCAAATAAAAATAACAGGAGTACAATCAATCCAAATGGCATCACCAAAGTGAACTGTTCCAATCGTAAACTCACAGGACTCGTACAGTGAGCAAACGGCACAGCAAATAAATTAAGACACAAAGGTTGATTAATTATGTTTTAAATTATCATCCTTCTTAAATATGGAGGTGAACAAACAAATGTGTGTGCTCGCGCACGTGAGAGAGAGAGAAAGAGAAAGACTGCTTCCTCTTTGTTTCATACATTTATTTACTTGTTTGTTTGATTAGGCTATAGAGAAGTGGAATTTGGAAATAACAAAATATATCAGGGACATTATATACAAAATAAAACATCATTTATTTTCAAAACATGCACCAAGAAGACAAAACAAAAAACCCAGTAGTAAAAGGGATATAGGCCACAGGACAAACAAATGACAAGGTAACAATAATTGCTATACAAGTAGAGATACACAATAACAATAACTAATGAACTTAATGACCAAAATACAAACAGAAACAATCCTCATAAATAAATTTGAGAGTGCTCCTCGAATTGATGACAAAATAAATGCCTCCCTATTGCACATGCATGGCTTCCCACATTTCTTGGCAGCATGAGAACATTCCTCCCACCATGAAATGCAGAAACAGGGCCAATGAGAACTTTTGGCAACAACCAAAGCAGAAATCTGGCTGCTGAAACTAAATCATTAGAAATGTCCATCAAGTAAAGCATAGCAGATAACTCATCTTCACCAAGCTTCCACCGTTCAGAGCTCTTGTCATCAACAGAAGGAAAAGGCCTACCATACTGACCAACATTGGCAGCAGCCCTTTCAGTCTCTTCAACAAGTTGCCTGACCACAGCTACCAACCAGACCATGATAACCCTCTTCTCCATAAACCGCAGCTGCTTTAAATTTTTTCCAACAGAGACAATATCTCTGCAATGGGTTGTTCTGATCCCATCCATTGATTTAGGAGTTTCTCCATCAATACCAGTTCTGTGGTGAGGGCAGCTTACCTTACTGTCACAAACATGGCTTGTGGATGCTCCCTGGCTACCTTCAATCCTGGCAGCTGCTAACTGAGCAAGACTTTGAGTTTTACGCACAACTTTTTGCCTACCCCTTGAGGGCTGTTTGGCTGGCCTAAGAGGTGGATCAGGCCTTAAAACCTCAAAGGATTTTGGCCCCGTCCTCACCCACCAGGTTTCTTCATCATCTAATGGATAAGGTGAAAGTCCCTGAAGGTATAAGCTCTTCTCCTCACTTAACTTTTGTCTTTTTGCTTTTCCACATTCTTCACACCCAGGTGTACCTTCCCCAGGATCCATTTTATTGTTATTTGATCCAACAAGCTTCTTAACACTCCCTTGAGACTCATCAATTCCAGTGTCGGTGGATGTAAAAGAAGAGTTTGGGAACCGCAATAATGCTGAGATAGCAGCCTTTAGCTCTTCAAGATCAGCAACTCTATTGAAATTTTTATCAGGCAGACTGGATGATGATTGAAGAGTTCTCCACTGATCAACAGAAGGGAGAGAAGCACCATCCCAGCCGCAGGTCGGATGATGCTTTTGTTTCTTAGATGAACTATTTGTACGGTTTGGATTCTTACAATGATCAATAAGCCCGTGAAGCACAAGAAGCCGTTCATTTGAGTAAACAGGCATGGCATTCAAAAGCACTACTTCAGTGATTTGCGCCTCTTCCAAAGCATCACGAATGTAGGGCTCAGGCAACTGCTTCAAGATTTTATAGTGCCTCTTCCGTCTGTCCAGGTCAACAAGAAGTCCATTGTTATCCATAATTCCACTAACAATCAACTGCCTCACATAGGCATGAGGGTAAAAAATGCCACATCGAATGAGTTCAATAATGAGGAGTTGAAGCCGCTTGAAACCTTCTCCATTTTGAACTTCATGCTGATCAATCCAGCATACTATGATATCATGTAATGGACCTGGGCTTTCAAAAATATCTAACTCTTTACTTCTTTCCACACTCCTCTAATTATTTTTATGTTCATTAGTAGTTCGTAAGATTCCTGCCAGAAGAGTTATTCAGCAGACCAGGACCTTTAGCATGGCTATTAACTACAGGGTACTGTCATTCTTGCATTGAAGTGAACTTTGCATGTCTTTTATCTTTAGCTTTAAAAACCGAATTGCAAGGTCTACCTGAGAAAAATCTTTTCCACCGGTGAACTTCATGCCATGAGGCGGAACCGTCCTAAAATCTCTGAAATCACAAGTTGCCCACTCACAAAGGAAAAATACAGAGCAAACGAATGACGAGCTCACTGTTCCAATCCACTTCAAAGATGATCTCAGGCATGGGCTGACTTCTGCCACCCAAGCTTCATCAACAGCTCCATCACAAAGATCTTCAAAGAGAAGACTATAAGCCATTCTCACATCTCCACGTATAAGAGCCTTATCCAATTCCTGTACAACTTTAGCAAAATTGCGACCTCGATAGCCAGGTCTTGCTGCCATTGCAAGATTTTCGGCACGTTTCTGAATTGATGAAACAACATGATCAAGGGAAAAGGATTGATATTGAGGTTCAAGCCCTTTATCTTTAAGCACAGAACCATAATCTATTTTCAAAGCACCATCAGAAACTTTCGATAAAAAATTCCCATCATTCACCGCATGAGATACCACACAAAGTGGCAAAGGAAAGCAATCCAATGCAACAAAAGTATCGGGCACAGCCAGTATCATGTACCGAAGCATCTCAACCAGAGCAGATGTCGTATGCCCTCCGAATTATCTACAAGATCAGAACCACCTGGGGAAGGTTCCTGAATGAAACGAACAGCTAATCCGACAACAGAGCGTACATAGGTCTGAGATAAGACAATGGTTTCTATGACGCCATATAGGATGGGCAATAACAACTGCAGAGTCCCTAACAGATCTTTTTCCTGCAAAAGGCATAAATACGAAGTTCCAACAAAAAATAATTATGTAAATAAAGACTTCCCTGCAAGCACATATTTTATGATTATCCAAATAAATGGGTCTAACAATTGACTTAAAGTACCTGTAATTGATTGAGAACCCAATCAATGATGAGCGAAGGAAGAAGTAGCCCTTCTGTATGGTGCCATTGTAAAATCCGCACCACATACCACCATTTAAAATGCAAAGAAGGCTCCTCACCATCAAGAAGTGCTGAAGCTGGATCGCTCTTCTGCTGCATTGACCCACCATAAGCTATCTGTGGCGACCTATCCCTAATGTGTGTATTTGAATGAGAAGGATTTCTAGAGATAAACTCATCCAGGAGGTACTGCAAGTAATCAATAATGTCTTTTGTCCACTGCTCTGTGCGGGAAATCTGAGTCTTGTCAGGCACCCCAGAAGTTATACTAGCAGGCACCCCAGAAGTCTTGTCAGGCCGAACCTGCAAGATAACACCATAATCTGCTAGATTCCAAATTAAAGGATAACCAAGAGAAGTCATGAAAAAAAAAAACCCAGTATTATACCGGTGATTAAAGTATTCATACCTGATTAAGATAAGTTACTTTGATAAACCAAGTTGCTCTCAGTAATGGAACATTATTCCTTACAAGAATTTCAAACAGGGATTTCTTCCTATAGCCATTAGGAACATGATCGGCCAAAGAACGCAACCGCTTATGGGGTTGTGATAAACCCTGGAAGGCAGTAAGTTATCAAGTTTCAAATTCAACACAAAGAAATTGGTCAAAATATTAACACAATAAACCACAGACCAACAAAAACAGGTAGTTGCAACCTGCGGGCAATACTCTGAATACCGTACTGATTATTATATTGTTTTTATCATCACTATGGTATGGTTTTTATCATCAGCATAGTATGTACCTATAACAGTACATTTTCAGTTACTGTTTCAGATTTATCACCATATACATAATATATTTATCAAAATATTTATAATCATTTATATGTTATAAACTTTAATGAATCTAATATGATAATGAACAATTATCAGGAAACGAAATTATTATAAGTCATCATTGTATTTTTCATTTAATATTATAAGTGTGTTTAGCACACCGAAAGAGTGTCTGTCCAACACACCCACCCAAAGAAGCCCTCACAAAAGGGTTGCACATGCAAACAGCAACCAGATAGCATGACTTATAGACTAGGCTTAGGCAGTTCATCACTTCTTCTTCACTATGTAAAGAGACATGAGAGACGCCAAGTATCCAATACAAAACCGAGCACTCCCCCTTCACAACACAATTTCACTGGCAGGGTTAATCTCAACTAAGAGTAAAGGTATATGCTGTTATCCTATTAGTTCTTTGACTTGTATTAGTTATATGAGCATAATAAGACTAGCATCTCGTTTGAAATTTATTTACCATTATATAAATCACACACCCCTCATTGCGTAGAATTGCATTCTTAATGCATTTTGCTTTAACAGTGAATCCAAGCAATTTATGATACACCACATGACAAGCACAAATGGCAACCACCAGGGACACCAGCTACCAATAAGGCCAATGCTTGGCTCAACTTCAAACATACCTCATCCAAGTAGTTATAACATATTTCTCTTACATGCTTCTACAATAAGTGAAATGCACTGATAAACTAAAAGAGAAGAAAATCATTAATTCATTGTAGCAAGTTCGTGGATTTTTTGACTAACCAAATGGCCTTTGATAAAGTCAAGTGGAGAAGAAGGATTCATGTAGCCAACCCCATTTGATAGAACTTAAGGCTTGGTTTGGTTTGGTTTGGTTTAGCAAGTTCGTGGATTTCTTGATGGAAAAGTAGAAAACTAACCTCAATCCATTTCTTGCGGAATTCTTCTCCACACGGCCTTTGTTCGGGGAAGACACCAGGCTTACTTAATAATAGAGCACTAGAAAGAGGCACACCATAAACTTGACCCACCTGTTACATCACGAATAAATTTCCAGCTTCAATTTCCATCATGAAATTTCAGCAGCACATTATCATATGGATGTGGAAAAGTGCATACACAATTAAATTTACATTAATTATACAAGTATTAGAGGCACAGAAATTGTAGGAAAATGTTCAAATATAAGACTAATGAGTATCAGCAAACATAAATATCAACAGAGGGAGGAAAAATGCATCACCTTACGCTTTTGAGCACGAGATTCGTTGATGGCCCTGTGACATTTTCTGATTGCCTGAAAAGAATAAAACAATAAGACTTCAATAAATCTACGAACCTTCAAACCATAAGAACAAATAAGAGACAGCTGTCCCAGCTTCATACCATAAGAGACTTACCTCTTTGCACTTTAGGATAATGGGCTTAGTTAAAGTTTGAACCTGAGATAGTGAAATTTCCCTAGCTTCCTGAGAACCACAGCAAGTGAAATCAAATTAGATTATAATAATTGGCAGCATGTGATACAAATGAATATGCAATTTTTTTTTTTTTTTTTTTTTTCCTGACCAGGTGTTTGGGCCAGCTTACGCACGCCTCAACCAATCCCGGCCGGGACCCACACAAAGCACCCCCTCCACGTGGATCGGGCAAATCTTGGGTAAAACCCATGGGCGTGGCCCCAAGAAATTGATAACACCTAGTGAGAGTTGAACCTAAGATCTGGAGGCACACACCACCAGGCCCCAAGCTGCACCCACTAGGCCAACCACTTGAGGTTAAATGAATATGCAATATTTGTTACATGGACGCATCAAACTCCATTTGACTAAACGTTGACACATCAATTGCAAGTATATTCTGAGATTGTAAACTAAGACGAGATCCAAACAAATTTTTTCATGCCATTTTGGTGAGAACCAGTACTTGCAATGAAGCTAATAACAAAAGTTCACACAACATCAAAAGAATCAAAGTTAAATACTTCTAGTTCAAGTAGGAAAAAGAAAAAGTGAGACACTAAAGGGAATAGGTGTTAAGGATGTAACATGCAAATTGGCTGCATCACCGAGGAAAAGTTTAAATGCCTCGCCCCATTCAAAACCGTTATCCAGAATAAAAGACCTCTGACTCTAAAACAAGATTACCTAAAACAAAAGGATTAGTATACCCACACAAAGCAATCTACCTTCTTTTGTAAACAAAAAGCTAAACTTATAGTTCCTAAACTCAGTATACACCATACTAAAAACAATATCGTCCTCAAAGCTGAACTAGAAAGTGTAGTATTATTGCTACCTAAAATATTTTCCCATATTCAAATTTTCCTTGGGCAATTCAACTCAATGAAACCTTGTCCCAACTATTTGCAGCCAGATACATAAATCTTGTGCAACCATTCTGCTATATCAAAGGCCACAAATTCGGTTACACCACGTGCTACCATGTCTAGTCAATTCATTCATAACAAAGCCAAAAAACTATGTCACATGAATTCTTCTAAACTGGTCAAATATCTGTCAAAAACATGACACTTATCCAACATACCTAGTTGGTCATACACTAGAGTAACAAGTTTGATAATTCCAATTTACTATATATTCATAAAGCTCCCTCTGAGTTGCCATTTTCTAGTTTTCTATCCAACATTATAGACCTGCTTATTAGATGCCTACCTTACCTCATATCGTAATTTTTTTTATCAGCATATTGTGTCGTCATCTTATTTCCCGCCAATCAATCAAACTCGAAAAACAGCTTTCTTCCAAAACTATTTGGAACCCAAAAGTTATTCAAACTCTCCCACGCTGCTTCAAAGTTCAAATACTACTGCCCATCCCATCTTCTACCATACGCTATCTCATAACCTATATGCTCACTTTCTATAAAAATATTTTTCTTCTTCAAGTATTCCTTGAATAAATTTATGCCTATAGACCCAAAATAATGCCATCTGTTTCATCAAAATAGGAAAAGTTAGGAATCATGAAAAACCTTTAATGAAAATAATCATGAAAACTTTGTGACCCTTGGATTACCTTCATTAGTGTGTAGTGCTTTATTCTAAGTGTAATCCAAAGGTCACAAATCTTTCATAATTATTTTCATGAAAGGTTTTTCATGATACCTAGTATTACTGCATCAAAAATCCCAACAAAATTGTGACACAACTTTACTAGTCTCAAATCCATGGGCATTCAACACATAGACCATCACTCGAATCACAAACATGCCAAATCATGACCATAGACTACCTAGTTATCAATAACCAAAAGTGGCAACCACAACAAGCCACCTGTGTTACCAGCTGAGAAATACAGACACTGCTAAGAAGGTGGGGTGCCAGAGTCCGACTCATACACTCATTGGACATTTTCAACACATGTCAGACACACGTCCCAAATATGTCCTTTTTATATATATATTTTTAGACGCTTCGAGCACTTGAGGTGGACACGTCAAATGAGTGTGACACATGAAATACATTACAAATTTGAACAAAATAACTTAGGATCTAATGATAAAAGAACAAGAATGTAAATCCATAATCTTTTGAACTTTAGAAATTCACGTTATGGTGCATAGTTTTATTTCTTTGAATGAAATATTCATATATATGACATAATAAATATATAAAACATATGATTTGCATGTGGTTAAATAATCCTTGTAACTCTGTGTGTGTGTGTGTGTGTGTGTGTGAGAGAGAGAGGGTAATACAATTTCCCCACACACAAAAAAAAGGATTTTCCAAACACGCTACCAATTCATAATTGACCGATTTTCCCCAACAGTAAGGTTGAACTTGAATGCTCAGGTAAAGTGAAATGCTAATGTTATCAGTTGGCAATCATATCTGAACACAAAACATTAGACACCTAGGGATTTCTCAAAAGAGAATGGATGAATTCCATCACAAAAAGGATTGAATATACTCATTTCAGCTTGGATTTTTTTCCCTACTGTTTCCTACTTTCCTTTTGAAAAGAAACTCAACAACACTTCCTATAAAGGCAACATGAAGAAAAGCCTACCCTTTTGCTAGTTAAGAGGATAGTTCACTTCCTTCCACCAAACCTTCAGTGCTCCTTTCTCAAAGGGGGCATAATCGTCAATTTACTTCCATGACTACCTCAATAATATTAATATTGCCAAAAGATAGGGATGCATGTGTAGTGCGTTTCAATGGGGGATGAGAACCCACTCCCGCACGTGCAACCCTGTCTCATACATGCAAATACAAACATCCACACACGTTGAAAAACATAATGCAAACAGAGAGATTTGAAACCAAGACCTCTCCTAACCAGGACTCTAATACCATGTTAGATCACCACTAATTCCAAAAGCTTAAGGTGTTAGGAACGGGCCAACAATGCGTACCACGCCCCCACAATATGATCCGATAGTATTCTCAAACAATAATATGATATGTTGCATGTGATTGAGGTGATCTCTATCTTGCATGGCAAAATAGATCTGATTGGCCTTAATGTTGTAACAGCATGTGATGCCATTTTACTCAGGTGTGCAACATTATATGTTCAAACACATCAAATCGTGGTTACAGCTACAATGTCAAAACTCTTATAGCAGCTGGCTCAATCTCCACAAAGAATGAGTTGAGATATCTTAATTTCACTGTTAACAAATTTCAGAATATACACAATGTTTCATGACCAGCAGGCCACTAGATTTGAAATTTGATGTCTACATGAAAACATCAGAATATAAAATTTTCAAAAAATAAAAAGAAAGAAGAAAAACAAAAAGAGAAAAAGAAAAAGAAAGGAGAGGACAAAGAAGAAAGAAATTGCAGTTGGTGAGCATACCTCAAGGCCCTCAACAGTCTCCCTGTATCCAGATTGCACATATTCCCTGGGCAGAGTCTCCTCAAGACAATTTGGAGTCTGTGGGAGAAAGTCAGGTGGGCCAAGTCTGAAAAAAAGATAGCGAAAAAGTTTAAGGTGGAAGTAGAAGAAGAAGATGAGGATGAAGATGACAGTAATGGGTAACACAAAGTGATCGAAGTTAGGAGCGGGGTGGCAGCAAATCAGCAATTTCTAAATTCTAAAACCTCTCTAATCCATTGTTCTAATAAACGAGAAAGTATGCTAGAAAGAACCAGAAAGCTAAAATCTAAATCTGTTGCAATAACCTTCTTATTCAGGCCACACTTCCTGAAAAGGAAAACAACTAGCATTCACTGAGCAACCAGTAAATTAAATAATTGAGACATTTAATTGCAGAAATTACCTTGAATTCAAAGGTTCTTTATCACACCTCAATTTGTATGGTGTTGCCTGTGAAGGACGCCTGCAAGATCAAAATTTAGCTCACCATCAATATAAACTTAAACTGAACAACTTATTTTATATTTGAGTCTACTAAGGCTTAATAATTCATGACATCAAGATATATATATATATATTTAAACTTGTATAGCAAAATCCAAACATGAGTGAAATTTCAGAAGTAATAAAAGTATGTGGCAACTACTACAAAATAAGACGGGTTTCAATGCGAAAGACTATCTTGGAGTCTAAGAGCTTACTAACAAGCAAAGAAGCATGGACACTTCTCAGAAAGTAATATGTCCATGTCAAACACATGTCAAACACCAACACACATGCCAAACACACATCCAAACATATCCATTATTTTTAAATTTTTGGGATGTGCACTTCGGATACTTGGAGGACACGTGTCCATCGTTTAGATACACATGAAACACATTATAGTTTGATCCTATGATAAACACTAAAGATTTAGACCATCTCCAACGCTTCACCAAACCTTGCATCAGATTTGAAATTTGGTAAAAAAGTCACTTTTTGCAGCTCCAATGGTTTCATCAAATTGGTATCAAAACGAGAATTCACCAAATTTTTCATCAAAGTGACAACAGGGGGAAGATTTCACCAATTTACTGTGCGTGAACGTTGGGGGAGACCAATCGGTCGACCGGTTCCCTTGCAAATAGGTTGGTTCAAACAGGTCAAAAGGTTCAAAGAGGTTACACTAACCGATCGACCGGCCGGTCGACCCCTGCTTTGATGACAACCATTGGAGCAGTCTGTATCAGATTGAGAAAATGGTCTTTTTTTTACTCAGATTTGGTGAAAAATTTGGTGAACCGTTGGAGATGCTCTTATACCAATTAATCCATCCTCCTAAGCTTTAGAAATTAGCATTATGTTACATTTTTTTATTATCTTTAAATGAAAGATTCATATATATTACATATAACTAGCATAAAACTCCTGCTATGCACGGTCTTAAACAAATAATTAAAATTTTATTTCAAAATTAAAGTAATAATTTAAAATTTTAAAAAAAGAAAAATAGTTAAAATTTTATGAATAAGTTGTTTTATTTAAATTACACTAGAATCATGTTTTAATTGTGTTATCATTAATATTTTATTTTAAATATTAACTAATAGATATATATATCATGTGGATCAATAACATTTTAGAGCAAAAAAATTGAATGAATTATAAAAATTACATTTACTTTAAAAGATAAATATATATATTCTTATATTAGATTTTATCGAACGACATAACAACTAAAATTTCTAATTTACAATTACAAAATAAATTTATTTAAAGTTTGTTAAAAATTTGGAGAATGAAATATTATTTTTTAGGGAGTAGCATTGACCCCTTTCCTCGAGTCATCCCAAATGAAGTCTTCTCTAACTCGTATTAAGCTCCGCCTCTAAATCATTCCATTCATCTTGCTAACACAATCAACTCTTGTTTCTAGTTCCCTTTTCCAACCACACTTTTTTATTCCCTTCCTCAACTACCCTTACAATTTCCAACCCTACAATCAATCTCTAATTGAAATTTGTTAGAATCTACACCAACCATATTCTAGGATCTCTATCCTCGTTAACTAAACTAACCTTTAGTAAATAATATCATCAAATGGTTTATCTTGAGAGGAGATTTATGTAATTTCAAAAAGTATGGAATGGTTAGACATGTGGTGCAAGGTTAAAATTAGGTTGACTATTACAAATATGAAGGAAAAATCTCAAATCAATTAGAAAATGGATTAAAAAAAACATTTTCATGGGATGCAAGTCTGTCTTATATTTGGTGCAAGTCATTTCTTGTGTTTGATGCAAGTCTTTTTTGTGAGTCAGACTTGCATCCAAAGCGATTCGAATGTATAGTGCAAATTTTTTTAGTTAGCCACACTAATACGCAATTCTCTTAAATTTAATCTCAAGGTCAGACGTAATTTTAGCTGCTCACAAACTGAATAGAACAACATTTGTGCCAAATTATCTTGGTCCAATTCTATCGAATGTCATTATCTTTGTCCAATACAACACTATAAACCAAAATTTTACTTTTTAGTTTATAATTAAAAAAGAGAGAAATCAATCTACACATAACTAAAAACATAAATTTATAAATATTGTCTAAACGTATAGAGAGATATTTTTGACATAAATCATTTTGTTAACCAATGCCTATCACATGGATATAAATAGATAAAAACTCTAATTTAATCATAATAATTTTGAATTGAACTGCTTAGACTCATCGTAGACCAGTTGAACTATTCAATTTAAAGTTACAATTAAAAAATTACGTGTATTTATAATTTACCTTAATGGTAATTTTGTAATCTACTTAAAAAATTATAAATTTTGTATTTTTAATCAATTGTGCATAAATAAAAATTTTATTTGGAAATACATGAAAACAATAACTTTTTAAGTTATATATTTTATTTACATATATTTAAGATAACTGCATAAGAAACTTGACATTAAGGCCTTGTTTGGGGTACTCTAAAAAAAAAAGTCAAAAAGTCACTATCCTATTTAAGTCACATCATCTTATTTAAGTCACATCACCTCTCTACCACATCACTTCAAACTCAACTCATACCCAACCCATATTTTCCAAAAAGTCAAAAAGTGCACTTATTTAGATCATTCCAAACCACTCCTAAATTTTTTGAATGCTAATATGTAGGGGTACTTACATGCAGGTCCTAATAAGTGGGCATATTGTCTAATAGGTCCTATGGAAAAATTTTGTCTTCAAAAAAGTCACTAATTGTAAGTTTTAGCGACAATTTATAAAAATCATGACAAAAAAATGTCAGTAATTGTCAATTTTTAACGACATATATAAAAAATTGTTACAAAAAAATTATTTTTAGCGACAATTTTATCAAGATTTATTTTCAATAGGACTTGATAGGAATTAAGTCTAACTATTAGGACCTATTGGTAGTTTACCCTAATATTATTTTATGCTACTTTTGGATAATGATTACATGGAAAACAAAATAAAATTAATTAAACAAAAATATTTTTTTTTTTACAATAATCTAATTCTTTTCCCTTTTTTTTTAATTCATATTCTTAACTCAACCAAAACAAAAAAAATAGTTTCTTTCACTTCATTTTTATTTTTTATATATATTTTTTAATTTAACTGAACATATGGAATATATCATTTTATGTTTTTTCATATTTCATTTTTATTTTATTTTTTAAAATTTTTGTAAACATTTTTGGTATGTGTGATATTATGTTCTAATAAGTATGGGAAAAAAATTAAGGATCTTGAAAAAGTAATTCAAAAAATTATCTAAAAATAAAGTGTATGGAGTATATTCAAAATTCGTGTGATATATGGCCACAATCAGAATGCATCTGGTCTACACAATTTATTTTCAGAAAACATTTTAGATATATTTTTTAAATGTCATTTTTAGAAAACTGATATATAAATATTGAATAACAAAAAAACGGTGGTTAATAAGAAAATTGACAAAAAAAAAAAATTTGGGAGCTCAAAAAAGCGGCTAGAAAAATTATATAAAAATAATAATAAAGCCTGGCACAGATTTAAAATTCGGGTAAACGTGGGTTGCAATAACAATAAATTTGGTCCAACTTTATTTTTGGACAACTTTTTAGATAGTTTTTTTTTTATTTCGTAAAAATTCAGAAATAGTTAACAAATGAATGATAAAAAATTCAGAAATTTGAGAAAAATATATTGAGATTTTCATCATCAATTTAAGAAATAGAAAGTTTCTATATTTATGAAAATTTCAAAGATTCTCTAATTAATTGAAAAAAAATTGAAAGGTATTACCATATTGATCATTAAATTTAAAAAAATAAAAAAGAAAATTGATGAGAACCAATAATATGATGACACATACATTTTTACATTATAAAAATTTAGAAATTTAAGAAAAATTGATTGAGATTTACATCAACAAAGACCTCACAATGTTTTTGCTTATATTATATAATGATTATATATATAGTTATATAAAATTAAAATTAAATATAAATCTTTCCTAATAAATAACTTCATGTTAAATAGGAAACTCATTATAAATTAATAAAATATGAATAAGGTAGACGAAAAAAATAAGAAATGTATTTAATTTTAATATAAAATTTGAATACTTGAATAAAAGTGAGAAAAATAGAAGAAAATTAACTCGTAAAGTATTTTTTTTGTACATATAATTCTATTAACTTTTATTTATGGGTAGTTTAGATTAATTAAAAATCTTTTACATATTGGATTTTAGAAATAATTAGTAAAAGGGTATGTTACATGGCACTTTTCAAAAAAAGAAGAAAAGATAGATGCGCCACATAGGAGAGAGAAAATTTAAAGGTAGACACTACTTTTGTATATATATATGATAAATGTATAAAACCATATATTTTGCACATCCCCCAGATCTTGTGTCCAGCATTTTTCAAATATTTTTGTGTTGGCATGTCCATGTCATGTTGTGTGTCATGTGAGTACTTCTTAGCTGACACGCAGCAGATGATCCAAAACAATTGATGAGGAGCATAAGATCACAAAACATTACAAAAGAATTTCTCAAAACAAAATAGTGCTTTCCTGTGCAACTCCCAAAGCATGAAGGTACACATAAATTCAGGACTGGGAAAGATTCTGTCCTTTACATGGACAAAAGGCAAAAGACAACAAAATTAAATATTTTCCAAAGAAACTTTTCAAACAATCATCTCTAACGGTGCAGACAACCATGAATGATAAACATTTTCTCATAAATGGCAATAATGAGTTGGCCAGGATATTCAAGCATCATATAGTGAGCATTTTGGTGATACCGCGTCATACAAATCAACTACAACAAAGTAACTCTATAAATAGTTATTAGAAGAAGCAATGAAGGAAGGTTCGCCACACATAAGGAATTAAGCAAAATTGGTTTGCCACACTCTATGCACATTATAGGTAAATGTTTCAAAAGTAAACTTCACCGGGGGAAGGTTTTATACCAAAAGGATGAACTATAGCACACACTTAAAATCGGTATACCCTTAACAGCATAGTTGTCAAAACACCTAGGATAGACAATGGTATTGATTCTCTTGATCCATTGCTCAAGCGACCAACCAAGAGCCGACGCAATTGACCAGCCAGCTGAATAACTACAGAAATTACATAGTCATTTTACAACTTAGTATTTCATTTTTAGTATTAATTTTAAAAGTGAAAATTTCACTTTGCCCCCCTCAAGCTATCATATGTGTCACTTTACCCCCCTAAACTATTAATTTAAACAAAAACTCCCCTTAAACTATCTTGTATAGCTGAAAAGTTAAAAGAGAGAGGGGATTGGCAATTGAAAGTCTGAGATTGAAGATGATGGACTTTGCAGAAGAGGTTGTGAACACCGACTAGATCAAACAGTCAGGCTTCACCACCCTTCTCTCTCCGAGGCAAAAACTACTTCTCAAAAAAACACAAGTCCCCTTCAGGCTGGCTATTGCGGCCTGACAGTGTAGACAGTTGAAGCAACCAATGATCTAAGGCAAAAACTCTACTTCCAATAAAACGCTGTGTTCTACTTCACAACCGACAACCTGACCCCCTCCAGCTTGTTGCTCTGTTGGTTTGTTGACAGCGACAACTCATTCTGAAACCAATGGTTGAAGATCGTGAACTAGATCATCAAGGCCGCCATGGACAACTACTCCAAATTGAAAGTTGAAATGAAAGCTATTGTATGAAAGCGAAGCTGAGAAAAATAATGGTTGTTGCGGTGGGTGCAAACACTAGAGATGGCGGCAGCAGCGGTGAAAAGAGAGGGAAGTGACAGTGGCGGTGGCCCACAATGGAGGGCAGTATTAGTGGAGGGAGGGGTATGGGCAAAAATTATTTTTGCCCATCTTTTGTACCAATCTACAATTATGTATTGATGTAAAGACTTTAAGACGATTTTTTCTCCTTTATAGATATTCTTTTTAATTTGTCATGTGTTGACTTAATGGTAATAATCCCAACCAAAAAAAAAAACACTGCCCATTTCCTCCTAGAAACCAATCATAAACGTGGGTAGAGACTACACTAATCTCTTTTATAAAAGGTATCCAATCTAACCCAATAGCCAATAATATGCCAATATCCTACTTCAAGTACTATTATCAAGTTCACTACATACTGCCAAAAGCACAACTAGGCACCATGCAAGGAAAGCAAAACCTGGTAAAAGAAGACATGCAAGAAATATACAGTTTCAAAAGTGAAAATACCTTGATGTCATGCAGCAATAAAGAAAAAAATAAAGTATGACAAAAAACCTGATCAAATTTACGAGATATACACCCATCCACATGTATGCTTGATTACCAATATATGTTACTCAAAAAAAATTTAAAAATTCTCATTGAGAGATAAAGCACGTGATTGGAATAAGAATAACAAATACTAGCCGACTGTAAGATGTTTTCCAGCAAGCAGCGAAGTACTCATAGATAATAGAAGCCTCATTTACAGAACACTGTCGTTGACCATTTTTTGAAATTCACATATGTGAATGGAGTCTGACCAACTACCATTTTAAGAGGGACATTACATAGCGAAACTATCTTTGTTACCATTTATTAATTTACCCTACAATCAAGAGTAATTCATAGATGTTTCATCACGAAACCTATTACAACTGCATGTGCATGCATCTCATAGGCACATGCATGCATTTTTTTATTTTTTTTTTTTTTGGGGGGGGGGGGGGGGGGGGGGGGGGAGAAGTATACACAATTACACATATAACAACTGAGGAACACATTACCTTTGATTCGGGGAGAAATTAGCTGGCAGTGAAGACAAATCTGCTCGGGAAGTATCCCTGGCAGATGGCCCACAAATTGCACTGTTATTAACTGCACTTGTGCAGCTGGCATTATGATACCTTTGCATTTCTCCCAACTATAACCAGCATACTGCCTCCAGCATCAGACCCCAATAAGATGCTATGCAAGTCAAACTGCAGTAAAAGCTGCAAACCAAGTTACAACAAAATATGAACAATAAAAGCTAACTCGGGACAACAAGAGCTAGTAGATCAAAATAAAGCGAAAAGTGACAAAAGGGTAATCAATTTGTCAAAAGGCATGGAGATTGGGTATAACCACAATGGTAGGATCATTCATCTACACTGCCAGTTCCTTAGCTTGTTAGCACCAAGCATGTTGGAACCCAAAGCATCTCATGCAGCTTGTTTACAATCAAACCTGCTGCACAAAAGACAGGAAGCTACAAGGAAAATAAATATATCAAGGAGATGGATGAACATAGAGATGACAACATTGAAAGTGAACAACAAAAATGACTTGTCCTGATAGTGTCTAGTGACACAACTGTGATGGGAAACATATGCAAACTTCAAGAAAGAATATCAAATGATGAGTTGGACATGCAAGCATATAGTATTATAGTATTTTAATAAATATCTACCAAAATTAATAATTGAACCCTGAAAGAATCATTAGTATATGGAATTTAAACTTTGAAGCCCAAAACAAACACAACTGAACTCTCAAACTTATTTTAATAAGAGCCAGACTCAGAATTTTATTGAAAGTATTACTGAAGTACTTATCAAAAAAAAAAAAGGGAACCAAACTACAAAAGAAATACATTGATCCTTAAAGGAGGCATGGCCAAACAGTTTGCAGTGGCTTATGTACTAGTAGAATTTAAACTTTAAGTCAAAATTGAATCCACCAGGAGTATGCAGCACTGTTTATTGACTGAAGCAACATAAACCCAACAACAAAAAATTTGAAGTGATATGATTTCCCCTCAAAACCAAGCCATCCAGTAACTTAAAAACAGTTCAACATAAGCTGAAACCTCGTTTTAATTCAAACAATTGCACACATATATTTTGAAGTAGATGCTTTCGGGATGACATCAAATGGCATGTTCAATACAGTCGTAACTCACCACCATTAACATTACAATATTTAAGTTAAGCTGACAATTTTTTATTTTTTATTTTTTTGATAAGCAAAGAATAAATATATATCACTGGGGATGCCAAAGCTGACAAGAAATAACACCAATAAATTATTTTTTTTGCTTATATAAATACAATTAACTTTTAAGCATAAAATTCTAATAAAAAACCCAAATAAATATCCTAAATTTGCAGACAATGGATGTAGCCAGTACCAGAAATTAATCAAATTACTGTGAACCCAATAACAGAATTTCAATAATTGAACCATTCCCTTGGAGAAAACTGTGCAAGTAAGTTAAATTAGTTCAACACCAACTCGAACCTCCCCAACCCAGTTCACTCACTAACAAATGCAATAATAAAAATAAATAAATAAAAAAATCAAAGAACATTAAAAAAACATAAAACTAAATTTACAAAGAAGATGACTAACCAGTATGAATCAATTGAAGACGCCCTCAATACCACCACTTGCCGAAATTGCATAAAACTTGGAATTTTATTGCCGAATCCGAGTTACAATACAATATGCATACACACC
Organism: Camellia lanceoleosa; assembly: GCA_025200525.1. Classification (NCBI taxonomy): domain Eukaryota; kingdom Viridiplantae; phylum Streptophyta; class Magnoliopsida; order Ericales; family Theaceae; genus Camellia; species Camellia lanceoleosa. The sequence continues at coordinate 99,486,287 of CM045763.1, read as the reverse complement.
CAAATCGTCAAATCGCGTGCAATTATGATCAGAAATTGGAAGCATCAATCGATTTTACAAGTGAAATCAAACACATACCTCGAAAATTGATAACCAAACAAATAATTTGAAGAGACTACAAGTCTCCGAATGGCTCGAACTGAGATTATTATTATTTTGTTTCGAGCAGAAGTTGAAACTAGGGTTTTGGAAAAGAAAGAAAACAATTAAAAAAAATGAAAAAAGTGGGAGCTTGAAGTATGAGGGAAATGAGACAAGTTGGAGATTTGAATAGAAATTGTGTCGGGTCTGGGAGAGATTAGGGATTTAAGAAAACAGAGGGAGAGTGAATCGTGTACAGAAAGATATGTAGATGTAGAGAGAGAAAGTTGGGACCTTTGACTCCTTAGCTGATGATGATGACGATGGAAACGTCTGCTGCTGGAGAAATAAAGGAAGATGGAGCATGGAGCGATCTTCCAGGCCTTTTTTTTTTTTTAATCAAACCACACTTTATTATTACCCAAAAAAATAATAATTTATTATTTTGAATTTGAAGCAAAATAATAAATTGTTTTCAATTTATTTTTTAAGAGGAAATTATAAAATAATAAAATAAAGTAATACGAATTTTAAATTTTGTCAATTCAAATCATAATTTTTTAATTTAAATCATTTGTCATTTTTTGTTGGATAAAACTGACGAAAAAATGATATTTTAAATATTGTTTGATAAAATTAAAAATTAAAATGTAAGGTCTTGGTATCCTACATTGGGAATAGAGGGGGAGTTCTTAAATTATAAAAGTAAAACCTAGACTCTTATATAGCATCGAGTCCTTTTTCCCAGGTGGTAAAATCCCTAGTAGAACTACGCAATTAATCGTGCTTAAGCTGAAGTAGTTTTGGGATAGGTGACTCACTAGGAATAACAAATCCGTGCAAACGTGGCCCAAAGCAGACAATATCGATGACATGTGAGAGGTTAAGGTGTTACAAATGGTATCAGAGCCGACCCTCCAAAGTACCGAGTGTAGGCCCATTGGCATCTCTCAGTGCATGTGGGCGACCTTGTGAGCTGGCAGGTTATTACACGATGACGTGCAACCCTAAAGTGGTGGATTGTAAGGTCCTAGTGCCCCACATCGAAAATAGAGTGGGAGTTCCTAAACTATAAAAGTAAAAACTTGGATCACTTATATAGCATCAAGGCCTTTTCCTAGGTGGTGAAATCCCTACCAGAACTACGCAATTAAGTGTACTTAGGCTGGAGTAGTTATGGGATTAATGACCCACTGGAAAAAATAAATCTGTGCGAGCGTGGCCCAAAGTGGACAATATAGATGACATGTAAAGGTTTGGGTTGTTACAAATGGATTGTAAGGTCTTGGTGTCCCACGTCGAAAATAGAGGGGGAGTTCCTAAGTTATAAAAGTAAAAACCTAAACTCTTATATAGCATCGAGGCCTTTTTCTTGGGTGGTGAAATCCCTAGTAAAACTACACAATTAAGCGTGCTTAGGCTGAAGTAGTTCTAGGATAGGTGACCCACTGGGAAGAATAAATCCGTGTAGGCGTGGCCCAAAGCGGACAATATCGATGACATGTGAAAAGTTAGGATGTTACAAATAGTATTAGAGTCGACTCTCCAAAGTACCAAGTGTAAGCCCTTGGCGTCTCTTGGTGCATGTGGGCAAGCTTGTGAGCTGGCAGGTTACTGCACAAGAACGTACAGCCCTAAAGGGGTATAGGTGAGCATGGTTCGGATTGGATCGGATTTGGGTAAAACCAGGAACAATCTGTTATCTACGGTTCCTGAAAAATTGGAACCAATCCAATCCGTTTAAATCATGAAACCAATCCGAACCAATCCATTTAAATACGGATTGAATCGGTTTAGGACCACGGATTCACATAATTAAATAACAAATATATATATATAATACTTTAATTTCATAAAAATATAAACATAGCGCTATATTAGTTCCATAATAGCAACATGTTTTTCTATAATAGCGACATACTGTTCTAGAATTTAAAGAACCATAAAAAAAAACTGGTTTCACCATAAGTATTTAAACCATTATAAATTAAAACTAAAAACTAACAAATAAAAGTAATAAAAGAAGATATTATACGGTTTTAGGTTTGAGTTTAGATTTTATATAGAATAAGAGAAGATACTATGGAGGAGGATGTCTAATAAAAATATAAACTATTCATATACGGTCCGGATAGGTTCCAATCCGGAACCGTGGGGTTCAATCCGGAACCAATCCGTGAACTGCGGATTTTTAATTTTTCAATTCAGAACCGAATCGCGAATTCAAAAAACCAATCCAAACCTATTGGATTGGACTGGACTGAATCGGATTACGGATTTCACGGATTCCTTGCTCAGCCATATAAAAGTGTGGATTGTAAGGTTCCAGTGCCCCACATTGAGAATGGAGTGAGAGTTCCTAGACTATAAAAGTAAAAACTTGGACCCCTTATATAACATCGAGGCATTTTCCCAGATGGTGAAATCCCTACCAGAACCAAGCAGTTAAGCGTACTTAGGTTGGAGTAGTTTTTTGATGGATGACCCGCTGGGAAAAATAAATATGTGCAGGCGTGGCCCAAAGTAGACAATATAGATGACATGTGAAGGTTTGGGGTGTTACAAATGGATTGTAAGGTCTCGGTATCTCACATTGGGAACGGAGAGGGAGTTCCTAGACTATAAATGTAAAAACCTAGACCCTTAAATAGCATCAAAGTCTTTTCTCGGGTGGTGAGATCCCTCATAGAACTCACCAGTTAAGCGTGCTTAAGCTATAGTAGTTTAGGATGAGTGACCCATTGGAAAGAATAAATCCATGCGGATGTGACCCAAAGCGGACAATATCAATGACGTATAAAGGGTTGGGGCATTACATAAAAACTAAAACTTAAAAATTAAATATTTAAAATTAGATGTCGAATTTCTAAACTGAAAAGTTATTTGATACAAATTTAAGTGCTAAAATAAAACAAGTTGTTTGATATATGTGATATCAAATTTGAAATTTATTAATTTATATTTTTATATTATAATGGTGAAATAGTGATAATGGTGGTGGTAGTGGTATATAGCGGTAATGGTGGCAATGACGCCAATGGTAATGGTGGTTTAGATAAAAAGGTAGCAGTTATTGTAATAGCGGATGAGTAATGTAATGGATGTTAAAAGAGGGTGGCGACAATGGTGGTCAAATGATAATGATGGCTATAATAATGATGACATAAATTGTGCCCTACATATGCTATTTTCTGACATCCTCTAAGATAGGGGTGGGCGTAGGTCAATTGTGGCCACGAAATTTCAAATCCGCTATCCGTTTGTTAGATTGGCGAATTGGAGAAAATCAATCCGCATCTGTCCGCCAATTCGATATATATGGATTGAACGGATTAGCGGAAGGATGCGAATCAGTTTAGCAGTTTGAAATTTTATAAATTTTCAACATAATTTAACCTGTGCACTTCCTTAAAAAAAATATAGCACAGTCAATGACTTAAAAAAGTATCACAATCACTGCATGCTTCATCAAAATAAATAAAATTTGAAATTTTAGAATATTACAATCACTGCATGCCTCATCCACATAAAGTATTACAATCAGTTATTCTTAAAATATAAAAACAATTCAAACCACAAAAATAATTAACAGAGCAGTAGTAGAGATTGTATGTCTCTGTATTGTTATATCTATATCTGTTTTTTAAAACAAAAATCAACCTGCATATATCATTTTTTTTATTTATTATTTTTAGAGTTAGATTTAAAAATAAAAAAATATAGATAAATAATACATCTATTTTTTTCAATTCAAAAATTATATTCAAGTGTAAAACTCTTTTTCAACTGAATATATTCAATAGAATATTTAAACTATTTTTTAATTGAAAACACAAATAGAATATCTAAATAAATTGAAAACACAAAATTTTACAAGTTACTAAGGGTACACACGGTTTGGCGGTTCGATTGCGGCCAAAGGAACCTTAAATCATTATTCAAAAACTAGGCGGATTAAAAAAATCAATCTGCTACCGTCTGATCATTATCACACATCCGTTTAAAATGTGATGGATTTGTTCGGTTTGATCAGCTTGGTCAGATTGGTATATCTACTGCTCACTTCTACTCCGAGAATACTCCAACAATTGAAGCACAATAAATATATATATATATATATATAACATATGTATTCTGTCTAAAATATACAAATTTTAAAATTATTATTATATTATTATTTTGCAAAAAATTAAGTCATTTTCTTAGTATTTTTTGACTTAAAAAAAATAGAGAAAAAAAATATGTATATTTGGAATAATTTTTTGACTTTTTATAAAGAATTATATAATAAAATATTATAGATGTACAGTACACTGACCAAATTGTTGACTTTTGGGGAATGCATGGTTTTTTTTTAACGGGAATTCGTGGCTTAGGATGTGTCATGCCTTCTCACTTTACTAAATGTATGTGCAAAGTACACAGGCTGAACCAGTCGGATATAAAAAAAAATAAAAAATAGCTTCCCCACACGCTTATAGTATGGACTTTTTGGCATTTTTTTTTTTAATAATTTTTTTGACTTTTTGACTCTTATAATAGATCCCAAACAAGCACAAATTTATATTTTTAAACATATACTTCTAAAACATTTATATATTTTCGCTTCTATAGTTTCAAACTATTTACATATTTTCGGTTATGTATTTCTAAATGATATTTTAATTTTTTTCATCCTCTCTATTAACATATTTTCAGTGTGTATTGTTTAAAAAGAAGATGTATACTAAAACTTTTCAAGCTCAAAAAATGTTTATTGACAAAAGGTTTTAAAGTGTAGTGTGTATTGATATTTACATTGGTCATTTTGTTTAAGGGTAAAATTGTGAAAAATAAAAAATTAATTAATTAATTCATAAGGAAAAATTCTATTTACACCACAATTTTACCTGTTCAAACCTATTTCTCATTACAACATTAAGAAAAAACTGGAATTCTCATTACACCATTTATATTACTGAAACTAACCCTAAATTAAACTCTTTTCAAAACTCCTATAGATTTTTCTCGTCACACTTATTCATTTTGAATTACTTTGATGTCATATTACCAAACAAATTATATTTTTCCAACCATCTGTTATTGTACGTTTATAGATTCGTTTTCCGAGTACGAATTTTTTATTTTGTCAATTCAAATCATAATTTTTAAATTTTTTTTCAATTTAAATCATCTATCATTTTTTGCTGGATAAATTTGACGAAAAAATGATATTTTAGATATTGTTTGATAAAATTAAAAACTAAAAGTTGAAAATTAATTTTTAAAAACTAGATGCTAGATTTTTTAAACAGAAAAGTTATTTGATACAAATTTAAGTGATAAAATAAAGCAAGTTATTTGATATATGCAATATCAAATTTATTAAATTATATGTTTATATTATGTTGGTGAAATAGTGATTGTGATGGTGATGGCGGTGGCGGTGGCGGTGGTCGCAGCGATAGTGGTGGCAATGACATCAATGGTAATGGTGGTTTAGATAGATGGATAGTAGTTGTTGTCATGGTAGATGAATAATGTAGTGGATGTAAAACGAAGGTAGTGGCAATGGTCATTGAATGATGGTAATGGCTATATTAACGGTGACATAAATTGTGCCCTGTATATGTTATTTTCTAACACTCTCCAAAATACTCCAACAATTGAAGCATGATAAGCAATATATATATATATATATAATCTACATTCTCTGACATTCTTTAAAGTATATGATTTTTTTTAAATAAGCAGTTTTATGTTATTATTATATTATTATTCTGTAAAAAAAATAATTGTAAATACGCCACTTAAAATACGAATTACTTTTTAAAAAAAAAATTTAATTCAATTTTTAAAATTTTTTTTATAAAAAATTTCATATATGTATATATGTATATATATATTATTTTAGTGAATATTTTTAAAAATTTTAGTGATTTTTATTTTATTTTATTAGATATACCTTATTTAGATATATCTAAAAAATAAAATATTTTAAAAAATCAATAAAAATACAAAAATATGAAAAATATATTGAATTTTTATATTTTTTTTTTATTTTGGTTAATATTTTTTAAAATTTTAGTGATTTTTTTATTTTATTAGATATACCTTATTTAGATATATCTAAAAAATAAATTTTTTTAAAAAATCAATAAAAATACAAAAATATGAAAAATATATTGAATTCTCGTATTTGTTTTTTTTTAAATTTTTTATGTTTAGTGAATTTTTTAAATATTTGTTTCACAAATATTATATTTTTTAAGTGAATTTATGTTATGTGTATCTAAAAGTTAAAAAATTGCTTAGAATATTAAAAAAAATCCAGCGGAAAAAAAAAAAAAAGATAAAAAAAAAAAAATCTAAAATGTGAATCTTCAAAAACCAAATCAAACAAGCTGAATTGTGTTTTGTAATTTCAAAAATTACAAATAATACCTTATCAGATTTTTTATTTAACAAAAAAAAAATCCTAATTATTTTTTTATGCAAAAGTAAAATTATCAAAATTTTTAATTAAAATATATATTTTTAACATCATTTAGAACTATTAATTGACTAAATAATTTATTAATAAAAAATCTATTTGTGATGCAATTAAAATTTTGAAAGAATGAGATGTACTTTCTAAAACTACAAGAACACTCGGTCCATAAATCTAAATCTTAATTTTTTTAATTCAAATCATAATTTATTTTTTTTCTTCAATTTAAATCATCTATCATTTTTCGTTGGATAAAATTGATGAAAAAATGATATTTTAAATATTGGTTGATAAAATTAAAAACTAAAAACTAAAAGTAGAAAATTAAATATTAAAAACTAGATGCTGGATTTTTTAAACTGAAAAGTTATTTGATACAAATTTAAGTGTTAAAATAAAACAAGTTGTTTGACATATGCAATATCAAATTTGAAATTTATTAATTTATATTTTTATATTATGTTGGTGAAATAGTGATGATGGTGGTAATGGCGGTGGCCACGACAATGGTGGCGGTGGTCGCAGCGATAGTGGTGGCAATGACACCAATGATAATGGTGGTTTAGATACAAGAATAGTAGTTGTTGTAACGGTGGACGAATAATGTAGTGCATGTAAAAAGAGGGTGGCGGCAATGGTCGCTAAATGATGGTGATAGCTGTAACAACTGTGACATAAATTGCGCCATGCATATGTCATTTTCTGACACTCTCCGAGAATACTCCAATAATTGAAGCACGATAAAAAATATATAAAAAATCTACATGCTTCGACATTCTTTAAAGTATACGATTTTTTTAAATCAATAATTTTATGTTATTATTATATTATTATTCTGTAAAAAAATTAAAAATTGTAAATACGCCACTTAAAATACGAATCACTTTTTAAAAATTAGTTGAATTCAATTTTTTTAAAATTGATTTTTTTATTTTAGTGAATATTTTTTAAAAAATTAGTAATTTTTTATTTTATTAGATGCACCTTATTTATATATATCTAAAAATAAAATATTTGTAAAATAATATTTTAAAAAATAATAAAAATACAAAAAATATATTAAATTCTCGTGTTTTTTATTTATATTTTTAGTGTTTAGTGAATTTTTGATTTTTTTTTTCACAAATATTATACTTTTCAAGTGTATTTTATGTTAAGTGTATCTAAAAATTAAAAAATTGCTTAGAATATTAAAAAAATTCAGTGAAAAACAAAAAAAAAATGAAAAATAAAAAATTTCAATTTTCTAAAAAGCAAATCTTGAAAAACCAAATCAAACAAGCTGAATTGTGTTTTGTAAATTCAAAAATTACAAATAATACATTATCAGATTTTTTATACAAAAAAAATTAAATTTCTAACTATTTTTTTTATGCAATAATAAAATTATCAATTAAATTTTTTTATTATCATTAAATACTATTAATATACTTAATAATTTATTAATAAAAAATCCATTTGTTATGCAATTAAAATTTTGAAAGAATGAGACGTACTTTCTACAACTACAAGGGTAGGTCCATAAATCTAAATCTCAATTTTCTTTGGCAAAAGGTCCAAGCATTGAAATACTTTGTTTAAAAGGACAAGGTTACACAAAATGACCAAATGATCAAAATACCCCTATATATACTGTTACACGGGTAAGCAACCTAAGAGGGGGTGAATTGGGTTAATAAAAAATAAATACAGAAATATGAATGTAATAAATCAAGTAAAAAAATTTCAGCAAGCAATCAATAATACTGAAAATAAAAGAGAAATTAATGAGAGTTTAAACACAAAGATTTATAGTGGTTCAAAATATCGGACTTACATCCACTCAAGGTTTTTCTTTGAGAATTTTTTCATTATGAATCAAATCAATACACCATCAAAGCTTTACCAAACTTGTGGATTTTTACATAGTGCTTACTTTATCCGTTGAGGGCCTTTTAACTAAGGCCCCGTTTGGGAACAGGCTAATTTAGTAACTTTTTGGCTATTTGGCTAAAATATGAGCTAAAAAAAACTAGTATGTTTCGAATGACTTTTTGGCTTTTACGAAAAAGATGTGCAAAAGTAGAGAGAAAAGAGAATCTTTGACTTTTTGGTATGGGTTGTTGGCTTTTGGCTAATTTAGTAACTTTTGGCTTTTGGCTAAAAACGGAGGGTTCCCAAACGAGGCTTAAATGTCTCACTTTACAAGTTTTCACCGAATAAAATGAATGAGAACAAGAGGTACAAATGTCTCTCTTACAAGATTTTTCTCTTAAGAGATGTATATGAAAGTGTAAGAGTAAAGGGAATTTTGAGATACACTCAAAATAAACCCAGATATGAAAGTGAAAGCACAAGTGTAATCTATAGTAAAGATTGATTAGGAATAACACTTGAATGCTCAGAGTTCTTCACTTATCTTAGATCTGGAGAAGTGCTGCATTTATAGACTTTTATGTTTTCTAGCCATTGGAGAGAAGGATGGGTGTGTCTTCTAGTCGTTGGAGCAGAGCATGGGTGTATATGGACAGTTATAAAGCCTTTGAAGATGGAGCCTCCTCCAAATATGTGATGCCCATTAATACAAATATTGGTAGATGGAGATAATATATGTCTCCATAATGATAATAGCAAAGTTTGCCCATAGATCAGAAATGGCGGACATGTTTTGAAACCCAAATTTAATGGTGTTAACTCTTGTAGTTTTGGTACCAACCCTTTGCTGCTGAAAGACTTAAACTTTGTTCTCTATCTTTTGGTATCAACCTTGTTATGTTCATGGTGTCGACCATTTGTCTTTGAATAATAGCCAAAGCTTTGCTCATTGTTTTTGGTGTCGACACTATCATGTTTTTGGTATCAACCCTCATGTTAAACACCAAAGCTTTGCTCATTGTTTTTTGGTGTCAACCCCATCATAGCTTAATGTCAACCCTATAACCTGTTTTAAGCAAGAGTAACGTTTGCACAAATATACATATTCTATTGCTTTGAGGGACTAATACTTGTGAGAATATAATAAGGCTTGGTTTGGCATCATCTAAATAAGTCAAAAGTCACTATCTTATTTAAGTCACATCATCCTATTTAAATCACATCACCTCTCTAACACATCACATCAAACCCAACCCAAACCCACCAATAAGTCAAAAAGTACAATTCTTTAGTATATGCCAAACCAACCCTAAATTAGAAGCATACACCTTTGAAGATGAAAGATATAAGAATATTTTGAAAATTTTAAATAATTAAATAAACTCAAAATATTTGTCAACGATCATGCTACGTAGCTCGAAACCGCGGCTCGACACCAAAACGACGTCGTTTTGGTATCGAATTTATTTATTTATTTTTTCTTTCTTTCTTCCTGGTTTTTTCTGGTTTTTGGTTCAGGGAGAAGAAGAGAAGAAGAAGGGAGAAGAAGAGAAGAAGGGAGGAGGAGGAGGAGGGGGCCATAAAAATGGCTGGAGGAGGAGTCGGGGCCGGAGCTGCGACGATCGGAGCTTCTGTGCGAGGCGGTGACGGCGACAAGGTGAGGCGGTGGCGAGGCGACGAGCTCTGATCGGCGATCGGCGAGGCGGTGGCGGTGGTGCCTCCTCTTTCTCTCCCTCTCCCTCTCCCTCTCGCTCTCGAGCCATTCGAGCCTAGTAGTTTCGAGCTACCAGGCATTTTTCATTTGTAAATAAATTAATAAAATTAAGATGTAAATAATCTTTGGCTAACATATATCACATACACAGTACCAAAAAAAAAAAAAAAGTGAACGTCACAGTACACACACTCTCTCTCTCTCTCTCTCTCCTCTCTTATCTCTCTATCTCTTCCTCTCCAAACCCTAACCCTCTCTTTTCCTCTGCCGATTCCCTATTCCCCAGACACCTTTACCGCCATCCGAACCTTCCACGACCAGCCGGCGTCGCTGTCCAGACCTCGACATACGTTCCCAAGGATGTCTCTAGTTTGAGATGCGTCGCATGTAGTCTGCCGAAGGTTAGAGGGAGAAGTGGTGGTCTACAACAATTGCGAACACGGTTTCCACTTCAGTTGCGCCACTTATAATTTATTCTTCCAAAACCCTAGTTTCGACTTCTGCTGGAAAAGCTCTCAGTTCGAGCAGTTCGGATTCCCAACTTCAAGAGATTCAATTGTTTGTTTGGTTATCGATTCTTGAGGTATGTTTGATTCCACTTGTAAAATGTATTGATTCTTCAAATTTCTGATTATATATTTGACGATTTGGGTGTGTATGTATGCACATTGTACTGTTACTTGGGTTCGGCAAATTTTTTTTTCAAGTTTCATTCAATTCAGTTCGTCTTCTATCGATTCATACTGGTTAGGCATCTTCTTTGTATTTTTATTTTTGTTTTTGGTTTTGTTTTCAGGGTTCTTTGATTTTGTATTGCATTCCTTATTGAGTGAACTGGATTGATGAATGGTTTCGATTATTGAATATATGTTATTGGGTTCACGGTAATTTGATCAATTTTTGGTGTAGCTACATCCAAAACCCTAGGTTTTCAAAGCTCATCTTGAGCCTTCTGAGAGACTCGTAGACTTGTCCTCTCGAATTCAGAAACATAATTAATTTCTTCAGGAGATTCAATTCTTTGTTTGGTTCTTGATTCTTGAGGTGTGTTTGATATCTATGGCATAATTTTCAGTTGGAGTTGTACCAGTGGCCCTTAATCCAGTTGTGGTTCTCGAACATTCTTTTAAATGCAAACACAGTGAGGCACACCCATCTATCTTAAATAACTAGAAAAAAAGAAAAAGAAAACCCCCCCATTGTTTTGAACCCATTTAAACATGTATATGATTATCTGTGTTTGTATATTCTTTTGAATCAATTCTAAGATTTACAAGGCAACAGTTCAATTATCAATCCCGAGGAAGTTGCATTATGAATTAGGGTTTTTTTTTTTTTTTTTTTTTGGGTGGGGGTGGGGGGGGATGTTATAGGTTCCAAGACGATCTCCAATCGTTAATTATTTATTTATTTATCAAATTTGATTGAAAATTTGGTTAAAAACTTGATCGAATCCTTCATCTTTTTATTTTTATTTTTATGGGAAATTAAAAACAAAACCCATGGTTTGATTGTAACAAAATATATATTGATTTTTTAATTTTGTCAATTTAAACCCTAATATTTTGATTTATTTTCAGTCTAAACTATTCTTTTATTTCCGTTGCAATAAACGGGTAGGTGTATGTAAAATGTCCAAAATATCATTTCTTTTCATTGGTTTTACTTAATGAAAATAGGCATGTGGTTTAGATTGAAAACAAATTAAAATATTAGAGTTTAAATTGACAAAATAAAAAATTCAGGGTTTATTTTGTTACAAGGGTCAAACCATGGGGTTCTTTTGTCGTAATTTTTCTTTTTTTTTTAGATAATCTTTTTGAAAAATTCCAAACTTATTATAAAAACTTGTTTAACCATTTTTGATAAAAGAAAATCATTTTAAATCCCAACTTTTTTGCAATTTCATCAAATTTGAGTAAAATTATGAATGTTGAAAATTTGGCGATGGATTTGGTTCATCCTTTGGAAATTCATCTCCCTTGATTTGATACAAGTTTGATGAAATGATTGGATTTTTAACTCTTTATTCATCCAATTTTAAGTTGATGAAAGAATTGGGGAATGATTGAAGATGTTCTAAAATGGTTGACTAATATTTTTACTTAGATTTGAGTAAAAATTTCATTTGATATAGAGTACTCAAATAGCCAAACCCAAATTTGAGTAGAAGTTTGTTAAGTTGTACAATTGTAAATTTAGAAGTTGTTATGACCACAAATAGCTTGTTGGAATTAGGGTAAAAATAAATTCTCCCTTTGTTCGAGTAAAACTCATTTTGCTATGAGTTTGAGTAATGGAGTGGAGAGGTTTTGAAGAATTTTCCTCAAATTTAAATTTGGTACGAGTAAAGGATAAGGGTTGGAGATGCGTAAGCCATCTCCAAACTTTACTCAATCATGTATACTCATGGGTGTGCTGGTTAAAAAGAGATGCTATAAAATTTGTGTTTGGAGTTACGGAAGGGTAATATAGGAATGAATGAAGCACTCTGATGGACAAACTCATATTAAAGCATAAATTTGAGTAAAAGCTTCTCTACCAGCGAGTTCATGATTGGAGCTGGGCCAATTATTGGACTTAATGACCTTTCTTTATGGGGTGCATGTAGGAGGAGGGGGGAGGGAAGGGGATGTTCTGGTTTTAGGTGGAGGGGTGGGGGTGGGTTCTAAAGGTGTTTTCTCGGTATCATCTTTTTATCGAGTTTTGTGTGATGATATGGAAGGGGAGTTTCCTTGGTGACGGGTTTGGGTTGCTGGTGTTCCTTCTAAGGTGGCTTTTTTTGTGCAGACAGCGACTTGTTACAGGATTCTTACTATTGATAATTTGGTTCAATGTGGTCTTGTTTTAGTAAATTGGTGTTGTATGTGTTGTGTGGATGTGGAATTGGTGGATCATTTGTTAATTTAGTGTTCGGTGGCTTGCCGGTTGTGGACGCTGATTTTTTTCTACCTTTGGTGTGGTATAGGTTTAGGAGAAAGGGGTGGTAGAGGTTCTTTGGAGTTGGGGAGCGGGGCAAGGTGGGAAGAGGCGTCGGAAGGCTTGGACATGTTGGCTCCTCTGTGTTTAATGTGATTGCTTTGGTTGGAGCGGAATCATCGCATTTTCCAAGGGGTGGCTCAGTCTTTGTCATGGTTAGAGAATAGGTTTCTTTGAGTTTTGTGTGATCGGGTATCTGGGCAGGTGGATCCAGATTTGATTACTTTTTTAGACTTTTTAGATGATGTGATTAGCTAGTTCTTTGTATTCTTTTGCATCTCCTTGATGCTCTTTGTTTTATAAAATTTATTTATTTATCAAAAAAAAAAAAAAAAATAATAAAAATGACAGAGTGGTAGATTTTTTAAAAGCCACAAAAGAGCCTTCAAAATTTTGAGTAAACATTTTAGTTTGAGTAAAGGAGTGGCAAGGGTTTAGGAAGTTTTTTTACTCAAATTTGAATTTTAAATCGGTAAATGGTAGGGGCTAGAGATGCCCTTACCAATGCTCATGTGCTTTTTGTTTTGTGTTCGTTGAATTTGTTTCCTTTATACATGTATGTTTGCATATGCAAGTTAATGTTCTTATATTCTTGAACAAAACAGTGGCATCATCTTGTGCAAACCTGTTTTGAGATATAGAAAACAGATATAACCTGTTTGATAGAGTTAACACTGTTATATAATGAAACACTTATTTATTTATTTATCTTCAAGTTGTTTTGCTTTATGATTTTTATTTCTCTTGGTTTGATTATATGTTTTGTTAATGTTTAAGCTGGCAAAGAAGTTGAGATGAGCATGGAGGAGTTGGCCAAAAGACCTCTCGCCCTCAACTAGTGAAGTTAGACAAGGCACTGAAATTGGTAACTACTGTTTTTGGTTTACACCTTCAGAATCAAATTATTTCTATTGCTTCTTGTGCATGCACCTGTGTGTGCAGCATTACCTTGGAAGGTTGAAACATGTCTCATTACTTTACATATTGTCTAAGATGAGATGATACACTTTCTACTACAGCATGGAAATATTTAGGTGAAGACTATTTTAAATGAGTTATTTTTTAAGTCCGAGTTTTTTTGAAAGTTTAGTGGTTCTGAACTTATTTACCAAACTCAAGTTGTTTTATACATGACTGCATACAACTTTAAGCATTTAAAAACTAAACTCTGATGAGTTTTACTATAAATTAATTGAGGTCGTGTTTTGAAAACACAACTTCAGACTTCAAGTTGGGTTTCTAACTCACGACTTCACAAAACAACTTGCATTTTGTAAATATGTTTATGATGATTTGGGTTTGGTAAATATGTCTGCAAAAAACATGGGTTTGGGGAAAAAACTCCAGTTTAAATGTTTGCTTGTTATTTTGATTGATTTATTTATAATTGGATCCCTGAAGTTTAGACTTTCTTCTTCATACGAAGATAAATTGGCTTCATCATTGGTTCCTTCTTCATGCACTTTATTATTTTGCTCCCAATTCTTCATAATTGTGTGACAATTAGTTTGATCTGAGTTATTTTCAAGGTTTGGTAGACACTGTGATTGTTTTGTCATCATCTTCCATTGTTCGTGATGATAAACTTTATATAATGCTTATATGCAGGCTGAAAAATGGGTTAATAATATGACTAAATCCACGGAAGACAAATCAACAGAAGTACAATTAGAGGCTCGACCTGCTAGGTCTGTATGCTTGTTTTTCATGGTTGTAATTGTGCGAATCAAAGCAATTTTGTTTAATTTGTTCGTACATCTGTACAGGCTCGGATTAGGTGCAATAGTTCCGCGGCAATCCAAGGTTATTGGGCCTTTAAATGATCCTGTTGAAAGGAAATTGCATGCTAAATTAGATGTTGGAAAAAGAAAAGCCGCCAAAAGTAGAGAGGAATTTAAACATGATAGTAAAGAAGAAGAAGATGATGATGACGAGGAGAATTTAGAGAGCAGAACAAACCTATTTGCCAAGAAGAGAGTAGTGCCCTTGGCCTCATCTTTACAAACAAAGAAGAAGCAGAAGAAGCAATCTTAGAAGTCTGATTTCTTATTCTGTGTTTATCCTTTTAATTAAAATCCTAACAGGTTTCTCAGCTCCTCCTCCATATATTGAGAATTGGGCTGTAACTTTCAATAACTATGCTCCAAAATACCATAGATCTTTATGTCATCAAACATTAGTTATAGGGAATGCACATAATAGCAATGTTATCTTTTTGCTCTAATTAATAGCATTGTTTGAGAGCTTTATGAGCGTTAGACATGTTACTTGTTCTTGTGCCTTTTCATCTGTTAAAGTGTGTTCTCAAACCCTTTTCATTAAAGTATTTATTACAGAAGTTATGTTTGGAATGTAATCTTCTACTCTCCCACCTCAAAACACTAACACCGTTAAATTATGTTTTGAGATTCTTGTATTAGAAAAAAAAATTTCATGTGATCTAATGACGATATGTTTTAGAATAGGAGAATAGATCATTGACCACCATATATTTGTTGCTTAATTTTTTTGGTACTTTGGTACGGCGAGCAGCCTTAAAACACTTAAAATGGTTGAATTGTTTTGAGATTCCTGTGTCTCAAAATTTTCATGTGATTTAATGACGGTATGCTTTAGCATAGTCTTTTTCTTCTCATCCATCTTCTGTCAAGGAAACATCTTTGCATTCTAAATCCAGTATGCAACATCTTTTCAGATGCTTGCGAAAAACTTTGAGGGCATCATCAACTTGTTTGGTTGTATTTTTGTTTTGTTTTGTTTTTTCAACCATTTGATATGTAGAGTTGGATTTGTCTATTGTGTTTGTAGTCCTGTTGGAATAAAAATAATGATTTTTTCAAAAATCTTTTCATTATTTTTTTCTCTAAAAACAAACAGTATATGATAATGGTTAGAAGTATGACCATTGGGTAGCCCTTGCTTTGTATCCCTTTCCTAATCAATGAAATGGTGCTCATTGTCAATAATATGCCTCCAAAGTCATAGACTAGCTGGAAGTTTGACATGTGGTTTCCAAACAGGGAAGAAGTAATTTCATTTTGGATCATGGATACGAATTTGGGTAAGAATTTAGAAAGGGAAAAAAAAAAACAACAAAACAAAAAAAAGGAAAAAGAAAAGAAAAAGATAAGTGAAATATGAATGAAAAATAATTGCATCTTACCTACATTTCACCCACCTTTTTTCTCTCTTTCTAAATTTCTACCCAAACCCATGATCCGGCTAGTGTTCGGTTCTTCAATTTATGAAGGGAAAAGAAAAGAAAAGAAAAAAGAGCAATGAAGAAAAAATCAATTCAAATGCATACAAGTACCTGTAAGATACCATTCTGTAATTTGTTTTTTCAATAAAAACTGACTAGTAATCACCCACTCAAATTACCCACAACTGTCTAACTGCATAGACAAAGAACCATATAAAATCAAACACAGATAACAAAAACATAAATGAATAGTATCAAACAACAAAACAAAGAAATTTCTCAAACAAACAGGTCAAGTACAACACACAATCCACACACCAAACTCTACAAATTATACAATGATCAACACTATATATATAATAAGGATTGTTTGTTTCACAGCTTTTTCCAGGAGAGTTCCTGAGCTAGTTTTGGATGAACTTTAGAAAATTTTAACACATCCATATGATTTCAGTAGATAAAGTCGTATCAAATTCTCTATAGAAAGCTCTCAGTGAGCGCGAGATAAGGCCTAACCTAACCTGGTGAGATGTCAAAACACGATCCACTTACCTCCCTCCTGTGTCAACTCAAGGTGGGTGCACCTCTTGCGAAGAACAAAATGAAGTTGCCTCTCATTTCACAAAATCGATGTTATTTATTTTCATCAATCAATTTGTGAACCTTCATTTACGAAGCTCGATATGGCATCTTCCACCAATTCTTCAAAAACGGCTTCTCCAATGTCGACACCAACACTCTCAACATCGAATCGGAGGTCCATCCACGTTCCAATTTTTGCCATGTCTTTTCGCACAATTTGGTCCAACGTCCGAGGAGAAGCTTCCGGAAGAAGATCCCATTCGACTCCTTCCCATACCTCATGAATGAGATCTTTCCCTCTTGGAATTGGCCGAATGTTATGTTTTACAAATGATACCCACAAGGAGTAACCAAAATACCTCTCACAAACCTCCTTGAGAACTTCATTGGTACAATCAAAGAGGAGCTTTTGGTCATACCAAGAACGGTTTGAAAACAACTCTACTTCATCAAACAATGACGCGTCAAGAATTTCATCCGAAGAAAGCCACCTCAAGAGAAATTCTTCCCAATTCAAGTCAGATGCCAGAAGTATCGCTTCAACGTATTCAAATGCAGATTCCTCGTCGTCCAAACGAACGCTTACACAAATTTCTTGATTTGTAGCAGAAGAGAGCTGTTCTTCGAAATGGATCTGGAGTGGTTGAATCGGAGGCTCAACTGCACATTTTTGGGGCTCAACTCAGAACACAATAACAATGTGACATACACAAGAAATAAATATTGGATGTACATGGTTTTATACCAGGTTGAGATTTGGTGCTTGCGGGGCTGATGTCATCTTCCGTGAATATTGGCTCGAGCACAGAGACAGGACTGGGCCGCTCTGTTTTTTCATCAGCACCATTTGAATCTCCAACTTGCACGGTGATTGAAGAGCTGTGTGGGGATGTTAATGGAGAAGACAGTAATTGGTCCTGTTCAAATGAGTCCTGACAAAAAAGAACAAAAGAAGAAAATTGCAATAAGAGTGCGGTAAAAACATGAGGGGACAGAAACAATAAAACACAACTAGGGTCGGCATTGGCCTCACCTGGCTCAGCTCATGAAACTGGTGCCTAAGCCCACCTCTGGGCTAAGTCTGATGAGCTTTTTTGGTGGGCCAGGCTGATACGGGGACTAAAATCTTAGATCCAAGTCCCGTCCAATGGCTTGGCCCAGATGGGCAAGCCCAGCCTGCCCGAGATATGGGCTTGGCCCAGGTAAGAGCCTGACAGACCAGATTATGGGCCTTGGGGACAAACAATGACCCTTTAAAACACAATAAAACATAATAGTGATGCATAATAGTGGTTCTAAACATTTTCCACAATAGTTCCAATGCTTTTTAATCCAAGAGACTGTTCTTCTAAAATGCTTTGATACGAGTTATGTTTTCTCATGGAAACTCCTTGGTGAAAGGTAGGGAAACTGAAGACTTACAAAAGCACACCACTCAGCTTTAATGGATAGCAAACTATATTTATGAATGTAAGCATAACTTGTTTCATACTAAAAGGCATTTGAAAGCTTTGAAAATGACAAAATTCAAAACCATAATGACTGTTTGCACCACAGAAACACCATTGAGCGATAAGATTTTACCAATTTCAAGCATTGGGCAGATTCCTCTTCGTCACAAACTTCAGCAAGATCACCGTTTTGGTCATCTCCAACAACTGAAGAGCTACATTGTTCATCGGAAATGTCCAAGACTTTGCTCTCTTGCTGGACTAATACATCAGTTGTTTGTACAATCGCCACATCACCTGAACCATTTTTATGAACTGATAAATCAGTAGTCAACGCAAGGTTTAATAGACGGGTCGTGTTAATGCTTGCCCTTAGAGCACATGTTAAGAGGGCTTGAAAAGATTGTACATTCCTTGTTGCATAGCAAAATGTACAATCTTTTTGAACTTGTTAACATGTGCCTTAAGGGCACACGTTAACAAATCCTTGATAGAATACACATCGACGCAAGTTGAAGAATGGAGAAAACAATACCTTCAGAACTATTCTCAGGTCTCATAGAACACAAGGTTCCTTCCACTACGTTAGCATTATCAAGCTCATCCACAGCATCATCTGAATTTGAGTTACAAGGTTGAACTTTTTCTTCAGGATGGGCACTAATGCATGATTGACTATTTAAGTTTTGCCTCGAAGGACTTGGATGACTGACACGATTTTCTTGAAGCCGCACCGTGTCCTCATTGACCATGTGAAAATTGTTGTGAGAGCAAAATCTCTGCTGTGCTGTTACAAAACTGTGCCCGGGGCTGTAAATGGGAGAGAAGTTGAACTCAGGAAGAGAAAGAATCCTTCCCAATGTTTTTGGTAATTGCCTGCTTGAAAAATCCTCAATTTCATCTCCATCGTTCAGCATTTCCAAGAGATGTTTCTTTGCCTCGACGTAGATGTTCGATACCCTTTGCTCAGCATATTCAACAGTTCCATTTCCCATCCCTTTTCCGGTATCTTTTGACTTATTACTCTTGTCTTTGTTCTTGATACCAATGTTAGGTCTGGCAAATCTTTCATTATAGAAATGGTTTCTGTTTGGAGAATTCCATCCAACTTTGTCAGTATTTCCTGAGTATTGACGCTCATTAGGAAATCTATACATAACATCGTCGAAGGGACTCTATGCCGCTCCTTTCCCATAGCATTCTTTAACTTTCTTTTAATTTCAGTAAAAGAAAACTGGGAAGCAATTTTCTCGGTCTGCACTTTAGTTCCAAACCTGTAATCAGATTGCAATGATGGGCTAAGCTTTCTTTCAGTTTCGGAAATTTTCACACCCGCCGGTCCAGGCTTCAAAATGACAATTCTATTCGAAGTTTGACAATTTTCATTTCCCATTAATGAGATTTTTTCCTGAGACTTGCTCCGTCTCCTGAAGAAATTGTGCTGCTTACGAACAACAGATACATGCGGTTTTGAGTTATTTGGTGCCAATGAATTGGAAGTTCGGTCTTTCTCTAACTGAGCACCCTCCAAGTCTTCAATGTGCTTCATGAGCAGTGAGTTTGGACCCTTTAGGAGTTCCAAAATCAATTCTTTGTTCGATCTTGATGTCTGAAGTGCATCCATAAATTCTTTTGATTGATCAATTTTACCATCTTCTGTTGGATGCTTCCCATCTGTACTCCTCTGATCTAAAAACGCCTTAATTGCCTCTTTTAATTTTTCGCTAAACACAGAATAAGTCTGCTCAGTCTGCATGCCAAGATCAATGTTCGAGTCATGCTTTGCATGGCTAGTATTTTTCTGACGGATTTTTTGGCAGAGCTCGTTCACTACTACTTCCAGATCAAGATTTTTTGAAGATTTTTCCTCTGAAACATGATGACTAGAGTTTTCTGGTACCAGGTTTTCAACAGCATCAAACTCGCAACGTATATCACCAGAACTCTTGCTGGTTTTGCTTGTTCGCTTTCGGTTCTTTTTCACACGCAGAGGACGTTCTGAATCAGATTCTTTGGCTTCTGTGTCCACACTACTCACTGGCCTCTTCGGGTCTTGTTCGGTGAACATCTCTTCTTCCATAAGTTCCTTTACACTTGTCTTAGCAGCATCAGCTATCATAGTGGCTCTTTCTTCACCATCCTGAAACAATTTCAAAGCTAATCAATTCCACAAAAGCCATAATACCAAACCAAAATAAGCCTTATGTCCCAAACAAGTGGGATCGATTGCATGAATCCTTTTTTGCTATTTTACTCTATGGCTATATACTCGGTTAAATTAAATAAATTCAAATAATTTTTTACTACCACATCCCGTGTCAGTTTAAATTTTCCCTCGTGTAACATTTGCTGGTGATCATATCATTCTTCCTTACCGCTGCATTTATAGGTTTTCGTTGTACCTAACCAAACCATCTTAGTCTGTTCTGTTTTCTCTCAACATATATTTAATTGGTGTTACTCCTCCCATTTTATGAATATAGTCATTTTTTTAATTCTACTTTTCCTAATCTTACGATACATCCATCTAAGCATTCTCATCTCAATTACACTCATTCATTTCATAAAGAGATTTTTCTTAGCTCCCAACATTCCGTCCCATAAAGCATCCCTGGCCTTATAGATGTCATATAAAATTTTCCTCCTAATATTTTTGCTCAACAAAATGTCATGAAAGGCTAAGTTGACCGACGTTGCAAATCATCCCCTCAGACCCCTCCCTATCCCACATACTATCATTCTGATTTCCAAGTAAGGTTTGCATTACAATATGAATATAAGTTGTCAATACGTACATAAATTTCTTGAGCATTAATGTTGGAGTTTGACAGCATGTGCAGCTTAGACCTAGAGTATCCAGCACCTGTGGGAAAGGGAAAAGAAAAATAAAAAATTAGACATGAAAACCATTTGCAAAATACAAAAATTTGTGTGTCGTGTATCATTCCTACATATGCTTTTGGTGCCAACATTTTAACAAAACAGACATTTTTTCACCTAAAAGCGTGTTTTAAATTATGAATTATGGTTCCAAAAAAAAAAAAAGAAGCTACTTCTTTGACAGTTTTATTTGTGGGAAATGAAAGAATTTTGTATTTAAGTAACAACCAACAAGCATACTCCTCAACCTCCATGAGTCAAAATTCAGAAAGAAAACAATTGCAAGTCAAAAAAAAAAAATAAAGAAGAAGAAGAGAAAAAATGAAGGAACAAAAAGTCCTGTTGAATAAGAATACATAATCTGACACACGCATTCCCCAAAGACATTGTTCCTAGTTAAGTGCAGGAAATTTTCTAGAATCAGATTATTAAAAAATTCCATAAACATTAAAAGATTAATATTGTCTTGCTTGATATACACACACACTTATATGTATATATAAATTTCTTACCAACAACTGGTCTGCTTGGATGCCTTCTATCTGAAAGCAGCTTACGAGTTGATCGACCATTGCGAAAGTCAAACATACTAATGAAACCCCATATACAGCCTGCTTGATCTTTTTCATATCGCACGTGACGTCGTTGTGATCTCTTTGCCATAATGACCAAATTTTGACTCAGCACATTCTGTTCATCCAGATTTCCTTGCTGATACAGCCGTGAGAGACCTCATAAATGATAAACACAGATATACAAAACAACAACAACAACAACAACAACAAACAAACAAACAAACAAACAAACAAACAAAAACCACTAAAAAGGAAATTTTCATTTCCATGGAACAACTTAAAAATCAAATGTATGAAATTTTACAACCATATAGCACATGAAATTCCAATTCACTTCTGACAATATAACAAATTAGAACCACATATACTCTATTCCCCAACATAAAAAGAATTTTTTGAGATTTAACAATGTGGATGCAAGTAGAAGTTTTTATAGAACTGAGACATACACCCTGTTTGGCTTGGTTTTTTTTTTTTGATTGGCACCGGGGTGTCCAGATCAAAGCCCGACTAATCCCCAAGGGTGCACAAGCCCTCAGCAAGGAGTTTCCTGTTTGGTTTTGTCATAAAATTTGTTTTTCAAAAAAATAGAAACTAGTTCAATAAAAATAAACACCAAAAAGACATTTTTGAATTTTCACAAATTATTTCCACCCAGAAAAAGAAAAAAACATATGAAAATGATGAGTCTTTTTCATAATTTTCTACCAAATTAGTTTGTGGTTTTTTAAAAATTTTGTTAGAAAATAGATTTTGAAAACTAAATCAAATAGAGCAATAATCCTCTACTCTTGGAAGCCAAAAATAAAAACAGGCAGTCTATGCTGTTCATTGAGATTGCAAAGAGAGCTAATACAAATTTCTGATGCCAGTTATCTAGAAAATAACATATTAAAATCTAAAAGTAAAAATATTGAAAATTCAAATTAAAAAAGAAAAAGAAAAAAAGATCAGAGAATCTTGCCGCATTGGGGCTTTCAAAACAAGAAAATAGAGCATTATCGAACAATTTATAAGCACGAATAAATCATACACTAATGACTTCTACATCTTTATTATCATTTTGAGGGGACACCAATTATGCCTTAAAAATAGTGTGCTTGTTCCTTGAACCAAGTGATCATATTCATCATACATATAAACTAAGTTTCTAACACAGGCACTTCTATTAACACAAGTGCAGCACAAATTTTCTGGATCAGCAATGTCACAATGATGGTTATTCACATTTACAATTTAAATGCTAAGTAGAGAATATGCCAAGGAAATTCAGAATTATACAGCTAATTTGTTTTTCTTTGTGAAATGATTGAGTGACCGATAAAAATTGCAAAATAGGAAAGAAAGGCAGAAGAAATTACCTGAAAATCAGAACCCTTGAAATTGATTGGCCTCTGAGAAGATGGAATAAATTCCAATTTCAAATCCTCAATCTTTCCAACAGAGTCAAGCTCAGTGAACCAAAGTTTTCTTGGGTTGGCAAGGGATCAAAGCTTTCTTTTCTAACTTTTCATCCACAAGCCTTAACAAGTGCCTTAAATTCTCCACAAAAACAGCAAATTACAGGTATGGTAGTCTGATCTTCGCTTAGACCAAAAGATCAATTAAAACCAAGTATATTCACTCTAAACTTCCAAGATTTTGATTGGTTCATAGTTCAGTTATTCACCAATCAAACCTCAATTTACCAAATTAAATCAACAATCAAACTTATTGTTGAAATTTTGATCAAAATCTTAGAAGTCATCCAAACTTGCTTTACAGGCTGTTAAACTCACATCCCAAAAACATTGAATCAACCCAAAACCTCACTTTCTCCACCCTACATTCATCAATTTCACCTACAACTTTTGACCATTACTGACTCAAGAAATTTCCTTCAAATGTCAAATCTTCATCCTCAAACTATCTATTAATTACAATCCAAGCCTGGAATCACCAAATACACAGTGATGATGCCCCAATTGTTATGAAACACTGATCTCCAATTTGCTTTCTGGGTGTTTTCAACAACAAAAAGGAAACAGACCCAAATGGTTGAAACACCAAGTGAGAATTTACAGACCCAACAAACTCAAGCTTTGTGAAATACCCAAATCAAAATTCTGAACAGTCCAAGCATCTCATCACAAACCCAGGAGAAAAATTAAAGAAAGAAAATATGTCAACATAGAAAATATTTTCTCAGTGGGTATCTAAGAAAACAAAAGCTTTACAGAACCTGAAATACCCAAAACCATCACACACCAAAGGAAAAAAATCTGATATTTTTTTGAAGGGCTTTGTCGGCAATCTTCACCGACCAAAAAGAGAGAGACCCAGAAGGCTAAAACACCGACCCACGCATATACAATGATAGAGGTTAGGTTATGGGGCAGCCATTAAAGACAGGAAAGTGAAGGAACAGAGGAGAGAGGAGAGAGGAGAGTGATGAAGAAGATGAAGAAAAGGAAAGGTTGGAAAGTGGAATTGTGAGAAAGCTTTGGGATGGTCATGCTTATGCCTACTGATGGTGTGAAGAGAAGAATTGGTGGGTCCGTCAACAGAACTTTCCATTGAAGAAAAAAAGTTTGGGGGTTTTCCATTTTCCCTCCTACGGTTCCACGTTCAACCATCATCAGTACACACCACCTCTCTCTCTCTTCTCTAGATGATTATTTCAACAGAAAACGTATTGTATGAGCGTTGATAATTACACATGAGACAAACAGCGTGAGAGCGAGAGAGAGAGAGAGAGAGTGGCAGATAAACCTTTTATGAGGGTGGAAGTGGAAGAAAAAAGGGAAAGGAAGGATAGAGCTGTAAATATGACATTTATAGAGGCATAAAGGAATGGGAATAGGGCTGTTATTTATCGCTACTTTGGCCAAGTTTGACATTTTTAAAAAAATTTAAAAAGTCAAAAAGTCACTATTCTATTTAAGTCACATCATTTTATTTTGGGAAAATTACCATGTAGTCCTATGTAGGAGATCTATTTCCCTTCTAATCCCAATTTATTTTTAATAGATTAATAAGTCCACAGTTTTTAAAATTTTATACCAAGAGGTCCCGTTTTTTATGTTTATATTTTTAAAAGATCAGATACCCTTTTGTTTTGAGATCTATATATACGTGAGAAATCAAATTTTTGTCGCGTGGAAAAAGGAAATCAAATCTTCGCCTCGCGATCTCGATTGCTTACGTTGTGGCGATCTCATTGTCAGGTGTGGTCGATCTGTTTGTCTTTGTGAGGTTGATCTGGTCAGGCGATCTGAATCTCGTGTCTGTGTTTTATCTCACAGACGTTGTCTCTCTCTCTCTCTCTGGTGATAGATATATGTATGTGTATGTATGTATGTGTCGATATCGTGAGACATACATATATATATATATATATATATACGTGTGTGTGTATGTAGTTTGTATTTGTTGATACATATATGTATGTATATATAGATAAGCAAATTTGTGGTATGTGGTTTGTGTTTGGAAATTTTGTTTGTTTGATTTTGATTTTGTTGATTTTGCTTGTCGATAGTGTAATGTATTTTGAAGTTGTGTTTTGGAATTGTGAATTGTGCAGTGTTGGTATTGATATGTTGTAAATCAGATATTTTTGCAGTTTGGATTAGGTGAACATTTGTTTGTTGGTTTGTGCTTTTGTAGGATGGAGGTGTGTTTCATGTTAATGTGCAAATACAGTGATTGTTGTGCTGCTATCAAGATTAGTGAGTGATGTAGTTATGATGAAGTTGTTGAGAAAATATGTGGGAAGTTCAAGGAGTTGAGTGTTGGTAACTTTTGTTTGTTTTTCTCGGTTCCTGGATATTCTAATTGTATTGTTGAATGTGATGATGATTTGGGGAATATGCTGTCAATGGTAGGTGGTAGTGGTTGTCATGTTGTTGATGTTATTGTGGGGGATAAGAGAGTTGTGGAGTTTGATGATGGTAATTCATGTAAGATTGGTTCTGTAACTTGTGAGAGTTCTTTTGTGAATGATTGTGATGATGTTGGTGGGTTGTTGCGTAGTTTTTATCGAGAACCGAGAGAGTTTTGTTGTCTCGCTAGTTGGAAGGGGATTATACATAGTGTTGGTCAAGAATTTGAAGGTGGAGTCTGGCATTCCGTATTGCATTAGCTAAGTATGCGATTGAGTGTGGTTTTGCAATGAATTATTTGAAGAAACGATGCAACAAGGGTAGCTTCTTGAGTGTGTGATGAAGTCGTCCACGGGTTGTAAATGGTTTGTGCATGGAAGGGTGTTGATGGATTCGGTGTTTTTATAATGAAGTTGGATAATGTGCATAGTTGTGGGGTTATGGCTCGTAGATCTTGTAGCAAAATGGTTGGTTCTAGACTTGTGTCCGATATTGTGCAAAATGATATTAGTGATAATCCGCTTGACTCGCCCTATTGAAGTTAAAAAAGTTGAAGAAGCAATACGGTATAGATGTTTCTTATCGGGTTGCATGGTTAGGAGTTGACAAGGCAAGAGGTGGGTTGTTTGGTGATTTTGTAACTTCTTTTGACCAACCGATGGTACCTTGAGACGCTTATGAGAACGAATCCGGAAGTGTGTTTGAATTAGATGTGGATGAAAGTAGTGGGTGTTTTGAAGGTTGTTTGTGGCGTTTCATGGATGTTTGTATGGCTTTCAATTTTGTCGTCCGTTGTTGTTTGTTGATGGTACATTTTTGAAGGCGTTACAAGGGCATTTGCTTGCGGCAACATCAAAGGATGGTAATCAAGGTATGTATTTATTTGCGTTAGTATAGGTTTTGTTTGTCGGTGTGTTTTTGTATTGTGAGTCTGCTAAGTTTTGCGGTTTCATGTGATTTTGTTTGGTCTGTTTCCTTTGGCTTTTGCGATTGTTGTGAAAATCAAGATAATTGGATGTGGTTCTTAAGTCGGTTGTTAAAGTTTGTTGGTTGGTAGGAGATTGACTTTGTGTCGGACCGTCAACATGGATTGCTAGACGCTCTTTCGGTGGTTTTCCCAATGCACATCATGCTTATTGCTTGAATCATTTGAAGAAATTTGATTGACAAATTGGTGGGACTTCGTACTACCTATAAGTCGTGTTTGATGAAAATATTAGTTAAATGTGCTTATCATAGCGGTTGCTTCTTTCCAACATTATATGGAGAAATTGAGGCGTATTCTTTGGGAATGGTAGAGTTGATAGTATGTTGGATGGTTTGCAAAATGATAAGTGGGCCAATGCATTTTTTAGAGGAAACGATATGGTGAGATGTCATCTAATCTTTGGAGTCTTACAATAATTGGATTGGCGGGGCCGTGAGTTGCCTATTACTTGTATGGTTGATATGATTAGGGTTCAAATCATGACTCAATTGTCGATAGAAGAGTGAATCTAGAAGATGGACTACGAAATTGTGTCCATTAAGGGAAAAGAAGTTGGTGGAGTCTTTGGAGCTAGCTAAGTCTTGGGATGTGATTGTTGCTAGTGATACTGTGCTTGAGGTTCATTCTTCTATTTCTTTTTATGTTGATATTGGTAGACAGACTTGTTCTTGCCATGAATGGCAATTGAATGGTTTTCCTTGTTGTCATGCCGTGCATGCTTTGCGTAGTAGTGGTAGAGATGTGTATGGTTTCATTGATCCTTTTTTTCATGTAGATTGTTTTAGAGAGTCATACAAGGAATCTGTTTATCCAGTGCCTTCAAGTGAGAGATTTGGCTTTGATGGTGCGATGGTTCGGTTATCAAACCTCCTATAACGAAGCGACTGAGGCGGAACAAGAAGAAGAGGATACCTTCTAGGGGTGAGAATGTGAAACAAATCAAGTGCGGATGTGCTTGAAATATGGGAATCACAATAAGAAGGCGTGCAAAATTTGCTATTTGAGGCGAATCTATTCTTTGCGATTTGTATTTGAATTTGAGGAATTTATGATAATAAAAAATGGGATACTTGTTAGTATGGAAGTAATGAATAAAGTTGATGTGTTCTTTACTTATTGAAGTTGTTTTGTAACAGTTTGGTTTTGTTTTTTATTTTGATGGAATGCAGAGAAGGTTGTTTAAAATTTGTTACTGAAACTGTATAATATGGAAATGCAGTTCATATGTCATAGCGACAAAACTGTATAATTTTGCAGTTTGAAGAATTATTGGAAACAAGTGATGAAGCGCAAAATTTTGCAGTTTGAAGAATTAGTAGAAACAACCTTTACTGTATGAAAATATATGCAACCAGAAACAAGTAGACAAACAATCAGACGAACAACCACAATAATTATAACAAGAAGAAGAGCAACAACAAGATCAATCATTTTCACCATAACCATAATAACCATAAAAAGATCATTCCCAAATGTATATAAAGTACTTGTCACATGTTAAAAAGAAATAAAAAAAAAAAAAAAAGGTATAAAGATATGTTCCATTGAATATTTGTGTTGTCAAGAAGTTTGTTCATTGTTTCTATGGTTTGGTATGTTTTGTCAAGATTTTGTAGTGCTCGAGTTTCGGGATCGGTTACGATCATTGAGAATTGTTGATGATTTGTGCTCGAAATTTGACCCACTCGGTTGGGCGAAGTTTTTACAACGAGTTGCGAGTTGAGATATTGGTTGATGACATTGCGAGCGGCGATTGCACAATCATTCTGCGGTGTTTGAGATGAAGTTAATTAGTTAGGTGAAACTAAAATTTAGCATATTGGAAGATTAGTTTATGGATTTTGTATCTTCTGAGTGTCGGGTTTGTTGTGGGCATTCCTCAATTGATTCAATTTACATCTCGCACTCTTGAGATGAAAGCATGTTTCACGATTCTTTGAGTAATGCTTTATTCCATCTCGCTTGATGTTGTTGCTACAAAATAGTTAGTTGGTGTTTTTGTTAGTTATAGTGATGAGTTGAGATTTTTGTAAAGGAATGGGCCGAGTATGAAATTTTATTTTAACTTACAATTTGCTTTGCAATTTCAAAGTGCTTGTTGTGGCAACCTTTTCTTTGGTCTCAAAGAGTCATAGTGTTTCCATATTCCATCGGCATTGTCAAAGACCACGATTGTCCAATGGTTGTCGTGGTTGATTGGGAAGTGGATGTATCTGCTTTTCATTATACGGAAAATGGTTGTCCATCGCTTTTCTCTGAGTGCTTGATCTTGGTTTTGTAGTGGAGCATAAGTTATATATATGTTTGAAATATGTTATAAAACTATGTAATAATTCATGTTGAGAAAGTAGAAAATTTTGCGGTTGTAAGGTATATTAAGTTTTGCTTACGTTGATCGGTGTTGAAAGCGTAAGATCTTCTGCATATGGATTGCTTGCAAAGACAAGATCGTTTTCTCAAATTCTTCAATTGTTGGTTGGAGTTCCAATTGCTTTTACGAGAAGGCATCAATCACGAAACACGTTATATATGAGAATGTGTTAGGTTTGTGGAATAGGTTATTGAATTTGTGGTAAACCGTAAAATTTTGCGATTAGAGACCTACATTGCCATATAAGGGTTCCTGTTGGTCAATCTGCATATATCTGAAAAGTATCTGATTTTCATCTTATTTGCCGGACGGACACAAGCACTTGATTGTGTGTTGTTGATGAGTTGAATTTGGTCTTGGTCTTTTTGGATAGGCTATGCCAAACCTTGTTTGTTTTGCGGCATGAAATGGCGAGTGGCTTGTTTGGGATTGATTCTTCCGAAATCATCATCACTTTCCAATTCTTGAATTTTTTGTGTTCTTTCTGTTGTTTTGCTTCATGAGCACCTTCTTTTTTTGTTGTCATTCTCCTTCTCTTTTCTTCATCTGTACCTGTGGTGGTTTGGGTACATCGGTTGATTTGTGTCTTTTTGTTGCATCTTCTTTGGGTTTGGTGATTGGTTGGTATTCAAAATCTGGATCATGTGCTTGTTTTCTTGATTTTTGTTTTAGTCTCTTGACCATGGATCTTTGTTGGGGAGTGGCGGTTTTTGGTGGACATGTCCTTCAATTGATCTTCTTTTTTTGCAATTGACCATGAATTTTTGTTCCATTTCTTGCATTTGTGCTCTCATGGCTGATATGAGCTTGTCCTTTTCATCCTCTTTTGTTGGTGTTTCTGGTTGGTCATGACCTATAAAAATGTTGGATTGTGTTTTGGTTAGTTTAATGAAATTTTGCAGTATGCTTTAGTATTAGACAATGGTTTACCTTGTGCATGAAATATGTGAGATTTGTCTTGCAGTTCTTCTTGTTGGGTTGTCGGTTCTTGTTCATTGACTGCTTCTTGTTGGTCTTCTTCTTCATCAAGGTCTTTTTGTTGATCACCTTTTGTTTGTTGTCTTTTTTCTTCTTCTTGTTCTTCTTCTTGTTCTTCTTCTTCTTCTTCTTCTTCTTCTTCAGTTTCGGCTTCTTCTTCTTCTTCAGTTTCTTC
This sequence comes from Camellia lanceoleosa, assembly GCA_025200525.1. Lineage (NCBI taxonomy): Eukaryota > Viridiplantae > Streptophyta > Magnoliopsida > Ericales > Theaceae > Camellia > Camellia lanceoleosa. Next base: position 99,456,125 of record CM045763.1, on the reverse strand, counting down.
TTCATCAGTTTCTTCTTCATCAGTCACTAGATTTTTTTCATCATCACTGTTTTCTTCTTGTTCAGCACTTTCTGGTTGTTGTTGTTGTTTTTGCTTTCTTTTCTTTTTTTTTGTTGTGCTTCTTGTTCTGATTCTGATGTTGATTCTGAATGATGTTCTTCTTCAAGAAAGTCATCCTCATCACTGTCTACAAGTCTTTCTTTTTTTGTTGCTTTTGTTTTCCTCTTTCGCTTATTGTCCTTTTTGTGGTCATTTTTCTTTGAAGAGTTTGTTGATGTGGTTTGATTGATATGCAATAACTGTATTTCTTGTTCAGTTGGGGTTAAAGCACTTTGGTTATCCTGCATTGGAACAATGTGGCATATATCGATATCTTGTAAATTTGGTGATTTCATAAGATGAGTTGTCTTTGAGTAATGTGGGTTAAGTGTCGAAATATGTTTTTTGAACCGAACAATTTCTGATTTCATGACATGAGTGATGTGAAATAAGTGTGTGCTTTGAAACTGATAATTTTCATGATTTCACAATATGATTTGTACTATGTTAGTATAGAGGAGTTTGCATACCTTTTCAAAGTGAGCAAGGCTGATGTGTTTCCACTTGGAGTACATTCTGCCAAGGTTCCATTTCATAAACCTTGGGAAGACTTGTTTGTTGGATGGTCGGAGGAGTTTACTGTGCTCACAGTACCAGTACTGTAAAAAAAAAAAAAAAAATTGAAATATGTTAGATAGTTAGAAATAGGTGGATGTCTGATATTTTTGTGTGAAGTAGTTGAGTAATGTGTTTACCAAGAGTAACATCACGCATCCAGTGACACGCCTTGGGTTGTTGTTTGCATTTGCCATTGAATTCATGAGTGTGTCTTTGATTGCCTCAACCCAATTGTACTTCTTGATGTTGTTGAGATTGTCAACATATTTGAGGAAACTCAACTCAGTGTATGGCTTGTTGTGGGCATGAGAAGTTTCAAGCACAAGTAAAGGGTGATTACCCTTGCAAGATCTTGATGATCATTGGTTGATTTTCCTTTTTTTGTTTGTTGAAACATGTTGGTCAAAGACTTGCCATCCAGTCTCTTTATTGATTTGCATCTTCTTTTGTAAAATGGAAGCTCAAAATCCTTTGGTGTTGCATAGGATTTGGTGGTGATGCTGTCTTCTCCACAGTCGATACCAAAAATGATCTTCACATCACTGTGTCTGAGTTTCATTTCCTTTTTGCCAAGTACAAATGCTCTTTTTCTTTTGTTGTAGAGTTTTGTCATTTACGCTACAATGGAATTGTAGCATCTGCACCAAGGCCTTGGTTGTGTTGAGGAGAGCATTTATTAGGTGCCAAAAGGGGTTTTTGGAGCTCTGTCTGTTGGGGTTTTGTGAATTTGACCCCTTCAACAGTTTGATTCTTGTTAGATGTTGGAGCGATAATTAAATTGTTGGACTCTCTTCTTGAGGGCTCTGGTTTTTTTCTTTTGATGGCTTGGTTTTTGTTTTGGGAGTTGATTGGCTTTCTTGGAGCTTTCTTCTTTTTGGTCGGAGGAGCTTCTTGTTTTTTGTTGGCTTTCTTTTGTTTGTTTTTGTTGTGGTTGGAGGTGTGGTTGGTGTTTGTTGTGTGGGTGGGGTTTGTGGTGTAGTTCTTGGGCTTTTTCTTGTTGGTGGTGTGGTTGTTTTGTGGGTTTTTGGTGGGTCTGTTGGGTTTGGTTGTTTTTGGGTGTGGTGGTTTGGTTTTTTGTGGAAGGGAGATGGTGGTGGCATTTAATGGATCTGAGATGGATTTTCAAAAGGTGAGATGGTTAAATCCTGATTGGATTTGTGGGCGTATGGGTTTGTTTCTTCCAATATCTTCCAACAATTTGTTTACGAAAAAATAAGCGGCAATAGGTATGAGTAATATAGTGACAAAAGCGTATAATTTTGAAGTTTAATATCGATTTCACATGATGTTATATGTATTTTGTTAGTATGATTCTGGCTATAATTTGTGATTTGATTTGCACTTTATAATAAGTTATATACTTGTTTTGAGTAGTGGTTAAACCGTGTAATTTTGCGATTTCATTTGCTTTTGAATAAATTTAGATATGTTACTTGTGTAGTGATGGAATGAAACACTATGATGTTGCGCTTTTATAAACAGTATGAACAATAATGTGAGCATTGTATTTTGTAAAAAGCAAAAATAACAACGAGAAGATAAAAATTCAAAAATAAGAATAAGAAGCTAACATTGAACAACAAGAACGAGAATAAGGTGTTGAATGTGTAGAAGCGAGATTTATGTGTAAAAGCAGTGTTTAGAATGTTGAAAAACAGGAGAAGAATGTTTGAAAGCAGGGGATTATATATAAAATAGGGTTTATACATTTGGAAGTATGTAAAATGTGTATATACGAAATATGAAAGAATGATGTGCAAATGTGAATGAAAAATAATGAAAGGTGAAGAGAGATGTTACTTTTTCCCCATTTTTGTGAGTGAAGCCGGGAACTATGAAATCTCTTGAGTGGTGATGGTTCTTCGTGTTGTTGAGGGTCGCCGATTGGAGAATATGAACGGCTTGGTGTTGTGTTGAAGATGAACGGTTTGGTTTTGTGGTTATGGTAGGGTTTCAGAGGGAATGAAATAAGAACGGAGGAGATGGAGGGTTGAGAATGCGATTTCGGCGGAGTGTCTTGATCGGTGAGATGATGATGAAGATGAACAGTTCGTTTACGGTTAGGGTTAGGGTTTCTGAGGCGATGGAGTTGAACGGAAGAGAGATGGAGGACTGAGGAGTCGATTTCGAACGGCGGAGACGTGACAGTGTAGTGATCAGTCTAAGATGTTTGGGACGTGGGTGATGGCTGCGCGCGTGTAAATTGGATGATGTATTGTGGGTATTTTCGTCTTATTGTTAATTTGAGGACTTAATGGAGTAGTAAAATTGTTTTGGGCTTAAATGGGGTAGGATATGTTGGGCTTGGACCTTTGGGTCAGTTCCCCATTTATTTAAGTCACATCACATCTCTAACACATCACTTCAAACCCAACCCAAATATAACCCATATTTCATAAAAAATCAAAAAGTGCACTTATTTAGTCTTCCCAAATTTTTTGGATTTTCATTCTTTCATTTTTTTTTTAATTTCTAAATTTGTCTAAAGATAAAATTTCATTTATACTCTTATCTCTAACTCTCTAACTTTAATTTTTCAAATCCTAACCCAAATTTCATCACTTTCGGTAGCACTCTCTTCTTTTATCACCGTATCGCTGCTATCACAATCCACTACCATTGCCATTACCGCCAAAACGCTAACCCTAGATCTCGTGTCCCCTCTCTCAATTCGCCATCACCAGTAGAGATTGTGAGAGAGAAAGAGAGTCGCGAATAAAAAGAAAAAGACGAAGAGAAAGAGAGATCACGAGTTTAGTGGAGGAGATCGAACCCTCTTTTTATCTCTCTCTCTCTCCTCTCTGTCCCTATCTTCTTTCTAGATCTAGTTTATGACGGCGAGAGGCGATGGACTAGTAGAGATGATGACGTAGCTAGGTTGCGATGGAGCATGTGACACATGAGAGAGAAGAAATGAGAGAGAAAGAGGCGAGGGCAACTGAAAGAAGAAAAATGGCGACTGTGGAGGTCATCGTTGGAGAAGGGGGTCATTCAAGGTGGTAGAAGTAAGAAGAGAAGAAGAAGAGAAGATGAAGAATAGGAAAGAAGAAGGCGGTGAGAGGCGGTCGATTGGCTATCGACGGTGGTTGCTGGAGTTTGTGAGATGGGATTAAGGTTTGGGTTTGGGTTTGGGTTTGGGATTGGGATTTGAGATTTGGGATAGAGTTGGTATTAAGGTCAGGGTTCAAAGAGAAAATTGGGGGATTCATTTTGTTGGATGGGGGTTTAAAAAAATAGAGGGTCAAAGTAAAAAGGTCAGGGGTAAATAGTATCTCTTGAATGAAAATTATATTCGCACACCATATTTTATTATAGTACATATTATTTGTGCTGTTCAGATATAAACTTTCGAACAAAAACAAAATGTTTGAATATCAATTTCTGAATAAAAATTAATTGTTCGAATAAAATTTTTTGTTCAATAGTTGATATCCAAACATTTATATTTTGTTCAAAAATTGATATTTAAACGACACAAATGATGTGTATTAACTCATAAAGAAAGGATCTTCCATTTTCGCACACTAATTTTTTTTTAAATGTACATATTTTTCTGAGTGCATATAGCTACAAATTCAATCCTTTTTTTCTTCTCTATATACATATTTATATATAAAAAAAATAATGAGTTATACTAAACGTCTCTGTAATTTAGGGTTTGTGTTATTTTAGTCTCTAACCTTTCAATTATGATACATTTGATCATGAATTTTGAATCTTATCTAAATAAAGACAATTGAAGGCACTGTTCCTCTATTTCAAGAGCAAAGTCGTCAATTTGATAAAATATAAACTAATTTGATAAAAATAAATGCCAAAAAATTATTTTTAAATTTATTTCTACTCTCCAAAAATAAAATTATATAAAAATGATAAATCTTTTATATTTTTATTTTTTAAATTTTTTTACCAAATTAATTTTTAGTATGTGTTTGGATGATTATCATGCAATAGGTGGTTGTTTTTATTGATATTTTTGGATGGTTATCATGTAATAGATGGTTATATTTGTTGTTAACAGATATTTTTGGATGGTTATCGTGTAATGAATGGTTATTAGGCTTTTAATGTATAATCGATATGCTTAATATATGAAACATTTTTACTTTGGATTTTTTGATTTAATGGATTAGTTTAATAATGATATCAAAATTGTCGCCATGTTTGACTTTTGAAAAACTAAAACTAATTTAACAAAAATAAATATAAAAAAAAAATATTTTAATAAATTATTTCTACCCTCAAAAAAAATAAAATTATATAAAAATGACGTGTTTTTAATTTTTTCTCACCAATTTATTTTTAGTTTCTTAAAATAGATTCTGAAAATCAAACAAAATAAAACTTTATAACCAAATATGTTCCAACATTATTCATTAAAAAAGAGGCCATTATATTTCAAACAATACAAGTTAATCAATACAAAATAAGTTGTATGACGACTTTCCCCTTCAAATGGAGTAACAATATTTTCAATTGTCTTTATTTGGAACGAGATTTAAAATTCAAGATCAAATGTATTATAATTGAAAGGTTAGGAACTAAAACACAAATCTCAAACTATAGAGACTGTTAATATAATTCGCAAAAAAAAAATATTCCCTCCCTCCCAAATATTAGTCATTTATTCTATTTTTTATTGTCTTAAAATATTAATCCATTTAAAAAAATCAATGACTAAAATAATATGAATTTTATGTTTTACCATTCTTTTAAATTCATTAACAATTCAAAAAGTACAATTATGACAATTGATATTCTCAAAAAAAAATATAATATTAAAAGATAATTTTGAAAAATTATTATTTTTAAAGTGTAATAATTATACTATTAAAAAAATTTAAATTTCTCAAAAAAAAACTATTATTTTGAGATAAAAAAAATATTTTTATTTTCATTCTCAAAATCTTGATCCTCAACCAATCACCTCCGTCACGAGTGGCAGAGACACATGCTGGCCGAGGGTTACGTGTCTTCCTGAATTTTTTTTTAAAATATTTTTTTATACATATATATATAAATAAAATTTTAAACAAAAATAATATTTAGAATAAAATATCAAAGACATTTTTAAATTTATGAAAATAATAGTGATTGTTTAATTGAAAATGAAGTGACTACAACAGATTATATTTTCATGTAGGGTGAATTACACTAAGGCCATGTTTGATTGGGGGTTTGGGAGGGTGGATTAGATTAGCAATCCGTGGGACCCACCAAACCCTTGTTTGGATGCAACACAATGTGATAGGATTAGTAGTGAAGGGGGCTTAGTAATCCCCCTCCATAAGGGGATTAGCTTGGGTGAATTTTAGGTGGGATTAGGAAAATAGTGAAGGGATTGAGTCTATTTTATATAAAAAAATTATTATTTTAATTTTATTTTTTTTACCAAGTGCTCTTATTTGTTTTAATATTTGTTTTAATTTTTTTAATATAGAAATAATTTATTTATTTATTTATTTTATATAAAAATAATTTAACAATCCCATCACTAATCATCTCTTACACTATCATCAAAACAAACACACTTTTACTTAATCCCCTCACTAACAATCCACACATTAACAATCTCTTCACTAACAATCATCTCACTAATAATCCCATCCAACCTAATCTGCCAAACAAACGTGGCCTAATAATCCCTATAGTTTGGGACTTGTGTCACTTTGGTACTTTGGTTCCTGACTTTTCAATTGTGACACATTTGACCTTAAATTTTGAATCTTATTTTAAATAAGGACAATTGAAGATATCATTAGATTTTTCAAGGCTAAAATCGTTAATTTGATAAAATACAAACTAATTTGACAAAAATAAATATCAAACAAATATTTTTGAATTTTTAAAAATTATTTCTACCTACTAAAAATAAAATTACGTAAAATTGATAAATCTTTTAGACATTTATTTATTTTTTTTACCAAATTAATTTTTATTATGTGTTTGGATATTTTTTTGACATTTATTTTTGTCAAATTAGTTTATATTTTATTAAATTGACTATTTTGCCCTTGAAATTAAACAATGGTATCTTCAATTGTCCTTATTTGAAACAAGATTCAAAATTCAAGGTCAAATGTGTCACAATTGAAAAGTCAGGGACCAAAGTGACACGAGTCTCAAACTATAAAGACTATTTGTGTAATTTGCCCTTTTATGTATGAAAATTTCGTGAAAAAATCTCAATATAAATGTAATATTCATAATTATTAATATGCAAATTAATTAATCTCAATATATATATGTAAAAATTACTAGAGTGTTAGTTATATTTGCATGTAGAGTTCATCCTTCATATGTTTCTTTATTATTGGTTGGTGATATCATATGTCAATAATAACGTGATATCACTATTATATGAAATTTCTATTCAAATTTTGTAAAAATTTGATTTATCTTACCATTATATAATTTATTTTAACACTTAAATATATGACTTTTTTAATATTGTCCATGATACACTAGTTACACGTAATACTTTCTTTTCGATTTTAATCGAAATTAATTATAAAATTTTATGTGAAATACTTTTGTAATAATTTAATATTAATTTAAAAATTATTATTATCTTCTTATTATTAATTGTGAGAAAAAAAAATTATAATTATAATCAATAAATATCCTTTTTAATTTAATTTTTTTTTTTTGACTTCGCCGCTGTCCGTCACCACGAGCCTTCTCCTTTGATTATGCCAACCCATTCTCCACTTTTACCTACGACTGTTAACCAACCCCTTTCCTTCTATGGATGGTTGTACGAGAGAGAGAAGGACTAATTGTAAAATTATAATTAAAAGATTTGACAATTGAAGTACAAAAAGAAGATGGGTAGATAGAAGTTCCAACACATAAAACTCCATCTAAATCACTATTTTTAGGGTTAATGGCATCTTACTTCTATAATTTTACAAAAATTACCCTTTGTCCCTTGTATAGAAAAACTTTTAGTTTGCTCTTTATACCCTATAAAATAAATTTTAATATTTTGGCACCCAACAATTGTGTAGAAGTTATACTTTGCACCTTGAGTTTTGACTATATTGTTCAATAATTTAAAAAAATTAAGAGTGAAAATTGTAGTATATAAAATTATAGGGTGCATAGTTCAAAATTTTACTTTACAAGGAGCAAAGTATGCCTTTTCTTTCCTCGTACAAGAAAGAAAAAAAAAAAAGGCTAAGAACTTAAAAACAATTCCAACCATATTAGTGATTTTTTTTTTTTTTTTTTTTTTTTTTTTTTTGGGTTACATTGGTAACAAAACAACAAGGGACTAAGCCCCATTTCCTAGCTAATTCTATTATATCTGCAACAAGCAAAATTCTAATTTTAACTGGTGATTCATTCACGACCATCGTATCTTCAGATTATTCAGCTCCACACTTTGCCGATGCATCAATGCAACGATTTTCCAAACATGTTGTTGGATAGTACATTGGCATCCTCCAGCCATATTAGCTAAGAACGTTTCTTTCAACTCTGTTATATTAGGTATAACAATGATACATATATCGATATTATCAAATTTATATTATAATAATGAGAATTATACAATTAGATTAGTGAAAGAAAAAAAATATTCATATAATCTCATTTATAATATTTGTGAACGATGTCACTGTTTCGCTCAGTATTTACTCTATATAAAAAGTTTGGGTGTGTTTGGTAATATTTACGTTTTCAGTTTATATTTATAAAAATTTTATAAACTGGTTTTTGTTTATTTTTTGTTTATTTTTAGAAAAACATAAATTACAAACGCGTTTGGTAATTGACAAAATGTTTAAAAAATTTTAAAAATATAAAAAGAAAAAGAAAAGGCAAGTGGTGGAAGGCGGTGGTGGTGGTGGTGGTGGTGGTGGTGTGGTGGGTGGTGGTGGGTGGGTGGTGGTGTGGTGGCAGTGGGTGGTGGTGGCGGTGGTGGTGGTGTGGTGGGTGGTGGTTGGCGGATGGCGGGTGTGGGCGGGTGGTGGCGGTGGTGGTGGTGGTGGGTGGTGGTGGTGGTGGTGGGTGGTGGATGGTGGGTGGTAGTGGTGGTGGTGGTGTGGGTGGTGGTGGTGGCGGTAAGTGGGTGAGTGGGTGGTGGTGGGTGGATGTGGTGGTGGTGGGTGGGTGGGTGGTGGGTGGTGGTGGTGGTGGTGGTAGTGGGTGGTGAGTGGTGGTGGTGGTGGAAGAATCGTGGGTGGTGGTGGTAGTGGTGGTGGTGGTGGGTGGGTGACGGTGGCGAGTGGTGGTGGTGGTGGTAGCGGGTGGTGGTGGCAGATAGGTGGCGGATAGCGGGTGATGGTTAGTGGGTGGTGGTGGTGGTGGCAGGTGGGTAGCGGATGGTAGGTGGTGGTGGGTGGTGGCTAGTGGTGGTGGTGGCGGGTAGGTGGCGGTGAGGTGATGGGTGGGTGGTGGTGGTGGTGGTGGGTGGTGGTGGCAGTGGGTGGTGGTGGGTGGCGGTGGCATGTGTGTGGCGGATGGTGGGTGGTAGCGAGTGGGTGATGACGGGTGGTGGGTGGCGGTGACAGGTGTGTGGCGGATGGTGGGTGGCGAGTGGTGGGTGGGTGCAGTGGGTGGTGGTGGTGGGTGGTGGAAGGTAAGTGGGGGGTGATGGTGGGTGGGTGGGTGGTGGTGGTGGTGGCAGTGAGTGGTGGTGGTGGTGGTGGCCAGGTGGTGGGTGTGGTGGGTGGCGGATGGTGGGTGAGTAGTGGAGTGGTGATGGTGGGTTGGTGGGTGGTGGCGGTGGTGGTGGGTGTGGTGGCGGTGGCGGGTGGTGGAGGGTAAGTGGCGGGTGATGGTGGTGGTGGTGGGTGGGTGGTGGCCGGTGGTGAGTGGGTGGTGGTGGTGGTGGTGTGTGCAATGAGGTGGGTTGTGGTGGCGAATGGGTGGCAAGTGGGTGGTGGTTGATAGGGGTGGTGGGTGGTGGTGGTGCGTGGGGGGTGGTGGGTGGTGGTGGCGGAAGACGGTGGTGGTGGGTGGTGGTTAGTGTTGGGTGGTAAAAAAAAAAAAAAAAACTGAAAACTCAAAACGGAAACACATTTTTTGTGTTTTCATTTTTTGGCCAAATTTATAAACTGAGACTACTGATTTATAAATCAAAAATTTTACCAAATAAGTTTTTATTTGAGTTTTTAAAATTTTTGTAAATATAAACAGAAAACTGAAAACGTAAGTATTACCAAACGGCACCTTTGAGTTTGTCTATAGACACAACTTAGAAGCACTACATTTATCACTTCTTAACAATATTTAAGCCGTCTATCTAAGAAAAAAAAAAAAAAAAACAATTAAGTTGTGGCAACACCAAATAAGGGGTTGAGCTATTAACATTGTCATTAGGGAATAAAAAAAATACAATTTATGGCTCTTTGCACAATATAATTTAATTAAAATTGCACTTTTTCTTGTGAAAGTAAAAGTGGCATTTTGCACCCTATGGCCCTATTTGTTTTCCAACTGAAAGGTAGAATTGGCATAAATAGTGAAGTAGGCTCCACTTATGAGATTTTTGGTTGGCAAATTAACAGACTGATTGATAATACAAAATAATTCTGTAAGGTAACATAATTACCAAAGAAGGAGTTGGGATTGAAAAATAAATTCTATGAGATTGAGAAATCAATCCAAAAATGATAAAATAAACCGGGATTGAAAAATAAATTCTATGAGATTGAGAAATCAATCCAAAAATGATAAAATAAACCAGAATTTTTGTCATAGTATTACTAACTTGGTATTTAAACAAATACTCTTTATCTTATCGCTATAACATATAAGAGTTTTAGAGATTAAATATTTTGCTCTCTAAAAGTAAGAATTTTGTTGCAAAAGACACTTAGAGATCAATTTCCATCGTTACAAGGATAGTCAGTAAAAGGTCGTCTCGAAAAGTAAAAAAAATAATGTTTTAGCGACAAAATTTTGAAAATGTCACTAACAAATAGATTTTTAGGAACAAAATAATTTGGTCTTAAACTGATTTATTTTTTGAGACAAATTTGGTCCTAAAAGAATAATAATTCATCACTAATGTCTAATTTTCGTTGCTAAAAATATAATAACAACACTTTTCGCAATAAAAATATTTGGTGCCAAAAAAATAATTTTGTCCCTAAATTTTAGTCTCTAAAGCCTTAATTTTTTTTTATAGTGTATACATCTAACTTAATATCACTATATTAATAATATTATCACTCAATTATACTGTACTTATAATCCCACCCAATTTAATTCACCAAACAAACATGGCCTGTCTAACCAATTTGTGAAACACTTTCCAATAGATAAAATTATGTGTTAAGAATCACCAATTACATCTTAACTTGTTAAAATTGCTTTTGAAATGGTGTCTAGTTATCTTTTTTTACTATCAAAGTTAATCTTTGAGAAGTTATCATTGCAATGATGGCAATGATAATCCATTTTGAATTCAAATTGGTTGCCTCTCTTTCATGGGGGCAAAATGTATATTTAGAAGACAATGAAAGAGGAAAAATGACTAACCATCAAGTGATGTTCTTGTTGGGATTACACTTGTGACCAATGATTATTGAGTCTTGGTGTAAGTAATACCATATTAACTGGTCACTACTTTCTAATGTTGCATTTATCTTTCTTTGCACATAGTCATACACTACATATCATATATATATATACATGTATGTATGATCTTAGGTTTAGAAATTCAGGAAACAAAAATAGAAGAAAAAAATTGTTAAGTTAAAGAGATAAAAGAAAAGTAAGAGAAAACATATTTTTTTTAAAAGTATCTCAAATCTTCACTAACTTTTTTATCAAATTTAAAATTGATGAAAAATGTGGTAAAAATGAGGTTCAAATTTTTTTTTTTTTTTTTTATCAAACTTTAACCAAATCAGGTTTTTACCAAACATTTCATCAAATCAGATTTGAATTACATCTTTCATTAAATTTTTAAAAATCTTTTTTTCACTTAAGTTTGGTGAAATTATTAAAATATGAAAGATTGGAGATGACTTTTTTATTTTTATTTTTGTAGAATTGATTAAAAGAGGTCTTTGAGATAAGTTAAGTATTTTTAAAAATATTAGATGAAAAATTTGATTGTCATTATTGGAATGTGGCTATATCAAATCAAGTTTTTGTCTAAATTCTAGAACAAATTTGACGGAAAAAAAGAAAAAGAGTGAACAATTGAAGATGCACTTAAGGTAGTCTTGGGTTTACTTAGAATGAAATAATTATTTTATCAAAATATTTATTTTCATATTTGGTTGATAATATATATATATATATATATTACAAATGAAATCGTCATTCATCATTGTAAGGGGATGACTATTTTATTTTATTTTATTCTAGTGAACCGAGGTGGCAATTAGTGATTGATCTTTTATTTTAGGATAAATTACATTGACCTCCTTTGAGGTTTGCAGAAAATACAGTAAGTCTCACAATTTTAATATAAGTCTCATTAGGTAAAATACACTTTTCAATGTAAAGAAGATGACAATATTACCTTTTCATTCATATAACGAATGAATTTACGGTAAAAATGTAATAAAGTATTATATGAATTAAAACTCTAAGAAATTTTAGTGTAGTTATGCCAAATTTATGAAGTCTACTGTATTTTTTTCAAATCTCAAGAGAGTTTAGTATAATTTACCATTTATTTTGGGGTCTTTTGGGAAGAAAATAAAAAGTTAGTTTTTAACTTTTTACCTATTTTTGGTCACATCACCTCTCACATTTTTTATTCACAAAAAGACAAAATAGACTAAAAAAACCAAAAAATCAACTTTTTACCAACTTCCTAAAATGCTATTTTCTTTTTTCTTGTGAACTTGTGCTAATAGGATTAGTAACCCATCAATATATATATATATATAGGATAAAGCTTGGGAGCTTGAATGAGCTCCCCCCTGAATCCCCCGAAAATGGAAACAGAGGGAAAAGAGGGGAAATGAGGGAAAATGAGGGTGAATGCAAGAGAGAGAGAGGGAGAAAGAGAGAGGAGAGGAGAGAGGGAGAAAGAGAGAGGAGAGGAGAGAGGGAGAAAAGCTCGGCCGATCGTCGGCCGATCGTCAATCGTCGCCGTAGCTCGCCGATCGTCGTAGCAGCTCGGCCTCTGCCTCGCCTCCGCCGCGCCTCCGCCCCTAGTTTATGCCCCCTCCTGTCCAATTCTCCCTTCTCCCTTCTCCCTTCCCTTCTTCTTCTTCTTCTCCCTTCTTCTTCGTTTATGATTCAACCGGAAAAAAAAAAAAAAAAAAGAAAAAGAAAAAACGACGTTGTTTTTGGAATTAGGGGGATTCGGGATGCTGGTTTCGAGCTACGTAGCATTACTCATATATATATATATATCATAAAAACAAGAAATAGAAAAGAGTACAATAAGCTGGTAAAGCATATAGATCAAGGTCGGGTTGTTTTGGAAAGTTGGTAAAAAGCTGGCTTTTGGCTTTTTACCAAGTTTTTTGGCTTTTTTGGAAGTGATTTGGGAAGTTGGTAAAAAGTTGGCTTTTTACTTTTTAGTTTAATATTTGTTTATGGTGTCAAATCAACTTAAAATGACCAAAATACCCTTACCCAACATAAAAGATTTATTTTTTTATTTTTTTTTCAGAGACCCTAATTTGTAATTTTACACCTGCGTTTTTAGCACTTGCCAAATCAATTTTTTGGCGTTTTTGGTAGCCACGTTTTTAGACATTTTGTCCAAAAACGTGGCTTTTTACTATCTTCCCAAAATGGCACGGAATCTATAGGAACAATCTAAAATTGTTCTTTTGTCTTATTAAAGCTAACAAAACTAAGTATGAATTAAAATGGGGACCATTCATAATCACACATTAATCAGACAGTGACAAAAAAAGAGATGGCTTACTTTCTCTAAATCAGAGTGAGACATCACAATCCCTCACCAAAATAAATAAATAAATAAATAAACAATAATAAATAGTTTATAATTCAAAATTGAATGTGTTCGACTTAATTAAATAGTGTTATGATGAGCTATCTCATTGCTAGCTGAACCCATCGGATTTTGAATTGAAAATCACTACTAATATGGGATCAAGATGATAAATGAATTAAGCTTTCTAATCTATGCTGCATATAGATAAAATGGGATCAAGATGATAAATGACTCCAATCAAGCCAACTGGTACAGTGCTCGAATTCAAATCACTTATTAATCATGTGGAGTTGCATCATACATAGCTCAAATTAGAAGCACAAATCATATCATTGTATACATTATTATTATTATTATTATTATTGGGATATTTAAAAATAAATCCCATCTTACAAACAAGTATTTCAATTAGTCTCAAATTTTTTCTTTTAATCTGTCAAGTCCTATTAGTGGAGAGTTTCTTTCCGTATAGTCCTATTTTTTATTTTGGCAGTGTTTTGGTAGACAACTATAACCCTTTATTAATGTGACAGGTATGATGGGATACTCCAATGTGGTAGGTATTAATGTGATATTCCAAAAAAATTTAAAAAACCTTAGTGTACTTTTCTTAAATATGACAATATGGCGAGTATGATGTGACACTCAAAAATTTTTACTTTAAAAAAAATAAAAACTATTTACTGCACTTTTTTCTAATGTGACAACGTGACAGATATGATGTGACACTTCAAAAAAAAATAAAAACTCTTTAGTGTACTTTTCCCTAGTGTGACAACGTGACAAATATGATGTGACACTCAAAAAAAAAAAAAATTTCTTTAGTGTACTTTTCTCAAACGTGACAACGTGGAGGATATGATGTGACATTCTAAAAAAAAATTAAAAACTTCTTAATGTATTTTTCCCAAACGTGACATGTGATAGTCCAACGTGACGGGTATGATATGACACTCTAAAAAAAATAAAAACTCTTTAGTGTAATTTTTCCAAATGTGACATTCTAACGTGACAGATATGATGTCATACTAAAAAACTATTTAGTATACTTTGTCTAAATATGACACTCAAATGTGGTGGGCAAATGAGTCATTACACATCTAAAATGACTAAATGGATCACAAGAAAAAATATGAGACTATATGGATTATAAGTCCAAAAGATGGGACTTATTGATCAATCTCCCTTATATTTTACATTATATATGATGAGGACAATGTCCCACATCACCTGAGAAAGACTCTCACTTCTTCCGCCTTGGATGAGGCATTTTCTTCCAAGGAGAAACAAAACTGTGAGAGGGGGAGGGGAAACGACAAGATTCGTCCCTCAACAACAATCTCCCACTTCCACTTTATAAGCATATTGTATTGGCCTCCTCCACTTTGCATGAGGCCTTTTCTCCCAAGAGGGAACAAAACTGCGAGGGGAGGAACAAAACCATGAGGGGGGAACGACAAGATCCGTCCCTCAACCCCAAAGCGGACAAGTACGTGAGCGAACCCCTACAGATATTGTTTATTTTGGGGTTGAGTGATGGATCTTATCGTCCACCTTTCACGGTTTTGTTCCTCCTCAGGAGAAAATGTCTCATGCAAGGTGAAAAGGGCCAGTAAGCTTATATGGTGGAAGTGGGAGTCCCTCCTAGGTAATGTGGGACATTGTACTCATCAATATATATTTTTATTTGATGGACCTTAAGGTTTGATTTGGTTAATTGGTTAGTTAGTTAGTTAGATTTTACATTATATATATGATGATCGAGATGAGCTTATTTAAATTTAAATTTGCCATGACATACATAGTAAAAAAAATGATCAAATGAGTTGTAACTTGTAAATGAATTCAACTCACATTATTCACAAACAAATCATCAATTTTTTGCAGCCTAACGGAAAGTCGAAATTGGAGTGCTTCAACTTTTCATTTTTTATTTTAAAGGCATGCTATACTGGAGTAAGCTTTTCCTTTTCTTGCCATGGAAGATATTGAGAGAGGACCACTATAAAACACTCAAATTCATGCCTAATTCAATCATAGTCCCCACCAAAATTTATATCTGCATAGCTAAGGGTGGGCAATGTGTGCCATCCCATTAACCACCTTCTTCACACCTACCCTTGTCTCCAAAGCTAATATTAATATATTGGTATTGTTTGGTGCAGTTTATATGAATTGTTTATAATTTATTTTATTTTGAGGGTTTATGTTAAATTGTTTACAACTTTTGTTTATAGATTAATAGGTGGAAATTACTTAAATAAGTTAATTATCTAGAAACTTAAAGAGGAGTGCTTTTGACATCTGTTTTCTTCTTATTAACTTTTAATTTCAATAAACTGTACTAAATAAACCTCATGATTGAATGCTAAAACCAGTTTTAGGGTAAATTACACTTTATACCCTTGCATTTGAAATCAAATTATACTTTGGTATTTCATATTTCAATTACAAATTCGCAACACATAACTACTTGTACTTCCAGTTAAGTTGCAGTGTGACATTTCTATTGGTTTGATGTTAAATTGTCTAGCATAAATTGTCAGAGGCATTTTTAAGTGCAAAATATTAAATTTTTTTTTTTCTAATTCTATATTTTTCTCTATCTAGTGTATTTCTAACTCACCACCACCATAGATCACCCGTTCCACGGTGAGATTAGAAAATGAAGTAGAGGGGAAATATTGTAAAAAAAATATAGAAGAAATTACAAAAAAAGAAGAAGAGAGAATTATATTTTTGCCCTCTATTTCATGTAAGGGTCATGTGAAAATTTTATATTGAGCAATTTAACACTAAACAAATAGATATGTCACATTACAACTTGACTAAAAGTATAAGATTGACTATTATTACAAATTTACAATTAAAAAATGAAAGACTAAAATAAAATTTGATATAAAGCGTAATTTATCCAAAGTTTTAATCAACTTAAGCACCTAAAAAAATATTTGTTTTTTAAAAGAGAATTTTAACCAACTTTGATAATTTCCTTGGTTGGTTAAACTCTTTAGTTAGAAAATCAAACTTCAAACCAAATCAAGCTTCAAACCAATAATGGTCTGTTTGGTGCAACATAAATTCACCAACAAACCTTTTTTTTTCTTCAACTTTTTTGAGGATATAACCCAAGTTCGGCACAAAGTTGGCAGAGATTATCAGAAAAAAAAAATAATAATATTAGTAGTTAGCATCATGTAAACTATTGAATTATTGAGTACACTTCAATACTTTAAACTATTGAATCATAAATAAATAAATAAATCGTGAAGGTCTGCAGAGCATGGTAGTTAGCATCATGTAACTGTCTCGTAAACGTCACTGCTCTGACCAAAAGAGTTGTCATCCTTTAAAAACTGAAAAAAAATAAGAATATATATGTGCAAATTAGTACTCGGTGTAAATATAAATATTATGACGTTGTTTGGTAACATTTTTGTTTTTAATTTTTAATTTATATTTATAAAAATTAAAAAAATTTAAACAAAAATTTATTTGGTAAATTTTTGATTTATAAATCAGTGATCTTAGTTTATAAATTTGACCAAAAATTGTAAATTAAAAAAATGTGTTTCCGTTTTGAGTTTTTTATTTTTTTTTGTACCACCTAACACTAGCCACCACCCACCACCATTTTCCACCACCGTCTCCCCCCACCACGACCCACCACCCACGACCCACCCCCACCACCACCTACCTCCACCACTTACCACCCACCTGCCACTACCACCCACCCCCGCCACCACCACCACCACTCACCACCTACCTGCCACCACCATCCACCCCCACCACCACCGCCACCACTACCACTCACTACCCACTTGCCACCCACCCGCCACCACCCACCACCACTATCACCTCCACCTACCCGCCACTCACCCGCCACAATCACCCACCACCCATCAGCATCACCAACCACCACCCGCCACCACCCACCCGCCATCATCACCCACCACCTACCGGCCACCACCACTACCACCCACCGGCCATCCGCCACCACCACCCACCACCCACCCACCTGCCACCACCACTACCACCACTCGCCACCACCACTACCACCACCCATTCGCTACCATTTTTCACTACCGTCTTCCGCCACCACCACCCGCCATCATTTTCTACCACCATCTTCCGCCGCCACCACTTGTCATTTCTCACTCTTTTTTATATTTAAATTTTTTTTTAAACATTTTGTCTAAACCAAACGCGTTTGTAGTTTATATTTTTCTAAAAATAAACAAGAATCAATTTATAAAATTTTTGTAAATATAAATTGAAAATGTAAACGTTACCAAACAGGCCCTATATATTTATAATTTTAAATTTAAATTTTTGAACAGCTTGATGATTGATGAATGAGAAAAATCATTTATCAATTTTGGGAGGTTTGATGAATAAGAAAAATTATTGGACAGTTATTGAATATGAAAGGTACTATTGAAAAAGAAATCCAATGTTGTATCTTTTTCAATTTTGATTAGTTTATAGTGTGATCATTACATTCATACTAGTGTTTTGTTTTACTTAATAATATAAGAGATGTGACATTTCGTGATTGATTTGGGATTGCATGGGATAATTTTTTCATATATATTATATAAAAAATGATATTCTGCCACTAATTAAAATTAATTCACATAATGAACATATACATATGTAACAATGGTTTCTACTCCAACCATTATAATTAGGGTTATAAATGAATAGAGTCATACATGAATAGATTTGAACTTGACTTGGTAAAAACTTGTTCAAATTCGATTCGTTAAATTTTTATTGCATTCGAGTTTAAACTCGAATTTGTTAAAATCTTTATAAATAAATCTAAATGTACTAAAACCCTAAATATGCTAAAACTCGGCTCATTAGTTCGACTTGTTAACTGACTCGTTTAATATTTATTTAAATAATAGAATAAATATATTATTTATATATTAAATAATGTAAAAATATGTATAAAAAATAAGAAAAATATGTTATTTATTGTACGGGGAGCAAATATTCAGCAAGTCCGTACTCCTTTCTTCCAAGCTCCGTTTCTGTCCGATCACCTGAAAGCACAATCCATGGTGAGCTACCCCATGGTGTGGTAGAAAACCCCTTCGACAGTCAAATTAGCACACACCTTGGGATAGAGAGAGAGAGGAGAGAATGTTTTAGTGTAAGAATTTCCTTACTTCCAATGTCCGTCCGTGTATGGGGGGCGCAGATACGCCTATATACCCTCTGCGCCCCATATCCACTCCCAGTCATCTCCTGACACGTGGCTCTGCTATCCCATCTGTCAGCGTAAACCTTGCTGAACATCACCTAATCTTAACTGCCAGCCTTCTCTGCTGGAGCTCGGCAGCCGAGCTGTCTTATCCATGGCCGAGTTGTGCTATATGCCCATGCTCTTCTTTGGCTAAGCTCAAGAGAACCGGGCTAGGCAGCACCTCGGCATAGCCGAGAACGAGACATCTCGTGAGCACCTGCGGTCGGCCTCCCTGCCGAGCAAACAGGTATCTCGGCTGACTGCGCCTTTCCGGGCGCCGGTCGTTCAACTCGACTGTGGTTGGCCTTCTTGCCGAGCAGGCAAGTACCTCGGTCGATGACGCCTTTCCGGGCGCCGTTCAAATTAACTCGTAACCGCTTATGCCATACACGAGTTTTCGGTCTAACCGAAGGCCGCTTAACCGAGCAACTTATATCCGGACTGGGCGGCGCATACTTGGCCCAACACCTGGCCAGCCCAGGTCCTAGTAGCCCAATTTTGGGTAGACCGTGGATCATTTCGGTCCAATGATCCACTTGGCTACCAATCTTCTCGGCCGTCATCTCGGCCAAATTCCAGATCATAAATCTCCCTCTCAATTGCCCCTTAATTCCATCCGCAAAAGCGTGACTGGGATTATTCACTTCGACCGGGATTACACCTCCTCAGTTGTCAGAATGCGAAATGGTGACCGGGCTAGTTAAACGTTCCTGTTTGCAAACTTGCCCGGTTATACTCACTACCGTAATCCTCGCTTCAAATGTAGCCCGGTTGACTCCTCGACTCTCCAGCCTGTCTCTTCAGTTTGCTCGGCTGATGCCTCATCTGTCCCCCGTCTCTTCAACTCTGATGCTGCCATTAATGGTGACAAGTGGCACCCTCCCATTCGTCCTCGAGCGGCCAACTACCGTCGAATGAAATTCAAATTTTGGCGATTTTCAAATTATATATACAGCACCCTCTCTCATTCCTTCCTACCGCCATTTCTCGTTCAAGCATCTCGAGCTCCTGCCCCTTCTCCTCGCCATCGTTGAGCTTGTGTTGGATGAAGGAAGAGCCAACGCCTTCATGTATGCCCTTTAACCTCTCTTTTGTTGCCATTTCTTCTGGTATTTCACACATTAGGGTAGAAAAACGTAGCTTTTAGGATTTGGGCACCAAAAACCACCCTAAACCTTTGAACATTCATGGTGTTCTTCATTTTTCCTGAAGAACACTGAAGAACTGGGGCGGACCGGGCTCCTGGTCTTCTTTTAATCCAAAAAACTCTAAGAACCGAGCAAATAACATGTTTGTCACAAACCCAGCTAAAACCGAGATAGCAAAGTGGACCAGGTCGTTCAACCGGGCTAATATCTGGTCCGCTTGGGCGACCGGGCTCCTTGGTAAGCTTAGAACACCGAGGTGGTTTGGCACTTTTCATGACCGAGCTAAAATCAAGCTCGCTATGCGCGACCGCGCTCACACTCATACTTGCCATCATTTTCCTACAGAGTCCAAGGGGACCTTTGACCACAACTGAGGCTCTCAAGACCGAGCAAAATCCAACTAGCACTATGCCAAACCCCATCAGCCGTGATACACCAGCTCGGTTACATGGGGAAGTTCTGCTTCCTAGTAGACTCTCCAGCCGCGCTAGATGCCTTTAGAGAGGAGTACGGCATCCCGGCCGACGTCCATCTAGAGCTGGCGGAAGAGAAGACAACATCCTGGGGCAGACTTGACCAATGCCCCTTCACCGTACTGTCAATAGTAGAAGGAGGCCTCCGCTTCCCGGTCAATCCCCTCATGACCGAATTCCTGCGCCAAACCGGGCTGGCGCCAACCCAAGTATCCACCAACACATTCCGGATAATAAACGGCGTGCACGAACTGAACAACCGGCTAGGCATAAGCCTAGGTCTAGCCGAGATCCTTCGCCAATACATATTAGGCCACACTGGCGACGGTCTCGCCTATTACCTCAAAATTGGACCGGGCAGAGAGAAAATCGTGACCGGCACTCCAGACAAGGATCTTCACGATGATGATTTTTTCTGGGTGTCGGGCAATTACGAGACAACAGTAACTAGGCCGATGATCAGCAAAAACTTTGGCAGCACATGTAAGCCACACAAATTAGCTCGGTAAAAATAATTTTTCTCTTGTTTCTATACTTAATCATTTTTTTTCCTTGCTTCTTTTGCAGCAATCCAAGCCTTGCAAGCCAACTACCACTTCCCCAACGTCGAGGCAATCAGGACCGCACTCGGGTATCGCAACCGAGATTGCAACTAGTTGCTCGGCTACACCCCCACGTACAGATATTCCGCTCCCCGCCGGAGTAAAGTCACAGACTTCCTTCGCGCTCCATCACCTCCACCAGATCTAACCCTTCCAGACGTTCCGCTCATCCGTCTAACCGAGGAGGAAGAGATGGCAAAAAGAAGCAGAATCAAGAACTTGCTCACCGCCACATCGACCGAGATACCAAGCGTTGCAATCCGCTCGCCAGCCACCGGGCAAATAAGCGACGCCGTGATCGCTCTTTCTTCCCCGGCAGCCGGGCAATCC
The DNA here is from genome assembly GCA_025200525.1 of Camellia lanceoleosa. Lineage (NCBI taxonomy): Eukaryota > Viridiplantae > Streptophyta > Magnoliopsida > Ericales > Theaceae > Camellia > Camellia lanceoleosa. The sequence goes on along the minus strand of CM045763.1, from coordinate 99,434,778 downwards.
AGCAAGCAACCAACACAACGCCGGGCTAGCAAAAGAGCTCGCGCGGATCCGTCGGTCGAGTTGGTGGCCGAACTCACCACCAAGCAACCCACTGAAATAGTCAACCCAATACCGGCCTGGCGCCCATAGTTGAAACACCAGGGTCAGGACATCCCGGCGACTGCTTCGATCAAGGCTGACAAGGAGCACTTACTAGCCTTCGATCTCTCCAAGGCACTCCTACTACCGAGCGACATGGTCGGCAGTGATCACGTCCCTGACACTCGGTTGGTAAAATCATCAGTAAAGTTGATGGCCAGGGTAAGTCAATCTTCCTCTCAATTTGAAATTTCCACAAGTGTTTGCCCGGTTCCTCTTCTAATAAGCGTTGCTTCTTGCAGGCCATTCAAAAACAACACTTGGTAATGGAGCGCATCTACAGACTTAGGCAAAAGGCCAATGACACGACCAAGTCTGAGCCTCCAAGCCGAGCTTACGGGCAAAACTTCACTTGAAAATGCCAATGCAGACAACAACATCGCCGATTATTTGGATGTGGCCGAGAAAAACGAGATGAGCTCGAGCTAGACGCTCAAGAAATCAAGAAAAAGGAATGCCAAGATGCAAACAATGCGGTTTCAACGGTCAAGAAAACTACAAGAAGTGTGTTCGCAACTCAGACATCTACTTCAAAGCCTACTGAAATCGCTTGTGAGCATCTCGCCAGGCTCTAGACCGACGTGTTCTCCAATCCTCCTCTAGTTTCCCTACCGGCCTACCTCGTGCCTTATGCAAACGACGTCTTCAGCGCGTTACAAGCCGAGGTCGAGGAAGGGCTTGAAAAAAGAGACAACGAGACAGATACCGAGGCAGAGGATGCTGAGTTGTAGGAGCATCCCGGCAACGACGAGCCCGGTGCCCAAGACAAGAGCCCAGCCATTAACCTTGAAACCACCGAGGACGAGTTTACCAACCTCTCCCCCCTAGTTTAGTTTTCTTTTCTTTGTATGTTTGCTTTCTGCACTTCTGATGTAACCGGGCTCTGTCCCCACCTTTTGTACTGACTTTCTAGCAATGAAAAACTTGATATTTTTGCTAAGTGTTTGCACGATTGTCATTAATTCCATCTTCAGCAAAACATCTCGGTATAGATCATAAATTTGAACACTTCGTCGACTGGAATACATAACTCGGTTGATGTACTTAAGCATAACAAAACAGCAACTTCAAAAATCGGAATATCCTTTTCGGTTGGTGATAACAAGTTTAACGAACAACCAACTCTTCCAACCGGAATAATCATCTCGGTTGGGAATCTTAAGTTAAACAAAAGATCAACTCCTCCAACCAGAGTAAATCATCTCGGTTGGGGTGACTTAAGTTGGACAAAACACCAACTCTTCCGACCGGAGCAAAACATCCCGGCAAGAAATATCTAAGTTGAACAAAACATCAACTCTTCTAGCCAGAGCAAAACATCTCGGCAGGAAATATCTAAGTTGAACAAAACATCAACTCTTCTAGCCGGAGCAAAACATCTCAGCAAGAAATATCTAAGTTGAACAAAACATCAACTCTTCTAGCCGGAGCAAAACATCTCGGCAAGAAATATCTAAGTTGAACAAAACATCAACTCTTCTAGCCGGAGCAAAACATCTCGGTTTTTAAATTAAAACAACAGTCTAAGTGTTAAAGCAAAATCACTTCTATATATTGACAAAAAGAATTACATTCTGAAGTGCAAGCCCAAAAAATTCCTTTGCACAAGAAAAGAAAGCAAAAGCTTAGAAATAATACAGTTTGAGGTTGGCCGCATTCCATGGCCGGGGTATTGCTCTTCCCTCTAGATCCTCCAAGTGGTAAGCCCCCTTGCCCGCTAGACCAGTGATCTTGTATGGTCCTTCCCGATTTGCCCCTAGTTTGCCTTCACCTGGCACCAGGGTGTTGCCCATCACTTTCCTCAAAACCCAATCACCAACTTTGAACGGTCTAGGGTGCACCATCTTGTTGTACTTCTTTGAGAGCTCTTGTTGGTAGGCAGCCACGTGGATGAGAGCCTTTTCCCGACGCTCTTCCACTAGGTCCAGCTCGAAGGCAATTGCCTCGGCGTTCAGCTCTGGCTCAAAACTCTCGCTTCGTAGGGTGGACAAGCCAACTTCCAGAAGTATGACCGCCTCCATGCCATAAGCCAAAGCAAATGGAGTCTCCCCGGTAGATCGCCGCGGGGTTGTTCGGTACGCCCAAAGGACGCTGGGTAATTCCTCGGCCCATTTTCCCTTTGCCTTCTCCAGCCGTTTCTTCAACCCATTAAGAATAGTCTTGTTTGATGCCTCGGCTTGACCATTGGACTGTGGGTAAGCCGGAGTGGAGTTGTAAAATTCGATCTTCAGATCTTCACAAAATCCTCTGAATAGGCGACCGTCAAACTGGGTGCCATTATCAGAAATCAAAATCTTTGGGACGCCAAACCACGTGACCACGTTCTGCCAGACAAACCGCTTCATGCCTTTCTCTTTGATTGTTACCAAGGGCTCAGCTTCAACCCATTTCGTGAAATAATCTGTGGCTGCAATGAAGAATTTCCGGTTGCCCGGTGCTGTTGGCAGTGGCCCCACTATGTCCAGCCCCCACATGGCAAAAGGCCAAGGACTGGTGAGGGGGAGAAGTCCTTGGCAGGCTGATGGATCTGATGGGCGAATTTCTGGCATTTTTCGCATTTACGGACATATTTCTGTGCGTCGGCCTGCATGCACGGCCACCAGTATCCCTGCGAAATAGCCCGGTAGGCCAAGGACCTGCCCCTTATATGGCTGCCACAAATGCCTTCGTGAATTTCGAACAGGAAGGCCTCCACACTACTCGGGTGGACGCACTTTAGGTAAGGGCCAGTGAAGGACTTTTTATACAACGCACCAGATGGAGAGAGCCAAAACCGCTCTGACTTCACCCGGACTTTATGCGCTTCTTTCTTGTTGGTAGGAAGAGTCTGGTCCTTGAGAAACAAGATTATGGGGTCCATCCAAGAGGGGCCTAGTGCGGCGCAGAGTACATCTGTCTGCCCGGCGTCTTCAATACTTGACCGTGGAAGAAAGTCAATTAACAGGGGGTTTGGAGACATACTATCTACCATCGAAGCAAGGCCGGCCAATTCATCAGCCCGGCTATTTTCTTCACGGCCAATCTGTTGGACTCTGATTGCCAGAAACTGTTTGATGTGTTCCCTGACCAGAGCTTGGTACTTCACCATTCTTTCATCCTTTGCTTCGTAAATCCCTGAGACTTGGTTAACCACAAGTTGGGAGTCACTGTATACAATCAGCTCGGTAGCCTTCATCTGAATAGCGCTCTTGAGCCCGGCCCAAAGAGCCTCATACTCAGCCTCGTTGTTAGATGCTGGGAAGCCAAGTGTGATGGAGTGTTCTATGGTTAGGCCATCATGGGAGATAAGAACAATACCTAGCCCGGCACCATGACGGTTGGACGCTCCGTCAACAAAAAGCTTCCACATCTCCCCTACGAAAAGCTTTCAATAGTCTGATGGGTCCTGAGAGTTGCGAAGGGTGATGGGATCACGGTTGCTCGGCTGTTCGGTTTCAAGTTCTGCGTTAACTGGTCCCACTCCTGCACTTTGGTGATTGACGCCGAACTTCGTCAAGTCGAGCTACGATGTCTAAGTCCGTAGGCGAATCACCAGGTTGCGGTATTATGCTGGCCGCAGGCTCTGTGCTGAGTAGTTCCATTACCTCCCCTCCTGGTGATGCGGTACCAGATAGAGTGGGTGGGACTTCAATACCCGACTCCGTCGTCGCGTCACCGGTTGACAGATTTGTACAAGTTGAGGTCACTTCGGTGGGGCGTGCAAATTCCGCGACGCCAACTCTACCAAGTTGTTGTAACTCGGACTGGCTTGCATTGTCTTCTTCTTCTGCCGTGGCAATATCGACCGGGCATACCGGATGGGTCCCTGGTGAGAATTCTGCAACGAAATTGGCCAAAGTCTGGGCCTTTATAGCTGTGTGCGGCTGAAACTTGACATCAAATTGCCCCAATTCGACCGCCCATTTGAGAATTCGGCCAGAGAAGTCCGCCCGTTCAAACAAGGCCTTCAGGGGGAACTCGGTCAGTACGATGATGGTATGAGCGTGGAAATAATGTGCCAACTTCCTTGAAGCCATCATCAATGCCAACGCAAGCTTTTCCAATGGCAAGTATCTTGTCTCTGCCGGCAGCAAGGTTTTACTGACGTAGAAGATTGGGAGGTGCTTGATTCCTTCAGCTCGGACAAGCACCGCACTGACTGCGTGCTGTGAGACAGCGAGGTAAAGGTAAAGTTCCTCACCCAGCTTAGGCGTAACCAACAATGGCGGAGAAGAAAGATATTCCTTGAGCTCAACTAAAGCTCGGTCACACTCTTCATCCCACGAGAACTTTGATTTCAATGCCTGAAAGAATGGACGGCAGCGATCTGATGACCGGCTTATAAATCGATTAAGCGCGACGGCCATTCCGAATCTTTGAAACGTCCTTTTTGCGAATTTGGCTGCTGCAACTCTTGCACGGCTCTAATCTGAGTCGGGTCTGCTTCGATGCCTCGGTTTGTGACTAGGAATCGCCCAAATTTTCCGGATCCCACGCCAAAGGCACACTTGGGCCGTTCGGTAGCGGCTTGCTTCTTGAGAATGGCAAACATCTCGGCTAGGTCGGACAAATGGTTTGCTTCATGTCGGCTTTTTACCACCATATCATCGATGTAAGCCTCCATTGTCCGACCAAGCAAAGGAGCGAACATTTTGGTCACCATCCTCTGAAAAGTTGCCCCGGCGTTCTTTAAACCAAAAGGCATGACCCGGTAGCAAAAGAGTCCTCTTGGAGTCGTGAAAGAAGTGATCTCTCAGTCAGGCCCATGCATGGCGATCTGATGGTAACCGCGGTAGGCATCCAGGAAATTGAGCCTATTATGGCTAGCCGTCAAGTCCACGAGCTGGTCAATTCGCGGTAAGGGGAAGCTATCTTTGGGACAAGCTCGGTTGACTATTTTGTAGTCAACACATACTCGTCACTTGCCGTTCTTCTTGGACACCACCACTGTGTTGGAGATCCACCGAGGGTAGTGCACTTCCTGAATTGCTCGTGCCTCAAGCAAATTTTTGACTTCCTCTGCTACTACCTCGGTGTGATGCAACGCCGACCTCCTTGTTCGCTGGATGACTGGCCTTGCTCCAGGGAAGACGTTAAGATGGTGGCAAATAAAACTTGGATCGAGGCCGGGCATGTCGTAAGGCGACCATGCAAAGACTTCGATGTTGGCCATCAAGAACTCAACCATCTCAGTCCTTTCCTGGGTGGTAAGGCTGGAACCGAGCAGGAAGAACTTATCCGGTTGTTCCATATCGATTTGCATCTCCACCAAGTCCTCTATAGCCTTGTCTTCTGCTTTGGTGCCCACATCCTCCAGAACTCTTTGGTCTTCCGGTCCTTCTATCATTTGCACGAAGCCTTTGGCAGCCCGGCTTCCGTTCACCGCCACGAAGCATTGTTTGGACATGACTTGATCCCCCCAAATCTCATCGATTGCCCCCATAGCCGAGGGGAATCTCATCACCTGGTGGTAGGTCGATGCTACAGCTTGCATGGCGTGAAGCCATCCCTTTCCAAGGATGAGGTTGTAAGTCGAAGGCACGTGTAACACCCAAAACTCCACCTGCTTGACGACGGATCCCGCTTTGACCGGCAGGATAATCTTTCCCAAGGGCCACTCTGGCTGTGAGTTGAAACCAACAAGTGGCGAAGTTGTCGGAGCCAAGTCTGTCTCTCGAAGTTTGAGTTGCTTGAACACGTCGTAATACATGATCTCGACCGAGCTTCCCTGATCGATCAAGATTCGTTTGACATCAAATTCCTTGACGCGTAGCGTTACTACTAGGGCATCGTTGTGCGGCGTTTGGATACGCTCTAGATCCCTTGAAGTGAAACTTATCACATCTTTCTCTTCGGTCTTCCCTCTCTTGATGGCGGGCTGCACCGACAAAACTTCCCTCATATGCTCTGCTTTCTTGATCATACCGGAGTTATAACACGCTCCGGTTCCACTATGCCGTGGATGACATTAATAACCCCTTGTGGCGGCGCATCTCGGTCATCCTGTACCCTGGGATCAACCGGAGCATGGTTCGGCTTTACGCCACCATCGATGTAAAGGTCTAGGTGCCCGGCCGCGACCAGCTCTTCTAAGTGTTGCCTTAAAGGCAAGCAATCCTCAGTCCGGTGGCCTCTCTCCCGGTGGAATGTGCAACGATACCGCGGATTGTAGCCCTTCTGTCCATCGCTCAGCTTAGCAGGAAACCAGACATACTCCTCGTCTCGGATCTCACTAAGTATGCGATAAATTAGAATCTTGAAGACCGTGGTGATGCCAGTCCTTGCCTTCAATCTTCTATTGGCATCCGCTACATCATCACGGTTGTAATCATGTCACGACCCAAACCCGGCCCTATGGGTTTAGCATCAGAATCGCCAAGAATCCAAGATTATCAAGGCTGACCAACAAGAATACGCTAAACTGGCGGAAGCCAATGTAGTAAATAACTAGTGTCCATTGAGCTGTGAAAATCTGTATGCCAAAAACATTTTTCATGCACTCATACAGTTTAGAACAGTACAGTCTATACACAGTCTATACAGTCATATACAGACATTCAGTACGGGGACCTAATCCATCGATATGATCTGATAAAAAAAGTGAAGCAGTCTATACTGAAGAGTACAAAACAAGAAGGAGACCGATGGGGACACAAAAACACCCCAAGCCATAGCATGGCAACTCGGAACCTCGCAAAGGAGGCACATAGGTCATCTTGACAAAATGGGGACCAACTCACGTTCCTAGCTCGGCCTCGTCATTGAGAACCTACATATGTATTTAAACAGTGAGCTAAAGCCCAGTGAATAACACAAAGCGTAAAGAGGTTATGAATGAATGTCCTTACAGTAATGAAAACGGTTCATTAAACAGTATTTCAGTCTTTCAGTCATATGTGGTACACTCATTAGCCTATAAACAGTAGGTCCAAAAGGACCGGGTCTTAACAGAACCGCGGTAATGATGGCCATCAATCAAGAAAAGATGATTCCACAAGGGAGCCGTGAGCTCAGAATAATGATAACGATAAGTGAAGTGCTAAGGATGCCACAATATTGAATACAGGACATACATTCATTCAAGAAACAATATTAGTTCAATAAGCGATTGATTCAAGATTCAAAAGATAACAATTTTGAACATATCTTTACACAATCGTTACTCACGAGATTGGGCTAATAGCGACTAGAGCGCGTCCGAGAAACAAAACTAAACAGTTAACAAATAGAACACACACTAAGTTTCACAGTCGGGAAGGATGATAATTAAATCCCTAAATTTCCTCGGTGTGGTTCTATGTTTAAATCCTCATTAAGATGCCTTAAACTAGGCCTAAGAATGCCTAGGATGGGATGAGGATGCAAAAATACAGTGGGAAGGCATTTCTCAAAAGTTGTTGAAAACAGGGGTCTCGCCGGCGAGCCTTCCTTCGCCGGCGAGGTTGCAAAATCAAAGGCTTCGCTCGGCGAAGGATTGTTCGCTTCGATGCGATGAAACAAGAAAAGTATCGATGCTCGATTTTACGCCGAGCCACCAATCCTTCGCCGGCGTGGCTCGGAGAAGCGTTGGTCGCTCGGCGAGAATCTTCGCTCGGCGAAGAAGCCAAATCTGGAATTTCAGTTGCCTTCCAACTCAAACCAAGCATTCTCAACTCAATTCTCGACCTCTTGGGCCCAAATTCGGAGAATACATCCTAAAATAATGTATAACAAGTTTCAAAAGCCAATTTATGAATTCAAGCCCCAAAGGTGAGTCAATTAAATCCAAAATTCAAATCCATTTTCAAGAACAATTTCAAAACATGCAATGCATGAACTTTAAACCAAAATCAAGCTTCAATTCTTGCTCAATTGAGCTCAATAGTTGGAAAACAAAATGAAAACATGGACCATAGCTTAAACATGGACATGCATGTACAATTCCAACATGAATTCAACTTCAAAATGCACCAAAATGGCCATGCATGCATGAATTCAAGCATAATTCAACCTCTTAGCACTAAATCATGGTTTAATCCTACAATGGAGCATGAACCATGCAAGATGAAGCTTAAAGACAACAAGAAGAAGATGGATTTTCTTACCTAAGTCTCAATTACAAGTCTAGGAGATCAATTTGACAATCTACACTTCAAATCTACCAAAAATCCAAGCCAAAATCACCAAATCAACCTCTTCTCTCTCTCACCCTCTTGTTTGGTCGGTTGAGCTCAATAGAATGGCTGAGGAATTTGTTTGCTAAGTGTATAACAAAGTGTAAAGGCTCAAGCAATAAGATTAAACAAGTGCCCACTCAATGGCAGTTTCGTAATTATTGCGACTCTATTAATTTGGCTCAAATTAATCTAGTTTAATCATACCTAATCACATTTTGGATAAATATACCATAAAATCAAATAAATTCTACTGATCATGAAACACTAAACGGTTTTTAGTTCGGTCGCCGATAAGGCCTTCAATTTGCAGTTTAAACATAAAACACGAACAGGTAATCAAGTAATCAAACAGATAAGAATGCGATACAATAGATAAACTTATTCAATTTCAGTTTCGATTTCAATCAGTCCATTCGATGCTTGATTAATTCAATTATCGGTCATTATCGATTCGGTTTAGCGGTAACGGTAGCTAATTCAAGAGTTTATCTATGAATCGAGACGAGGTTGTTACAAATCATCCTGGCCGTTCGTCGTCCTCTACCGGTTCTTTCGATTCAACCACGGTGCGATTCTCTCGCTCTGTCATGAGCGGTGGACTCTGTCTCAAGTGCACCTTACTCTTTGTCTTCTTGTCTGCTGTTACCGGAGTTGTCTTCGGTGAATCTTGGCATCATCCTTAACCCGGATGTGCTTATTGATGCGCTGCATGAGTTAACCCATGGACGTCGGCTGATGCATGGTAAGTGAGTCCCGCAGTCTATGTCCGACCGGGAGACCACGTTTGTACTGAGTGATTGCTAGGTTAACTGGGCAATCCAAGATCTCATTGAAGGTCTCCCAATATCTGGAGTTGTATGCCTTCAACGTATCGCTCGGTTCCATCTTGACACTTAGTAGGTGATCCACTTCCCTGGGTGTCTTGGTGTTGGTTTTGAAGAGCGTCACAAAGGCTTCGGCCAACTGATGCCACCTCTCTATGCTTCCTTCCGGCAGCCTTTCGAACCACTTCAAACCCAGTTCGCCCAAACTTGACGAAAAGATGAGGCACATAAGATAGTCATTCCGCCTATGTCCGGCCATAACCTGTTAGAAATGGCTTACATGCATGTAAGGATCCGTCTTTCTGTCGTCCAATGTGAACTTCGGCTGGTGGAAGCCCGACGGAAGAGGTGTTGTCTCTATTTCCAGGGAGAAAGGGGTGGCACTCAACCTTGCCAAATCTAAGTCCACTAGGAGCGGGGCCGCATGGCAGGGTGGAGGCATTCCGACCTCCTCGTTGGCGTGGACCCCGTAGGATAACCGCTGGAACGCCGGTATCCTTTGAGCCTCCCGCTGGCGAGCCCGCTCCTTTAAGACTGCCCGTAAATCCTCTGAGTGAGCAGAGTAAGAGTACCCCGACGTCGTCACCGGACGTGAGGGCTAAGTACTATCTTGCGTGCTAGACTTCTCTGCATGCATGTCGGAATCACCAACCTTATAACTTCTGGTAATGGAGATGGAAGGTGTGTGTCTCTGACTCTGACTACCTGAACGGCGGGGTTGGGTGCGCTCACTGTGGTCACCCACTCCAGCTACACCCTTCCCCTTGACATGCCGCTTCAGTTCTTCCATCTCCGCCGCCATTCGTCAGATGACGGCGTCCTAGTCTTTGAACTTGCTCTCCAGACGTCTGGCGTGTGAGTCTCTTCGCCGCCGATGACCGTCTGGACTCCGGGAATGACCATGACTCCTCCCACGTTTATCCCGCGCGTCTCCTAACTGTCCTCCTGGGAATGTCTCCAAGTTTCCCATTAGAGAGATAGTAGGAGGTCCCTCTCTGCGTCTGCCCGACTCCGGAGTGATTCCGTCGATGGCGGACACTTGAATCTCTTCGTCGTTCGCTATTGAAGGCGGTCAGACGAGCTTCGGAAGACAAGGTTTTATCTGTAAATCTCCAAGCTTCCCACAGACGGCGCCAATTGTACGGGGAGCAAATATTCAGGCAAGCCCGTACTCCTTTCTTCCAAGCTCCGTTTTTGTCCGATCACCTGAAAGCACAACGACGGTGAGCTGCCCGGCGGTGTGTGGCCGGAAAACCCCTCCGACGGTCAAATTAGCACACACCTTGGGATAGAGAGAGAGAGGAGATAATGTTTTAGTGTAAGAATTTCCTTACTTCCAATGTCCGTCCGCGTATGGGGGGCGCAGATACGCCTATATACCCTCTGCGCCCCATATCCACTCCCAGTCATCTCCTGACACGTGGCTCTGCTATCCCATTTGTCAGCGTAAACCTTACTGAACATCACCTAATCTTAACTGCCAGCCTTCTCTGCTGGAGCTCGGCAGCCGAGCTGTCCTACCCATGGCCGAGCTGTGCTACATGCCCATGCTCTTCTTTGGCTAAGCTCAAGAGAACCGGGCTAGGCAGCACCTTGGCATAGCCGAGAACGAGACATCTCGTGAGCACTGGTCGGCCTCGCCGAAAGCAACAGAGTATCTCGGATCGCGCTTTTCACGGGCGGCTGCTCAACTCGGCGTGGTTGGCCTTCTTGCCGGCAGTAAGTACCTCGATCGATGACGCCTTCCGGCGCCGTCACTAACCTAATCAAGCCGCCTATGCCATACACGAGCTCGGTCTAATCGAAGGCCGCTTAACCGAGCAACTTATATCTCGAATTGGGCGTGCATTGCCCAATACGCCACCAGTCCTCCTAGTAGCCCAATTCTGGGTGGACCGTGGATCATTTCGGTCCAATGATCCACTTGGCTACCAATCTTCTCGGCCGTTACCTCGGTCCAATTCTAGATCATAAATCTCCCTCTCATTTATATATTTAAATAATAGCTAAATTTATTTATATGTAAATAATAACTAACTATAGATAATACATTTACTAGTAAATATTATTATTTTGGTAAGATATTAATTTTTTTAGTATGTTTATATATATTTGTGGAGAGGTGGTTTAGAAATACTCTCTGGGACTTGCAGGACGCTCTTGATCCTCAGTTAGTCACTTGAAAAGGAATGAACACTCTGGTCGGGAGTGTCGAAATTAGCACTCTGACGGATAAGTCAGTATCTACTCTCTTGGTTGCTTGTATCTCAAGTTAATCTTACTTGTTTTCACATACCTTTTCTTAATTGGTGCTCTTCTTATTTATAGTCGTCCTTGATGTTGATGGTTGGGCCCACCTTTCGTCCAACGAATAATCGCTCATTCGCCACTGTTAATCGATTCTTCGGCCCGATCCGTTATTCTACTCCCTCTCTCTGGGATAGAGCCATATAGTGTACAACTTGACTTCTTTCTTTAAGTTATTTGGCTTCCCTACCTAATAATTTTATTCGGCCTCCATAATTGCCCTCCAAGCATCCTATTAATATCAGTTAGTCGGCATGTTTGGTCTTAGACTTAGAGGGTTAGAGAATATGGCTGTTTCCCTTATTCCAATGCAAGCGTCAGAACGCCTACTCTTTTTAGGCATTATTACAATCTCCCACCCCTTCGTACACTTCATTCATTTAATACGATTTGAAACCGTGTTGTCTTTTCGTTTGTATATATTTTTTTTTGAATGCACAAGGTTTCTTGTTGCCTGTCAATTCACCTTTCTCGCTTCATGCCCTCTGTAACTTCTTTCTGTTCTTCACTGTCCTCCTCATTTCTTGTAAGTTTTTCTCTCTTCCATTTCAACTCCTTTTTCCTTGTTTGTTTGCTGTGTAGAGTGTCCACTTTACTTGCTATAATGGCGAAACATTTGTGAGCCATTCTTTCTGCGGATCGAGTCTCTGGTTTCCGTCGCCATTTTTTTTATCCCTGACGATGTCTACCTGTCACTCTTGGTAGAGAACGTGATTGATACAGAGAGGACTGATGAGTGTACAATCATCTTTGCTCTCTTATCAATCGCTAAGAGCGGAGTCCGTTTCCCCCTTCATTTACTTTTGAGGGCTGTCCTTCGCCATTGGGGTTTAATCCCTTCTTAGCCGAATGTAAATTTTTACTGAATAATAATAGGAATTGTAGAACTAAACCGGCGCCTTAGGCTTAACCTTGGAATCCCTGCCATTTAGCATTGTTATGCCTTGGCCAAATCCTCTGGCCGGCAGGGCCGCCACTTCCTCAGGGTCAAGGACACCGACCATCATTTGGTGACTATGCTTACCAGTTCTGGCAAGCATGTTGATGATGTCATGGTCGTTGTCCGTGGCAACTGGGAATTCGGTGAGGGTGAAGATCGTCAAGATCTAGTGCCTAAGCGAATGGGCGAACCAGGTGGCCGTTAAACCCCCTACGAATTTTTATTAAATATTTACATGGTTCAAATTCTACGTATTTACCGTTTTATTTGTGTAGGAAATGATTTGAAGAAAGTTCTCGTTTCGGCCGACGACGCTATACTTGCGTAGATCAGAACGGTACTCCATTTTTTTGGCCGTCCGAATCTCCAAAAGCAAGGAAGGGCGACCCTCATTCTTCTGAGATACGAGCCTACCTACACTACTTTTTCGGCCGTAGATAATATTCTGATTCCGAGGGGTGAACAGCACCTTATGGTACTTGTTTTTTCGAGCTTCAGGAACCTTAGGCAGATTAGTTTTGAGGCTTCAGTCTCAGAGCCAGCGGACGAACAAGCAGCCGAAAGAGTCGCTGAGCAGCCGAATCAACCATCCTTGGACAGATCCAACGGACTAGAGGAAGAGGTTGACGCGGCACTAAATTTGGCTTTTGAAGAAGTCTGCCTCAATCCTCCATCCACTTCTGGCTGAGCGGACGTGTCATTCGAAGATATTTTCACTGACTTAGGGGATCTATCCTACTTGTATCCTGACAACATGGCTGGTGAGTCACTCACTCAAATGGCCAGGTGAAAAAACGCTAAGAGGATGACTGCCCGTAGGAGAGCTGAAGCCGAGCGAGATGAACCTCCACCTCCTCCACTCGACGCTAGGGTAGAAACTCCTCTATCTACTCTTGTTGAGGAGGTGGTTCAGACTGATGTGGCCGAAATGGAACCTGTTGTCGATCAACATGAGGGTCAAGTGATGGAGTACAGGGGGGAAAACGTCCTACCCAACACGAAGAAAATTATTCGGAAGACCCAGTGGATAAACGGCCACGCATGGAAGAATCGGACCTGGTTGTGCCATTTATAATACAACCAAGGATAAAGAATATGCCGATTGCTTCTGATGCTTCGGCTATAAGAGACCCAGCTATGGCCTTGAGCTTGGCCTCATCCATTTCTCTATCGGTTGACAGAGCAACTTTTAGAGCAGATGTCGATTTGCTGGCCATCACATTAGTCGTTCAATCGGTGATATTGGTATGTGATCCTTGTTTATAATTTTGCGAGGCTAACCAAAAGAATTTTTTATATTAGCTTACTGATTCCTTATTTTGTAGACGGCGAGAATGATAACTGAAATTGGCCGTCGCCAACATGACGTTATCGAATGTATTGACTTTCTTATAGCCAAGGTGGAAAACGAGAAAGGGAAGACAGCAGAGGCCTCTCTCAGAGCCGAGTCTGAGGCCATGAAAGCGGTGGCAGAGACAGTGAGGGCCGATGTTGAAGCAGAAAAGGCCAAGACTGCTGACCAACTGAGATTGGCCGCCGAGAAAAGGGCAAATGCCAATGAAGAAGCGCTCAAATTGGCCAACAAGATGATTGCCAAGCTGGAGGCCAACTTGGAGGAGTCGAAGATGGCGATAGCAAAGGCCAAATCTGAGATTTCCAAGTCATTCCAAGTTGGCAAGGATGCGGCCTTGGAGAATTATGTAGAAGAAGTGCCGAAGTTCGAGAACAGGAGGTTCAAACACGGCTGGCTCAAAGCCCTAGATGTTGCTAACGTGGTATTGAAGTAGCCGATTCCATACGAGCAGGTAGACGTTGAGCAGCTGGAGTCTGACCCTGAAGATTGACCTAGAGTCAAAAGTATTTTTCATTTTGTTTTGGTATTGTGTGTATGTAGGTTTTGTTAGATTTGTTAGGTTTTTGACTGTTTATTTTTGTGAGAAGCTAACGTAGGGTAGTTTTCATTTGTAAAATGACTTCTGTTTGTGCTCAGTTTATGAATGAAAATTGCTTTTGCTTTTCTGCCTGATGCATGTGCTTGTTTAACAGCTAAGTAAGATGTAAAAACATGAATTTATGAATGAAAATAAACTACTGAATTAATCTAGTGCAAAAAGATTAACACTGTGACTTAGCCGAATAGATTAGTGAATATGCCTTTGCCTTAGCAAGTTAATGAACAGGACCGCCAAAAAACGGCAGTTCAGGGATTTGGCGCATAGCCTTGTTATTTAAGCCGAATAGATTAATGAATCTGCCATTGCCTCAGCAAGTTAATGAACACGGTTGCTGAACGACGACAGTTTAGGGATTGGCTTGAGCACAATGACAATTCGACTCGGAGCCCTGATATTTAGGCCAAATAAATTAATGACAATCTGCTATTGTCCCAGTAAGTTAATGAACACGGCTTCCGAATGACGACAGTTCAGGAATTAGCTGGGACATGATGACAATTCCGCTCGGAACCCTGATATTTAGGCCGAATAGAATAATGAGAATCTGCCATTGTTCCAGCAAGTTAATAAACACGGCTTCTAAACGACGACAGTTCAGGGATTGACTGGGGCATTGTCACGACCCAAACCCTACTGGGGGTTTAGCAAGAATCGCCAAGATAATTGAGATTACCAAGGCCTGCTAATGATATCTGATAAAAACAGTAGAGGGCTGGCGGAAGCCAATACTGATAAATAAATAATGTCCAATGTAGTGTGATACCAGTATGCAAAAAGACTTTTCATGCATTCATATATTCAGAACAGTACAGTCTATACAAACATTTATAGTTATTCAGTACAGGGACCTAATCCCTTGATAACAAGACAAGAGATATGATCTAAACAAGGATACAAAACAAACAGAGAGCGAAGGAAATAAAACCACCCCTTAAGCCATAGCTTGGCAGGTGGGGAACCTCGCAGTGAGGCACATTGGTTGGCTTGACAAAACTAGAGTTAACCCTGACGCCTCTAGCTTTGATCCGGTGCCTGTACACCTACATATATATATGAGCAGTGAGCTAAAGCCCAGTGAATAACATAAAGCGTAAAGGGGTTTAGAATGAATGTCCTTACAGTAGTGAAAACAGTTCATTTCAATCAATATTTCAGTTGTTCAGTACAATCGGTCATATGTGGTACATCCATTAGCATAACAAGACAAGAAGCGATGAGGTCTTAAAGATCGAACAAGTAATGATGACCATCAATCGATGTGATAGTGGTTCCACGAGGAACCAACAGAGATCTCTATGTAAAGAATCGTAATAAATAGTAGGTGCTAAGGATGCCACAGTACAGTTTAGAATATAGGACATACATTCATTCAGTAACCAATATCAGTTCGATGCATGATTACCAAGAATCGAAGATAATCATTTTGAACATATCTTTACACAGTTGTTACTTACAGAGTTCTGGGCTACAGTGAACTAGGGCGTCTCCTCGGAATGCCAACCCTATACAGTTAACAGATTGAACACACACTAAGTTTCATAGTTAGGAAAGATAATTATTAACTCCCTATTATGCCTCGGTGTGTTCTACATCTATATCCTCATTAAGTTGTCTAAAACTAGGCCTAAGAATGTCTAGGATGTAATGAGGATGCAAAGATGTACACAAAAAACATTTTCAGAATTTCAGTGAAACAGGGTTTTGCTCGAGCGTAGGTTTCCCCGCTCGAGCGGACATGCAAAAAAAGAGACCCGCTTGAGCGTCAACTTCCCCGCTCGAGCGTGTCACCCAATACTCCGCTCGAGCGTACATTCCTCCGCTCAAGAACACTGATGAACAGTGCAAAGTACTGGATGCTCGATTTCTCCGCTCGAGCGTGCATCATTCCGCTCGAGCGGACTGTAAAACAGGTCAAAGTACTGGGAGCTTGATTTCCCCGCTCGAGCGGGATGCAAAAATCTGGAAAAATCCAGGTTTGTGTTCTAAGTTCAAAACTCCAGTTTCCCACACCAAATTCGACCCTCTTGGGCCCATTTTCTGGAATACTCTTGTAAACACATAGAATAACATGTTTCAAAGGTCAATTTGAGAAATCAAGGCCCAAGGGTGTTTCAGTTAACTCATTTTCAAACCCATTTTTCATGACAACAATTCAAATGAACATGCATGAGTTCTAACCCAAACTAAAGCTTCAATGCTTGCTCAAATGAACTCATTGTTACAAAGTCAAGATGAAATCATGGTCTATTCTCAAAACATGGACATGCATGTGAGGAAATCATGAATTACAACCTCAAAACTCAACAATAACAACATGCATGCAACACTTAAGCTCTAATACAACATTACAAGCCATAACTTGGCTCTAGACTTCAACTTAGCTCTAAGCCATGCAAGAATCAACATAAATGCACAATCAAGGAGATGGATTTCTACCTTAAGTCTTGTATTCAAGGTTTAGGAGCTCAATTGGCAACTACACTTCAATTTCCTTCAAGTTTCCAACAATGCACAAGGTTGAAGCCAAAATCTCCCTCAATTCTCTCCCTCTCTCTCTATAGTCGGTTGTAGGCAACAAATGGCTGATGAAATGTGCTTTGGTGATCAAGTGTAAGGCTCAAAAGTATGTGTGAGATAGTGGGCCACTAAGTGGCAAAATTGTAATTAATGCAACTCATGTAATTGGCTTATTTTAATCTAATTTAATCATCCTAAATCACATTTCAGACAAGTACACCATAAAATCACAAAAATTCTCATGATTATAACTCACTAATCAATTTCTGGTTCGGCCACCGATAAACATATAAACATGAACAGATAATCACACACTCAACAGATAGAAAATGCATTTAGACAGATACAATCAGTCATTCAGGTTCAGATCTCAGTCAGACAGTTCAGTATTCCAATAATTCCATTATCAATCAGATTCAGTCCCAGTTTAGCAGTAATCAGTAGTTAATCAGTCATTAATCGGTAAACAATGTGAGGGTTGTTACAGGCATGATGGCAATTCGACTTGGAACCCTGATATTTAGGTCTAATAGAATAATGAATCTACCCTTGCCCTAGAAAATTAATGAACACGACTGCCGATGCAGAGCGTTGAAGGGAACGCTTTGGGAACACTGCACACGCGATAAATAAGAAGGGTGGGGGCTGCGTTCGTTTAGGGTCCATATTGGTGTCCAAATTTGGCAAATCATAGGAGGAAGAAAAGTAGTGGGTTTCAGCTAGATGTCTAAAAGGCTATTCTTCAATAGCAGAGGGGAGGGTAAGACACTGGCTGAGCTGGATTCAATGATGAATCGAGGTGGCGAAACATTACGAACGGGAAGTAGGATATCGGGGGAGCGCGAAAGGCGCCATTCTCAGCGTCGTCGAAGCAAGTCACCTAGGAAAGAAAGACAACAGCAGGGGAACTCTCCTTGCTCGTAAAGTGAGACCAGTAGGGCACCGCGCCCGTTGAGCTTTTCAGTCTTCGTAGGGAACAAACCGATGACAGAGGCGGATTTGATCATTCGCGATCCAAACGTAGCATTAGAATTCGCCCGATAGATTTTTCCGCTGGAAGTCTAGCAGTCGATGGTTGGACGACCTGATTTCGAAGTTTTTCGGGAGGGCATCCATGGAGCGGTGAAGGGGCTATACACCACCTATGAAATTGGCATACGCCTACGTGTCGCACGGCCGGGGATAGAGCAGAAAGATGAACACATTAGAAACTTATAAGCTTGCACGGAGAAAGCCAAACACAAATTAAGAATAGTCAACACTGCCGATACGTTGTTGGCAAGCCAATCTAACTCTATCGTGGAGGAAAGGGGGACCAATGGCTTATAAGCCATGCGATCACCGATCGACAAACGGCCAGCATGTTTGCGATAGAGGCTGCAAAGACCAGGGCCTATGAACAAGGCTTCCACGACGGTCGAAAAATTGAGATACAGAAGACGAAAGAGAAACTTGCCGAGAAGCTGTGTCGATGCAAGAATTGTGGATTCAAGCACGGGTGGATCAAGGCTCTCTAAGCCGCGGAAGCTCTCCGTGCAGCAGTCGTTGATTCGGCGTCGTCGTTATAGCAGGGTCACAATTTTTCCTTCTCGGCCTTCGAAGTGGAGAAAAATGACGACAAAGGTGGTTCCGAATAGAACTGAACACACTGTAACTTTTTAACGCAAATTGGATGCGGAGTATGTAATTACGATCAATTTAATGAAACATATTACTTGAAATGTTTGTAAGTTATTTCAGTCAATGTTTATAAATTAATCCATGATCATCTACCATTTTATGTCAATTGCGTTGGAGCTTATCAATCACAGCGTTCATGAAAGGAGCTCTGAATGCGGGTGCTCGATCATGCCGACTATGTTCTCCACGAGGGCGCTGTGAATTCGGAGGCTTTTTGTGTTGGCTAATCGTCATGAAGGGCGCTCCGAATTCGGAGGCTTTATTTGGCCCAATTGCGTCTTTCACGAAGGGTGCTCTGAATTCAGAAGTTTTTGTGTTGGCCAATTGTTATTCACGAAGGGCGCTTTGAATTTATAGGCTTTTTGTAACAATCAGAACTCACTGGGAAAGAGGACATTATATTGAAAAAAGAGTGATACACACGGCATAAAATCAAAACAGGTTGTCATGCCGTACAAGTTAGTGATAAAACTTGTGCAAGTGTGTGTGGAATTCCATAGGTGCGGCAAGCTTCTTCCATCCATGTCTTTGAGCCGATATGCCTATGTTTCTGCAATTGAGTCAATCTGATAGGGGCTGTCTGTAACAACCCTCATACTGTTTACCGATTAATGATTGATTGATTACTGATTACTGCTAAACTGAGATCGAATATGAAAAGTAATTGAACCGATCAATTATCGAATCGACCGATCAAATCAAATCAATTGATTGTCAGACTGCTTGAATTGCATTTTATCTGTTTGACTGTTTAATGATCTATTCATGTTTATATGTTTAAACTGTAAATTGAAGGCTTTATCGGCGGCCGAACCAGAAATCGATTAGTGTTTCATGATCAGTAGGATTTATGTGATTTAAGGGTGTATTTATCTGAAAAGTGATTAGGGATGACTAAATTAGATTAAATGTTGGTAAATTGTAAGTTGGTTTTAATTACATCCTTGCCATTTTGAGTGGGCCACTATCTAACATCTATAGGAGCCTTGATACACTTAGACACACACATTTTATCAGCCATTTTTGTTGCCCACAACCGACCAAGTTAGAGAGAGAGAGAGAGAGAGAGAGAGAGAGTTGAAGGAGATTTTGGCTTCATCTTGTGTATTGCTTGGTGGTCTTGAAGAAATTGAAGTATAGATTTCATATTTAGGCTTCTACACTTGAATTACAAGACCTAGGTAAAGTAATTGAACCTCTCATTGTTGTAGTTAAGATTGTTCTTGCATGATTCATGTCAAATTGTAGAGTTAGGACATGAATTGGTTCAATAGTGTTGATATAAAGCTTAATTGTTGCATGCATGTGTGCATTGAAGAGTTTTGGGTTGATTTCATGGAAAATGTTGTATGCATGTTCATGTTTATGTTATAGACCATGTGTTCATCTTGTTTTGAAAAGAATTGGCTCATTAGAGCATGTTTTGAAGCTTGGAAGTTGTTCAAAGTTCATGCATGTTCATTAGAGATCATGTTCTTGAAAATGGGTTTGAAAATGAGTTTAATTGAAATACCCTTGGGCCTTGATTCCTTAAATTGACCTTTGTAACATGTTGTTCTACGAGTTTACTTATGTTTTCCAGAAAATTGGCCTAAGAGGATCGAATTTTATGCATCTAAACTTGATTTTGAGTTTGGGACTCAAATCTGGGATTTCCAGATTTTGGTCGTCCGCTCGAGCGGGAAAATTGAGCTCCCAGTACTTTGCACTACATTATGGTCCGCTCGAGCGGGGTTTTTGGCGCTCAAGCGGGACCTTGTGTCTTGCGCTCGAGCGGCTATCGAGCACCTAATCGAGCGTGATTTTTGAGTATCCAGTACTTTTTGGTCCGCTCGAGCGGGAAAGTTTACGCTCGAGCGGGGACCTTTATTGCATGTCCGCTCGAGCGGGGAGATTTGCGCTCGAGCGGGACTCTGTTTTTTTGAAAATTCTGAAAATGTTTTCTGGATACATCTTTGCATCCTCATCCCATCCTAGGCATTCTTAGGCCTAGTTTAAGACATCTTAATGAGGATATAGATGTAGAACACATCGAGGCATTTAGGGATTAAGTTATTATCTTTCCCAACTGTGAAACTTCGTGTGTGTTCAATCTGTTAACTGTATAGGGTTGGCATTTCGAGGAGACGCTCTAATTCACTGTAGCCCAGAACTCTGTGAGTAACAATTGTGTAAAGATATGTTCAAAATGATTATCTTCTGAATGCTGAACTGAACTGTTTACTGAACTGATATTGATTACTGAATGAATGTATGTCCTTTATTTCTGAACTGTATTGTGGCATCCTTAGCACCTACTGTTTACTGTTACTGTTACAGAGATCTCTGTCGGTTCCCTCGTGGAACCACTCATTCTTGATTAATGGCCATCATTATCGGGTCTTTTAAGACTTCTTGTTTCTTGTTATGCTAATGGATGTACCACATATGGTGATTGGTGAAAGATCAAATCTTGATTTAATGAACTGTTTTCATTCTGTAAGGACATTCATTCTAAACCTCTTTACGATTATGTTATTCATCGAGCTTTAGCTCCTTTGCTCATATATATATATATGTAGGTATCTGAGCCGGATCAAAGCTAAAGGTGTCTGGGTAAACTCCGGTTTTGTCAAGCCAACCATGAGGTTCCGAGCCTCGCCAAGGCTATGGCTTAGGGTGTTTTTATTACCGTCTGTCTCCGCACCGTTTTGTATCTTTGTATAGATCTTTGTCTTGTTAGTAGGGATTAAGTCCCTGTACTGAGTAATTGTAAATATTGTATATAACTGTTCTGTACTGAATGTTTATATGTATGAAAAATCTTTTTGCATACAGACTGTCACAGCTCATTGGACATTGTTTATTTACTGTATTGGTTTCCGCCATGCCCCTGTACTCTGTTATACTGTCTCACTGTTAAGCAGGCCTTCGGTAATCTCGGATTACTGGTCGGTTACGGTGCTAAACCCATAGGAGTGGGTTTGGGTCGTGACACTGTCCTAGTTAGGACCCAATTTTTCGTCGACCGGATTCCTGGCAGCTGGAAGTACTCTTTTAAGGACCAATTCTCCTGGCGTATAACGGCGTAGCTAAATACATTGATAATACGACTTAGTGAGCTGTTGTTGGTACCGTGCCATGGATGCAAGGGCACGGTCTCGGCGTTCTTTAATTAGAGTCAAGTCCAAGGCCAACATCATGTCGTTTCGGCCCATATCAAAAACTTTCGATTTCAAGGTTGAGAGGCCGATCTCCAGGGGGATGATTGCCTAGGTTTCGAAGCATAAAGCAAACAGCGTTTCCCCAGTGGATCTCCTCGGAGTAGTGCTACGAGCCCACAACACACTAGGCAACTCTTCGACCTATCTGCCTTTAGCTCTCTCCATCCTCTTCTTGATGTTGTCCAAAATAACCTTGTTGATGGCCTCTGCTTGACCATTGCTCTGGGGGTAAGCCGGCGAGGAAAAGTAGAGCCGGATACCATAAGTGTCGCATAATTCCCGATACATGCCACAATCAAACGAGGTACCGCTGTCAGAAACAAGTGCTCGTGGTACGCCAAATCTTGTTATAATGTTTTTCCATACAAAACACTTTACATCAGAATCTCGAATATGTGTTAGTGCCTCCGTTTCGACCCATTTCGTGAAATAATCCGTCGCAACAATTGGAAATCGCCTGTTGCTCGGGGCCCGTGGTAACGGTCCAACAATATCAAGACCCCATTGAGCGAACGGCCAAGGGCTAGTGATAGAATTTAACTCCTTGGCTGGCAAGTGATTCAAAGGGGAGAACTTCTGACATTGACCACATTTCTTGATATAACACTCGGCGTCAGATCGCATGGTCGGCCAATAGTACCCCTGTGATATGGCGCGGTGAGCCAGAGAACATCCACCTGAATAAGCACCACAGCTGCCTTCATGTATTTTAGACAAAAGTTCCTCGATTTTATCTAGGTGAACACATTCTAAGTGCGGCCTAGAGAGAGATTTTTTGTAGAGCTTCCCTTGCGGATCCAAATAGTATTTGAGGGCTTTATTTGGAGTTTGTGTGCTTCTTTCTTATCCATTGAGAGCTGTTCTAAAGACAAGAATGCGGCGATAGGGTCCATCCAACTTGGACCTGGTTCAGTAAGGTTGACCTGAATTGGTTCTGAAGAGGCAATGCTCGGCTCGGGGATAAACCTTACTTCAATTGTCCACTTAATTTCTAAGTTGAAAGCAGAGGCTAGGCAAGCTAAGGCGTCTGCATGCGTGTTCTGATCCCGGGTTATTTGATTCAATTCATGATGGTCGAATTTTGCCAGCAAAGAATTCGTCATTTTCATGTAGGCTGCCATACGGTCATTTTTGGCTACGTATTCCCCCTTTAATGGTTAATGACTAGTTTTGAGTCGCAGAAGATAAGTAGACGCTGAGCACCAAGAAGAAGTGCATTTCGTAAGCCGATCAACAATGGTTCGTATTCGGCTTCATTGTTCGATGCTTCGGAACCCAATTTGATAGCCTGCTCGATTATTACCCTGTCGGGAGCCATGATTACTACGCCCGCCCCACTGCCACGTTGGTTAGGTGATCCGTCACAATACAACTACCAAATGTCCTCAACGTAAATTCTCCAGTTCGGTTTAGGTTGAATTTGATCACACTTAAAGTCGGCGAGACATCCAGTGAATTCAGCCACAAAGTCGGCGAGCACTTGCCCCTTGATTGAGGTTCTGGACAGAAATTGAATATCGTACTAGCCGAGTTTGAAAGCCCATTTTGAAATGCGCCCTGATACTTCTACACTACGGAGTACTGACCGAAGGGGGTAGTCCGTTAGTACCCCAATGGTATGCCCTTGAAAGTAATGCATTAGTTTTCTTGCTGCCATGATGAGAGCAAGGATGGGTTTTTTCCAACGGAAGGTAACGTGTTTTGGCGTCAACCATTGCTTTGCTCACATAATAAACTGGCCGCTGTTCTCCTAGTTCTTCCTTTAACAATACGACGTTGATGGCCCGGTCGAAAACTGCCAGATATAAAATGAGCGGATCACCTACCGAAGGTGTTGTCAAGAGTGAAACTAATCGGAGGTAAGTCTTTAAACCGTCCAAAATGGCTTTGCACTCGGGAGTCCATTCAAAAGCTTTACCCTGCTGAAGGGTATGAAAGAATTGTCGTGACGATCGTGAAACGATCGATGAACTTTGTTTAATCTGACCATTCCCATCAGCTTTTGAACCTCTTTGACCGACCGAGGAGAGCCGAGTTTTAGAATTGCTGTGATTTGCCTCGGGTTGGCTTCGATTCCACAGTGGTTAACAATGTAGCCAAGGAATTTGCCGGATCTGATGCCAAATGCACATTTGGAAGAGTTCAGCTTCATTTTGTATTTGCGAAGAATGCCGAATGTCTCTTCCAGATCAATTAGATAAGTTTGCTCTTCTTTGGACTTGACCACCATATCGTTGATGTACACTTCCATAGTACGGCCGAGTTGCTCCTTGAACATGGCAGTGACTAGTCTTTGGTAGGTTGCCTCCGCATTCTTCAGCCCGAAAGACATAACTTTATAGCAATAGATTCCTCTTGGGGTGAGGAATGCAATTTTGTCTTGGTCCTCCTGATACATGGCAATTTGATGGTAGCCTCTGTAGGCATCCAAGAAGCTCATACGTTGATGATGTGCCGTTACATCTACTAGTTGGTCTATTCTGGGAAGCGGAAAGTAATCCTTGGGACAAGCTTTGTTTAAGTCCGTAAAATACACACAAACACGCCAAGTTCCATTTTTCTTCTTCACAACCACAATATTCGACAACCATGTAGGATAGGTTCTTCATGGATTGCCCCGGTATCAAGCAACCGGTCAACTTATTCAACAATGGCAGCAGTGTGTTCTGCAGCTGACCGCTGGCTTTTCTGAATAATTGGCTTACATTTGGGATCAACGTTTAAGCGGTGTTGAGACACAGATGGATCCACTCCCGGCATCTTATATGGTGACCATGCAAATACATCAAGGTTGCCGAGTAAGAAGGAAATTAGCTCCTGCATGTCGACTTTATTCAAGGAGATGCCGACTATGAAGAACTTGTCAGGATTCCCGTCAATTTCAACCCGATCCAAGGCTCCAGTTGCCTTTTCACTTGGGAGCCGCCCAACATTGTCGAGGCTCTCCTTATCCGGCACTTCAATTGAATTCACTTCCAGCTCTCTTGGTGTCTTTGTAGCAAGAAGATAACATGCTTGCGCCGATTTCTGGGAACCTCGAATTTGCTCTATGCCGCATTCAGTCGGAAAGCGAAGTAGTTAATGATAGGTGCTTGGCATGGCCTGCATGGTATGCAGCCAAGTTCATCTCATGATGAGATTATAGGGCGAAGGAAGCTTGATAACCAAAAATTCTACATCCACTGATCCGATGCCCACTCAAACTGGTAGTGTGATTTTGCCCAAAGGATATTCCGAATTAGCATTGAAGCCGAATAACGGATAGTGAGCTGGAGATAGGTCCGACTCAGTGAAGCTGAGTTTAACGAAGGTCTTGTAGTACATAACTTCCGAAGTGCTTCCCTGGTCAATGAGAACACGTTCAACGGTGAATCAGTTTACGCGTAGTTTGATGACTAAGGGATCAATGTGAGGGAGCATTATGCCGACCAAATCAGAATCATCGAAAGTAATACTCACAACTTCATGGGGCTGTTTCGCTGGTGTGATTTGCTTCTGGGGGTTAGGATGCAACTGCATTGTATGTACCGCGGATGCCGTTGGTAAGCTGTATATCATATGGATTACGCCGAGTGGAGGTGAATCTTGCTGTAAAGCTACTGTTTTTGTTAAGTTGTTCTTTCGGACGTGTTGCATAAGCCGACCATCTTGTACCAACTCCTCAAGGTGGTCATTCAACGCATAACAACTATCGGTATCATGACCGTGGTCTTTGTGATATTCGCACTGCCTATCCCGTCTTCTCATGTCGGGAGGTCCCACCATCTTGGGCGCCCATTTAAAGAACGTAAGGTGTTGAACTTTAGACATAACTGCGTTCATCGGCTTCGATAACTCCGTATATTTCTTGTCCGCGCGCCTTATGCACCTGCTATCCACTTGAAGTTGTTCATTCGCTCGGTGTGAACATTGGTCATTTGATCGGCGCGAATCTCATCTTTTATCTTGTTTAGCCCGATTCCGTGGTTCAGGGCTCCGTGATGGTACAGAATTTATCGGCTGAACGATTTCAAATGGGGCTGTCTTGTTGGCCTTGTGTCCAGTTTTGACCCGCAGGGCATCATCTTCTACTTTGTAGTATTCCTCGACTTTCTTCATTAACGACCAGATTGTTTTAGGGGGCCTTCTGGTCAAGGAGCTGCGAATGGCACTATCAGGATGCAATCCCATCTTAAAGGCGGTAATGGCCATGGAGTCATTGTAGGCATCATCTACTAGATTAAAGCATTTCCAATATCGCGCCGAATACACACGAAGGGTTTCTCCTGGTTGGATTTGTATTGCCTAGAGAGAATCAGCCTTCTTTGGCTGGACCTCATTGGTGATGAACCTTGCCTTGAAGGATTTTTGGAGTTGATGGAAGCTTTTGATCGACGCCGGTTCCAATTTATAATACCATCTGACGGCCAATGGTCCCAAGCTGCTTGGAAATATTCGACTCATGAGGGCCTCGTCTTCTGCATGGAGCGTCATGGCTTGTTTATAATGACAAATGTGATCAGTGGGGTCTGATTTTCCAACGTATAGGGTGAATGATGGAGCTTTGAACTTTTTGGGTAGCACTGCCCTTGTGATCCGTCGCACAAAGGGGTCATGTTGATCCTCTTCATGTGAATCATTTCTTCTTCGCTTATTCCGTGCATGCGGACTTCCTCTGGAAGAATTGAAGACTTCGACTCGTTCCTTCTTTTTGGATTCTGGGGATGATGAGTCAGAATCACTGTCACTATCATGTCTTCGAATTCAAGGTCGTCGACCATCCCTTCTTAGAGGTTGTCCAGGATCTTGGTGCGTGGCCTGTTGAGATTTTGCCACCTCCAAGCCTAAATCCTGTCGAATGTGCTCGTTCTCAGCTATTATATTTTCCAACCTCTGTTCATTGTGCTTCGCCTGATCCATAATTGCTTGCATTGTCTTATGTGCTGATGTCGAGGGTGAGGTTTGGGCAACTGAGTCGAAGTTCAAGACCCTTCGTGCGGCAATGTTCTCCGGCCCAAGCATGTTTCTTGGAGTGGTATCATCTTGTGATGTAAGGTCGTCAGTGACTAGCGGAGGATCTTCCGTCACGCCCTCCATGGATGTGCTGGAGTATTTCCACAGACGGCGCCAATTGTGGAGAGGTGGTTTGGAAATACTCTTTGGATCTTGCAGGATGCTCTTGATCCTCAGCTAGTCACCTGAAAAGGAATGAACACTCCGGTCGGGGGATACCGAAATTAGCACTCCGACGAATAAGTCAGTGTCTACTCTTTTGGTTGCTTGTATCTCAAGTTAATCTTACTTGTTCTCACATACATTTTCTTAATTGGTGCTTTTCTTATTTATAGTCGTCATTGATGTTGATGGTTGAGCCCACCTTTCGTCCAATGAATAATCGCTCATTCGGCTACCTGTTCGTACTCAGCCCGGTTTACAGCTGATTCTTCGGCCGATCTGGTTATTCGGCCTCCATCTCTCCGAGATCGAGCCGTATAGTACATAACTTGACTTCTTTCTTTAAGTTATTCGACTTCCCCATGTAATAATTTTATTCGGCCTCCACAATATTATATATATAGGGGTGTTTTGGAAAGTTAGTTAAAAGTTAATTTTTTATCTTTTTGTGGATAAAAAATGTGATAGGTGATATGACCCAAAATGAGTTAAAAATTAAAAGCTAGTTCATACACAAGTATGAATTTGTAATTTTTTTGGTTCGTTAAAATTCATAAACAAGTTCAAGCTCAAGTTAAGCCTAAACCAAATAAATAAATCTAAACATACTAAAACTCAATTCGACTTGGTTCGTTTGTAATCCTAATTATAACCCACCTATATCACATACAAGAGATGGGCGATTTGATCCACACTGGAGGCGAGAGTTGGCATGGCTCATTTAGGGTTCATTTGAGAAGTAGGTTGGCTTTTTGACTTTTTTAGTTATTTTAGCTTGAGGTTAAAAAGCCTGATTTGATAAGGACTTTTGACTTTTTTGATTTTTTGTGAGAGAAAGAATGTAATAATTATATGTTGAATATGATATTTTGTCTTATTAAGTTAAAAAATTTATTTCATTTTTTGTAGTTAAAATAACCAAAAAAAACTTGACTTTTAACTACCCAAACGAAACCTATGCAAAATCAGTCACTCGATGCAACTTTTTAACGGCTCCCCTTCCCCACTTCTCAGGAGTATGTTAGATGTATACATATATTTGAATCCTCACAAAAACAAAAATAAAAAATATACATATATAATATGTTATATTTAAATACTAATAGTAGAGATATATCATATTGTGGTGAAAATTCGAAGCTATCTAGTAATATAAAGTAATCCTATAAAATATATATATATAGGTTTAAATTATTATTTTAGGGGGTGTTTAGGAACTTGATTTTTGAGGTTTTTTTCACTACAAGACAAATGTTTTACAAAATTAAAAAAAACAAATCCAAACAAAATATCACATCAAACCCTATAATCATTTCATTTTTTCTCTCACAAACATCACATCCAACCACAAAAAACTCAATTATCTTCCCAAACACAAAAAAAAAAATTCTCTAATAATATCTTACAACTAAAAAAATCCACTTCCCACACACACAATGTGTTACAACTAAAAAAATCCACTTCCCACACACACAATGTGATGTTATCTAGGAGATGGTTTAGAATTTAATGTTTTAAATCCTATTTTATTTATTATTTTCTATTTATAGTTTTAAGTATTATTTTATTGAGTACAATACAAAAATACCTTTCTAGATGAAATACCAAAATAAATAAATAAATAACTTCTATAATTTCAAAAATTACAAAAATAAATAAATAAAAATTCCATGAGCTGATTTTTATATAATCAATTTTCAATATTTAAGTTCAAAAAATGTTATCATATGTAGTTAAAAGACTAAAATAGCCTTGAAAATACAGACAAAAAGGTTAGAAATCAAAATATAGTTGAACCTTAGCATCCATCCATCCATCCAAAGCTAAGAAATACTATAAACTCAAAAATTTCACTCCAAATTTTATTCAAGAATACAAATATATGATTCATATTCATTCCATATTTGAACTCTACATTACACTAATTCAATTTCTACCACACAAATACATTATGGATAAAAATCTAGGTCAATTTTTCTAGGTCAATAGAATTTTTTATCCAAAGCTACATTAACCTTTTTAGTGACATTTTCTAAATTTTGACATTAAATGCTATCGTTAAACTACTTTTATCCTAATTTTAACGATATATGGTTAAATGTGATTTGACATCAAACCTTGAATTTTTTTTCTTTTTGTATAATTTTTGAAATAAGGAAATTTTGTATTTTCATCAAAACGTGTGTTCTTTTTTTTTCTTTTTTCTTTTTAATTTGTTTTATTTTATTCTTGCAAATATATATATGGACTTGAGGATGAAAACAAACTCAACTTTGGTAACTCATATGTGGCAAGTGGCAACTTTAACTTTTTCTTGACAATTAAAGGTGGGTGGGCTAATATCTCTAAGGGAAGGGGCATTGAATATTCCTTCCCACTTTGAACAACTCTCTTTAAGCATTGGATGCTCACTCTTTTGGACACTCCATGCCTTGAAAAGACTACCAAAGCCCACAACCAGCCTATAAGAAAGAAAGTAAAAGCATTGTAAGTTTACATCATACTCATTAAAGTAATGTAAGATTATGTTTGTGCAATATCTACTTTAATGTATACTTGAATGAATTATTATTATTATGAGTTGGAAAACTTGGGCCAAAGCTTACCCCACAAATTAAAGAAAGATTGTACAAGTATGCTAATACTTGACACTAACCTTTGATGTTTCAATCACAAATAACTAGGTAAATGAAAATGATATTTGATTTTATTAGCTGTGTAATGTAAGTTTAGATAATGAATATTATTTGAGTATGCAAGACCCACCACTTTACAAAATAATAGTGGGACTATTTATTTTCTAATTAGTATGGTGAATCGTATATATATATATATATATGATGTTGGGTTGTTGGTCTCTATATTTTAACTTTTGTGCTATTTTTGTCCCTATAATTTAAATTAGCTCAATTTTGACCTTGAATTTATAATTTTGTCTTAGTTTAGTCCAATTAATAGCAATAGTTAGCATTTTCTAATGAAAAATGCACAAATAAGTGGCATGCATCATCATTTTAAGGGTAAAATTGTAAATTTATACAACTAATGAGTTAACCTCAACTAACTCAATGATTATTTTTGTCAAAACCTAAGTATTATCAATTAAACTAAATTGATACAAAATGTAAAATTAAAGGCCAATATTGAGTCAATTGAAAGTGTATGAATCAAAATGATACAAGAGACAAAATGTAAGAACTACTAATATAATTTGCCCCATGACGTTTGTTGTATAATCCACACAGTAAATCCAAAAAACACGACAATTATCTGGTCAATATATCAATCCTCAAAAGTACAACATCTAGAAAATAGTGAGGACCATTACTGTATGGTTGGTCCTATATACATATACATATACATATAGTTTCTGTTGAGTGAATTTAATAGAAGGTGAAAAAACTGTTTGTTGTATGGATTCCCTTGTACTGTTTTTGAATTTTGAATTTATAAATAGATTTATGTAGGAAAACAAAAAGAAGAAGAAAAATTATTTCATTCGCTCTTCTTTTTTGCTTTACAAATTTAAGATTCAAAACACGATCTTAAACAGTGAAAAAATTAGAAAAATTCATCTAAGTGATATACAGCAAACTCGAAGGTACAAGAAATCAAATGGGTTCTCAATGATGGTAACAACCCCATGTAATCATTATTCCAGGACAAAGTTTTCTTGGTTTGATCATATAGAAGAAAATTAGATTAAGGAACAAGGCTAGGCATTGCTTGATGCTCACTCGTTTTCACCTTTTATTTTCAAGTGAATTCATGTGATAAATGTCATGTATACATATATCTTCTACATTTAAATATAATTAATTCTACATGGAAATACTAATAAAATTTATAAACTTTTTTAACGTATAATAAAATTTTGAAATTTAAAATATGACCTACTAAAATAATTTGATTGGAACAAATCATGCTACAACCGCCAACAAGATTCTGTTTGGTTTTCAAACTCAACAAACTCTAAAATTGTTTTAAGTTATTATTTTTTCATATTTTTTTGTCGAGATTTTTTTTCCTTCATATTTTAGTCAATTTATTTTTTAAAACTTTTTAGATGTATTTATTCTAAATGCACCAAAAAATTAAAATATTTCCAATAACTTACTTCTGAAATGTATCTAAATAGTGAAAATATTTGACTAAAATATGAAAAATTCACTAAAGATGGAAAACACCAGGAAAAAAAATTGTAATGTAGTTATAGCAAAAGTGGGTTGTCCTACATGGTTGCAATCACATGTAATCATGTTGCAAGGCAAATAGATTTCTTGTTTGATCTTGTAATAAAATCAAGATTTAAGGAATAAAACTAGGGAATTGTTTGATGCTCACCTGTTGCAAATACATAATAGAAAAATGAGTTTGCTAATCATTGAAAATTCAGACCTCCCTTGGTGTCTTGATCTCTGATCTCCTTCCTAATAAGACAAGATATAGTTGTGGTTTTAGGGTAATAAACAACAGCACTATTAAATACAAGCAAAGTTCAACCAATGTGATCATTGGTTAAGGATCTAGCTGAATTTGGATATTGAACACACTTTGAAAAATCAGATTTAAAATTTTTAATGATATGATATTGCCTTGGGAACCAAGAAGGATAATTGTTGCTGTTGGATGGTATTAAAAGTTCAAAACCCTAGTGCAGAGAGGGCCCGAAATATTTAAACCATTCTTTGGATTAGTTTCTAAGATAACAATCATTCATAGAACAAAGTAAAGTATATTAAAGTGGTATGCCACTTCCCAAATTAAGTGCCGTTTGTTTTAATATTGTGTTTAAATTTTAGAATTGTCAATGATAATAAGAGAAATAAAAAAAATTTATACATATTCATTTTTTATGAGTAACCAAACCAAGAAAATTTGGTTTCTTTTTTTGGTTTACTGGTGAAAAGTTCATTCTTATGGGGCCATAGGTCATTTAATCCAAGGTTTAATCTTTTTTTGGTGATAGGAACAACATGTGTTGAAAAGTTGCTAGAAAATTGATAAAAAAAGTTGCCCGCAACGACCGGTGGCAATGACATGGAACAATAGATAAGTGACATGCATATAGACAGATGGATATTTGAATAGATAGTTGGACAGATAGGTAATACATGTACAGATAGGTGAAATTTGAACAGATAAACAAATAGCTAAACTTTGAACAGATAGGTGTTCTTTTGGACAAATAATGTCCTTTCGGCCCAAAAAACACTTAAGCTTGGGCCTATTGGCCCTGACAATTTTAGAACTGAACCTCTCGCTTAAGTACTCTTTTTTTTAAAAATAAAAACTATTTATTTTCTTAAGAACTTAGTTTTTTCATTTTATTTTCTTTTTCGAATTTTCCTTTGTATTTTCTACCAATACATGTACAAAAGTATTCTGCTGGGCCCTTGACCAACAAGTTGTAGTAAAGTGGAGACTTGGACTGAGCCCAACATGAATTATTTTTATTTTTATATATATATTTTTTTAAGAGCCCAACCTTGTCAGTTTCTTCCCAGATCTATTGTCAAGCAATTTGTTAGAGAATATTATACAAATATATAAATCTCAACCTTTATTTTATTTTATGTTTTTGTCGAGTAATGACTACATTCACAAAATTAAACACTGAAAAGTATCAAAATGTACATCTTAGCATAACGAGGCCCGCTTGAGATATTCTCATTTGCTAGTCTCAAATTTTTTACTGGAAATATAACTTTTGAGTGCTATTGGAAAATGACTCCAACAATGAATAACAAGTTATTTTAATTTAAGGTAATGATTTCAACACATTCAAAATTTATAGGGATTAATTATATCAAGACCCCTTCAACTATTAGCGAATATCACTTTGATCCCTTCAGACCTATGCATTTTGACCCTCTTAACTATAAACATATATCACTTTCACTTCTCCAGACCACTTTCAAAAGGTGTATTTATATGATTTTCATAGTTGAGGGGGTCAATATATAGGGGTTCATAGATGAGGGGATCAAAGTAATATTTACTAATAGTTGAGGGATCTTGATATAATCAACCCGTCATAACATATACATAAATAAATATGTAAAAGTGAATTTTTTTTAATGATAATTATATCTAATAGTTATTCTCTAGTAATTGTTTTGCCTGAATTACTAGTTTTAATTGCAGCCATGCTATGTGCACAGAAGGCATAGACGTGACTGATTCCTCATGTGTACATAGACTTTTTCTGTTGATTGCTATTTGAAACACAATTGAAGATCTCACTTTAATTGGACATTCAAAAGCACCCAAAAAGTTTTCTTTTGTCACAAACATAAGGTGACAAGAAAACTTGGAGAAGAATAACTTATAGATCATTAAAGCATTAAAGTGGCAACATACCTTCAATCCAAAATTATGATGTTACTGTGTTTTCTCTTTCTCCTCCTTGCTTTCCTCAGAATCCTTTCACTCTCTTCCTTCGCATCCGCCATTGAATAGTTACCTATCTCTCCCAAAAAGAAATACGGGTTTAGACCCGTGATTGTAAACAAATGCAAGGTGAATCCATTTCGAGAAATTACATTTCCACATGCAATAGAGTAGGAAAAGAATGAAACAACCCCTTGGAATAATTTTTTCTTTCATTTTCTTTATGTATCTAAAAAAGTTTTGCTAGTTCTCAATATAGCACATGCTTTTGTTTCTTGTACTTCCACGAAATAAAATAGGGAAAAAAATGTTACAGAAATGTTCATGAGTGTCTAAAGCGTGTATGTCACTAGGTGCAAGATTCACCTAATCCCCAAATCTATTCTTTAAAATAAATCAAATACCCATGTAAATCTTGCCAACTAAACAAAAAAGGAGGGAAAAAGGCAGACATTTAAATATGCAGTTTCATCTCCTGTCCTCCCCCAACACTGGAGTTTGGACTGATCTCTACCCATTTAAAACACAAGCTATAACTATAATCTAACTATACAAATTACTTTCAAACATTAAACTGAGATCTAAAACACTTGATCCACACCGATCACATATCATTGAATACTAGAACAAGGAGAGCACATGACACATTGACACACTTCAGGTACAAAAAAATAATAATTTAAGACTGCGATATATATATTTTAATAATTGGTTACCTGTTTCCTTTTCTTCAAGCAAGCAAGAAAACCCGCCATCTATCTCCTCATCAGATTCAATAGGAATTCTCCATTCTCTCTCCTGCATCATCGACCATCTCAGTTTTAACATGGAAAACAAGATATATACTGTTTGAAGTATCTATGGAGTTTTCAAAATGAGAAATCAACTAAGTCCATGTTTTTGTGATGTCAAAAAAAAAAAAAAATAGAAAGAAAGCAAGTAAGAGCAAAAAGAAAGAAAAATGAATTGAGATTTACCAGTTCAATGGGAGTTGGTCTCTTCTGTTTATGCTCCTTACTAGGGCCCACATATTTAAAAAAAGCTTGTTCTGTTTTGACAGAGGTCCACCTTCCCAATTCTATCTTTGGAACCAGAGTTGCTTTCCCATAAACCTTTGGATGTACTTCGGGGCTGGAATGAAGAAGAATATTTTTAGCTACTTGAAAGGATTGAGGCAACAATAACTAAACCAGTGCTAAAAAATAAATTCGAAAAGTGATGGTACTAACTCTAAAGGACTAAAAAGAAAGCTAGGCATCACTTGATCTTTGCAAAGGCAAATGGTTTGAAGGGTGTCTTATCATTAACAAAGGGAAACGACTAGAAGGGTATACTATCATTAACTCAAAGGCAAACAGCTTGAAGGTTATACTATCACTAACTCAAAGGCTATATAAAATTCCACTTGTAAAACATTGTTTCAAATTTACTCTAAATGAAAGAGAATAGTGTAATCTAGCAAATAGCAAATTGCCTTTGAACTTGCGAGGAGATTACCGCATGTAGAGAGTTGTGAGAATTGACAATAGTTCATTTGTTTAATCTAACAGAACAATATAACAAACAAGTGTTATGAACATACTTCTTGAGAGATGGTTTTTGCTGTGGAGTAGCTCGACAGCTTATGCCCTACAAATTTTGAAAATGAAAGGTCGATGAAGAACATTTTTTAAAGGATAGGTCTCTTAACAGGCTGATAAGTAGTTCTTCCAACAAAAAAAAAACCACCTTTGCTGGAAGAACGGTGGGAGTTCGATGGTTTTGGCTAGGAATCTTCAAGCTGCAAACCATTGCCTGCAAGGTGAAAGCTGCAATATTTAGCAGAAAAAAACATAATTCAACACTTTTCTACCTCATCTCAACGAAGGGAAAGGATACTAATCATGATTTCATGTTCACAATTGTTCCAGGGCTATGTATTTAATATGCTACATGCCTGCATTTCTTGGGTGACAGACTTGCAGAGCTCAGATTTCAATTTTTGTAAACACTCGTTAATCTGCTCTGGTAAAGCTGATATCACTGAAGAAATCTCCTGTAGCCTTGCTTGGTATATGTCCTGTCTGACTTGATCAGAGAGAGATTTTAATCCCCCTACTAGGTTAGTTTTGATATCTTCTTGTCCCTTGTTCTGTATATTGTTTCGCAATTGTGTTAGAA
Organism: Camellia lanceoleosa; assembly: GCA_025200525.1. Lineage (NCBI taxonomy): Eukaryota > Viridiplantae > Streptophyta > Magnoliopsida > Ericales > Theaceae > Camellia > Camellia lanceoleosa. Next base: position 99,399,372 of record CM045763.1, on the reverse strand, counting down.
AATCTGCATCATCGACATCTAAAACAAAAAGGAAGTTCAAAAGAATTTATGGGGAAGGGTATGGTGCTCTTACTATTAGCTGCGCCAAGTTATCATTAGCAATCAACTTCTGCTGTAAGACTTCCACTGAAACAAAATTGAAAAAAAGATGATATCAGCTAATTGGGCACAATTTTTGAGTTGTATCAAGAAGTAATTTGTCAAATGTGAGTTTTAGACAATTGATTAATATTCACTTGGCAAGCCAAACCAAGGATATTTATTTGTTCATCATAAAAAAGTATGCCTAAATTTCAGTTCTTAATACTTGAATAAAAAAGACTTGGAGCCACTTTGAGAACACAAAAGTAATCAAGGACTCAAATGTTTTTTAGAGATTTGATGTACCTGGTCACGGCCAACTAACAACTGATTGTAGATAAGTGCATATCAAACAATAATTAGCAAACCAAGTAATTGCCACTGTAACTCCTATATACCAATGTATTTTTGGCAATTGAGATTTGAGATACTTACTCTCCATTAATACTTCCTTCGTTCCCTTGTTTACTTGCATGATATCGCTCTGAACAGAATCCAAGATCATTCCAAACCTGTTCAATGAAGTTTCCATAATTCCAATTCTGCGTTCTAGTTCTTCACTTACCTGACCTGTGAAGGCACACCCATGTACAATGACACAAGATTAATTGGCCCATTAGTTTTGTAAAGACATAGAAAAAGGTAAAATACTTTACAATTTAAAATTTTCAATGTGAAATTAAACATACTGAGCTTCTTTCAGGTCTTGTTTGTGAGAATGAAATTCATAGATTTGAATAAAAAAATAGACTGATTTGGCTGTAACTTACTTCTGTGATCTGGAACAGCAGTAGAGTTCCATTTGCGCAGCAGATTGTTGGAAGATCTTGAGATTGGCATTTGACTCTCTTCTCGCGTGTAGCTGATAGCAGGCAAGCAAGACATCTTCTTTGCTGAGTTCTCTCTTTCTTGAGAACCAATCCTCTACAAAAGCAACATAGGATAAACAAATGTTCAAAGAGGAAAACCATGACCATTAAATGGCAAATACAATTTTCTTTTTCATTTCTTATTCAGCATTGGAAAACCAGGCACTCAACCAAAGACTTTTCTTTCGGCAACCTCTTTCATGAACAAGAACCAAAAACTATTAAAACAGTGAAACTCAATGGTGAGTGAGTTTCTTCTTTTCAGAACTAGAAGTACATAATGCATTTTCTTGAAGATGCTCTATGATGACAGATGCAAAGTTATGCAAAACAACTTCCAAGAATGAAAGCAGAGAAAATAAATAGCGCAAAATATTTGAGAAATAGAGAACATATAAGAAAAAGGTTCACATAAATGTCATGCAAGTGACAAATGTGACAGCAACTACCATTCGAAGATCACAAAGAACACAAAGATTTTACATAACTCAAAGCAAAACAATGTGAACAGAAAGTAAGGCTGTGTATAATCCAATTTTATTCCCAAGTTTTTCTAACTTGAAGTTGCAAATTTTCCTAATTTGAGTTAATTTTAGTTGTCCTTAGCAGTATAGCATGGCCAGTGGCGGACACAGGGGTGGCTGGCAGGGGCCACAGCCACCCCAAAAACTTTTGGAAAATTGCACTTTTATCAAGCAATTTTGAATATCTATAAAAGAACTTTGCATTTTGACCCCTTCAAAATTTATACAATTACTTCAACCCTTCCAAAATCTAAATAATTTTACTTTTGATGTCCTAAATTTTAAAAAATTTCATGATTTTCATGCAATTTTTAGTAATTATAAAATAAATTTGTATTTTAGGCACCCCAAACCTTTGAAAAATCTCATTACTTTCATGTATTTTAAGTATTTATAAATTTGATCCCAAAAATTTATATAATCTCAGCCAAGGCAAAAGAGTTTCAGACTTCTAATAACAGTGAAACAGTAAGTCAGGAAACAACAAATTCAGAATAGTAGAAAAATCGAAGGAAAACTCATACATAGCCATTTAAAGAAGAAGAAAAAAAATCATTACAACAAAAACGAAATCAAATATCTTCTGCGATCAGTGTTCAAAATCTACTCCACAGCATCAGAAACGGATGTTTGTTTACTACACAAGCAAGCATAGTTAAAGACTCTTTCAATTGAGATCTTAACTACTAAATCATCACTATCTTAAAGAGAGAGAGAGAGAGAGAGAGAGAGAGAGAGAGAGACCTGATCGTTCGTGACGAACTCGTCGAGAGAATTCTGCGAGAGCTGAGAAAACATTCCATGTTGAGACGAAACTCCCTGCGAAAATGACTGTTGCGATGGCTGCGAACGAAGCTGAGACGGTTGGCTTTTTCCAAACACCAAGGACTCAGGACCACTCTGTACATTGCTCGATCTCCTTTCAAATAAAAAAACACAAATTTAACTACAACACTGATATCATAAACATATACATACACACATATATGTGCATTAAAACGTAGTTTTTGAAAAGATTTTTGCGATGGAATTGAACCTTGCGTGAGGAGGAAGAACTGAAATGGAGCTAAGATCGCAGGCTTTGTTGATCTTCAACTTCATTGAGTCGAACAACCAGTAGTTGAGAACTTCGAGATTTGAAGCGAACCGTGGCTGATTTCGACGAAGAGATTAACAATGGAGATCGAAGTCGATTGAGTCGTTTGAAGCTTCAAATTCTGACTCGGTTTTTGTATTCCAAGTGTTTGTATTAAGCTCTGTTCGAGCACGGCAAAGGACGAAGCGCGGATGGTGTGAGATCACAGAGATTCTCGTCACCATATTTATGTACCAACTTCGTGTGAAAAATAGGCGGCAAATGGGCTTTGTGATGGGCTCAGTTCAGCGACTGGATGGCTCAACATAGTGGCCCAGTTGTTTGGCCCAACGGTTCATTTTACAAGTCGCTTTGATGTATATCATCTATAAAAAAAAAAAAATAATAATAATAATAATAATAATAAATTACACTTTATCATCTTGTAATTTAATTCAAAAACACATTACCCTCTTAAAGTTCAAAAAAAGGTACATTTTACCTTCTTGTGTGTTTGGACTAAAGTGAAAAAGTAACAGAATTTGAAAAAATTCTATTTTCATATACCTAGTTAGCTTAAGGCATATACTTAATGAAATATTAATTTAATGACAATTATATCCTAAATAAAAATAATCATAATAGACATCCAGTAACATCTGTAAGATTATATAAAAAAATTCCTTGCACACATCTTTTAAGAACAATAAGGCCAAGTTTGGCATACTTCAAATAATCTATTTTTTTATCTTTTTATCTTTTTTAAATCACATCACCTTTCTACTTTTCTATACATCTTTTCGTAAAAAAACAAAAATTATACTTATTTAGGTCATTCCAAACAACCCCTAAAATCTCAATATACACATTTTGAGTTTAAAAAAGTAAACCCTAGTTTTTCCATTATTGTCACATTACTTGTTACACACTCTATACTCCTCTATTGCTTTCAAAACAATACTCTCAAAATATCTCTTATATTGTTTTAATCTCTAGATTTATACTCTATCATTTATATCATTTTCGTATTATAATTCCACAATTTTTACTTTATTTTGATGTGGAAGAGTTGCATACTAATGGAAGTTCGAACTCAAGCAAGAGATAAACAACTCAACATTTGGATTCAGAAAAATTATGAATGCACCAATTCGGATTTATCCATGTAAAATAAACACTTGAGATAGATTTCACAAAATAGTATACAAATTCTCAAAGACAACAACAACAACAAAAAAAAAAAAAAAAAAAAGACAGAAATAATACTTGAAACTGCTTTGTATTTTTTTTTTCTGTCTTTATTAACTAAATCGCTTCCTCAATCTGCAATCTTCAATTATTTCTTTCTTTTACTCACTATTCTTTATTTTTCTTCACCCTTCTATTTCTTTTTCCTTTTCTTTTCTTCTTTCCCTATACTCTTCTCTTACTTTTTTTTTTTCTTCTTTTAATTAAGCTTGAGTGGCCTCTGTTTTTTTTTCTTTGGAATGCCCACAATGAATGCCTCTTTCTTCTTTTTATCATGCAAAGAAAGTGGGCAAGTGGGTGGCTTAAAATCTCTTTTTCTTGCAAACCATAAAACTATTTTTAGCAGATTTTCTTATCTTTTGGGAACATCATATTAATTGTGTGTCTTCCTCTCCAACATTTTTCCCCCCCAACGATCATTCAACAGTTCATTTAATGACCATAGCTAGTATTAATGATCATTCAATAGAGTCTCTTCAATGATGTTATCAGTGGAGGTCTTTAATGAGGTCTTCAATGGAATAGAGGTCTTCAATAGAGCAGAGGTCTTCACTGTGGGTCTTCACTTTGATTGTTGTAGCACTGTGAGTCTACAAATTTCCAAACCGTAGCAGTAGCAGTGTGTGTGGAATGAAGGACAAGTGTGTGGAATGATGGTTGAAGGGGTGTGTGTACAATGGTATGAGTAAAGGGTATAATTGATACATTTGGTATGTAAATTGAGAAAATTAATTAATAATTAAATTATAAAGTGTGTGTACTGAGAATTATGTGGATTGAGACAATTACGTGTGTAGAAATAGAATTTTCCCAGAATTTGTTGAACTTAACAACATGTGTCATCCACAGGTGCTATAGCGACCCTAGTTTGAATTCGACCCGTTGATGTTTTGGATCCGGGTTCATTGCCTTTTATGGTTATTCATGTCTTGCTTCTCCTCTTTGCTTGTTGGGGCTAGTTCTTGAGGTGTCTTGGTTGCATTAGAAGCATATTGTGACTTGTTTCTCAAATTGTTGATGCCCAGAGATTTTCTTTGACGCTCGAGCGGAACTTTCTGCGCTCGAGCGGACATTTTGATCTTCTAACACTTTTGTAGGATGGCAGAGTTCTGAGAGTTTTCAATCCACGTTCAAGTAGCCATTCTTGCGCTCGAGCAGTGCTCGAGCGGTGTTCGCTCAAACAACACTTCTTGTGCTCGAGCAGTAGTCACATGTCTGTAAAACTTCTGTGAGTTTGCATTCCACGCTCAAGCGGTAACACTTTTTGTGTTTGGACGCTCGAGCGTCACTTCTTCCGCTCAAGCGGACCGTGCGCCTTTATAAGGTCGCAGCATGCTAAAAAAGTTACTTTTTGCTTTTTTCTCTCGTCTCTCTCTTCCTTTCCGCCATTGTTAGAGTTTCTTGGACCTAAAAGCTTGGGTTTCATCTAGTTACACCCATTTTCCATCCCTAGTCCTATGGATCAAAACGTAGAGGGTCGCGAGAGCTTCCTTTTGATTTGAATGGATCGTGTTTTCGTCACCGGTGGATTTTCAGCTTTTCTCCTCTTCACTTTAAGAGGTAGGGATTCTTGAGTTTCTCTTCAATACCTCTTTATAGATAGACTTGTGGTATTTTCAAGACTTGTGGTATTTTCATTACATTTAAAAGCATAGTTGGTGGTTGATTTTGTTAAAAATCACATGAGTGGATTTGGGTTTAAAATAGTGAGTTTGTGGGTTTGTGTATAATTGGTTGTGGGTTACAAATCTTGTATAGAATGTAAATGGGGAATGTTTGGTTTATCGTTTATTGATTTGGAATATCAAAGAGAAGTTAATATTGAATAGAAATGGGGTTGTGATGTGGTAGTTTATGAAAAGTTGAGTTATTTGGGTTATTGTTGGTGGTCGTAGCCATTGTGGTGTCTTGTTGGGATTTGGGGAAGTAAGGTTTGATTTTTAAAATAAAATGGAACAAGTTATTTTTATAAACCTTGAGAGTTTATGATGAAAAAGATAGTGGGATTTCCTATGGGTTTAATTAATGTTTCAGATTATGTGATTGGTATGTAGAGTTTGTCCTTGGCCATCGGTGGATGGTGGTATTGATTGTTGTTAGATATATTCTATGTGCACTATCATAGGATGGACTTTGTGATTCGAGTTGATGTGCTTGTTAATTGTAAATGAACATTGCGAATGGATAATTCTATTGTTAAGTCATGGACTTGTGGTAAAGAGGTAGTTGTATCATTGTAATTGTTGTCTTCGTTAAGAGATTATTGTTGAATAGTTGTGGTCTTGATGTATAGTACCCCATGATGTGTTTTTGAGATGTTTGAAAGAAAGGAAAACCCGTTGGAACTGTAGTTCATGGAGTACTTTTAAAATAGAAATGAGTTAATGTAATTAACTGAAAATGATTGTTATAACAATCATCGGACTATGTGTATGCATTACGCCTCGTATTATTGATGTTGGTTAGCATGATTATATTTGATTGTGATGATGTTTGGAGGTCTGTTATTCGCCGTATCATACCCGGCAAAGCGTGACGCCTTGACAGAGGTTTCTTTGTTCCTTCCGATTTGCACCCGGTAAAGTGTGAAAAGGGGGTCCGTTTCTCGTCGTATTATAACTGGAAAAGCGTGGCGCATTATGATAGGTTCTTCGTTCCCTTCCTGTTCGCACCCGGTAAAGTATGACCTGAGGAGCACCTCTTTCCAGGTGAGGCCAGTAAAGTGTTATGTGTTATAGGTATTGTTGAATCTGCCAGTCGTGTTGTAGGCCGGTGAGATGGAATTGGTAGTATGTATTACTTCAATTACCTTGTTGTGGATATATATATATATATAAATATGTATATGAGTGTTATCGGTTTGCCTATTGTGGAGATGAGGTTGGTAGTATGTATTACATTAAATATCTCGTTTGAATGTATATATGTGTTAATGGTTTCATACCGGTCTTTTATCCTTGGGCTTATGGTCAGGGAAGGTTGTAGATATCTGTGTTGGGATGTAAAAATGAGGTAAATGGTTATGGAGTATTGAGAGATGGGATGAGAATCATGAATTGCATGTGGAATTATATTTTCAGAACGGTTGTTTAAGTGAGATTCCTTTTCTGTTAAAATGGAAAGTTTTATTAAAGAAAGAATGAGGTTTCAAAATATTTTCTTTTAGAAATAATGATGGGAATGTGAAATAAAATAATTGGTTTTCATGTTGAAATGTGTCAAGAGGAACGTTTTGAGAAACACACAGCTATATGTGTATACTTTTATATTAAATGTCACATTATGTATATGATATGTCTTGATGCATTCATGATCATTTTTATCTATATGTTGTGATTGGTTAGGATCTTCGGGATCCCTACTGGGCTTATTGCTCATCCTACATGTTGATAAATTTTTTAAGGTATAAGGCCGGAGGAATTGTTTATGACTTGAAGTCTCTTATTTGTTGGCCACGGGGCCCTTTATTTGTAGGCTGAGTGCCATGTATTATATAAAGGTAAACCCCTTTTGTTGTATTTATTACTATTCAATGTAAGCCTAAGGGCATTGTACCATGTCTTAATTGTATCATCATTGTTGTCTTGAGAGAATGATTTTATTTATTCTTGTTTATCCTCAACTAAATGCAATTATTATAATGGATTTGGTAATGATATTCGAGTAATAAAATGTGGGGCCTAACAGGTGCCTATATTTACACACCATTTTTCATCTCAAGGCATACCACTACTCAAGGCACATCTTTAGTAATTTGATAAATAAGAAATTTGCCCAATACACATCACAATCTTCCATCTTTACCCTTACTCACACACCCCACCCACGATCTTCCATCTTTACCCTTACTCACTCACACACCCTATCCACAATCTTCAATCTTCCATATTTCCTGTAGTGCACACCTCCACTTCAAAAACACACACATTGTGAACGTCCCTCATTCTCTGTTTCATTGTCATCCTAGAGGTTTGGGAACTAGTCTAAACCAGTCTAAATCGGTCTTCATTCGTGCTAAAGACGACTTCACTCCATTCTCCCCTAGTTCACGACCCCCTCTATTATCTATTTCATCAAAGACGCCGGTAGTGATCGTTGTTATCATCACAGTTGGAAACAACTCCAAAAAAAAAATAAAAAAATGTTATAAGTGTTCGAAAATACAAAGTCAAGCTAAATTCAAAAGTTCGCCTATTGAAAACTGGACAAATGTTATAAGTTCGGAACTTATTAACCGAACATGTGGACTATGTTTGACACTAGAAAATTGAACAATTAGAACTTGTTTGGTTGTAGATAGTTGAACATGAGTACATTGTTTGAATCTAGGTATCCAAATGAATACAAATGGTTTACCATTTAGCAAGTACACGAAAATGAAAAATAAAATAAAATTAAAAACTAACCTTTTCCTTGCTCCATTGTTCCAAACCAATATTGCCAGATGCATCCATCATTCAGTCCAATCAAAATCTTCAATAACACGTATATTTTTGGTTGTTTCTTTAAAGGTTTTTGGGTTCTTGAGAGAGAAGATACATAAGTAACGTTTGAGAAGAGAAGTGTGTATTGTATTCATTATTGTCCTTTATAGTAATTTTACGTAAGGTGTATATCATAGCCCTTTGTCATTTGTGGTCATTTTACATTAGGTTAATATTGCAATAAAAAATAAACTAATTAATGGTGTGCCTTGAGATGAAAGATGGTGTGTAAATAAAGGCACCCGTCATCCATGCATTGAATTGTGCATGAGTAACATATAGAGAAACTTGGAAAAAGACACTTTTGCCCTCACTTATTTCCTTTCTTTTGTTTTCTTTCTTCTTCCTTACTCTCTCTCATCTCTCTCCTAGTGTAAATGGGTTTGGTTTTGGCAAGGGTTTGTCATGAGGAGGTGATGCTCAGCTAATTCAATGTATTTGTAGACAGATTGATCCTACTGAGACGCCCTCTCCCTATCCTTATTCTCAGTTGCTGCAAAAATTTTAAAATTCATAGAAAGTAAAGTGAAATTATAGTAAAATTGGCCATGAATTTGAATGAAGAAAGTGAATGTTTAGGTTTATTGGTAGTTCAGGCATCGAGGTCATTAGGGATGGAGAGGTTGAAACGAAAGGCAAACCATGAACCATATGCCCTTGATGAAGATGGGTTCGATATAATCTGGCTCGGATTTGTTAGTCTTCATTTGGGAAGAGCTAAAATAGCTTGGTTTTTTGGCTATTTTAGCCTGGCTTTTTTAGCCTCGTTTGGTTTTTGTTTTTGGCTTTTGTGAGAGAAAAAGTGTAATGATTATGGTTTGGATGTGACATTTTGTCTTATTGGCTTATATAACCAATTTTGTCTTTTGTGCTTTTTTAGCCAAAAAGTCAAAACTAAACATAGCTTTAGACTTGAAGTTTGAGGCATGTGTTTGATTAAGTCCATGAATAAAGACGGTTTGTGTATACACTAGATATATACTTGTTTGGCAACGGTAACTGGTAATCAAGATGAGTTTGGCATTGGAAACTAGTAATGGGCTTGGATTTGGGTTTGAGAAAGTTTCTAATTTTTAGAGAAAGGATGGTGTGATAGTGGCACAAAAAAGAAAATTTTAAAAAAAAATAGGGATAATATAGACATTTTACAATTATGTTTAATAGAGTTACAAGTAACACTTGACTCCATATTGCAAGGAGGTTAAGTGCACATTTTTATACTTCAAGGAGGTAATGTATTTTTGCGTTAAACTACAGGAAGGTAAAGTGTAACTAACCCTAAAAAAAAATTAAATCTATTCAATAATCATAACATTATCATTTTATTATGTTTATAAAAAATGAAGTTGTTACAGACTTAATTTTTTCATGAATGACATAAATAGAGGGGTCTTACAAAATAATGATTTAGATCATCAAAACGGGATTTGTGATAGGCGCCACAAGCCTCTCAGGTTGTCTCAAATTCAAATTTAAATTTAAGATAAAGACAAATTCTTTTCAAATAAAGTGATCGTGTAGCTTTATTATTTGGTAGATATTAAAAAGTTATAAAACCCATCAAATATTTGAGTTTGAGTTGTGTTCAATTTGCTAAAAAAATTAATTAATATTGATTTATTTAAAATTGAATTACGAACACATCATTTTCTATTACATTTTTTTATAAAAATCTTTTAGGCACACTTCTAATCTCTCTCATTTATTATTAAGGAAACAATGATCTTAAATATTTTCGCTTGTTTTTTAAGGTTTGATTGATAAGTTTACCCGTGTGTGGGCCTAATATACCTTTCCTTATAGGTCATATTTATTTGGACTGGATAAGAAAAGATTGTAATTAATTGAATTATTAATCTTGGCTATATAGTCCATAAATTATTTGGTTAGAAATGATATACCCATGTTTGTTTTCTCGTGAGATTAGATATTTAGAAATGACTATTCTATTAAATCCAATATTTGATTGAAATATTATAAAGAATAATAAAACTTAATAGATTGTTTTACTATTTTCAATTGTTTATTAAGTAATAATAATAATCTATCTTTAATATTTTAATTTTTTTGGACTAGATTAAATAAAAAATAATAAAAATTTAGGAAAAATTCCTCATAAATCCTATTTAGGAAAATGTTAGTCTATTTAGTCATACATGTTTTTTTTATAAACCAAATAGTCCTTTTTATTTGTAGTATGTATTATTGATTTGATTTAGTAATATTTGAATTTACTTGTTTACCCCTTATTGTGATTATGTTTTTGATGTTTTTTTGGGATTGAGTGTATGTGGATAGGGTATGGTTTAACATTTCTATTTTTTTTGAGGATTTTGTGGAGTGGTTGTAGGGATTATTAATGTTACCTACTTGGTGTTACATTGATGTTAAATCATTTGTGTTTTCCTAGGGAGGTGTGTGGGTTGTAACGTTCACATTTACCTACATAATATCAACCTAGAGCTACATTGCCATACCATTAAGCTTTCAACTAACAACCTATAACATTAGCACCAAACACCAATCACATAACATAACATTGACCCAGTCCAACAATCCCTGACAATTAACAGCCACTACTGCCTACTACCACCAAACCCCACCAACACTTTCAGACGTACATCCTTCCAGTAGCCCCCAACATTACAAAATACGCGCCCAATTATACAAACATTAGTTACAACACCATATGTCTGTTACATTACATACATGCACAACATCACATTTGCAATCATTGGTAACCCCCAAACCCGTGAAAATTTTACAACATTAACCAATAAAACCATGTGTGTGTCACATTACAAACATACACAACATCACATTTGCAATCAATGGTAAACCCCAAACTTGCGACGTGAACAAGATCACTTAAAACCCCACATGACGCATGTTGGAGGTCACTCCATGTGAAAGGGGTGATCCTCATTTCAAGCTGCAGGACAATTATCATGCCAATCTACATGCATCCAAAACCATGCAAAGGAGAGAGTCAAGCATGACGGCCACCAACCAAGTCATTGAAGACCGCCACCGACGGAGGAAAAATGAGCTGGCCATGGGTTGGCCAGCCAGCTCTCACCTACTATTTATATGTATAAATAGAGATGGGAGGGAGATGATGGATAGTATCAGAAAATAGAGAGAGAGAGAGAGCTGTGAGTTGAGTGAGAAGAGTTGTTCTCATCCTCTGTTTGTATTTTGCTCCATATTAGTGAAATTCTATTTTCTGCTCCGTGGATGTAAGCATTTGGCCGAACCATGTAAATATTGTGTTCTGTGTGTGTGTGAGATAATTTTCTGAGTGTCTTGTGATCCTAACAAGTGGTATCAGAGCTGGTGTTGTGCGTTTTCGGAAAAACTGAGTGTTGTTCCAAAACTTGCCTAGAAATCAAAGTGGTAGAAATCTACTTTGATCAGACCAGATTGAAGCCCTCGACGAGACGATCACAGAGGTGAAAACCACGTCGAAAACCGAGGCCGGACAAACCCATACGCGCCGTCACGCTCTTGTGACACCGTTCCCACGCGCGACCACTCTCGCACGCGCTGCACGCGCTTCCAGAGGAAGAAGACGTGTGATTTCATGCGTAGACACGCGTGCGCACCAGGCGACGTCATCCGAACCGAGCCGAGCCGCGAGCCGTTGACCAAGCTGACCGAGCCGCTGACGTCAGGATGACATCATCAGAACTGGAGGAATAATCTGGTGCTTCTCAGGCGCACCAGATTCTACCGATCTGAACCGTTAAAATTGTTTTGGTTCGATCTAAGCCATTTGAGGTTCGATTTGGGTGATCCAATAGTGTTTTCCAATTATTTGGAATATTTCGGACACATCTGTACGGTCAGATTTTGTAAATAATCTTTCAAAAATTTGTAATTTTTATTTGAGCAATCCGAAGTGCTTTTCCGGCTAATTTGAGTAGTCCGGACTTTACAGCAAAGCCTGTTTTTAGACAGAGATCACTTTCTGGATGATGGAGGAATCCACATCAGTTTCAGGGCTGATGATTCAGTTGAACGCTTCTAATTATGCGATATGGAAGCCGCGGATGGAGGACATCCTGTATTGTAGAGATTTGTTTGACCCTATAGCGCTACAAGGGGTCAAACCAAATGGAGACAAGGATAGGGACTGGATAAAAACCAACCGGAAGACTGTCGGTCAAATGAGATAGTGGATTGACCACAGTGTGTTCCACCATGTTGCCCAAGAGACGAACGCCTATGCCCTATGGATGAAATTAGAGGGCATGTACCAGTCCAAGACCGCACGGAACAAAGCCTTGATAATGAGAAGGCTTATAAACCTGAAGCTGAAGAGTGGTGTGTTTGTTGCTGAACACACCTGTGAATTCCACAGCCTTGTGAACTAGCTTGCATCAATCAAAATGGAGTTGGAGGATGAGATGCAAGCATTATTATTACTCAGTTCCTTACTAGATAGCTGGGAGACGTTGGTGGTTTCTTTCAGTAATTCTGCACCTGAAGAAAAGTTGACCATGGGGATGGTCACAGACGCCTTATTCAATGAGGATGCAAGGAAGAGAGAGATGGGAGGAGAACAGTCCCAGGCCCTTGTCACAGAAAGTAGATGCAGAGATAGAGAAAGGGGCAGAGGTAGAGGAAGAAGTAAAAGCATATGCGTTCACTGATCGCACAAGGAACACGATGAGGTGCTTTTTCTGTGATCAAGAGGATCTCGTAATAAGAGATTGCCCAGAGAAAAAGACGGACAGCCAAGCCAAAGAGAAGGCTAAGGGACACGGAGGTCCCTCAACTACAAAGATTAGCGATAGAATTCCTCGGCGATGAAGAGGTGATGCTTCTGATCTCGTCGAGTTGGAGACACCCGACTGGATTTTGGATTCAGGGTGTACGTTCCACATATGTGCGGATAGGAAGCTTTTTTCCACTTACCGAAGAGTTAGCGGTAGCATTATCCGGATTAGTACGACACAAAGGAATGAGTTGTCGGCATAGGAACAGTGCGGTTCCTTACTAAGGATGGAAGAAAAGTAATTTTATCTGAGGTCCGACATGTGCCAGGAGTATAGAGGAATCTAATCTCCCTGAGTATGCTAGATCTAAAAGGAAATTGTTTCTCATCTAGTGGCGGGGTTCTTCATGTACACAGAGGTGATAGAGAAATGTTGCAAGGCAAATTGTGCAACGAACTGTACAGACTGGAAGGAGAAGTTTTGACAAAGATGAGTGTTGTCAAATGCCAGTCGAAGGGTACAAAGAGAGAACATACGCAACCAAAGCGTATGACTGAGCAAGGCTTTCATCAGGAATGGAGAAAAAGGTGCATGAACGCATGAGGAGGCTTCAAGGTGCATGATCTGAGCCAGTGAAGCCAATCTTGAAGAAAGTTCAGAGCAAATAAACCAAGTCAATATAGACTGTGCCAGTGAAGAAGAGAGTTTCTTTTGCTCCCGTATTAGAGACATTTTGCAACCTCTCAAAAGATGCATGGAAGGGAGGTATGCAATCTCGAGTCGCAAAGTGAGCTTTGCAATGCACCCCAATAAGGGGGTGCGAGCACTATGCACAGAGTTGCATAGTGGTAACTTGTACAGATTGGTGGAAGTTGTCTTGGCAGAAGGGCTAACTGTCAAACATTAATACGGACGTACAATTGAGACAGAACCGAACATCAGGGATTGCAGCACAGACAACGGGCATATGAGATCGCTGGGAAGTTGTTCTGAAGTGCAGAAAGCAAAGGCTGGTTGTTCAGAAATAAGCTCTGAGCAAGGAAAATTGAGGATGTTGATGTGTCAAACTCTGAAGTTTTCTAGTTGCTCCCGTGTTCATCATGCAAGAAGTTGCACGGTAATGCAGGGTATCCCAAGCAGGGGGTGCAGGGCATCCAATTAGGAGGTGCTTGATACCTTAGCAGCAGGTTTTGTTACGAATCACCTCACATGGGCTGAGGGGGTGTTTGTTGGAGGTCACCCCATGTGAAAAGGGTGATCTTCATTTCAAGCTACAGGACAATTATCATGCCAATCCACATGCATCCAAAACCATGCAAAGGAGAGAGTCAAGCATGGCGGCCACCAACCAAGTCATTGAAGACGCCCATCGACGGAGGAAAAATAAGCTGGCCATGGGTTGGCCAGCCAGCTCTCACCTACTCTTTATATGTATAAATAGAGATGGGAGGGAGATAATGGATAGTATCAGAAAATAGAGAGAGAGAGAGAGAGAGAGAGAGAGAGAGCTGTGAGTTGAGTGAGAAGAGTTGTTCTCACCCTCTGTTTGTATTTTGCTCCATATTAGTGAAATTCTCTTTTCTGTTCCGTGGATGTAGGCATTTGGCCGAACCATGTAAATATTGTGTTCTGTGTGTGTGTGAGATAATTTTCTGAGTGTCTTGTGATCCTAACAACACATCAATTAAACAAGAACCCATTTCGAGTATCGACCTTGATGTCGTATTGTTCCATAAACAACCAAACTAACATTAAAGACACCCATATTTGTTGTCATCGCACTAACACACAATCAACGATACTGTCGACGGATTAATTTTAAATCGCCAACGTTACATCCTCAATGTTAATCGTACTCCAAGATGTCCCAGTGCCTACGCCACCTCGCATTTGTAAATTTGATAGAAGGGGTTTCTATGATTTTCTAGGGTTTTTTTTTAGGGGTTTTGTAATGTTATTTGGGGAAGACGAATTTTGGGTGTAACGTTCCCAAATCCAACGTTCAACTCACACAAAATGAGGATCAACACTGTAACATCGTCAATGATCGCAATGGAGGAAAAATGAAAAAAATGCTATAGTATACTTTTGAGTTTTTTGGTAACTACAACCTCACTTAAACACCCAATATATCCCTCCAAGAAGCCAACCCATGCATTACATTCGTGGGCTTAAGTGTAATTAATATTGACATGAGACCAATCAATCTACAAAATAAATTGTAGGACTAAATGGTTCAAACAATCTAAGCTTGGGATTTATTGGTGTTTTTCCCAAAAATTTATGTTATTTTTAAAATAAAATTTAAAATAAAATTATTTTAAAAAATAATAAATATTAAATAATGAAATTAAATAAAAAATCTATAAAAATTAAATAATGAAATTGAATAAAATATCAATCAAATAAAATATAAACAAATATTTAAAATAAAACATCAATAAAAAATCTATAAAAAATTATTTAAATGATTAAATAAATAAACACAAATAAAAATTATTTTATTTTATTTTTTAATTGAGATTTTTATATTTTATTTTATTTTACTAAATACAATACATAGTAAAATCAAATATTTAGAGGGCAAATGTGTCATTTTATAACTCAATCTCATAGAATTCCAATCTCACCACTTTCTGTCCCACATCCCCAAGGGCACACTAGTCCAACATATATAAAATTTAGGGTAAATTATAAATATACTCTCTAAGGTTTGCTTAAAATACAGATTGTTCCCTATGATTTAAAAAATTATAAATATCCCCTTATTAGAATTTTTTATTTAATAGAATTAATTAAAAAAATAAAATTAATAATTGCTATCCTATACAATAATAAAATTATCTAAATTATTAATTAAAACATATTTTTAATATTATTAAAAACTGTTAATTGACTTAATGATTTATTAATAAAAGGAGCGATTTGTTATGAAATTAAAAACTTTAAAGGGTGGAATGTAGTTTTAAAAACTATAAAGAGCGATTCATATTTTAATCAAATATCAAGAGATGCATTTATAATTTATCTTAAAATTTATAATTCGGTGAAACTTTTAATTTGATTTATAAACTTTTTACCCAAACAACAAACTCCACAATGAATTAAATATAGAGTTCAATCCCTCCTCTAATCTTTCCAAACAAAAACTCCCATATAGTGTGTGTGTGTGTTGATGGTGTGTTTTGCACCTTTTCTCTAAACTAGACATGTGTCTCATAACATGAATAGAAAAAATGGAGATGCCCATTCTAATAATTTGGACTTCAAGTTCAAGACGACTTTGTGAGCCATTTAAAAAAAAAAAGAAAAAAAAAAAAGAAAAAGAAGAAGAAGAATGGTCCCTTTCATACTCTATCTTTTATACCACTTCATATTTTATTTTATAGATCTCATTTTAAATTCACAATAATAATTTTAGTCATTTATTTTGTAAAAGCAATCCAAGGAAGAGGCATATTAGTCCTGTTAGCTATTTTAACTAATATTACCCTAAATTTTCGGGAGCTTTGTACATTCCTATTTCCCTCTTTGCACACATTTAATGATAATTATTTTTATTATAATTTTATTTTCAAGTAAAATTACTATTTCAAATAAACATATTCGGAAGTTGAATGTCGAAAAAATAAAAAAATTCAGAATTTTACTTTCAAACAAATTATTTATTTTCAGAATGTTATTTCTGAACCAATTATTTATTTTCAAAATACTGCTTCCGAACTAATTATCTATTGAAAAAAGATGTGTATAAAGTGTAATTGATGTGTGGCAATTAGTGAATTCTCACTCGAATGGGCTGGTAAAGGGCTTCCTATTTTCCCTCGTCCCTTCCCCGCTGGCTTCAATTGGAGAGTGATTGAAGGCTCTCCAAACTCGTCTCTCCCGCGAAACTGCTCCTTCTCCAAACACGTCTCTACCGCGAAATCGATCTGCTCCTTCAGCGCGAAATCGATCTTCTCGTTCAACGTTGTCTGCAACTCCCTCCATCTGTCCTCTTTCTCAAGGTATGGATCCTTCTATCTCTCTGTCTTCCCCTTCTATGCAACTCATAAACCTTCTCTCTCCGAGAAAAGCAATCTGCAACCCTAGAGGCATCCAATCTGATTAAAAATTCCATATTTAATCTCATATTTATGCCGTATGGAGTATAGACAACTTGAATGCAATGCACATCTTCCTCTATATAATGTAAAACATCAAAGTCCAGACCAAAATTATGCATCCGAATTTAAAACAGTGTCAATATACTGTTTACACTCGTCTGAAAGACCAACTTATCAAAGGCATCTGATTTAATGAAAGTAAAAAAACTCCTCACAATGGGGACTGAATGCCTTTCCTTGATTATAGATGATGTTTAGTTTATGAATTTTAGTTTCAATGATCAGCAATCAGGACATAGGAATAAAATTAGTTTATGAATCAGGACCTGCAAATCATTGGTTGGTTTGGACTTTGGAAAGGCTTGATGGGAGAAGATATCTTTACAGCTATTGATTTGAAAGCAAAATGGAATGCTCTCAATAAATACAAATAGATTGAATGATTGATTGATATAAGGAAGGAAAGAGGGGAGGGGAGGGGAGGGAGAGTGAGTGAGAAAACGAAAACAGTTATTATTGTTGTAAGGGAAGGGTGTTTGGTGATAAACAAACATGGAAAGGTATGAGATTATGAGAGACATAGGATCAGGTAACTTTGGTGTAGCCAAGCTTGTTAGAGACAAGAGGAAGAGAAAGATTATGGTCAACAGTCGGACTAAGCGAGTAACCACAGTGGGGTAGTCAAATTAGTTGAGTACTTATGGTGGGGTTAGATGTTAGAATTCAGTCACTATTGAACTGAGATAAAGACCCGCAGAGCTACAATTCACTGAAATTTCATGTCAAATGAACATGTTGGTTAGGTAGATTTCTCTCTCCTATGTGTGAGAGAGAGAGAGAGAGAGAGAGAGTCTAATTGTATAGCTCAATGAGTTAGGAAAATGATTTTCTGCAAGGAATATTGATTTGGTTGTGATATTGCCTTGAAAATTAGACTCTAGTAATAATTGCAAGGAAACAATATGGACAATGCTTCACTCTCCCTCCCTCTGTATCTACAAAATAGGTTTCTCTCTATAAAAATTGTATGCGCCATTTAATTTTTTTTTCCCCATGCTTATGCCTTTCACATTTTCATTTTATTTTAGCTTAGCTAGTCCATTGGAGTTTTTCATGGAGCTGTTACATGGCCAACATTTTAACAAGAGTCCCATTTTAATTTTTGTGTATACTTTAACATATTTATTTTTTAACTTAGTACATAGATGGTCTTATGAAGTTTGAGGCCTTAGTTTTTAATGTACAAGCTTGGTGATACTATGAAATGGTGAGTTTAGTCAACATAATGGCAATATAGTTAATATATTAAGGTAAGTATAATTCTGGTTCATCATCAATGAATGGTATCCTTGCAGCTACAGCATTCATACAAATTTTATTTTTTATTATATTAATTTTATTTTATTTTATTTTTTTCACTTTTAGAGGTAGTTATGGAATACTCTCAAAGCACTCATGTGGTATTAACAATTATGCACCTTATAGATAGTCAAACATTAAAATGCACTAACAATTATATTTGTGGATCATTTTTATTTTGCTTTCTATCAGAAGCAAAAGGACATATTTTTTTATGTTGCCATTCATACAAATTATTAATATAAAGTGAAAGAGTTTGGGAATGAAATGAAAAGGGGAGAAACAGGGAAGGACATGTGTTTTTGTTGGCATTCATACAAATTATAAATATAAAGTGAAAAAAGAGTTTGGGAATGGGAATGAAAGAGGGGGAGAAACATGGATAGTTCTTTAAAAACTCTACATGTTCTCATGGAGCCACCTTGAAGAATATATATGACCCATGCCAATTTCTTGCACTAAGTTATTAGAACCAAGCTTTAAATACCCAGTAACTTGAGAACATTACCTCCTGTTTCATTTTTATCTATTATCAGTTTAGTTCAGTAATATATTTCACTTCTTGATTTGGACACCTATATGTATGTTAGTCACACAGATAGGGTGAGTAATCTTAACTTTGTAGATGAAGGCCTAGATGCTTCAAGAATATAGTATACTTGGCTTTGGAATAGTCTGGATCTTCAAAAATCTAAATTCTCCAAAGGCTTTGTTTAGTTTGGATCATTTGTGTTTTCTTTCTAATTGATATTTTTGTTCTTTTACAGCAGCACAATTGTTTATGAAAGTTGAAAAGCGATATTTTTGTTCTTTTACAGCAGCACAAGTATGACTGTTGAAAACACTTTTTAATTTTATTCTAAATCATACAGACACACATGGGTGTGGCTGTTGTGTTTAGAAAATAGATAAAATTTGGGTCATAGCTCAATTGTTTATAAAAGTTGAAACCATGAAGCATGTCTGTGTATCTGTCAGATTCAATTGAAAACTGATGCTTCACTTAACTCCAAAATAATATTTATTGTTTACATAATAATATTATCTGGAACCTTTCCTAACTGATATTGAACACAATTACCAATCTGACTTGCCCCATATAAACATTAGTAATAAAATAAAATAGAAGTTTGACTTTATTTATTTATTTGGAAACTTATTTTCACAAAACAACTAGTGTTTTAATTTACATGATCTGCATTTATTAATTAATTTGCTTCCAACTAGGAAGCTTAGTCATTTCTGCAACCCAATATATGTTGCCATAATTTTCTTTACCTTGTCTATAGATGAATCATCAACCAAATGGTGCATATTACACTAACCTGATAAATGATGAGACTGACTATGAATTGATGGATGAACCTTTTGACCAAGAGGATCAATCTTCCCCAATTTCTCCTCAAATAGAAACCACCAAGAAATCACAACGAGGTGGCAACTTCACTACAGATGCTCATATCGGCATAGCTTAATTAGCTTAGATCCAATGCAAGGGAATGAACAAAAATCAAAGGTATATTGACTAAGAGTGTGAGAGTATTTCCACCAGTTCAAAACCCTTTCATCTAATCGTAGTCAAACTTCTTTAATGAATCGTTGGTCAGCTATTCAACTTGCAGCGAATAAGTTTAGTGGGTGCTTCGCCCAAATCCAAAGGTTGAATCAAAGTGGAAAGATTGAAAAAGACAAGGTATTAATGCCATTGAGAATTTTATACTTACTTTCGTTGGAATTGTCTGATCTCATGATAATTAGTGTTCTTTTATCTATTATTCAGATTCATGATGCGAAGAAATTATACAAAAAGTTGTACAAATCGTCATTTCCATTTGAACATTGTTGGCATGAGTTAAGAGATCAACCAAAATAGCGAGAGGAATATAGCATGAAGAAATAAAAACCAAAAAAAGTGGCAACTCCCGGCATTTGTTCTCCTTGTACACCGGATTCAATCAATTTAGAGGACAATGATGCCTCACATAATGACAATGTAGACTTGGAAAGACCACCGGGTAGGAAGGCTGAAAAGGAACGTTTGAATAAAAGAAAGAATAAAGATCGTGGAAATGAAGGAGGGTCGCATATTTTAATATTATTAGAGGATTTAACGGAAGATAGAAAGAAAACGAATGACAAGAAAATAGAGATGTATGAAAGGTCGTATCTTCAAGAGTAAGAAAGGATTGATAATGAGAAAAAGAGGACGCAAACGGAACAAGAAAAGGTTGATAATGAGAAAGAGAATGCAAATGGAACAATTGAAGGAGGAAGAGCGAATAATGTCAATAGATACGAGTGGTCTGCCTTCATTGCAAACAGAATACGTTCATCGCCGACAAATGGAAATTCTCCAAAAAAAGATTTAGTTGTTGGAACTACCCAAAAAAGATTTAGTTATTGGAACTATGTTTTTGACTTTATTTATTGTTGGATTTGATTCTCCATTGTAGGCAGAACTATGTTTTTTATGTAGTTTGTGTTGGAACTAGTTATTATACGTTAAAACTATTTTGGAACTACCTATTGTTGAATGGTTGAACTACTAGTAATTTAATTACTGAATGGAATTCTTGTTGAATGCTTGCTAAAGTACTCCATGGCTAAATATAATTGCTTGTTGTATGTTGGATTGAAGTGCTACTTATTTACAGGACATTTCTATTAGTTGATGAATTAAATACAGATTGTGTAAGTTGCTGGTATTTTGATTTTGGAAGTTGTCTGATATGTTTTATAAATTTG
Organism: Camellia lanceoleosa; assembly: GCA_025200525.1. Classification (NCBI taxonomy): domain Eukaryota; kingdom Viridiplantae; phylum Streptophyta; class Magnoliopsida; order Ericales; family Theaceae; genus Camellia; species Camellia lanceoleosa. The sequence continues at coordinate 99,378,160 of CM045763.1, read as the reverse complement.
ATTTTGCAGAAAATTGAAGTTGTTAGGCAGGAACTTGCAAAGCTTAAAAAGCATAACACGACCTCACATTTATTTTCAGTAGTTTATCTCTCACCTTCATTCCTCTTTTATTTTCCATGGCTCGCAATAGTGTAATGAATATGATTATTGATGACTCTGATTTTGATAATGAATTGGAGATATTTGTAATAGCTGTTTCAGAAGAAGAGCTCGCTGCAGCTATTGCAAATATCTCCAATTCATTATCAGAATCAAAGTCATCAATAATCATATTCATTACACTATTGCGAGCCATGGAAATTAAAAGAGGAATGAAGGTGAGAATAAATGAGGTTGTGTTATGCTTTTTAAGTTTTGCAAGTTCCTGCCTAACAACTTCAATTTTCTACAAAATCAAATTTATAAAACATATCAGACAATTTCCAAAATCAAAACACTAGCAACTTACACAATCTGTATTTAATTCATCAACTAATAAAAATGTCCTGTAAATAAGTAGCACTTCAATTCAACATACAACAAGCAATTATATTTAGCCATGGAGTACTTTAGCAAGTATTCAACAAGAATTCCATTCAGTAATTAAATTACTACTAGTTCAACCATTCAACAATAGGTAGTTCCAAAATAATTTTAACATATAATAACTAGTTCCAGCATAAACGACATAAAAAACATAGTTTTGTCTGCAATGGAGAATCAAATCCAACAATAAATAAAGTCAAAAACATAGTTCCAACAACTAAATCTTTTTTGGGTTGTTCCAACAACTAAATCTTTTTTTTGAAGAATTTCCATTTGGCGGCAATGAACATAATCAGCTTGTAATGGAGGCAAACTACTTGTATCTATTGACATTATTCGCTCTTCTTCCTTCAATTGTTCCATTCGTATCTTCTCTTTCTCATTATCAACCTTTTCTTGTTCTGTTTGCGTCTTCTTTTTCTCATTATCAATCTTTTCTTGCTCTTGAAAATACGACCTTTCATACGTCTCTATTTTCTTGTCATTCATTTTCTTTCTATCTTCCTTTAAATCCTCTAATAATATTAAATAGGCGACCCTCCTTCATTTCCACGGTCTTTATTCTTTATTTTATTTAAACGTTTCTTTTCAGCCTTTCTACCCGGTGGTCTTTCCAAGTCTACATTGTCATTATGTGAAACATCATTGTCCTCTAAATTGACTGAATCTGGTGTACTAGGAGAACAAATGCCGGGAGTAGCCACTTTTTTTGGTTTTTGTTTCTTCACGTTGTATTCCTCTCGCCATTTTGGTTGATCTCTTAACTCATGCCAACAATGTTCAAATGCAAGTGACGATTTGTACAACTCTTTGTATAATTTCTTCGCATCATGAATCTGAATAATAGATAAAAGAACACTAATTATCATGAGATCAAACAATTACAACGATAATAAGTATAAAAATCTCAATGGCATTAATATTTGTCTTTTTCAGTCTTTCTACTTTGATTCAACCTTTGGATTTGGGCAAAGCACCCACTGAACTTATTCATGGCAAGTTAAATCGCTGACCAACGATTCATTAAAGAAGTTTGACTACGATTAGATGAAAATGTTTTGCACTGGTGTAAATACTCCCACACTCGTAGCCAATATGCCTTTGATTTTTGTTCATTCCCTTGCATTGGATCTAAGCTAATGTTAAGCCATGCCGATATGAGCCTACTGTCTTCTTCTGTAGTGAAGTTGCCACCCGTTGTGATTTCTTGGTGGTTTCTATTTGAGAAGAGATTGGGGAAGACTGATCCCCTTGGTCAAGAGGTTCATCCATAAATTCATAGTCAGTCCCATCATTCATCAAGTTGGTGAAATATTCACCATTTTGTTGCTGATTCATCTATAGACAAGGTAAAGATAATTATGGCAACATATATTTGGTTGGAGAAGTGACTAAGATTTCCAGTTGGAAGCAAATTAATTAATAAATAGAGCTCATGTATATTAACATACAAGTTGTTTTGTTAAAATGATTCAATGATAATTTTAGATAAATAAATGGAGATCATGTAAAAATTGAGTAAAAGGATTCAATGATAGTTGCAACCAACTCTCTAATGATATATAACAAGAGCTAACATTTTGCTTCCAATGAAAAATTTTGCTACAATTAAAGCTAGAATCCCAAGTCTGCAACCAACTCTCTAATTATATATAACAAGAGCTCTAATTCTGCTAACATTCTATCAAGCCATATATTATAAAACTAATATACACTCCATGCTTATTCCCACATTGTTTGGGATCTTCAATGTAGATCAGTTGAATGTTATCATCACAAGAAAACTAAACCTTAGCTTAATTTTTGATTGATGAAATTCCAAAGGCTAATGTATTTGATCAGTATTTTCTTGAGGACACCTTACAATGACTGTTCTTCTCGTACTTGATTTTGTGAATGCGTTTTGTTTTTAATCGACCATGCAATGAATTTGTCAAACTCTATTTGATTTTTGGGTTTTTTTTCAGCGTATGTTAGTAAAGCTAAGAGGTTTTGCTAAAGAGAGAAAACAGTTTGGGAAATGTTTGAGAGCTCGACACATTTGGCTCGAAAACTGGCTCGAAGAGAAGAGAGGAGAAGAGGAGGAGAGAGGGAGAAAGAGAGAGAAGAGGTCGGCGTCGCAGCTCCCCGCCCCGGCGTCGTCGCAGCTCCCTCTCTGCCTCTGCTTCCTCCTCCGTCGCAGTCCCGCCACAGCTCACCGCCGTCGCCTCCGGCCCCGCCACCGCCTCCGGCCCCGCCACCGCCTCCTCCTCCCCTTATGATTTGCCCCCTCCAGTCCTCCTTCCACCTCCCTCCTCCTCTTCCTCCCCCTCCTCTTCCTTCCTTCCTTCTCTGCTTCTGAAACACAGGAAAAAAAAAAAAAAATATCAACACCAAAACGACGTCGTTTTGGTGTTGAGCCAAATTCGCGCTAGAGATTTTCGAGCTACGTAGCGGGGTCGAAACAGTTTTTATGTTTCTGTACACATAGAAATATTAATTTATTAGCAAAGCTTGCAACAACAAATGCAAACTTCCAAAGAGAACCAAATCTAATCTTGGTAATAACAAAAATTGGTTCAACAGAATTTGGCATGGGGGAACCTTAGGCCTATCACAAACAAAATTCACTTGGCTGACAGCTTCATCATCATCATCATCATCATCATTCACCCCTTTTCAACTTTGTTCACAGAGACATGATTTGTGGTATTCCTGAAGGGAGTATCTTCTCCATCCATATTCAATATAACCTTTTGTCAAGTTGAACCTCCCATTACAGTTCCCAGCATGGGTCATATATATTATTCAAGGTGGGTCCATGAGAACATGTAACAACTATCCGTGTTTCTCCCCCACTTTCATTCCCATTCCCAAACTCTTTTTTCACTTTATATTTATAATTTGTATGAATGCCAACAAAAACACACGTCCTTCCATGTTTCTCCCCTGTTCATTTCATTCCCAAACTATTTCACTTTATATTAATAATTTGTATGAATGGCAACCAAAAAAAAACAATATGTCCTTTTGCTTCTTATAGAAAGAAAAATAAAAATGATGCACAAATATAATTGTTAGTGCATTTTAATGTTTGACGATCTATAAGGTGTATAATTGTTAATACCACATGAGTGCTATGAGAGTATTCTATAACTACCTCTAAAAGTGGGGGAAAAAAAAAGAAAAAGAAAAAAAGAAAAACAGTCTCTGAACTTTTCTTAATTTTTATAATAATAAATTGTGTAGGAGAACCCAACATTACATGGGAAAGGATAACAACATGGTATATGCATAGAAATAATAATAAATTGTGCTTGAGACAGCTTTAGAGTCACATTGCCATTAAAGGGACTAAAAAGTTCACCAATGGATAAATTATTAAAGAAAAGAAAAGAAAAAAAGAGAGAATAAAATCAGTTTAGAGATGGTGCTTCTGTGTCTCATTTACAGATTGCATTTGATACATTATTTTTCGTCTGACGATGAGGATAAAATTCATTATGTGCTTTCAATTCATAGAGTATTTGATTTGGTTTTGGAGTTTCAAGTGAACATGAATAAAAGTAATTTGGTGGGAATAAAAGTAATTTGGTATGAATAATGAGCATCTGTGTTTCTGCTGCTGCTGCTGATAATGATATTGTTATCTGGGCACAGGACCTAGATCTGCAGCAAACATAAGATGAACATACTTGTGGCGTTCATGAAGCTGTTTGCTATTTTGATGTTAATAACCTTTTCCCCTCAGTGACACTCCAGTTTGGCTCACTGATTTTGCTCAGTTTTGGGGTTAGGGGGTACTTTTCTAGTGTTATGCGGGATGCATGAGCCATGAACGTAATCTCTTGGGACAAACTAAGATGGGTGTGGGAATGTATGTATAAGCACCCTCTTTATTTATTTATTTTTCCTTTTGCATGTATTATTGTGTTTTGAGGAGGGTGTCCCTCTTGAAACCTATATTATTAAAAATGTTCCTAGTAGGCCTTTGGAGTTGAAAGTTTCAATCTGTTTCTCTTAGATATTTTTATTTTGTTCCAGATTTTTTGAATTTATTTCCATTGATTGGAACACAGGTGTGATTTGTCATAAGAATACACGTGTACGAGTCTGATTGTTTCTACCTTGCACACCTGAAAATTATTTACGGTTTTTTTTTTTTTTTGTTTAACCTGTGAGGCGTTTTAACATGATCTGAAATGTTCTATCTAAAAAAAATAAAAAAACATGATTCGAAATGTTTAAAAAAAGGAAAGAGGGAAGAGTATTGTATCTATTTTGTCTATGTTAGTGTGGTACCAACAAATACACAAAAAAACACACAAACACCAAAGCTGACAAAACCAGCAGCAGAGGAACAGCAGCACCAGTGGGTTTTGCAACAACAGATACAAAGACAGCAGGGGAACCTTATGCCAATAAGACCCATTCACCAGTGTAACCCATTCACCACCAATGTACCAGATCATCCCAGGTCACCTAAAATTCACCCAAAACACCAAAACAGCAGCCCACTACAGACCAGAACACATCCGATACAGACCAAAAACAGCCCTCAGATTAAAGCAGACCATACACACCAGATGAAACAGTCCAGGAACCACACCAACAGGCAGCCCTCAACTACATGGAACAAGACTCTGATTGGTATTCTATCATTAAAAATAAGTACAGGCTTCAAGCCAACAGGTGGGATTCTAGAGTGATTAACTAGAAAAATTCATGTGCTCCTTGGCAATGCATTTCTCAATTGTTGGATTTATTCTATGATTTAATTTGTTTCATTCAGGAAATGGGAGAAATAGTCGTTTTGGGAGGTTCATTTGGACCAAGGATGATTTTTTAAAATCATTTGTTACCTCAACTTTGTTGTTTGTTTCGTGTTCAGAATGTTTCCATTGCTACTATTGATCTTTTATGAGCCAAAGTCCAAACAAAAATTTTGAGTTTAAGAGGCACATATGCATCCAAAATTGTTATGAGGCTTAAAAAGTCGTACATTAGGATCATCAATGATTCTATCAAAGAAAGATTTACAAGAAAAAGACCCAAACAATGGATATTCTTCACTCTTTTATTAACACAATAGTCCTCTGGGAAACACCATCAAGTAAAAGTAACAAAGAAGTCAAGTCATTAACCTTCTGGTCATTAGGATTTCTGAAAAGATGAAAATTCTAAAAAATAGGAACACATCAAAAATTGACATTGATCATTGAAAGTAAAATTCGCCAATCAGGACAGCCTCTTCAACTAGACAATCAGGACAGCCTCTTCAACTAGACAATTGTTACATAAATTTTATTTAAGGAAATCGCTGACCAATGATTTGCAGGTTACATGGCCAACATTAGTTTATGAAATTCAGGACATAAACACTGAAAGTTTATGACATAAACAAAAAACTAAAAACTAATAATATTATGTTTGACCTATTTCATAAACTAAAAACGTTCAAATCGCTGACCAATGATTTGCAGGTCCTGATTCATAAACTAATTTTATCTCTATATCCTGATTGCTGATCATTGAAAGTAAAATTCATAAATTAAACATCATCTATATTCAAGGGAACAGGGTAACACCACCTCAAAATTTCACAGAAATTATTCTCAAAACCCAAATAAAACACATAAACATAACCTGCAAATCAAAGAACTAATAAAAGGAAAACAAACCCAATTTGATATTTCTCAAAACCAATCAAATTGGCGTCTTAAGATAATTGAATTTAGCAAAGAAATAATATTTAAACCAATTAAAATTAGCAATGTTTCACATACATGAATCTAAACAATTGTAGCAGTAGCATACAAGACTACCAATCTCAGATACATACATGTGAAAAGCAAAGAAAAGAACATGCAGAGAATGAACACAGATAGGGGTTTCAATTTTGGGTTTTGTAGATATGGGAGGGGAAGAGTTGAAGATAGATAGAGAGAGAGAAAGGGTTTATGAGTTGCATAGAAGGAGAAGACAGAGAGATAGAAGGATTCATACCTTGAGGAAGAGGTCAGATGGAGGAGTTGCAAACAACGCTAAAGGAGAAGATCAATTTCGCGTTGAAGGAGCAAATCGATATTACAGGAGAGACGAGTTTGGAGAAGGAGCAGATCGATTTTGCAGGAGAGACGTGTAGGAGAGCCTTCAATCACTCTCCAATTGAAGCCAGTGGAAAAGGTACGAGGGAAAATAGGAAGCCATTTAGCCAGCCCATTAGAGTGAGAATATTAGGTTTATATTAGCTAAAATAACTAACAGGATCAATATACCTCCTCCCTTGGAGTTGGTCTACGAGTTGTGTGATCGTTTCACTTCCTATAATTGAGAACTAAAAAATGATTGAGAGTTTTAATAAAAGAGCTTTAGGGAGTTTTAATGGAAATGGGTCCTACTGTGATGTGCTATTTTGATTTTTTAAATTTTTTTTTTTTCCATATATCACAAGAGCTGGATTTAGAGTCCCAACTCTAGAGCTCTCAATCACTGCTCTTGAGAACTTAAGACTTATGTAAATTTATATTAAACTTTCATAATTTTGTGATATGATTATATATAGGTTTGTTTTGAGAATTTGGTTAAAAATCAATTTTTGACTTTTAACCTATTCTGAGTCACATTACTTTTTTTATTCTTTTACATGTTTTAAAAAAAAAAAAAAATTGAAAAAATTAAAAAATTAACTTTTAACCAACTTCTCAAAACAAATCATAGTATACATTGTTGTTAATGTATATTAGCTTTATATTGTAGATATATCTCATCTCTATCTCCTTGTATCTCTATCTTTATCTCTATCTTTTTCTATACTTATCTAGGTTTCCTTTCAGCCTATAAATATAGGCTTCTCCTATTGTATGAATTATTCAATTCAACAATACAGATATACAATTTTCCCTTTCTTTTAACCATTCTAACTTGGTATCAGAGCTTTAGGTTCTACACTTGTAGCCTTTTTCTTTTCTCTTTGTGCTTAGTCTCGTATACAGTAGCACTACAACATTCATTCCATCACCCATACACTTTATTATCTTTGTTCCAGCACTGCTTCATCGTTATTTTCACCCAAAATTTTTTCCCTTACCATCAAATTGATTGGAATCTCCTCACGATTCCAACGGCACCGACTACGTCACCAGAAAATACTCCAAGCGCCCTCAGGCGCCATTTCTATGCTTAACGCATCTCAACCTTCCGCCGCCACTCTCCCATGCGCCCTCATGCACCCTCCAATTGCTTGCTCACATCAGCACTTGACATCAGTCCTGTGCCCGCGTTCGCTGTTCCTGCTGCTGTGCGCCGCACGTGCATTGTTCTACTATTGTGTGCTTGTGTGCACCAATATGCTACTATGCGCCGCGCGCCCCTTTCTACTATTGTGTGTCATGCCTCCCTCTACTATTGTGCATCGTACCCCCTGTTGACATCATCCAACCTCCTGCTGACATCATCTCTGCACCGCAAACCCCTTTTCCAACTATTTTCGATCTTCCAGACTCACTGGTACGCTCTATTTTACTTGATTTTGCTCCTACAAGTCTGTTCCTATTTATTTAGTTCTCTTCTAATGTTATTATGGATCGCCATGTTGCCTTCCATCTGATTTTTGTTCTTCTGGATGGATCCAGTTGTGTTCTATAGGCCCAAGACATGTCTTCCTTCCTCAAAGCTAGGAAACTCTAGCATATTATTATTGGGGATATGACCAAACCGGTGAAAGAGGTCGCTGAAACTGCTGCTAAATATGAAGACCGCTTAGAAGACTGGGGCAGTAAGAACTACCAGATCATTACTTAGTTTTGGAATATCTCTGTTCCCTCGATTAGTCTTTAGTTTGGTCATTTTCAACTTGACTCTATTACCACTCCTGTTAAAGACATTTGAGAATTTTTAAAAGAACGATACCAGATTACCAGTCTTGCCCATCAATATCAACTTCAAATAAATATTTTTTCCCCTAAAGTACAAGTTTGGGTGGCTCAAATAGGAAGTGAAATGACCACCACAATTCTTGTATCTCAAGTTAGCTTTGCCTCTTCTTTTCAAATGAGTCTAGTAGATGATGAACATATTCACCGAACAGCAATCAACGCATTCACCTTTTTTTGAGTTTTTTTTTAAAAAAATATTCTAAAAAAAAAAAAACAATATAGAGAATTGACTCACTTTTCAAATTATTTAGGAAATTAACATACTTTTTAAAATCACATTTTGAAAATACAATTTTAAATTAACATTGTATTTTCAACATGCAATTTCACATTGGAAAAAGGACATTCGCCCGTATTTAGTTTCTTAAATAGTTTGAAAAGTGAGTCAATTCTCTAAATTGTTTTTTTTTTTTTTTGGAATATTAAATTTTTTTTGGCACATTGGAAAAGGACATTCGCCCGTATTTATTTTAGGAGCAATGATACATCTCTTAATTTTGAAATTTTAATTGAACTCTAATGATGTGAAAAAAAAAACTAAGACCAAAATATCACATCACAGTGGGACCCATGCTCTTTTATTATAGTTCCCAATCATTTTTGTTATTTTAGATATTAGGCATGATTTATTTTTTTATTTATTATGAAAAGATATATAAAAAATAAAGCAGGGATATGATTTAAATAAACTAATAAGCTAATAAACTGCTTATTTTATGTGTTGCCAAAACAATAATTTTGGATTGAATATTCCATAGGATTGTTTTGAAAATTAGGTTTTTTTAGTAATTTTTAAATTTTTTAATAAAAAAATGTGCAAAAAATTAGAAAAAGAAATTAAGGTAACGTTTGATAGAGTTTTAGAATTATGATTTGAGTGTGGAGTTGTATTTTGAGTTTGTGAGTTTTTGAATAATGATTTGAAAAGAAAAAATTTGTTTGGTTATGAGTTTTGAAAAGAGATTTGAATTGAGTTTTGAATTTTTAAAATGAATTTTTAAATTAGAAAAGTTATTTAATTCAAAAACGTATAACTCATAATCAAATACTCAATTCAAAATTCTATTCAAAGCTTATAACCAAACTCTTTTTAAAATTCAATTCAAAAAAATAATTATTGATAAAAACAATTTTTTTATTTAATTTTTTAAAAAATTTTTGAAAATATATTTTTATGTAAAATATAAAAAAAAATATATATTATTTTTTGTTAAAAAAAATCAAAAACAAATTCTCATTTTTTTTTTCAAATAACAAATGCCAATTGCCCACCAAAAAAAAAAAAAAATACTGTTTCAGTCAACCGGCCAGACGTCCAGGGGACGTCTGGAAGGATGACTGGATAGACCTAGTTCGCTCTTTTCAAAATTTAAAATTCAAAAAACTCTCTGCTCTCCAAACATGATATGAAATGAGTTTTGGAATGTGACAGTGGAATCAATTTTTGAAAACTTAAACCAAATAAAGCGTTGAAAAATGCACTGGAATCATGTTTTTAGAGTTGCTCCAAACACAGCCTAATTTTTTAGTGGTAATTTTTTTGACTAAAACTTGAAGTTGCCAAAATATACTATAACTCTAATATAGGGATAATATGAATGCACTCCTTGAGATTTGTTTAAAATATAGATTGCCTCATGTAGTTTGACAAATTACAAATATCCCATTGTCAGAATTTTTTATTTAACAAAATTAACTAAAAAATAAAATTTGTAACTGCTCTCCGATACAATAATAAAATTACTTAAATTATTAATTGAAATATTTTTTTAATATCATTAAAAACTGTTAATTAACTTGATTTATTAATAAAATGAACTATTTGTTATGAAATTAAAAACCTTAAGAGGCGGGATGTAATTTTCAAAATTATTGGAAGTAATTTATATTTTAAGCAAATCTCAAAAAGTGTATTTGTAATTTATCCTATTCTTTTTTGTTTTTCAAATTTTTATACAAATTTATACCTAAACACAACTATAGTGGCCTCTTTTGGATAACAGGTTAAAAGTCACTTTTTGACTTTTAACTTATTTTGATCACATCATCTCTTTATTTTTTTACATATTTTTTTTAAAAAAAAAGTCAAAATAAAAAAAAAAAACTAATTTTTAACCTACATCCTAAAACAACCCAGTATATTCTTTTTTGTTCAACAATATTGCTTCAATACTTGTATCATTTTTTCACACAACTATTTGTTGTATAAATTGTGTAATTTAAATAAAACAAAATAAAATAAACCAATAGATTCATACTTAATAAATTGATTTACAGGATAAGAAATCATGGGACTACATCATACAACAAAACAAACATAAATACATATAACAAAAATAAGAAAAAGAAAGCAAACCGACGCTTGTGTGGTACCACAGTCTCCTTAAACAAACTCGCCACCTTATCGTGGATGGTGGAAGAGTGTCGGCGTTTGTCTCCCAAGATACGACGGTATAGACCAGCTAACGCAGAAGCACCTTTTGTTTAGCTTTGGCAAACTGACAATGACAACATTCTCTCACATATGGAGAAATATATAGGAGCAAACTGACTGTATAGTATGAAAGCCAAAAATTTTGTACCTAAGACCAAAGAGGAGGTCTCCTTTAATACACAATGGGTGAGAGAGGAAAAGCCTCTCAACTATGAAGGTTGGCAACAAATGCAGTCCATTACTCCTGCAAAACTGATGGGGAATAAGTGTGTGAGTTATACACTGTATATACACATGTGTGTATATTTGCAACCACCAACAATCCTGGCCCAAAAAGATTAGGTTGGTGGATCACCAATCCGACCCAACCCAAACCTAACCCATTCCAGCAAACTTTAAGCCTCAAGCCCAAGTCCCAAGATCCAAGATCCACGAATCACGGCCCATGTAACAACCCAAAAATTTAAGTGGTTCCTTAAATTTTATAGTAGTATTATTTAATTATAAATGATTTCAAAAATATAATTTTAACTTTACATTATTATTTAATATTATTTTCTGAGTATTATGGTATTTTTATTATAGTTTTATCTATATTTTTCCTAAACTAAAATACACTAAAACATAACATTTTCTATACAAGAAGGATGCTTGCCCCCCAATTCTCTTGCTTCCCATGCCTTCTCCCCTATATATAGGGATGCTCACCGTATGCATCATCATTATGTTCCAAACTCTCTTATTCTCTCTCTTGACTCTCTAAGTGTTTGTTTTTATATATAAAACTTTGAGTTTAGTTTGGAGTATTTAGTGGGTTGCAGTGAACAAAAGGTAAAAGTTAGAATTAATATTAAGGTGAGTTATATTATACATTGAGTCATCATAATATATTTTACGTATGTTTTGAGTTACCATGATTTATTTTACTCAACTCATATTTTATAAATTATATTGATATTTCAATTACGTGGATTATTTTCTGACCTCTATTTGCTTAAAATAAAACCAATGAATATATTTGCTTAAATATTAATAATTATTTAACAATGATTTCATAAGCAATATTTTCTGTAAGTATCACCATGGGAGTCCCATGCCTTCGGGGACTTGAATAGAATTGGCTTTTGATTGGTCACCTTGTGGCCCTCTGTTTGTCATATATCTATTGACCTCTGTTTTGTGCGAAGCAAAGTGTTACACTATTGTGGGAGCTACCTCTAGAATCTGTACAAGCCACCTCTTGAATTCATACCTCTATATTATCATGAATCCATTGACCTCTGTTTTGTTTTGCACCATGGTTATGGTTATATATTTTCGTAGAATATCATATGATTTCTGAAATGGATTTTTGTTATAATATGAGCAACTTATTTACTCTGATAGAGAAGTATTCTATTTTATCTATTTTAAGCCTAAAGTTTATTCATGGTAATTATGCTCCCAATATAATATTCTCACTCTGCCATATGCTTATAACTGTTTACCAATTTTCAGGAAACAATGCAATTTAGAAATAGTTTTTGGAGAGTCTTAGACGCGGGGCTACGGAATAGACACAGATAGCACTTTTATAGTATTTATAATTTTATTCTTCATATATAAATATCGACATTTTTGGTCAATAAATTTTGTTATAAAAAAAGAAGCTTTGATGATTATTTTGATACCCTCACTTAAATATTATTTATACTCGCGTTTATTTATTTGTTCAAGAATTGGCCGTAGGTAACTTCAGTTACTGGCCATCACGATGTTTAACCCTTGGGTACGAAGAGTGAGTTGTGACAGATCACGAACCCTGACAAGACCCGGTTCGGTCTGGGAGGGCAGAGCGCGTGCGTGTGGCACTTTTTGCATAACCAACTTGGACCATAGTTTTGGCCTAAGCCCATTCTTGAAGCATCCATAACTCCCTTCGAAAAACTTGGATGCCCCAAAGGGCTTATGCCCTTATCAAAATCTTGAAGTTTAAATACCCAGCAAAATTTTCCTCTACAATTAATGTGGGATTGATAGTTATATACAATTCCCAATACCTCATTCATGAGGCTAACTTTATGAGACAATTTCCCATTCAATTCTTAATGGTTTTTGGTCATTTTTTTGTGGTGTAAAGATTTTGTTACAAATAATCTAAACCCATTTGATCCCACCTGAATCAATGGTTGGGACCTACTTTAATTTCTCATTAAAGTCACCATAAAATCTTTTTTTTCAACAATCTCTCACATGAATAAAAATTGACTTAATAAAGAAGATGGACAAGGTTTACAACAAAGACTTGGAGAGAGAGCACACAAACTAACCCTGTATCAGAAAAGGTAGATGTTAGCCTTGAACTTTCGTAGTGAAAGCCTATCGGATTTACTGGCTAATCAGTGAACGTGATGTCTTGAACTGTTCTACCGTTTGTGTAAACCGAGACAATAGACTTCACATATGAGTTAGTCTAACCATTGTTTTTGTTCTCACTGGTGTGTCCGGTATGACCCTGGAACACTAGCCTGGTTCAGTGAGTGTTTTTAAAGAATTCGGCCTTACCAATTCTTAAAGAAGCGACCCTACTTCGCATTCACATAGGTAACCCATATAAAGTATCTCATTATACCACGGTTGATCATTCATATCACTTAGGTCATTAAAAGTATTAGCTTAACCTTCCACCCCCACAGGGAATCACTGTACAAAAGAATAGACAAGATGATTTACCTCTTCAATGACTCACCCATTACATGAAGTTAAGTTGTCCATTTGAGCCTAGATTTTGGGATCTCCAGTCAATTAGGTTGGGTTTTTTCGTTCCGGTAACAAAACTAAAGGTCTTAATCCCATTCTTCTTGACAACATTTCTACTAACTCTCGTGTTAACCCTTTGGTTAGCGGATTTGCAATGTTATCCTTAGACTTTAACATAGTCTAGAGAGACAGCTCCATTAGAGAGTAATTGTCATATGGAATTATGTCTATGACGGATATGTCTAGACTTTCCATTTTACATGTTACTTTGTGCTCGACTAATCGCCGATTGGCTATCACAATGAATACAAATAGCTGGTACATGTTTTGGCCAACGTGGAATATCCTCAACAAATTGGCGAAGCCATTCAACTTCCTCAATTGCTTTATCTAAAACAATCAACTCAGATTTCATTATTGATCTCGATATACATGTTTTCTTAGAAGATTTCCAAGACACGGCTATCCTTCCGAGGGTAAACACATAACCACTAGTAGATTTGGAGTCCTTTATATCACTATACCCTTCTAGTACTGCTGGGTATTTGGTATAATGCATCCCATAATCCCCGGTGTAGTGTAAATAACCTAACAGCCACATAATGCCCCTCCAACGAGTAACATTCGGATTATTCATGTATCTTCTAAGCCTACATTGTACAACTCATCAGATACATTAAACTCTAAATGGCTCGAGAATATTCTAGCTGAGAAACACTTTCACCATTATTCTTGGTCAAATATAGATTCAAGTTTATCGGTGTCCTAGACACACTTGTATCTGATATACTAAATTTCTCAAGTATCTTCTCAACATAGTGAGATTGAGAAAGTACAATACCATAAGATGTTCTGATAATCTTAATATCCAGAATTACATCTGCAAGGCCATATCTTTCATGTCAAACTTTGAGTTTAACAACCTCTTGGTAGTTCTAATCATTTCATCATTATTACTAACAATGAATATGTCATCGATGTATAGACACAAAATGACATAGCCTCTGTCTATGTCTTTGACATATATGCATTTATCACACTCATTGATTCTAAACCCATTTGACAACATAGTATTGTCAAACTTCTCATGTCATTGCTTAGGAGCTTGTTTCAAAATATACAACGATTTGATAAGCTTACAGACTTTCTTATTTTGCCCTGGACCTGAAAATCTCTCGGGTCGCTCCATGTAGATTTCTTCATCTAAATCTCCATTTAAGAAAGCTGTCTTTACATCCATTTGATGTATATCCAGACCACGTAAAGCGGCTATCGTAATCACCATGCAAATGAATGTAATCCTTGTCACAGGTGAATATATATCAAAGTAATCTAGGCCTTCTCGCTGCTTGTATCCTTTGATAACTAACTTAGCTTTATACTTATCAATTGACCCATCCGCTTTCATCTTTCTTCTAAAGATCCACTTACTCTCCAAGGCCTTACTGCCTAGGGGTAAATCAACTAACTTCCAAGTATGGTTCTGTAAGATGGAGTCAATTTCACTTGTAATCTCTTTTTTCCACAAAGGACTTTCAGGTAAAGTCACGGTTTGATGGAAAGTTCGAGGTTCACCCTTTAACATATAAGTCAAGAAGTCCGGATCAGCAGACTTGGAAGCCCTAGCCCTCTTACTCCTTCTTGGCTCATCTACTATTGCTAGGCTCATCTTCAAGTTCTTTTTCAGAACTTTGATCATCTCCTCGGGTTCAGTAAGGAAACACGTCCTCAAAGAAAGATGCATTCCTTGACTCCATAATGGTATTCTTGTGAATATCTGAAATATTTGACTTGTGCACAAGAAACCTATATGTATTACTATTCTGTGCATAACCAATGAATATACAATCCACAGTTTTAGGACCTATCCTAACCCGTTTGGGAGTAGGTACCGTCATTTTAGCAAGACACCCCCACATTCGTAGGAAATTATAAGAAGGCTTGCAGCCTTTCCATAATTCAAACAAAGTCTTGTCCACTTTCTTGTGAGGTATTCTATTTAGAATGTAATTCACGAAGAAAATTGTTTCCCCCCACGAATTTTGTGGCAGCCCAGAACTTATCAACATTGCATTCATCATTTCCTTTAACGTCCTATTTTTCTGCTCAGCAACACCATTTGACTAAGGGGAATAAGGCATTGGAGTTTGGTAGATAATTCCAGATTGAGCACAAATTTCAACAAAAGGTGATTCATATTCTCCACCATGATCACTTCTTAAAACCTTGATCTTCCAGCTTAGTTGATTCTCAACTTCATTCTTAAAAAGAATAAACTTATTAATTGCCTCATCTTTGCTTTGAAGCAAATACACATAGTAGTATTTAGTGCAATCATCAACAAAAGTGATGAAGTACTTGTTGCCACCACGTGATTGTACAACTTTCAAGTCACACATATCACTATGCACTAAATCTAAAAGTTCAGTATTTCTTTCAACAGAATAAAAGGAAGTCCTTGTCAATTTAACTTTTACACAAGTTTCACATTTATGATTTGGATTAATCTTGAAAGATGGTATGTGATCTAACTTGATTAATCTACGCAACAAGTCAAAATTCACATGACCAAGTCTACCATGCTATAATTCGGGGGACTCAGGCATATAAGCAGAAGAAGAAGGTTTCTTATTAATTTTAGGGATAATAGTCATTACATTGAGTTTAAACATACTGCCTGACATATACTCTTCCTCATATAGACCCCATTATGCGGAAGCCATGCTTGCTTAAGAGTGACACTTAGACAAGGTTTGTACGAATGTTCGGAACAAGTAAGGCATCATTCAGAGTCAGCTCTATTCCTGAAGTCATCTTTAGGACCACCTTGCATTTACCTTCAACAGTTGAGGTTATAGAATTTCCCATGAATGACTTCTCACCATTTGAAACCGGTTCGAAAGTTGTGAACATCTTCTTTTTAGTCCAGATATGGCAAGTGGCCCTAGTGTCCACCCACCATTGCTTCAGGTTAGACCCCATCATGTTCACCTCAGAGACGACAGCTGACAGATTTATGCCGTTCACATCTTGTGATAGATCCTCCATTTCAGCCATGTGAACCCGACTTTTGTTTTGTGGAGGGTACTTTTTATAAGGCTTCTTCTTCTTGCAGCAATCAACCACTTGATGCCCATCGCTTTGACAGTTGAAACACTTTCCATTGAACCTAAAAATAGGTTCCTGCAACTTGTAGATCGACCTTTTGGAGACACCGCCTTTTGCCCCCAACTTTGAGCTTTTGCTTGTCGGTAGCTTTTTCTTCACTCCCGAGGACTGGCCATGCTCAACTATATTTGCTTTCATAGTGGAGGTATTCCCTCATTTCCTCCTATTGTCTTCCTCAATCTGGAGCCTAACAATGAGCTCTTCAATTGTCATCTCTTTTCGTTTGTGCTTCAAGTAGTTCTTGAAGTCTTTTCAGTTATTAGGTAGCTTCTCAATCAATACAGCTACATGGAATGATTCACGTAGGAACATTCTCTCTGCATGAATTTCGTGCAGAATTACTTGGAAATCTTGGATTTGACTAATGACGGTTTTTAAGTCCACAATTTTGAAGCCCAGAAACTAGCCAACGACAAATTTCTTTACCCTAGCATCCTCGATCTTGTACTTCTTGTCCAAAGCATCCCACAGCTTCTTTATCGACTTCTTGGCATAAAGCACATTGAACAGTCAATTAGCCAAGCCATTCAGAATACAGTTCTAGCAAAGAAAGTCTGACTGCTTCCAAGCATCTAGAGCCATGAACTTCTTCTTGTCTTGCTCATTCTCTGCCACGGCTGGTGAATCCTTACTCAAAACCTTGCAAGGCTAAAAGTAGTCCGGATGTCCGGTGGACCAATTTCTGCTTTTCTTCCTTTGTGCGTTTGCTGAAAATGGTCTGAGAAGATGAACAAAAGCTGCGTTGAGATTTGCCAAAATGATAAATGACCATTAGAGCACCATTACTATAATTTGACATCGGACGTCTGATGGACCAATTTCTACGTTTCTTCCTCTGTGTGTTTACTGAAATGGTCTGAGAAGATGAACAAAAGCTACGTTAAGATTTATCAAAATGACAAATGACCATTGGAAGCACCGTTGCTATAATTTGACAATTTATTACTATTCATTGCTAAATTATAACAACGATAATGCTATAATAACATGTACCATTGGAGTTGCTTTAACTAACAACACCTCTAGCAAAACCATTGGAACAAAAATAAAAAAAAAAAAAAATTTGCTGTTTGCTTATTGACTACACTAACACCCACAAATAGGGATGGCAACGGGCCGGGGCGAGGCCGGGGATCACACTCCCCGTCCCCGATGGTAAAAATTTTCCTTTCCCGTCCTCGTCCTCATCCCCGACCACGACCCTAATCCCTGACGGGAAACCTATCACCATCCCCGCTCCCTCTCCTTCGCCTCCTAATGGGGATCAGGTTTCCCCAACCTTGAAAATTCCCTGGCATCATCAACATCATTATCAACAGATTTGTCTATCATCATCATTAACAGAACAAATTCGAACAACTGGAACTATCATCATCATCATCAACACACATGTAGTACATTATATGTAAGAGAGAGAGAGAGAGAGAGAGAGAGAGAGAGAGAGAGAGAGAGAATTCCTGATTAGAGAGAGAGAGGGGGTTTCTGTGATGATCGGCGATGGAGAAAATGAGATCGGAGGTTTTTGTCCATCTGAGTCGATGTTGTCATAGATCGGAGTTTGGACCAGCGGTGGTGGTGGTGTCGGTGATTGTGGTATGCAATCAGCGACTGTGAGAAAGAGAGAGAGTGGTGGTGGTGTCACCGTGTTGGTGACTGTAAAAGTGAGAGAGTTGAGAGAGAGAAGAATGAGAGAGTGAGAGAGCTAGAGAGTGAGAGAGAGAGATATATATAATACAAACTAAACACATGTATATAGGCGGGGATGGTTCGGGGAAATTTCGGGGCAAGGTTAGGAATCTATCACCATCCCCGGTCCGAAAATCATCAGGGATGTATTTTTCAATACCAGCCCCAATTCTATGGGGAATAATTTTCGAGAAAAATTCTATTTATCAGGGTAGGACAGTCCGGATCCCCATTAGGCAGGGTTCATATTGCCCTCCCTACCCACAAAATGTTACCATTAGAGATGCTATAAGTCCATCTTACTTTAAAAAGTTCTAAGTCGTTCCTGATACTCATTTTCTTAAAACAGTCAACTTAGGTCTTCTATTAAAAAAGTTCAAAAAAATATATCAAGCAAACTAATTTTTTAAACAATAACGTATTTTGTGGGCTTCTTTTAAGCTTTAGAAGCTCAATAACAAGTAAGGCCACAATGCCAAAATTTGACAATCTGTCAAAATTTTTGTTAAATTTGACAATCTATCAAAATTTCTGCCAGGTCTGACACCAAATATAGCAATGTCAAAATTTGATAACTTTAATAATAGTTTCATTGAAGCATCGAACGGTTATAATATAATTATGACAACTCAAATAATAATTATATTAAAGTTGTTCTTACGTCGAAGTAGTAGTTATTTATTTATTTATTTATTTATGTCAAAGTAGTATTGATTATAATCTATCAAAGTGATATGGACACGGCCAAAATAATTTTGATTATACCTGAATATTATAATTTAACGTGATTATGACCAATCACACAGAATTTTTATTTATTTATTTATTTATTTTTTTATAGATCTAGGGGTGTATATATTGGCATTATTATGATATGTGTAACTATTAACTTACAAATGTCAATTGTGATCTGCTACATACAAACGAAGGTTCATATATATCAGGCATTTGATACGAAAGAAACACAACCAAATTGACTCTCCACGTATAGATTTAGCGTGTGAAAAATAATAATAATTACTAGTTGATGACTCGCGAGATATACGGAAATTTATTTTAAAAATAAAAAATTAATTTTGAGTCTTAATACTTTATAAATAAAAAATTTAAAGAATTGAAATTCAAATACAAACAGATTTACTAATAGTTGATAAAAAATTTTGTCACTGTATGTGATCCTATATAAAAGTTAAAAAAAATTTAAAAATCAAAAACCAAATAAGTTGGTGAGCATGTGTCACGACCCAAATAATTAATCTTCACATTTATTTCCATAATCTTAAGCTTAATTCAATTTCAATTGAATTTAATTAATTCTCAATTTAAACAAATATTTATAATGAATCAAATTAGATAATTCACAATTAATGGCACATGTCATAATTAAAATTCAATACATAACTAATCACTTATAATTATGATTAACATTTTGGAGTTGTCACAGTCTTCTCACCTTAAAAAGTTTGGTCCTCCAAACTTACATTACTTGGTACCGGGTACGGATCATACATTTTAGTCTCATGTCATTTTCTTTTACCCCAACACAATAGTTCACAGTTCAATTCAGTATTCGTTCCAAAGTGCCATCACAGCCAAAGTCATTCACCAAAGTATAAAGCAGTTCCAAAAAGCAATCCCATGATCATGAATGTACTATTGAACTAGTTACTCGGGCAATAATCATAATTCACATGTCCCATAAACCAACTGTAAATTGCAATAATATAGAAGCAACCATTCCTTAAGTCAATCAATTACACGATAGCAGAAGTAGTACAAAAATATTTATTTCTACGTCATACATAATTCTCATATCCATAAATAAATCAGTTTGTTGCTGAGTTTACATCGAGTTTCCAAAGTAAGACAAGTGTTCCAAGTTAGATTCAAGTTCCCAGTCTGTCCTTTCCTTTAACAAACATACTTTGGTCAGTCACTTGTAGTCAATTCATAATTTTCCCTATGAACCAAAATCAAGTCAAATACAGGTCATATCAATGCAGGTCTTTCTAAATCACATTTAACAAAATTTTGCCCCATCACTCTCTTTAAAATGCAGTTCTATCAGTCACAATTAAGTCATTATGGGTACTTAGGAAATAGTTTCTCAATTATTAGTTCCCAACTATAATATATTCCCATATCTATTCGTTTCAGTATAATTCGGTTTATCATGCTTAATGATTCATATTAAATTGTCTCGATACAGTTTCAAACATTTCCATAGCATCGGTTATATTCCAAATCTATTGAGTTTTAAGGGTATTCAATATTTATCCATCAATTCTATATTCCATTAATTTCACATTGGTAACAAGCAGAGCATAATGCATAAGTTCATGATTCTCATAGTTCAGCTAATTCAGTTAACACGGTTACATCTTGCATATAAATAAGAGAGTACCTGCATCAGTTGTCTTAGTGTTTCTGTTGTTTTCTGACTCTAGGGTGTAAACCCTTCCCTGTCTAAGATTACTCCCCTCTGAAGCAGTAGTTGCATTTGTTTTTAGTACCGGAGTAGGTCTAGTCATACTAGCAGTGAGTCTATCAGTATTCGGATAAGCTTGTGGGCATGATTTAGCTAAATGTCCTTTTTATCCGCATCTAAAGCAAGCTCCTGATATACGGTGACAGATACCCAGTGTTGTTTTCCACAGTCTTTGCAAATGGGTGTGTCGTTGTTTTCATTATTTCCCCGACTTATGTTGTCAATAGTGTTTGCATTTGATCTTTTATTCGCAAAAATCATGGAATCTCCAGTCATTTCAACTATCTGTTTCTTTTGTTTCTTACTTTATCCTTCGGTTGTTGCTGTTGACTTAGACATTTTCAAGGCATCAATATTTTCTTCGGACATCAAGGCCCTATCAAGTATGTCCACATACTTTACTAATTTCAAAACATTTACTCGGTCAAGCATTTCGACATCCAATCTGCCCTCAAATTTCCTTGCCTTTTTATAGTCAGTGTTAACCATATAAGGTGCATATCAGGCTAACTCAGTAAATTTTGCCTCATATTCAGCCATAGTCATATCACCTTGTTTTAGTTGTTCAAATTCTGATACCTTTCTATCTCGAATGCATTACGGAAGTATTTTTTGTAGAAATTTCTTTGAACCGATCCCATGTCAAGTCTCTATTCTCATCCCGGACGAGCATCCACCTTCTCCTAGCTTCTTCCTTCAAAGTAAATGTTGCTAACAAAACTTTATGTAAGTAAGTACATGGAAACACTTCGAATATCTTTTCAGTTTCAAGTACCCAAGCCTTGGCTTTTAGCAGTTCAATACCCTCCAGAAATTCTGGTGACTTCATTTTCTTGTATTTCTGTGTAAGAGCAATGATGTCATCATTATTTAGCTCAATTTGGACCGGAGGCGGTGGAGGAGATACAGGTTGTTGCTTTTGCTCTTATTGTTGTCTCACTAGTTCAGTTAATACTTCCACTATTCTTTCTAACCAGTCTATTCTTGTCACGACCCAAACCCGCTCCTATGGGTTTAGCATCGCAACCGGCCAGTAATCCGTGATTACCGAAGGCCTACTTAACAGTAATGACAGTAATACAGAGCAAAGGGGCTGGTAGAAGCCAAAACAGTAAATAAAAGATGTCCAATGAGCTGTGACAATCTGGATGTAAAAAGACTTTTTATAAACATGCCACATTGGTAACCAAAACATATGTACATGCGATATATACACAAACATCCATGTCAGGAACCAAATCCCTAACTATAACTGTACGGTTAAGTCTTAACCATTTATTACAGAACAGAGGCAAAAGGGGGAATCTAAAACAACCCAAAACAGCCTTGGCTTTAACGCATTCGAAACCTCGATGTGAGGCACAATGGTTGGCTTTGACAAAACGGGAGCTTAGCCTGACGCTCCTAGCTTCAGTCCGGTGACTGGACACCTACATTTAAATATAAACAGTGAGCTAAAGCCTAGTGAATAACATATGCATAAAGATGTTAAGAATGAATGTCCTTTCAATAAACAGTCCATTGTATTAGTAAATCAGTTATTCAACCAGTGGCTCATATTTCATACCATAACAGTCATTTAGAAAACATAATAGTCATATGTGGTACATCCAATAGCAAAGCAGTACAGTAGGTCTTAACAGACCGAATAATCAGTTGATGGCCATCATAACAGTAAACAGTAGTAGTTCCAAACATGGGAACCAACAGAGATCTCTGTGACAGTAGCAATAAGAGTACAGTAACATTAAATTGCTATGGATGCCACGAATACAGTTTACAAATAGGACAAACATTCATTCATTAAACAATAACGTTTCAGTAAGCAGAACAGTTGATCATTCAAAAAATAATCATAATTGAATATATCTTTACAACATTGTTACTCACAGAGCACTGGGCTATAGACAAGCTAACGAGCCTCCTCGGATGCCAACCCTACAGAGTAACAGAACGAACACACACTCGGGATTAATAACTTAGCCCCTCACTATACTTGGTGTGGTTCTATAACATTATCCTCATTAAGATGCCTTAAACTTGGCCTAGGAATGCTTAGGATAGAATGAGGATGCGAAAATGCACTTTAAAACACTTTTCAAATTTTTGTTGAAATAGGGGTCTCGCTCAAGCGTGGCTTTCTGCGCTCGAGCGAGCGTGCCAAAACAGAGTAGTCGCTCGAGCATGGACTTCCTCGCTTGAGCGGTCTGTAAAAATGCTAAAAGTGCTGGATGTTGAAAATCTCTGCTTGACGCTCGCTCGAGCATGAGACACAGCTCTTCGCTCGAGCGTAGGTCTCGTCGCTCGAGCGTGTGTCTGCATGCACCAAAAACCTGAGAGCTTGAAATCTACGCTCGAGCCAGAATTCATCCGCTCGAGCGGAGCTCCGAACAAAAGATGGTCGCTCGAGTGTGAAATCCTTCGCTCGAACGTGGAAGCCAAAATCTGAAATTTCTAGATTTGCCTCCCAAGCTCAAACTAAGCATTCAACACATCAAAACTCAACCTTTTGGGCCCATTTTCTGGAAAACACTTGAAAACCAACAATATAACTTGTTTTGAAGATCAATTTTGTAAGATCAAGCCCAAAGGTAAGCCAATTGAACACCAATTTCAAAGAAACTTGAAGAACAATGCAAGAACATTACATGCAAGTGTTCTAATGAATTCCAATGCTCCAAAACATGACCAAATGCAAGATTGAGCTCAAAACTATGGTGAATTCATGGACTACAACCAAAATGTGGACATGCATGTGGAAATTCTTATGAAAACAACCTCAAAATGCTAGAGTATGTACATCCACGCATGAATCTATTCTCAATTCAACTCTTTAAATTAATTCATGACTCATAATCACTAATTTACCATGAACCATGCAAGGAATAACTTAAATACACAATTAAGAAGATGATTTTCCTACCTTAGGCCTTGAATTCTAGGTGTGGAAGCTCAAATATGCAAATTCCCTTCAATTCTTCTAAGTTCAAGCAAAATCCTTCTTGAAGAACTCAATTTCTCTCACTCTCCCTTTCTCACTTGGTTTGGTCTCAAGAAGATGAGCAAATGATGTATTAAAATGATGTAAAGTGGAGGATAGGTGGTCTAGAATCAAGCCACTTAGTGGTAAAAGTGCAAATATCTCAAACCAATGTATTCTAACATTATTTAATCTAATTTAATCATTCCAAGTCAAATTTTAATTGAACCTACTATAAAATCACATAAATTCTAACTAGCATATAACACTAATCAATTTCTTATTGGGCCGCCAATAAGGACTTCAATTTGCGGTTCGAAATTAAAACATGAACAGATCATTTAACGGCAAATAGATAGAAATGCAACTAATACAATACATTCATATAAACAAATCAAGATTTCATTATAATCAGTTACTTATCATGCTCAATCAGAGATTAGCACTAATCAGAGGTGAGGGTTGTCACAGTCTCCCCTCCTTAAAAAGAGTTTGGTCCTCCAAACTCGAATTACCTTTAATTTGGAAAAATACTGGATTCAGAGGGAACAGTTCAGAATACCATTTCATCATATCGTCTTCCCTTTCCCAAGTGGCATAAACGCCACCATGGTTTTTCCAGTCTACTTTGATTAACGGAATCTCTTTATTCCTCAACTTCTTGATTCGTCGGTTTACAATCTGAATAGGCCGTTCTTCATAAGTGTAGTCATCACTTAGCACTACACGGGTAAGCTCAATAACATGGAAGGGATCCCGAAGATAATCCCTCAACATTGAAATATAAAAGACATTATGCATATGCTTCATTTCAGGAGGAAGCGCTACTTGATACGCCACCAGATTAATCTTTTCAATGATCTCATACGGTCCGACATATCTCGGTGCTAGCTTACCCTTGACTCCAAAGCGAGTCTGTCCTTTCATTGGTGTCGCTTTAACAAAAACATGATCACCCATTTCATATTCCCTATCTCGCCTTCGGGCATTCGCATAACTTTTCTGTTGGCTTTGTGCGGTTTTCAATCGCTGTTGAATCAGTTTCACCTTTTCTGTGGTCTCCTGTACAATCTCGGGCCCAAGCAAAGGCCCATCTCCAACTTCTGCCCAGCAAATAGGAGATCGACATTTTCTGCCATATAAGGCCTTGAAAGGCGCCATACCAATGCTCGAGTGAAAACTGTTGTTGTAGGTAAATTCAGCTAAAGGTAAATAGCTTTCCCAATTTCCTTGGAAATCAAGGACACACATACACAGTAAATCTTCCAGAGTCTGGATTGTTCTCTCTGACTGGCCATCTGTCTGAGGATGGTATGCACTACTCAGTCTCAATTCGGTACCCAATGCAGTTTGCAGACTTTGTCAAAATCTCGATGTGAACTTCGAGTCCCTATCAGAAACAATGGACACAAGCACTCCATGCAACCTAACAATCTCATCAATATAAATTGTAGCCAATTTGTTCGCATTATAAATTGTTTTGACAGGTAAGAAGTGAGCAAATTTAGTCAATCTGTCAACAATAACCCAAATTGAGTACATACCTTTACTGGAGTGAGGTAATCTAACAATGAAATTCATAGTAATATGTTTCTATTTCCACTCTGGTATTGGTAAGGGTTGAAGTAAGCCTGGGGGTCATTGATGTTCGGCTTTGACTTGTTGACAATGTAGGCATTTCGATACAAACTCAGCAATTTCTTTCTTCATTCCTAGCCACCAGAAATTAAGTGTCAAGTCTTGGTATATTTTTGTATTTCTTGGGTGGATGAAAAGTTTTGAATTGTGGCTTTCTTGTAAAATTCATCTTTTCAGTTCAGAATCATTTGGTACACACAACCTTCTCTGAAACTTCAATACATTGTTTTCAAATTTAAAGTCTGGCCTCGGTTTAGATTCCCGTTCATCAATGACCTTCTTCAAGAAGTCATCTAGGTGCTGTTTCTCTTTAATCTCCTCAATAAGTGCCGGTTGAGTAGAAATAGCAGCTAATGCTCCACCTTGTTCACTCAAAACAAACTTAACTTCGAGTTTTTCAAGATCACATAGCAGTTTTTTATGTCCGGTGAGTAAACATGCTAAATTCCCAATTGATTTTTGACTCAGTGCATCAACAACGGTGTTAGCTTTTCCTGGATGGTACAAGATTTGCAAGTCATAGTCTTTTATCAGTTCTAACCATCTCCGCTGCCTCATGTTCAATTCTTTCTATGTAAAGAAATACTTTAAGTTCTTGTGATCTGTGTACACCTCACATGTTGCCCCATAAAGGTAGTAGCGCCAAATTTTCAATGTAAAAACCACTGCAGCAAGTTCTAAATCATGAGTTGGGTAGTTCTTTTCATGTGGCCTCAGTTGTCGGGAAGCATACGCAATAACTTTACCATTGTGCATTAAAACACACCCCAAACCTTTATAAGAAGCATCACTGAAAATAGTAAATCCATCCGTACTTGAGGGTAGGGTAAGAATCGGTGCAGTCACAAGTCGAGTCTTTAGTTCCTGAAAAGCTGATTTCCTTTGGTTAGTCCAGTCAAATGATATTCCTTTTTGAGTCAACTGAGTCAATGGTAGGGCAATTTTGGAGAAGTCTTTCACAAACCTTCTGTAGTACCCGGCTAAACCTAAGAAACTCCGGACTTTAGTAACATTAGTCGGTCTGGGCCAATTTACCACTGCTTCAATTTTTTGCGGGTCAACTGAGATGCCATCCTTACTAATTACATGTCCCAAAAACATAACATTATCAAGCCAAAATTCACACTTTGTTAGTTTAGCATACAGTTTTTGTTCTCTTAAGGTCTGTAAGGCAATTCTCAAATGACGTTCATGTTCTTCTTTACTCTTGGAATAAATCAAAATGTCATCTATAAAAACAACCACAAATTCATCGAGGAATGGTTTGAAAATTCGGTTCATAAGGTCCATAAATGCAGCAGGTGCATTAGTAACTCCGAAAGGCATAACAAGAAATTCATAATGTCCGTACCTTGTTCGAAAGGCAGTCTTTTCAATGTCCTCTGGTTTGACTTTCAGCTGGTGGTATCCAGATCTAAGGTTAATTTTGGAGAAAACCTGGGCACCTTGCAACTGGTCAAACAAATCATCAATATGAGGCAATGGATATTTGTTTTTCACTGTTACCTTATTCAATTCACGATAGTCAATGCAGAGTCTTAGTGAGCCGTCTTTCTTTTTCACAAATAAAACTGGTGCGCCCCACGGCGAAGTACTGGGCCTGGCGAACTTCTTATCTAGCAATTCTTGTAGCTGAATTTTCAGTTCTTTCAGTTCGGTAGGTGCCATTCTGTACGGAGCTTTGGATACTAGCTGTGTACCTGGTAATACTTCAATAGTGAACTCTATCTCTCTATCAATCAAATCCCCTGGCAAGTCATCTGGAAAAACATCTGGAAATTCTCTGACTATAGGAACACTGTCCACATCAGTTTTAGTATCAGTAGGTACAGTCAATACACAACATAGATATCCTTTACACCCATTTTTAATCAATTTAAAAGCTTTCATGGACGAAATCAGATACGGGGGAGGTACTACACCAACTCTGCTAAATACAAATTCAGGCAATCCAAGTGGACAGAAAACAACTTGTTTCGTTACACAGTCTATGGTAGCATGATATTTTGTTAACCAGTCCATTCCCAATATTACATCGAAATAATCAATGTTCAAAGGCAGTAAATCAATATACAAATGCACATCCCCAACAACAATTTCACATGCAGGATATACATAAGCACAAGTCATGGATCCCCCAGCGGGTGAAGATACAACTAACAAATAGTTCATGGGTTCCAGTGGTCTATTTAATTTTCGTGAAAAAGCATGCGAGACAAACGAATGTGTAGACCTCGAATCAATCAGAACATAAGCATTTTGAGCGCAAATTGAGAGTATACCTGACACAACTGTTTCGGTATTCTGCACATCTCCCGGCATGAGTGCAAACACTCGGCCTTGCCTTAAAGGCTCTTTTTCAGTGGCCTTGTGGTTGGGTTTTGATGTGACAGTTGATGCTGCGGCACTAGCTGCAGCTTTACTATTGCCTTGGGAAGTGGAAGGGCAATCTTTGACCATGTGGCCCACCTTGCCACACCTGTAACAAGCACTAGAGATTTTATAACAAACCTCTGTATGCCTTTTTCCACATTCAGAGCAGGGTGGTATGGAATTGTTTCCTTGACTAGAGCTGGTCGTTGACCTAGTATTTTGCTTCTTATTCGATGAGTTATTTCGGCCTTTCTTAAACTTGAAGCCCTGTCTTTTACCGCGCCACTCAGACACTGGTGTTTCAGTCTGTTTCAATGCCTCGATATTCAACTCAGCTATTATTGTTCGGTCAAGGACATCCACATATTTAAGCAGCTTCAAGACATTAATTCGGTCAAGTATTTCTACATTGAGCCCGCCTTTAAACTTCCGAGCCTTTTTATAATTAGTGCCCACCATGTGCGGTGCATATCTAGCGAGTTTAGTGAATTTTGATTCATACTCTGCTACCGACATGGTGCCCTGTTTCAACTGTTCAAACTTAGTCACTTTGTGGTCTCGAACACATTGGGGAAAGTATTTTTCAAAGAAGGACTCCTTCAAACTGAGCCCAAGTCATAGCATTGTTAGTTTCACGGACGAGCATCCACCACCGTCTGGCCTCTTCTTGTAGAGTAAAGGTAGCCAGTAACATCTTATGTGCTTCAGAACACGGAAACACTTCGAACAATTTCTCAGTCTCTAGAACCCATGCTTCGGCCTTTAATGGTTCAAGGCCTCCTTGGAATGATAATGGTTTCATTTTGCTAAACTTCTGTGTCAGAGCAATTATATCATCATCAACATTTGGTTCTGGCTGTACTGGAGGAAGTGGGGGCTGTTGGTTCTATTGTTGCCTTAGGGCTTCAGTCAATAGTTCCACTGTTCTTTTTAACCTTGCCATCCTTGCCTCGGATGATTCAGACTCATCGGCATGCCTTGTATTGTCCATTTCACTATAGGCAATATGGTAATAATAAACATAAGAAGTTGTTGACTTAAGCATATTAGCACGTTAACACATATATTCATATCATGGCCACACACACTTTCTCATGCTCATATACTGCCCTAATTACTTTTCTAGGACATCCTATAGCTCATTTGGACACGTGTGTGTGGTATAACTCGTGATTTGATATCGCTCTGATACCACTCTGTCACAACCCAAACCCGCCATTACAGGTTTAGTATCGCAACTGGCTAGTAATCCGTGATTACCGAAGGCCTACTTAACGGTAATGACAGTAATATAGAGTAAAGGGGCTGGCGGAAACCAAAACAGTAAATAAAAGATGTCCAATGAGCTGTGACAATCTGGATGCAGAAAAACTTTTTATAAACATGCCACATTGGTAACCAAAACATATGTACATGCGACATATACACAAACATCCATGTCAGGGACCAAATCCCTAACTATAACTGTACGGTTAAGTCTTAACCATTTATTACAGAACAGAAGCAAAAGGGGGAATCTAAAACACCCCAAAACAGCCTTGGCTTTAACGCATTTGGAACCTCGAGGTGAGGCACAATGGTTGGCTTTGACAAAACGGGAGCTTAGCTTGACGCTCCTAGCTTCGGTCTGGTGACTGGACACCTATATTTAAATATAAACAGTGAGCTAAAGCCCAGTGAATAATATATGCGTAAAGAGGTTAAGAATGAATGTCCTTTCAATAATCAAAACAGTCCATTATATCAGTAAATCAATTATTCAACCAGTGGCTCATATTTCATACCATAACAGTCATTTAGAAAACATAATAGTCATATGTGGTACATCTAATAGCAAAGCAATACAGTAGGTCTTAACAGACCGAACAATCAGTTGATGGCCATCATAACGATGTGATAGTAGTTCCAAACATGAACCAGCAAAGATCTCGATGTGATGGCGATAACAATACGATACAAGAAATTGCTATGGATGCCACGAATACAGTTTACAAATAGAACAAACATTCATTCATTAAACAATAACGTTTCAGTAAGCAGAACAGTTAATCATTCAGAAAATAATCATAATTGAACATATCTTTACAACATTGTTACTCACAGAGCACTGGGCTATAGACAAATTAACGAGCGTCCTCGGATGCCAACCCTACAGAGTAACAGAACGAACACATACTCGGGATTAATAACTTAGCCCCTAACTATACTTGGTGTGATTCTATAACATTATCCTCATTAAGATGCCTTAAATTTGGTCTAGGAATGCTTAGGATAGAATGAGGATGCGAAAATGCACTTTAAAATGCTTTTCAAATTTTTGCTGAAATAGAGGTCTCGCTCAAGTGTGGCTTTCTACGCTCGAGCGAGCGTGCCAAAACAGAGGGGTCGCTCGAGCGTGGACTTCCTCGCTTGAGCGGTCTGTAAAAATGCAAAAAGTGCTGGATGTTGAAAATCTCTACTTGACGCTCGCTCGATGCTCGCTCGAGCGTGAGACACAGCTCTTCGCTCGAGCGTAGGTCTCGTCGCTCAAGCGTGCGTCTGCGTGTACTAAAAACCTAAGAGCTCGAAATCTACGCTCGAGCCAGAATTCCTCCGCTCGAGCGGAGCTCCGAACAAAAGATGGTCGCTCGAGCGTGGAAGCCAAAATTTGGAATTTCCAGATTTGCCTCCCAAGCTCAAACTAAGCATTCAACACATCAAAACTCAACCTTTTGGGCCCATTTTCTGGAAAACACTTGAAAACAAACAATATAACATGTTTCGGAGATCAATTTTGTAAGATTAGGCCCAAAGGTAAGCCAATTGAACACTAATTTCAAAGAAACTTGAAGAACAATGCAAGAACATTACATGCAAGTGTTCTAATGAATTCCAATGCTCCAAAACATGACCAAATGCAAGATTGAGCTCAAAACTATGGTGAATTCATGGACTACAACCAAAATGTGGACATGCATGTGAAAATTCTTATGAAAACAACCTCAAAATGCTAGAGTATGTACATGCATGCAAGAATCTATTCTCAATTCAACTCTTTAAATTAATTCATGACTCATAATCACTAATTTACAATGAACCATGCAAGGAATAACTTAAATACACAATTAAGAAGATGATTTTCCTACCTTATGCCTTGAATTCTAGGTGTGGAAGCTCAAATATGCAAATTCCCTTCAATTCTTCTAAGTTCAAGCAAAATCCTTCTTGAAGAACTCAATTTCTCTCACTCAGTTTGGTCTCAAGAAGATGAGCAAATGATGTATTAAAATGATGTAAAGTGGAGGATAGGTGGTCTAGAATCAAGCCACTTAGTGGCAAAAGTGCAAATATCTCAAACCAATGTATTCTAACATTATTTAATCTAATTTAATCATTCCAAGTCAAATTTTAATTGAACCTACCATAAAATCACATAAATTCTGACTAGCATATAACACTAATCAATTTCTTATTCGGCCGCCGATAAGGCCTTCAATTTGTGGTTCGAAATTAAAATATGAACATATCATTTAACGACAAACAGATAGAAATGTAACTAATGCAATACATTCATATAAACAGATCAGGATTTCATTATAATCAGTTACTTATCATGCTTAATCACAGATTAGCACTAATCAGAGGTGAGGGTTGTCACAATTCTTCCATCTGAAGAATCCGTCTCATTTGTATGTCTTGTGTTCTCCATCGGTCTATATACATGTGGGTAATAATAAACATAGGAGAATAATGCTGATAGATCTCATGTTCACATAAGTCACATAGTCAATATTGAAGACAAATTATACCCAACTTCTTTGCATATGTTATCACATAGTTACATACTTTCTTATTCATGCAGGAACAATAATCACGTTCATTAAATTCAAACTTGCATGTTAATTCACCTAATCCCCTTATTCATACTCATGGTTTTCATTTTCATTTCCTTATTAGACATGTACAGAAAAATGCACACATACTCACACATGACTATGCAATGCCTTATTTCTTTTCTAAGACACCCTACAGCTCATATGGACACGTGTGTGAGAAAATTAACTCGTGCTCTGATACCACTCTGTCACGACCCAAATAATTAATCTTCACATTTATTTCCATAATCTTAAGCTTAATTCAATTTCAATTGAATTTAATTAATTCTCAATTTAAACAAATATTTACAATGAATCAAATTAGATAATTCACAATTAATCACTTGGCACATGTCATAATTAAAATTCAATACATAACTAATCACTTGTAATTACGATTAACATTTTGGGGTCGTCACAGCATGTTAGAGCAAAAACCAAATGGGTTGGTGAGCATGTTAGGGCGCCTTGGTTTCCAATCAAGCATCCATTGCATCTCCACTGCCAAGAATAATGTTGCGATAGTAGCAAGAAAAAAAAAGAGAGAAAAATCTTATTTTTGGCCAATTTTTAAAGCTTCGACGGCATACAAAAAGAGATGAAACAAGACATATGAGGAGTGAAATAAAAATTAGGCCATGAGTTGAATCTAATGACGTGAAGATGAGGTGAAACGGAATTACAATGAGGGAGATATAAGTGCTTGAATATGTGGATTTGAATCTGAAAATTTTGCGCAAAGAGAGAAAAATCTTATTTTTGACCAACTTTCGGAGCTCCAACGATAAGTAAAAAGATGTGGAACAAAGGGTATGAAGAGTGGAATGAAAACTAAGCCATAATTTGAATCCAATGACGCAAACATGAGGTAAAACAGAGTTACGATGAAGGAGATACAAGTGTTTGAACATGTGGGTTTGAATTTGAAAATTTTGCCCAAAGAGAGAAAAATCTTATTTTTGGCCAACTTTCAGAGCTCCGATGGCAAGTAAAAAGATGTGGAACAAGGCATATGAAGATTGGAATGACAACTAGGCCATAAACTGAATCCAACGACGCAAAAATGAGGGAAAATGGAGTTACGACAAGGGAGATATAAGTGTTTAAACATGTGGATTTTAATCTGAAAATTTTGCCCAAAGTGAGAAAAATCTTATTTTTGGCCAACTTTCAGAACTCCGACGGCAAGTAAAAAGGTGTGGAACAAGGTTTATGAAGAGTAGAATGAAAACTAGGTCATGAGGTGAATCCAACGACTCAAAAATTACGCGAAACAGAGTTACGACGAAGGAGATACAAGCGTTTGAACATGTGAGTTTGAATATGAAATTCTGCCTAGATTTTCGTTAGTTTAATATGACAGAAATAGACAAAGAGGTCAGATTGAAACACGGATGAAACTCTAGAATTTAATTTGTCGAAATTAAAATTTTAGGATTTAAATTGAAAAATACGCAAAACCTTGGGTTTTTTTTTGTAATTAACCCAAAAATTAAATATAAATTAATATTAATGCTTCAATAAAATAGAAAAAAAAATATAAAACATAAAAGAAAATTAAATCGATCCGTGCGATACACATAATTAAGTAAATTCTGTCATATTTATTTATTTATTTATTTGTATATTGAGATTATTATTTTTTCAAATATTATAATAATTAAATTAAAATATCAACTATATAAAAGAATCTCAAAGACAAAAATAAATACAAGATGAAAAAATATATGAAAAATAAGTATTTATACATATAAAATTAATTATTATAATTAAAATTGTGTATGCCTATAACACTTATATAATGGAAAAAGTATATTGATGTGGCTTTAATATGCCACATAAAATAAATAAATAAATAAATAAATAATTTTAAATATATATGAGATAATGTAAGCCTGCACTATAAACTTGCACCTGATGGTTTAAACAATGGTTACTCGTTTTTTTTTTTTTTTTTTGTTGGTAAATTACAATCACCTCCCTTGAGGTTCCTAACAATTACACTAGATTCCCCTCATTTTTCTAAAATTACACTGACTTCCCCTGTGATTAACTGTGTTAATGGGAGGGTTAGTTTCATAATTTTAACATTAGAGATATTTTTGTTGATAACCATTAAATGTGCAATTATTATTTTGATTATAGCTCTTTTTTTTTTTAGTAATGGCTGAAAAAAATTAGTTATGATATTTGGGGTAATCAACACCACAACTGTTATAACTTGTACATGGTACACATAAAACGATGTGTATTCTAGAATAACTTGTTATGACAAAAGTGATGATGAAACAAATTAAAAAATTAATTACATAAATATAAGAGAAGTTATTTAGTGGTTTTTAATTAATACTTGACATCATACAGTTCAATTGTCTAAAAAAAAAGACGATAAATTGATGAGTCTCACTGTCTAAATTAATAAAAATCAAATTGAGACACCACATGTATTTATTTGAATAGTATCAAATAATATTTATAAATACTCACATGGTTTGACTATATATATAAGTATATACAAAATTTATTGCATTACATATATACAAGTTATTGTATTGCTCATTTGGCTTCAATAATTGATACTAATTTGTTTACCTAAAAAATGATTAATTATTATTAGTTTTTATTTTTAATTTTCAGATAATAACTTCAAATTTTATACAAACCAAACTAAAATTCCCCCATGTGCTAAACCTAATCACTGATTTTCGCCACAAAAAAAAAAAAAAAGCTACAGTAATTTTAGAAAAAGGAAGGGAGGCCAGTGTAATTGTTAGAAATTTCAAGAGAGGTGAGTGTAATTTATCCCTTTTTTTAAATTATATAAATGGATTATTTATTCATTTTCTAAATCACAAAATACAAAATAACAAGTCTAAATACTTAGAAAAAGTGTCAAATTTTGCTAAAGCTTTGATTTGGGATGTGGGTTAGTTTTTTGGCTATTTTAGCTTGAAGTTAAAAAGTCTCGTTTGAGATAAGCTTTTTGGTTTTTTTTGACTTTTGTGAGAGAAAAAATGAAATGATTATGGTTTGAATGTGATATTTTGTCTTATTGAATTTTTAACCTATTTTATCTTTTTGTGACTATTTTAACCCAAAACCAACATGCCAAACATGGCCTTAAAAATGCATAAAATAAATTTTGACCATTGATTGATAATTCTGAACAAAAAATATGAGTTTGCAATCTTACTAAATACAAATACAAGAGTCCAACATGTATTTATTAATAAAGGGAAAATTCTGTAATGTGCAATACACATCGAATTTAATTTAATTATAAAATTATGCAAGTCTTTATAAATCTATATAAGTGATTTTATAAAAATATGTAAATTAAACACAAATTAACATTAGCTTTAAATTTTTATGAACTTACAAAATTTATATTTAATTTATATAATTTTATAATCGAATTATATACTGTAGGTATTATACATCGGAACATTTTCTTTAAGAAAAATAGTTGGGAGTACTAAAATGGTGTTAGGGAAAATATGTGATTCTCCACAAGTAAATCAATCAATGGGAATAAAAACTAATGCGGAAAAATTAAATCAGAAGCAACACAAGAATTTTTACGTGGTTCTTTTAATGTGAGGTACGTCCACGGGATCGAAATCTGATTCCACTATCAACCAAATAAGTTCCAAACGATTACAAACGAGACACTAATGGTCTCACAAAACCACCCTTAGGTGAATTCCAAATAATCACAAATAAACAAGAGAAAAAACATCACCAAATAGATGAACAAAAATATTCAGAACCAGAGTTGTAGAAGATCCAAAATAACGAACCAAATCAACACCGAAAACGAAGCAAAGAACCACCCAAATTAATTCCACTGTTCACACACCAAAAAAATTGATTTCACCAAAGTGGAGTATGTATAACCGCCGTTCTCTTCACCTCGGGATGAGCAAAAAAACCCTCAAATATTGTGAATCTAGGGTTTATTATCAAACCTTAGTTGTTTCCAAATTGGATTGGGTCTCCACAAATTAAATATAATATATAAAAATATATTATAATTAATACTAAACCAAATTAAACTCTTTTTCAAAAATCAATTGGATCTCACACTCCAATAAGGAGGTATACCCAACAATTCTCCCCCTACCGACTTAGGTGGAGATATCAACCATTCCCGCCAAAGTTCGACACTTTAAATGTTTGTCCATCGACAAAGTCTTTGTCAACATATCCGAAATATTATCATCTGTGTGAACCTTTTCGAGTTGCAACAATTTCGAATCTAACACATCACGAATCCAATGGTATCTCACATCAATGTGTTTCGATCTCGAATGAAACTAGAATTTTTGCTCAAATGAATAGCACTTTGACTATCACAATAAAGCACATACTTTTCTTGCTTCAAACCCAATTCTTGCAAAAATTTCTTCAATCATAACTCTTCTTTGCAAGCTTCCGTAATGGCAATAAATTCAGCTTTGGTAGTTGAGAGAGCAACACATTTTTGTAATTTAGATTGCCATGCCACAACTCCCCCTGCAAAAGTCATCAAATACCCCGAAGTAGATTTCCTAGAATCAACATCACCAGCTATGTCAGAATCCGTGAATCCATCAAGCATCGGCTTACCATCCCCAAAACACAAACACACCTTCGAAATCCCTCGAAGATACCTTAGAATTCATTTTACCGCTGCCCAATGTTCTTTACCCGGATTAGAGAGAAAATGACTCACCACACCATCTGCGTGAGCAATATTCGGCCTTATACAAACCATGGCGTACATCAAAGAACCAACTACTGAAGCATAAGGAACTTTCAGCATTTCTTCTTTGTCTTTCTCACTTGTAGGACATTGATTCGAACTAAGTTTGAAGTGACTTGCAAGTGGACAACCAACCGGCTTTGCTTTATTCATGTTGAACCTCTCAAGAACTTTCTCAATGTAGCTTTCTTGAGACAACCAAATCAGCCCCTCTTTGCGATCACGAACAATTTTCATACCAAGGATTTGCTTTGCCGGTCTCAAATCTTTCATAGCAAAGGATTTACTCAACTCTAACTTCAACTTGTTAATCATGGTAGAATCTTGACCCACAATTAACATGTCATCAACATAAAGCAAAAGAATAATAAATTTACCATCGAAATTTTTTTCACAAACACACAATGGTCCGAAGTGGTTTTAGAAAAACCATTATTCATCATGAAAGAGTCAAATTTTTTGTACCATTGTCGCGGGGCTTGCTTGAGACCATACAAACTTTTCTTCAATTTGCAAACAAATTTCTCTTTCTCTTTTTCCACAAAACCTTCCGGTTGCTCCATGTAAATTTCTTCTTCAAGATTACCATGAAGAAATGCGGTCTTCACATCAAGTTGCTCAACTTCAAGGTTCATACTTGCAGCCATGCCAAGTACAACCTGAATAGAAGAGATCTTTACAATCGGTGAGAAAATCTCGTCAAAGTCAATACCTTTCTTTTGCCCAAAGCCTTTCACAACAAGACGTGCCTTGTACCTCAGATTCTTGCCATCATTCTTTAATTTGAAAACCCATTTATTTTTCAGAATTTTCCTCCCTTTAGGCAACTTCGCTAAATCATAAGTCTGGTTTTCAAGTAAGGAATTCATCTCCTCGTCCATGGCCTTTTTCCAATTATCTTTCTTTGCATGCTCAATTGCTTCTTTGTAGCTCTCAGGCTCCTCTTGATCGGAAATCAACACAAATTCATTGAGAGGATACTTTCTTGAAGGTTGTTGGTCCCTCGTAGATTTCTTCAACTCAAGTTGTGGTGGCGGTTCTTGAGTTAGATGTTCTTCCTCAATTTCTGGCTTAACTTCATTAGGATTAGCATCATCCTCTACATCTTCAATAGGTGGCTGCACATCTCCCCCATTTTCATCATCCACCGAAGATGAAGGAGATGGATCTATGTCAATGAGATCACTAGTTTTTGGC
Source organism: Camellia lanceoleosa (assembly GCA_025200525.1). Classification (NCBI taxonomy): domain Eukaryota; kingdom Viridiplantae; phylum Streptophyta; class Magnoliopsida; order Ericales; family Theaceae; genus Camellia; species Camellia lanceoleosa. The sequence continues at coordinate 99,340,418 of CM045763.1, read as the reverse complement.
TCCGGTTGATCACCTTTGCCAAAGTCTTCAATTGTTTGGTCTTTAAGAAACACAACATCACGGCTTCGAATGACTTTCTTGTCAACCGGATCCCACAATCTATATCCAAATTCATCACGCCCATAGCCAAGAAAAATACATTGTCTTAACTTGCTATCAAGCTTGGACCTCTCATCTTCTGGAATGTGAACAAAAGCTCGGCAACCAAACACTCTCAAGTGTTCATAAGACACATCTTTGCCAGTCCAAACTCTTTCAGGAACATCACCATTCAAAGGATAGCAAGGAGACAAATTGATCACGTCAACTTTTGTACTCATTGCCTCACCCCAAAAGGATCTTGGCAATTTAGCTTGTGAAAACAAACACCTTGTTCTTTCCACAACGGTGCGGTTCATCCTCTCGGCAACGCCATTTTGTTGAGGAGTCTTCTTAACTGTCTTTTGGTGCCGAATACCTTGGCTGCGACAATACTCATCAAATGGCCCAATATATTCACCATCGTTGTCTGATCGGATGCACTTCAATTTCTACCCTGTTTCTCTTTCAACCATGGCCTGAAAATGCTTAAATACTTCTAGAACTTGATCTTTAGTTTTTAGTAGAAAAGACCAAACTTTCCTTAAATAATCATCAATGAAAGAAACAAAATAAAGTGCACCACTATGTGTTCTAACTTTTAAAGGACCACAAACATCCGAATGAATCAACTCCAAAATATTTTCTTTTCTAGAAGCAACATTTTTATGAAAAGAAACTCTATGTTGTTTACCCGCCAAACAATGAACACAAGTTTGAGATGTGTACCTTTCAAACTGGGTAGAAGCTCTTTCTTGAACAATACTTGCAGCCTCTTTTCACTCATGTGGCCAAGTCACTTGTGCCACAATTCGGTAGAAATATCATCTTCAAGAGCATTGACAACACCTTTACAAATTTTTCCTTGCATTGAATAAAGTGTATGAGTCTTCTTGCACTTAGCCACCACCAAAGAACCCTTTGTGAGCTTCCATATTCCATCACCAAATTTGTTGTTGAAGCCTTCATCATCTAGTTTCCCAGTAGAGATTAAATTGAGGCGAATGTCGGGAACATGCCTCACATCTTTAAGCAACAACTTACAGCCCAAATTTGTTTCCAAGCAAACATCACCCATGCTAATAATCTTGGACAAACCTTCATTACCCATTCGAACAAAACCATAATCTCCTTTAGTGTAGGTAGTGAAGAAATCAACTCAAGAAGTCACATGAAAAGAAGCACCGAAATCAATCACCCAATTGCTCTCTTGGCCCACAAAATTGATACAATCATCTTCACAAACAACCATGAGATCATCGATAGTAACTGCCGTTGTGTCTTCTTGCTTCTTATCCACACTTTTGTCACGCATTTTCTCCTTATTCTTGAGCTTTCGGCATTCCCGCTTCATGTGCCCTTTATCATGGCAATAATAGCACTCAATGTCTTTCTTTGAAAAAGAACCATCTTTTGATTTGTCACGGCTTTGATCACGACCATGAGGAGTCTTACTCCTCCCCCTTGTTTTACTTCGGCCTCTCACAACAAATGCTTCTGAATGAGAGGAACCCGCTGATTTTCTTCTAGTTTCTTCATTCAACAGGCTACTAGTAACTTGACCCATTGTGACAACTCCATCGGGCCCCGAATTACTAACGGTCACAATCGAAGTCTCCCAACTTTCAGGCAAAGAACTGAGTAGCATCAAAGCCTGCAACTCATCATCAAAAATAATTTTCATAGAAGCAAGTTGGTTAACAATACTCTTTGTTTCATTCAAATGTTCTGGAATGGGGCTGCCATCTTTATATTTTAAATTAACCAACTTACGAAACAGAAAGGCTTTATTTGTGGCTGATTTTCTATCATAAAGACTCTCTAATTTTTTCCATAAATCATGTGCCGAAGTTTCAATAGCAATATGATGAAACACACTATCATCAATCTATTGACGGATAACACTAACGGCTTTTCGATTAAACCTATTCCATTCATCATCTTTCATACCATCGGGTTTACCACTGTCACCCTCAATAGGTCCATACAAATCTTTACAAAATAATAGGTCCTCCATTTTAGTTTTCCAAGTTACCCAATTGATTCCATTGAAACTAGACATACGACCCACATTCCCCTTCATTGATTTACACAAATAATTAAACCCAAATAAACCGTAAGATCTGATACCAGTTGTTAGGGAAAATATGTGATTCCCCACAAGTAAATCAATCAATGGGAATAAAAACTAATGCGGAAAAATTAAATCAGAAGCAACACAAGAATTTTTACGTGGTTCCCTCAATGTGAGGTACGTCCACAGGATCGAAATCCGATTCCACTATCAACCAAATAAGTTCCAAACGATTACAAACGAGACACTAATGGTCTCACAAAACCACCCTTAGGTGAATTCCAAATAATCACAAATAAACAACAGGAAAAACCTCACCAAATAGTGAACAAAAATCTTCAGAACCAGAGTTGTAGAAGATCCAAAATAACAAACTAAATCAACACCGAAAACGAAGCAAAGAACCACCCAAATTAATTCCACTGTTCACACACCCAAAAAATTGATTTCACCAAAGTGGAGTATGTATAGCCGCCGTTCTCTTCACCTCGGGATGAGCAAAAAAAACCCTCAAATATTGTGAATCTAGGATTTATTATCAAACCTTAGTTGTTTCCAAATTGGATTGGGTCTCCACAAATTAAATATAATATATAAAAATATATTATAATTAATACTAAACCAAATTAAACTCTTTTTCAAAAATCAATTGGGTCCCACACTCCAATAAGGAGGTATACCCGACAAATGGAAGCATTACGAGGAGCACTAATGATGTGGCAGTGGGCGGCCCACTGCCTATGCCTTTTTTTTTTTTTTTTTGGTATTCCCAATACATTAGTGCTATTAGTGGTGCTTTTTTAAAAAATGATTTGTAGCTCGAATATATTGGGCTCGAATGGCTCGAAAGTGCAAGTTTCTCTCTCCTCTCTATCTTTTCTTGCTTTTCTCTCAACCTTAGCAGTTCACTATATTCTCCAAACAAAAAAAAAAATCTGAGCACTCACCTCCCTCAGCACTCTCACCTCCCTCTCTCTCTCTCTCTCTCTCTCTCAGCATTCTCACCTCTCTCGCCTCATCCCTCTTATTCACTCTCGTCTCTATCACCTCATCCCTCTCATTCAATATCTCTCTCAAGAACTTCTGATCTGTCTCTTGAAGGAGTACGAACAATGACGAGACAGTGGACAAAGGACGACGGAGGACGACGAACGACAACTTGCGACAACAAATTTGATCTGTGTATGAGGATGATGTGTGTATGAGGATGATGATCTCTGATCTCCGCCTCCGATCTTTTTATGAGGATGATGTGTTGAAATTTTTTTTTCAAATTTTTACATTTTTTTTTTGTTGATCTCTATGGTGGGTTTGCTTTTTGGTTGATCTTTATGTGTGATGATGCTGATGTGTTTGGTTGATGATAATGATTCTCGCTCTCTCTGTTGTGTTGATGATGATGTGTTGGGTGGGTTTGATTTTTGGTTGATGATGATTCTCTCTCTCTCTGCTACTCTCCTCTTCTCTTCTTCTTTTTCTTCTTCTTTTTTGTTCTTCTTCTTTTTTGATTTTTCTTCTCTTCTGCCAGTTATTGAAAAAAATAATAATAATTCAAAACGACGTCGTTTTGAATTCGAGCCAATTTCGAGCTCGGAAATTTCGAGCTACGTAGCGGAACCGGCCTTTTTTAAGTGGTATGAATCATTGTTGTTTCCTTAATGAAGTATCTTCTTACTAAATGATGTGAATGGAATCAGGGGCCACGTTGTCAAAGCAAAGTGTCATAACAAGCAACAACACTGTTTAGCTTCTTCTATTTTTTAAAGTCAAAAAAATTAGTTTTTTACTAACTTCTCAAAACACCATTGTGTTTGGTTGGGAGATTTGGGAAGGAATTTAGAAAAGAAAAGAAAAAATGTGTGAAACTAGGTTACATTTCACCCACTTTTTCCATTTCTTTTTTCAAATCCCTACTCAAATTATATACAGTATATACACCTTCTTAATTTTTATGGTTTCATTTCTCTTTTTTTTTTAATTTTCAAAATTCATTATCAAATCAAGATGAGCCCCTCCTTAAAAATTAAGATTTTGTTAAAAAAATAAAAAATCAGGTCTACTCAAAAATTGAAGGTTAAATTATATTGAATTCCCCTAAGATTTGAAAAAACTATAAAATAAGTTTGACATAATTACACTTTACGTTCTTAGAATTTTAATTTATATAAAACTTGATCTATTTTTCATCATAAATTCATAAATTGTAAAAATGAAAAAATGATATTGTCATCTTTTGTATATCGAAATGTTTATTTTATTTTATATTTTCATATCATATGTATTAGTTTTGATTTTTTAATTTTATTAAAAGAGATGTTAGCGTAATAAAGTATGTAACTACCAAATATATATATGAACCTATAGTAACCAAATTGTGCCAAAAAAAAAAAAAAAAAGATTGAAGCCAAACTGTAATTGTATAATTGGTCGGTTTACAATTTAGCTTCAAAATTTTATTTTTGGTATAATTTGGTTACTAAAATTTCATATATATATATTTGATAATTACCTGTATTTTTTTAGTATTATATGATTGCTAAATGTTGTCTAATTAAAATTTCATTTATTTCAAGTATTTTAATTTGAACATTGGTTTACTTTTAAAATTTGTTTTTAGTGATTTTGAGACATACAAATCTTGTAGAATTCAATTTTCATACAAATTTTTATTTTTATTTTTTTCGACTAATAATCAAATTCATTCTGTTGGAACAATCTTTTACGTATAAAAAATAAATTAAAACTAAATCAAACAAATAAAATAAATTCCGTACTGAATTTATTTTTAGCGAACTGAATGAATAATTAAAGATCAAGTTGAGTGTGTGACACTCTGTCCTTAAAACAGATTCGCCCCACTACGGTGCTTACGGTTAAGTGGCGTCTATCTCCCAAGACACAATGATCTTCACAAATTGTAGTAGCACTCCAAACAACTTGTTCGGCGAACAAAAACCTGTATTTTTACTCTCTAATTTTTTTCCTAAATTAATATGAAGATTATATATGCAAAGGAACAAAAACTGGATAGCAAAATGAAAATTTCAGATTGTTTATGGATCCAAAAAATTGCTAGAACAGCCTTCTATTTATAGGCAAAACCAAACAGATCCGAACAAGTACAAATGAAGTCAACAGGTGCAAAATTTCAAAGGAACAGATCTACTAGCAGTTTTATTATCTGTTGGCAGTTTTGAAACTGTTAAAACTGCTGGGCAGTTTTTAACACTGTTAAAAAATAGTTTGAACCTTTTGAACTTTGTTGAAAAATGGACTGGAAACAGGGTAACATATGGACATAAAATTAATTCAATTTTTGGCACAAAATTTGAATTTGATTTCATTAAAAAATTTAAATAAATTTTGTCTAAAAAATTAATATTATAACTGACTCGACCTACACTCGCGTCCGGCTCGGTTAGCCGGATGGATGGCGACGGTAGCGCACGCACGCACGCACGCGCGTGTGTGGTGGTTTGGGCCAAGGCTCTATTTGTCCATTACAAACTTGGGGTGCCCCTTGGGGCCCAACCCAAGTTAGTACACCAAGACCTTATATACATACACAAGCTCTCTTAAAGTTTCAATGTGGGATAACTCATTTAAAAGTAACCCACAATTACTTCTTTAATTGTCCATTCCACAAACCTAAATACGTCGTCAACTTCCCATTCACTCATAAATGGTTTTGACGAACCGCCTTCACCGTGTGACTTGCCATGTGGCAAGGAACACGTCACCTCTTCAGATCCACCCCAAAAGACGTTTGGGGCCTACTCAATTTTGGGCTCAAAGTTGGCCCAAAATAAGCCTATAATAACCATTATTTCCAACAATCCCCCACATGAATGGAATTTGATAGAGAGAAAATGCAACAACATGACCTAATTACAGAGAGTACAGAAATTGGAAATATTCTGCAAAGGATAAGTAGTTTTTGGTTTTGAACCTTCCCTTGTGAGACACTATCGAATTTACTAGCTAACTAGTGAATATGATGTCTTGAACTGTTCAGCCGTTTATGTAAATCAAGACAATAGAACCCACACAATATATCCCCAGACACAGTTTAGTTCTCACTATTGTATTCATTTTGGCCCTGAACAAACTGGTCTTTTATGAGCGCTCTAAAGATTTGTAGCCCTTCACAAATCTCATAGAACCGGCCTAGTTCACACTCATATAGGCGATTCTTATGAAGAGTATCCTGTCATACTCTACTAGGTTTACCTAGATATAAGAACCATTAAAATTTTACTTAACCTAAAACGCTGCAGACATCACTATTTCATCATGGAAATGGGTAGGAGTTTGACTCCCTAGTGACCCTTCTGAGTCAGACATGGCTCAGTTGTCCCTTTGAACCTAGATCTTGGGATCTCTAGTCAACTAGGTTAGGTTGCCGTTGTGGTAATTCTTATTTAATAGACCTACGTCCCATTCCCCTCGATTAATTCTTAACTAGCTCTCTTGCTAACCCTTTGGTTAGTGGATCCGTTATGTTGTCTTTAGACTTCACATATTCAATGGCAATAATTTCATTAGAGAGTAGTTGTCTCATGGTGTTATATCGATGACAAATATGTTGTGACTTACCGTTATACATATGACTCTGTGCTCTACCAATTGCTGATTGACTATCACAATGTATGCATATAGCAGGTACCGGTTTTGGCCACATTGGAATATCTTCAAGGAAATGGTGAAGCCATTCTACTTCTTCCCCAGCTTTATCTAAAACTATGAATGCTGATTCCATAGTAGATCTAGCAATGCAAGTCTGTTTGGAAGATTTCCAAGAGACAGCTGTCCCACCAAGAGTAAAGACATATCCACTGTTGGACTTTGAGTCTCTAGTATCCGATATTCAATTTGCATCACAGTATCCTTCAAGTACTGCTGGATATCTAGTATAATTAAGCCCAATATTACGAGTAAATCGGAGATATCTAAGAATCCTTATAATAGCTTTCCAGTGTTCTACTCCTGGATTACTCGTATATCTACTTAATTTACTTACTGCATAAGCTATATCTGGGCGAGTGCAGTTCATCAAGTACATTGAGTTTTCAATAATTTGGGCATACTCTAATTGAGAAATATTTTCCTGTATATTCTTAGAAAGAAACAAATTAACATTCACAGGTGTTCTAGCAAGATGATCATCATCCTTGCTAATTTTGTCAAGTATTTTCTCAATGTAATGAGATTGTGACAAAGTATAACCTTTTGATGTTTTGGTAATTTTCATACCAAGAATTACATTAGCAATGCCCATGTCTTTCATGTCAAAATGTTTATTCAACATTTTCTTGGTAATTTTAATCATGTCATTGTTACTACCTACGATGAGCATATCATCCACATAAAGACATACAATGACATAACCTTTGTCTATATTTTTAATATAAACACATTTGTTACACTCATTAATTTTAAATCCATTTGACATCATTGCCATGTCAAATTTCTCATGCCATTGCTTTGGCGCTTGTTTTAAACCATATAACGATTTAACCAATTTACAAACATTATTTTCTTTTCCTGGAATAGAAAAACCTTCTGGTTGTTCCATGTAAATTTCTTCATCTAACTCACCATTTAAGAAAGTGGTTTTCACATCCATTTGATGAATTTCTAGATTGTACAAAGACGCAATAGCAATTAGCATTCTAATGGATGTTATTCTAGTAATCGGTGAGTAGGTGTCAAAATAATCTAGACCTTCTTTTTGTCTATACCCTTTGACCACAAGTCTTGCCTTGTATTTGTCAATTGATCCATCCGCTTTCATTTTCCTTTTAAAAATCCACTTATATCCAAGAGGTTTACAACCTGGTAACAAATCCACCAATTCCCAAGTGTTATTTTTTTGCAAGATGGATTCAACTTCACCGTTTATAGCTTCTTTCCATAAAGGAGCCTCAAGACTGGACATAGCCTATTTAAAAGTTAAAGGCTTATTTTCTAACAAAAAACTTAGAAAATATGGACCAAAAGATTTTGAGGTTCTAGCATGTTTACTATGCCTAGGTTCCTCTTTCTCATCTTGATCTATCTCTTGCTCTTGATCTTATTCTTGATCATTACTAGTAATAGCATTAAAAGATCTTTTCTTATTACTAGTTTCTTGTCCAATCTTATTCGAAAATACATGTTCAAAGAAAGATGCATTCCGAGATTCAATAATAGTATTTACATGCATTTCGGAATTTTCTGATTTATGAATCAAAAATCGATATGCATTACTATTCTTGACATAACCAATGAAAATGCAATCAATGGTTTTAGGACCTATCTTGGTCTTTTTAGGACTAGGAATAGCCACTTTAGCCAAATACCCCCACACTTTTAAGTATTTGTAGGATGATACTCTCCCATGCCATATTTCATAAGCTGTTTGATTCACTTTTTTTCGGGGTACCTTATTAAGCATATAATTAGTAGAAAGTATTGCTTCCCCCCACAACTTCTGAGGTAATCCAGAACCTATTAACATGGCATTCATCATTTATTTTAAAGTCCTATTTTTCCTTTTAGCAATTCCATTTTGCTCAGGTGAGTAAGGAGCGGTGGTTTGATGAATTATTCCATGTTCTTTACAAAACTTACCAAAATGTGATTCATATTAACCACCTCTATCACTTCTAAGTTTCTTAATTTTCTTACCAAGTTGATTTTCAACTTTATTCTTATATTGAATGAAAGTTTCCAAAGTTTCATCATTGGTTCACATTAAATAAACATAACTATATCTAGTATAGTCATCTATAAAAGTGATAAAATACTTTTTCCCACCTCTAGTTTGAATTGATTTAAAATCACAAATGTCACTATGAATTAATTCAAATGGTTCTGTACTTCTTTCAATTGAATGAAAAGGAGTTTTCGATAATTTTGCCTCAACGCAAATTTCACATTTATGATTTGAATCAATGTCAAATTTAGGTAAACATTCCATATTAATTAATCTACGCAAAGATTCATAATTAACATGTCTAAGTTTACTATGTCATAAATTTGAAGACTCAGGCAAGTAAGAAGAAAATGTATTTTTATTAATAACAGAGGGTACAATAGTCATTACATTCATTTTGAAAGGCCATCAGATATGTAACATTTTCCTACATACATCTCATTCTTAGTAAGTACAAATTTATCACTCTCAAACACTAGCCTAAACCCATTCTTTCTCAATAAAGATCCGGAAACAAGATTCTTGCGAATGTCTGGTACATGCAACACATTGTAAAAAGTGAGTTCCTTTCCATATGTTGTCTTGAGAACAATCTTCCTTTGTTCTTCAACTTTGGAAGTTGAGGAGTAGCCCATAAAAAGTTGTTTACCGTTGTCCACTGTAGAATAAGATGTGAACATCTTTTTGTCGGCACAAATGTAGCGAGTAGCACCAGTGTCCACCCACCATTCTTTAGGATTTCCGACAAGATTTGTCTCGGAAACAACTGCAAAAAGATTGATGTCATCTACACCATTGGAAATATTGCCCACTTCGGTCATATGGGCTTGAGCGGGCTTCTTGCTTGTTCTTCTTTTGCTTTTGCCTTTGTTACGGCAATCTTTGGCCCGATGTCCCTCTTTGTCATAGATATAACATTTGCCATTAAACTTGTACTTTTTAGTTTCCCCTCCTTTAGAGCCTTATGATGAACTTTCTCCAGAAAACTTCTGTTTCTTTGCTTTTGAAGCATGTTCCACCACATTTGCCTTAGACTCCATTGGATGCTTACAGCCTGCTTCTCTGAATTGTGGTTGTCCTTCTCAGTCCTCAAACGCACAATTAATTCCTCTAAAGTTATCTCTTTGCGCTTGTGTTTGAGGTAGTTTTTGAATTCTTTCCAGCCTTGTGGTAATTTCTCAATTAAGGCTGCAACTTCGAAAGATTCATTGAGAGACATGCCTTCTGCGTAAATGTCATGCAGAATGAGTTGGAGATCTTGAACTTGGCTGATCACAGTCTTAGAATCAACCATCACAAAATCTAGGAATTTGCCAACCACAAATTTCTTTGAGCCAGCATCCTCTGTTCTATACTTTTTCTCCAAAGACTCTCAAAGTTCCTTTGCTATCTTGATTGTGATGTTGTATAATGTGTTGTTAAGTCCATTCAAGATGTAGTTCCGGTAAAGAAAATCAGCATGTTTCCAAGCATCGACCACAGCAACCACTTGCCGATCAGTTTCATCATCGTTCAGAGTATGAGCATTTTCACGGAGAAAACGAGCTAGGTTCAGAGTTGTAAGATAGAACAACATTTTCTGTTGGCATCTTTTAAAATCAGTTCCTGAGAACTTCTCTGGCTTCTCACCGTGATTTACCAATACTATCACAACAGGAAAGGGGGTTAGCGCAATTGCAGCCACTATACCAGTACTCGTTTGAGCATTTGTTTCAGTAGCCATAAATTCTAAATTATAAAACAAAATTAGAATTAGAATTTATACTACATAGAAAATTAATCCAAATTCACAGAATTAAATTCTGTAAAAATAAAAGAAACAAGAAATGTACCTTTTATTTTTCAAATAATCTGGAAATAAAATAAAAATTTTATTTAACCAAATTAATTCTACACAGAAAATTAAATTTCTGTAACACATTAATAATTAAAATACTAAAACAAAATTTTAATTAATGAAACACTCATAAAATAATTTTTGAAAACCAAAATTAACTTCTGACAAAATTCCACAAATAAATATTTTGAATTGTTAATGACACCAGTATATTACTACTAGTTGTGTAACGCCCCACCGTTTATTTCTCGGAACCATTACCAGATTCATTAATTTAATTCAATTTCAGAGATAACATACAAAAAACTCTTTACATCAATGAGTAAGAATAAATAAAGATTCTCTCATCCGAATGCAAATTAAATACAACATGAGCATAACTAAATAAATTGCCCGTAGGCTTACATCTTTAAAAGTAAAAGAAATGGGTTAACCCTTTTACATGAATGGCGTTCCGCCCACAAATAAAAGGCCCCGTGCCCAACAAGTAAAGAAGATCCATGACCTTGAAACATTTCTCGATATTCACCTGAAAAAGGATTAGCAACATGAGGTGAACATAAAGTCCAGTAGGGATCTCAACATGATCCTAAATAATTGCAACTTACAGATAGCTATTGTACGGGGAGCAAATATTCTGGCGAGCCCGTACTCCTTTCTTCCGTGCTCCGTTTCTGTCCGATCACCTGAAAACACAACAGCGGTGAGCTACCCGGCGGTGTGTGGCCGGAAAACCCCTCCGACGATCAAGTTAGCACACCTTGGGATAGGGAGAGAGAGAGAGGAGAGTGTTTGGGTGTAAGAGTTCCTTACAGAAGTGTTCATCCCCCCCGCATGGGGGGCGCAGACACGCTTATATGTCCTCTGAGCTCCATATCCACTCTCAGTCGTCTTTCAACACGTGGCTCTGCTATCCCATCTGTCAGCGGAAACCTTGCTGAATATCACCTAATCTCAACTGCCAGCCTTCTCGGCTGGAGCTCGGCAGCCGAGCTGCCCGACCAGGGCCGAGCTGTGCCACGTGCGCTTGCTCCTGTTGACAAGCTCAAGAGAACCGGGCTAGGCACCGGCTCGGCATGGCCGAGCCTGAGACATCCCGTGAGCACCTGCGGCCGGCCTTCCTGCCGAGCAAGCAGGTGTCTCGGCCGGCTTCGCCTTTCCGGGCGCCGGTCATCCAACTCGATTGTGGTTGGCCTTCTTGCCGGGCAAGCAAGCATCTCGGTCGATGACGCCTTCCCGGGCGCCGTTCAGCTGTCCTGACCGGATTCGCTTATGTCATACACATAGCTCGGTCTAACTGAGAGTTGCCTTAACCGAGCAACGTACACCCGGGCTGGGCGGCGCATACTCGGCCCAACACCTGTCCAGCCCAGGTCCTAGAAGCCCAATTCCGAGTGGACCGTGGATCACCTCGGTCCAATGATCCACTTGGCTACTAATCTTCTCGGCCGTTATCTCGGCCCAATTCCAGATCATAAATCTCCCTCTCAATTGCCCCTTAATCCCGTCCGCAAAAGCGTGACTGGGATTACTCACTTCGACCGGGATCATTCCTCTTTGCAGACTTGTCCGGTTATACTTCGCGGCTGATGATCCCTGCTTCGAACGCAGCCCGGTCGACTCCTCGACATTCCAGCCTGTCTCTTCGTTTTGCCCGGCTGACGTCTCACCTGTCCCCAGTCTCTTCAACTCTGATGCTGTCATTAATGGTGACAGGTGGCACGCTTCCATTCATCCTCGAGCGGCCAACCGCCGTCGAATGAAATTCAAATTTTGGCGGCCTCGCAACGCCTATATATATGACCCCTTCTCTTTCATTCCTTTCCTACTGCCCTTTCTGCGTCCAAGCTACTCAGAGTTCTTGTGCCCCCTTCTCCTTCGCCATCGTTGCACTCACGTTTGAAGAAGGAAGTGCCACTGCCCTCCACAGGTATGCCCTTTAACCTCTCTCTTGTTGTCATTTTTTCTGGTATTTCCCACATTAGGGTAGAAAAATGTAGCTTTTTAGGATTTGGGCTCCAAAAACGACCCTAAACCTTCGGATATTCATAGCGTTCTTCATTTTTCTTGAAGAACATTGAAGAACTGGGGCGGACCGGGCTCCTGGTATTCTTTTGATCCAAAAAACTATAAGAACCGGGCAAATAATGTGTTTGTCATAAACCCAAATAAAACCGAGATAGCAAATTGGACCAGGTCGTCCAACCAGGCTAATATCTGGCCCACTTGGGCGACCGGGTTCCTTGGTTAGCTTAGAACACCGAGGTGGTTTGGCACTTCTCATGACCGAGCTAAAATCAAGCTCTCATTGCGCGACCGCGCTCACACTCATACTTGCCATCCTTTTCCTGCAGAGTCCAAGGGGACCATTGACCACTACCGAGGCTCTCAAGACCGAGCAAAATCCAACTAGCATTGTGCCAAACCCCTCAGCCGTGATTCACTAGCTCGGCCACATGGGGAAATTCCGCTACCTAGTGGACTCTCCAGCCGCGCTAGAAGCCTTTAGGGAGGAGTACGGCATCCCGGCCGACGTCCATCTAGAGCTGGCGGCAGAGAAGACAACACCCTGGGGCAGACTCGACCAATGCCCCTTCACCGTACTGTCAATAGTAGAGGGAGGCATCCGCTTCGATCCAATCCTCATGACCGAAGTTCTGCACGGCCTGGCGCCAACCCAAGTATCCACCAACACATACCGGATAATAGACGGCGTGCAGGAACTAAACAACCGGCTAGGCATAAGCCTAGGTCTAGCCGAGATCCTACGCCAATACACATTAGGCCACACCGGAGACGGTCTCGCCTATTACCTCAAAATTAGACCGGGGAGGGAGAAAATAAATCGGCACTCTGCATAAGGATCTTCATGACGATGATTTCTTACGGGTGTCGAGCATCTAAACGACCATGCAGTTACCGGATGATAAGCAAGAACTTTGGTAACACATGTAAGCCGCGCAACTTAGCTCGGTTGTATTGTTCTTTCCTTGTTTCTATACTTAATCATTTTCTATTGTCTTTTTTGCAGCAATCCAAGCCTTACAAGCCAACTATCACTTTCCCAACGTCGAGGCAATCAGAACCGCACTCCGATATCGCAACCGTGATTGCAACCAGTTACTCGACTACACACCCACATATAGATACTCTGCTCCCCGCCGGAGTAAAGTTACAGACTTCCTCCGCGCTCCATCACCTCCTCCGGATCCATCTTTGCCAGACGTCTCCCTAATCCGGCTGACAGAAGAAGAAGAGATGGCGAAGCGAAGCCGGATCAAAAATTTGCTCACCGCCACTTCAGCCGAGATACCAAGTGTAGCCATCCGCTCTCCCGCCGCCGGTCAATCAAGCGGCGCCGTGGTCGCCCTGGCTTCACAAGCAGCCGGGCAGTCTAGCAAGGAACCCACTCCACGCCGAGCTGGTAAAAGAGCTCGCGCAGATCCGTCTGCCGAGCTGGTTGTCGAGCTTCGACCTTGAACAAACCAACGCCACGCAGTCGACCAATACCGTCCGAGACCACAAGCTAATCGGGAAAAAGACATCCGACTACCGCTTCAATCAAGGGCGATAAAGAGCACTGCCGCCACGATCTCCAAGGCATTCCTTCTCCCGAGCGACGTGGTGGGCAGTGACCATGTTCCTGACACCCGCTTGGTGAAATCATCAGTCAAGTCCATGGCCAGGGTAAGTCCCACTTCGCCTCTGAAACTTTCGTTAAGTGTTTGCCCGGTTACTTCACTAATTAACCTTTCTTCTTGCAGGCCATCCAAAAGCAGCACTTGGTCATGGAGCATATCCACGAGACGGCAAAAAGGCGGCGACATCGCCGGCCGGTCGAAAGCCTCCAAACCGAGCTTGGCCGAGCAAAGTCTTCGCTCGAAGTTGCCAACACTGACAACAACAGGCTGCTCGGCCAACTTGAAGCGGCCGAGAAAAGAAAGAACGAGCTCCAAGCCGAGCTTGATGCCTTGAAGTCGTCCAGAAAGAAAGAGTGCGAAGATGGCAACAACGCCGCTTCAACGGCCGAGGAAAATTACAAGAAACAAGTCTTCGCCACTCAAGATATTTACTTCAAGGCAGGATGGAAGGCTGCATGTCAACAGCTCGGCCAGGGCCCTGATACTGATGTGTTTGCCTCTCCACCGGCTGTCTTCTTACCGACTTACCTCATTCCGTACACCAATGACGTTTTCAGTGCACTGCAAGCCGAGGCCGAGGAAGCACTTGAAGAAGAAGGTGGGGAAGATGCTGAAGGAGAGGATCAAACCGCCAGAATCGCCGGTCGACCGATCGGCGCCCAGGAACAAACTGCCACGGTTAACCTGGAGCCGGATGAGGAGTTCCCCGATCTCTCCCCCCTAGCTTAGGATTCTTTTTCTATTGTATGTTTGCCTTCTATTTCTTATGTAACCGGGCTCTGCCCCCCCACCGCATGTAATGACTTTCTATTAATGAAAAAACTGCATATTTTTGCCAAGTGTTTGCACGGTTATCATCAATTTCACCTTCAGCAAAACATCTCGGTATAACACAAATTGGCACTTCGTCAACCGGAATACATAACTCGGTTGATGTTCTTGAGCATAACAAAACAGCAACTTCTGAAACCGGAATAACCTTCGCGGTTGGTGACAACAAGTTTATCAAACAACCAACTCTTCCAACCGGAATAATCATCTCGGTTGGGAATCTCTAGTTGAACAAAAGATCAACTCCTCCAACCGGAGCAAAACATCTCGGTTGGGGTGACTTAAGTCAGACAATAAACCAACTCTTCTGACCGGAGCAAAGCATCTCGGTAAGAAATATTTAAGTGGAACAAAACATCAACTGCACTAACTGGAGCAAATCATCACGGTCGGTTGAATTAAGTTGGACAACACACCAACCCTTCCAGCCGGAGCAAAACATCTCGGTAAGAAATATCTAAGTTGAACAAAACATCAACCCTTCTAACCGGAGCAACACATCTCGGTTGGGAATCCTAAGTTGGACAAAACACCAACCCTTCTAACCGGAGCAACACATCTCGGTTGGGAATCCTAAGTTGGACAAAACACCAACTCTTCTGACCGGAGCAAAACATCTCGGTAAGAAATATCTAAGTTGAACAAAACATCAACCCTTCCAGCCGGAGCAAAACATCTCGGCAAGAAATATCTAAGTTGAACAAAACATCAACCCTTCCAACCGGAGCACCACATCTCGGTTGGGAATCCTAAGTTGGACAAAACACCAACTCTTCTTACCGGAGCAAAACATCTCGGTAAGAAATATCTAAGTTGAACAAAATATCAACCCTTCCAGCCGGAGCAAAACATCTCGGCAAGAAATATCTAAGTTGAACAAAACATCAACCCTTCCAACCGGAGCACCACATCTCGGTTGGGAATCCTAAGTTGGACAAAACACCAACTCTTCTGACCGGAGCAAAACATCTCGGTAAGAAATATCTAAGTTGAACAAAACATCAACCCTTCCAGCCGGAGCAAAACATCTCGGCAAGAAATATCTAAGTTGAACAAAACATCAACCCTTCCAACCGGAGCACCACATCTCGGTTGGGAATCCTAAGTTGGACAAAACACCAACTCTTCTGACCGGAGCAAAACATCTCGGTAAGAAATATCTAAGTTGAACAAAACATCAACTGCACTAACCGGAGCAAATCATCACGGTTTTTTCATTAAAATAACAGTGCAAGTGCTAAAACACCACTTCTGTATATTGACAAAAAGAATTACATTCTGAAGTGCAAGCCCAAAAATTCCTTTGCACCAGAAGAAAAGGCAAAAACTTAGAAATAATACAGTTTGAGGTTGGCTGCATTCCATGGTCGTGGTATTGCTCTACCCTCTAGATCCTCCAAGTGGTAAGCCCCCTTGTCCGCCAGACTGGTGATCTTGTATGGTCCTTCCCAATTTGCCCCTAGTTTGCCTTCACCTAGCACCAGGGTGTTGCCCATCACTTTCCTCAAAACCCAATCACCAACTTTGAACGGTCTGGGGTGCACCGTCTTGTTGTACTTCTTCGAGAGCTCTTGTTGGTAGGCGGCCACGTGGATGAGAGCCTTCTCCCGTTGCTCTTCCACTAGGTCCAGCTCCAAGGCAATTGCCTCGGCATTCAGTTCCGGTTCAAAACTCTCGCTTCGTAGGGTGGGCATGCCAACTTCCAGAGGTATGACCGCCTCCATGCCATAAGCCAAAGCAAATGGAGTTTCCCCGGTAGATCGCCGAGGGGTTGTTCGGTACGCCCAAAGGACGCTGGGTAATTCCTCGGCCCATTTTCCCTTTGCCTTCTCCAGCCGTTTCTTCAACCCATCAAGAATAGTCTTATTTGATGCCTCGGCCTGACCATTGGACTGTGGGTAAGCTGGAGTGGAGTTGTAAAATTCAATCTTCAGGTCTTCACAAAATCCTCTGAATAGGCGACCGTCAAACTGGGTGCCATTGTCAGAGATCAAAATTTTTGGGACGCCAAACCGCGTGACCACGTTCTGCCAGACAAACCGCTTCACGTCTTTCTCTTTGATCGTTGCCAATGGCTCAGCTTCAACCCATTTTGTGAAGTAATCCGTGGCTGCGATGAAGAATTTCCGGTTGCCCGGTGCTGTTGGCAATGGCCCCACTATATCTAGCCCCCACATGGCGAAGGGCCAAGGACTAGTGAGGGGAAGAAGTTCCCTAGCAGGCTGATGGATCTGATGGGCGAATTTCTGGCATTTTTCGCACTTGCGGACATACTTCTGTGCGTCGGCCTGCATGCACGGCCACCAAGATATCCTCTTGAAATAGCTCGGTAGGGGCCAATGACCGCCTCCTATATGATCGCCGCAGAATACCTTCGTGAATTCGTACAAGAATGCCTCCACACTACTTGGGTGTATGCACTTGATAAGGACGATGAAGGACTTTTTATACAACGCCGGATGGAGAGAGCCAAACCGCCTCGATTTCACGGACTTTGTCTTGCCTTCTTGTCGGTTGGAAGAGTCCGGTCTCTGAGGAATAAAATTATTGGGTCCATCCAGGAAGGGCCTAGCGCAGCACAGAGTACATCCGTCTGTCCGGCATCTTCAATGCGTGGCCGTGGAAGAAAGTCAACTAACAAGGGGTTTGGAGACGTACCATCTACCATCGAAGCGAGGCCGGCCAGTTCATCAGCTCGGTTGTTCTCTTCACGGCCAATCTGCTGGACTCTGATTGCCTGAAACTGTTTGATGTGTTCCCTGACCAGAGCTTGGTACTTCGCCATTCTTTCATCCTTTGCTTCGTAAATCCCAGAAACTTGGTTAACCACAAGTTGGGAGTCACTGAATACAATCAACTCGGTAGCATCGATCTGGATAGCGCTCTTGAGCCCGGCCAAAAGGGCCTCGTACTCAGCCTCGTTGTTAGATACTGGGAACCCGAGGGTGATGGAATGTTCAATGGTTAGGCCGTCAGGAGAGATAAGAACGACACCTGGCCCGGCGCCGTGACGGTTGGACGCTCCATCAACAAAAAGCTTCCACATCTCCCCCACGAAAAGCTTCCAACAATCTGATGGGTCCTGAGAGTTGCGAAGGGTGATGGGATAACGGTTGCCCGGTTGTTCGGTCCCGAGTTCTGCGTTGACTGGTTCCACTCCTGCACCCCTTGGTGATTCGGCACCGGACTCAGCAAGTCGACCTTCAATGCCTAAGTCCGTAGGCGAATCACCAGGTTGCGGTATTATGCCAGCCGCAGGCTCTATGCTGAGTAGGTCCATTACCTCCCCCCCGGGTGATGCGGTACCGGACAGAGTGGGTGGGACAACCATACTCGACTCCGTCATTGCGTCACCTGTTGGTGGACTTATACAAGTTGAGGGCACTTCGGTAGGGCGCGCAAATTCCGCGACGCCAACTCCACCGAGTTGTATCTCGGACAGGCTTGTATTCTCTTCGTCTTCTGCCGCGGGAATATCGACCGGGCACACTGGATGGGTCCCTGGTGAGAACTCTGCAACGAAATCGGCCAAAGTTTGGGCCTTTACGGCTGTGCGCGGTTGGAACTTCACATCAAATTGCCCCAATTCGACCGCCCACTTTAGAATTCGGCCGGAGAAGTCCGCCCGCTCAAACAAGGCCTTAAGGGGAAACTCAGTCAGTACGATGATGGTATGGGCGTGAAAATAATGTGCCAACTTCCTTGAAGCCATCATTAATGCCAACGCAAGCTTTTCCAGCGGCAGGTATCTCGTCTCTGCCGGCAGCAAGGTTTTACTGACGTAGAAGATTGGGAGGTGCTTGATGCCTTCAGCTCGGACAAGCACCGCACTAACTGCGTGCTGTGAGACAGCAAGGTAAAGGTAAAGTTCCTCACCCAGCTGAGGCGTAACCAACAATGGGGGAGAGGAAAGATATTCCTTGAGCTCAGCCAAAGCTCGGTCACACTCTTCATCCCACGTGAACTTTGATTTCAATTCCTGAAAGAATGGACGGCAGCGATCTGATGACCGGCTTATAAATCGATTAAGCGCGGCGGCCATTCCGGCTAGATGCTGAACGTTCTTTGCCGAGCTGGGCTTCTTCAATTCTCGCACGGCTCTGATCTGAGTTGGGTCTGCTTCGATGCCTCGGTTTGTGACTAGGAATCCCAAAAATTTTCCAGATCCCACGCCAAAGGCACACTTGGACGCGTTTAGGCGCAGCTTGTGCTTCTTGAGAATGGAAAACATCTCGGCTAGGTCGGACAAATGGTTTGCTTCAAGTCGGCTTTTTACCACCATATCATCGATGTAAGCCTCCATTGTCCGACCAAGCAAAGAAGCGAACATTTTGGTCACCATCCTCTGAAAAGTTGCCCCGGCGTTCTTTAAACCAAAAGGCATGACCCGGTAGCAAAAGAGTCCTCTCAGAGTCGTGAAAGAGGTGATTTCTCGATGCGCCCATGCATAGCAATCGATGGTAGCCGCGAGGCATCCAAGAAACTTAGCCTATCATGTCCTCTTTGTCAAATCCACAAGTCGGGTCAATTCAGGGAAGCTATCTTTGGAACAAGCTCGGTTGACCGTCTTGTAGTCAACACAAACTTGCCACTTGCCATTCTTCTTGGGCACCACCACTGTGTTGGAGATCCACCTAGGGTAATGCACTTCCTGAATTGCTCGTGCCTCAAGCAAATTTTTGACTTCCTCTGCAACTACCTCGGCGTGATGCAACGCTAACCTCCTTGCTCGCTGGATTACTGGCTTTGCTCCAGGGAAGACGTTGAGGTGATGGCAGATAAAGTTTGGATCAAGGCCGGGCATGTCATAAGGCGACCACGCGAAGACTTCGATGTTAGCCGTCAAGAATTCAACCATTTCGGTCCTCTCCTTAGCGGTGAGGCTGGATCCGAGCAAGAAGAACTTGTCCGGCCGCTCTACATCGATTCGCACCTCGACCAGGTCTTCCACAGCTTTGTCCTCAGCCTTGGTGCCGACATCATCCAACACACCTTGGTCCTCCGGTCCTTCTATCATTTGCACGAAGCCTTTGGCAGCCGCTCACGTACCACGGCTAATCGCTTTGGACATGACCTGATCCCCCCAAATCTCCTCGATTGCCCCCATAGCCGAGGGGAATCTCATCACCTGGTGGTAGGTCGATGCTACAGCTTGCATGGCGTGGAGTCATCCCCTTCCAAGGATGAGATTGTAAGTTGAAGGCACGTGTAACACCCAAAACTCCACCTGCTTGACGACGGATCCCGCTTTGACCGGCCGGATAATCTTGCCCAAGGGCCACTCTGGCTGTGAGTTGAAACCAACTAGTGGCGAAGTCGCCGGAGCCAAGTCTGTTTCTCGGAGCTTAAGTTGCTTGAACGCGTCGTAATACATGATCTCGACCGAGCTTCCCTGATCGATCAAGATTCTTTTGACATCAAATTCCTTGACGCGCAGTGTCACTACTAGGGCATCATTGTGCGGCGTCTGGATACGCTCTAGATCCCTTGAAGTGAAACTAACCACATCCTTCTCTTCGGCTTTTCCCCTCTTGGTGGCGGGCTGTACCGACAAAACTTCCCTCATGTGCTCTGCTTTCTTGGTCATACCCCGGAGTTCGCAAACACGCACCGGTTCCACTATGCCGTGGATGACATTTATAACTCCTTGTGGCGGTGCATCTCGGTCATCCTGTCCCCTGGGATCAACCGGAGCAGGGTTTGGCTTTACGCCGCCATCAATGTAAAGATCTAGGTGCCCGGCCGCGACCAGCTCTTCTAAGTGCTGCCTTAAAGGCAAACAATCCTCAGTCCGGTGACCTCTCTCTCGGTGGAATGTGCAGATCGTGGATTGTAGCCCTACATCCATCGCCTAGCTTAGCAGGAAACCGGACATACTCCTCGTCTCGGATCTCACTAAGTATGCGATAGATTGGAATCTTGAAAACCGTGGTGATGCCAGTCCTTGCCTTCAATCTTCTGTTGGCATCCGCTACATCATCACGGTTGTAATCATCCCGGTCATTACGTCGTCCTTTACCCCGGTTCTTACGATTCGAGCCGCGGTCTGAATCCTCTGCTCTGTCACTTGAGCGGCCGGACTCCTGTCCTACTGCGTGCACCTTGCCTGCTGTCTTCTTATCTGTTGCTACCGGAGTTGTCTTCGCGGTAGACGCCGAAGCATCATCCTCGACCCGGATGTGCTCATTGATGCGCTGCATGAGCTGGCCCATGGACGTCGGCTGATGCATGGTAAGCGAGTCTCGCAGTCTATGTCCGACCAGGAGTCCACGCTTGTACTGCGTGATTGCTAGGTTGACCGGGCAATCCAAAATCTCATTGAAGGTTTCCCAATATCTGGAGTTGTATGCCTTCAATGTGTCGCTTGGATCCATCTTGACACTTAGCAGGTGGTCCACTTCCTTAGGTGTCTTGGTGTTGGTTTTAAAGCGAGTCACAAAGGCTTCGGCCAACTGATGCCACTTCGCAATACTCCCCTCCGGCAACCTTTCGAACCACTTCAAACCCAGTTCGGCCAAACTGGGCGGAAAGATGAGGCACATAAGAGCGTCATTTCGCCTATGTCCGGCCATGACCTGTCGGAAATGGCTTACGTGCATGTAAGGATCCGTCTTCCCGTCGTACAATGTGAACTTTGGCTGGTGGAAGCCCGACGGAAGAGGTGTTGTCTCTATTTCTAGGGAAAAAGGGGTGGTGCTCAACCTTGCCAAGTCGGAATCTACCGAGGCGGTTGCTTGGCGGGGGTGGAGGCATTCGACCTCACCGGGGCGTGACCCCCATAGGATAACCGCTAGAATGCCGGTATCCTTTGAGCCTCCCGTCGGCGAGCCCGCTCCTTCAAAACTGCCCGCAAGTCTTCTGTGCAAGCGGAATAGGAGTACCTTGACGTCGTCGCCGGACGTGAGAGCTGGTAAGTGCTGTCTTGTGCGCTGGATTTTTCTGCGTGCACATCGAAATCACCCACCTTGTAACTTCTGGTAATGGAGATGGACGGAGTGTGTCGCTGACTCTGACTAGCTGAACGGCGGGGTTAGGTGCGCTCACTGTGGTCTCCCACTCCAGCTACGCCCTTCCCCTTGACATGCCGCTTCAGTTCCTCCATCTTTGCCGCCATGCGCCGAATGACGGCGTCCTAGTCCTTCAGCTTGTTTTCAGCGCTGGCGTCGCGAAGTCTCTCCGCCGATGTCCGTCTGGACTCCGTGAATGGCCATGACTCCTGTCGCGCTTATCGCGCGCATCACACGATTGCCCGCCTGGAAATGTCTCCAGGTTCGACATCGGAATGATGTCGGGGTGCCCCTCTCTCCGCTGCGGATTAAGCATGACTCGTCGATGGCGGACAACGGACACTCTTCGTTGTTCGCCATAGTCGGCCTTCGAACAGGCGTGGAAGACAAGGTTTTGTCGCAAATATTCCTGACGGCGCCAATTATGCGGGGAGCAAATATTCCATGAGCCTACTCGCTTTCTTCCGTGCTTCGTTTCGTCCGATCACCTGAAAACACAACAGCGGTGAGCTACCCGGCGGTGTGTGGCCGGAAAACCCCTTCGACGATCAAGTTAGCACACCTTGGGATAGGGAGAGAGAGAGAGGAGAGTGTTTGGGTGTAAGAGTTCCTTACAGAAGTGTTCATCCCCCCCGCATGGGGGGCGCAGACACGCTTATATGTCCTCTGAGCTCCATATCCACTCTCAGTTGTCTTTCAACACGTGGCTCTGCTATCCCATCTGTCAGCGAAAACCTTGCTGAATATCACTTAATCTCAACTGCCAGCCTTCTCGACTGGAGCTCGGCAGCCGAGCTGCCCGGCAAGCGTATGCCGCGTCGCTTGCTCCTGTTGACAAGCTCAAGAGAACTGAAACGCAAGCTCGGCATGGCGAGCTGAGACATCCGTGAGCACTGCGGCCTTCTGCCGAAACAGCGGTGTCTCAGCCGGATTCGCCTTTCCGGGCGCCGGTCATCCAACTCGATTGTGGTTAGCCTTCTTGCCGGGCAAGCAAGCATCTCGGTCGATGACGCCTTCCCGGGCGCCGTTCAGCTGTCCTGACCGGATTCGCTTATGTCATACACATAGCTCGGTCTAACTGTGAGTTGCCTTAACCGAGCAACGTACACATTTGTGCGGCGCATACTCGACCAACACATCGACCAGGTCCTAGAAGCCCAATTCCGAGTGGACCGTGGATCACCTCGGTCCAATGATCCACTTGGCTACTAATCTTCTCGGTCATTATCTCGGCCCAATTCCAGATCATAAATCTCCCTCTCAGCTATGATCATGAATACTTAGTCTCATACTATATAAATAATGTGACGATTTACACAGAAATATATGTATATAAGAACTTTTCTCAAAGTCATTCATTCCATTCAATAACATAAGCAATTCACTTTTCTTTCTTCTTGTTACATTTTTTCAAAATTCATATGACTATGACAAATTTTTGAAGAAAATAATTTCACCAAGCCCATTACGTTTTTTTCTCACTTCCCAGACTTATACCTGATTTGCCTTTTCAAAACAAGTTTACACAAGTATTCAAAGTCTTTCACATTTTTTACCATCTCAACACAATACTTACGTTCATTTCCAACACATTCATAACTATTCAAGTATGTCTTTAATACAAAAGGAAAACAATAAGCAATCAATAACTATCTGGTTCAACAATTGAGGCAACATGGCCTTCTAGAACAATAACCATCATAACCCATGGTATACCTAGCTACATTGAGACAATAATGATAAATGAATTCTGCTCTACCTGCCTTAAGCACGGTAAGTCAATGATACACCTTTCCATAACAAAATGCCAAGTCAAGGATACACCTTTCCATAACAAAATCTCAATTTACCAGACACTGGCTGGAAGGTAATGGTACCTCCGCCAAGTTCTCCAGGCGCTAGCTGGAAGGTACTGGTTCCTCTCATTCTAAGCGCGGCCAATTCTCCAGGCGCTAGTTGGAAGGTAATGGTACCTCTCATTCGAAGCGCAAACACATTCCCAACCATCTCAACATACTAGAATGTATAACAACATAAGTGTAATATATACACAATGTATATAAACACATAATCACATATGAAGTACATCTCCTTTACATTCCCAAATAACCATACATATCCAATGTATATAATTATAGTCATATT
The DNA here is from genome assembly GCA_025200525.1 of Camellia lanceoleosa. Lineage (NCBI taxonomy): Eukaryota > Viridiplantae > Streptophyta > Magnoliopsida > Ericales > Theaceae > Camellia > Camellia lanceoleosa. The sequence goes on along the minus strand of CM045763.1, from coordinate 99,316,108 downwards.
CAATGACAAGCACAAGTGATTAATTTCAATTCACCTAGTCCACATGCAATTTCTACAACAGTCATAACTATCCTCCACTGATAGCCCAAAACATATATTTTTAAACATATATACAATCCCCAAAATAGATAAACTATCCATATTTTCATAGGTGAGAGATTTCAAATATCCAACCCCACCACTTACATTCATATCTATCCGTTTCTGCATCTAATACGAAAGGAAAACAAAAATTCAATTCTCGCATGACTTTCAGTCCAATAACAATGATAATATGTGAAGGTTCCAAGATCCGACCTCAAGTTCATTATTCGTTTACAAAGGGTGATGATTTCATTTTCTTTCAAAAAGACCACTTTTGTTTCTTTTCCAATCCACACAACTCCAACCATTTTCTAAGTATTCATTCTCGTCATTTTACAAAACCAAAACCAAAACCAAATCCATCATCTTTATTTTATAAACCAATTCCATTGGTATCAAAACCATAACGCAACTCAACTTTACATGATTAGTCTAAAACAATACCAATACTGTGGTTACTTCTCTTTTTATTTCCTTTTGGTATAAACATAATTATACAACCCATATTAGCAAAATACAAAAATTATTCAACTTCATCCCTTTTAAATCCACTAACTCAATAATATTAAATTAGGGTTTTCCTCCCTCTCTTCTCAAACATAATAAATATTTTTTCTCAAACAACCCAACAACAAACAACTTAATAACTCCAATCACAAATATCAAACCCTAGATCCTTTTTATGGCTTTCAAGAAAATTCATAATGAATATGGTTTTTATGCAATAAAATCTACCACATGTCTATCTATAGATGAAGTATTGGAAATGAGCAAATAAATCCCTACCTCTTGAAGTGAAGAGAAAACAATCCAAAAAAACACCGACGACAAAACCACGAACCACTTGGATCAATGGAAAGCCTTTGACAAGATCTACAACCTTTCCCAAAGGACCAATGTGAAAAGATGGCTCTATGTGAGTAGATCTGAAGATCTAAGTGCGAAAAGTTACGTTTTAGAGAGAGATGAGAGAAATCACGGGTTGAGAGGAAAAAAGGAGAAAAAGTAATGAGAGGAAAGTGGTTTGGGCCTATTTATACTAGTAGCAAATAGCCCTAAGGTCAAATAAAAAAATAGGCCAAAAAAACCCTCCAAAGGTAAGACCCATTCAAACCCCAAAATCTGAAGAAAAAAAAAAAAAAACGCAGGGGTCGACCCTTAGACAGAAGGGAAGGGGGTCGACCCTATCTTTCAGCAACCAACACACAAACATAAGAGGGTCGGCCCTCTCTCCCAGTCTGGTGTCTACCCTATCTTCCAACAACACTCCTAGAAACTTCACCAACAGGTAAGGGTCAACCCTTAAGAAGGCTGGTGTTGACCCCAAAATGAAATTTTTTAAGTCTCCAAGGAACTTTTGACAAGAATAAGTGCGAATAACCAAACCTAACAAGTTTAAATCGAATTATACTCCTCCAAAACCAACCCATAACAATATCAAAGATCCCCAAAATAAAATAAAGGATTCAAATACGCTTCTCAAAAGTTTTAAAAAGGTACAAGTGCTACAAGTTGTCAAAGAAAATAGACAGTATATTACTACTATTAGTCAAACAGTATATTACTACTATTTGTTTTTCAACCAAAATATTATTTTTGTAAAATCACAGAAAATAATTTTTGTTAGAAGAAGAAAGAGAAAGGGAAACAAATGAAAAATTTTGTAAACAGAATAATTCGAATCTATCTTAAGATTGTTAAAACAATCTTCTGTGTACAATAAATTAATTGAAACTAAATCAAACAAATAAAATAAATTATGTACTGAATTTATTTTTACAGAACCGAATGAATAATTAAAAATCAAGTCGAGTGTGTGACACTCTATCCTTAAGACAGATTCGTCCTGCTACGGTGTTTACGGTTAAATGGCGTCTATCTCTTAGGATACAATGATCTTCACAAATTATAGTAGCACTCCAAACAACTTGTTTGGTGAACAAAAACCTGTTATCTTACTCTTTGATTTTTTCCTAAATTAATATGAAGATTATATATGTAAAGGAACAAAAACTGGATAGCAAAATGAAAATTTCAAATTGTTTATGGATCCAAAAAACTGCTTGGACAGCCTTCTATTTATAGGCAAAGCCAAACAGATCCAAACAAGTACAAATGAAGTCAATAGGTGCAAAATTTCAAAGAAACAGATTTGCTGGCAGTTTTATTATTTGTTGGCAGTTTTAAAACTACTGGGCAGTTTTTAACACTGTTAAAAAACAATTTGAACCTTTTGAACTTTGCTGAAAAATGGACTGGAAACCGGGTAACATATGGACATAAAATTAATTTAATTTTTAGCACAAAATTAAAATTTGAATTTGATTTCATTAAAAAATTCAAATAAATTTTGTCCAAAAAAATATATTAGAACCGACTCGACCTACACCTGCGCCCGGTCAGACAGACGGTGACGGCATGCGCGCTCGTGTGTGGTGGTTTGGGCCAAGGTTCCATTTGTCCAGAACTCCTCTCTTCTACAAACTTGGGGTGCCCCTTGGGGCCTAACCCAAGTTAGTACACCAAGAGCTTATATACATACACAAGCTTTCTTAAAGTTTCAATATGAGACAACTCATTTCAAAGAAATCCACATTTACTTCTTTAATTGTCAATTCCACAAACCCAAAAACAACATCAATTTCTCATTCACTCATAAATGGTTTTGGCGAACCGTCTTCACTGTGTAACTTGCCATGCGGCAAGGAACACGTCACCTCTTCGGATCTACCCCAAAAGACGTTTGGAGTCCACTTAATTTTGGGCTCAAAGTTAACCCAAAATAAACCTATAACAACCATTATTTCCAACACATTCTATTTTTGAATAGATATGAATTTTTTTCAAACAAAATTAATTTTTTTTAGAGAGGCTCACCATCTTGATTTGAAAATAAATTTTGAAAATTGAAAGAGGGAAATGAAACCATATTGCACAAACTTGAAAAAAAGAAGAGCTAAACAATGTTGTTGCTTGTCATAGCACAGCCCAGAGTTTAATGTGATTCAATGGTAACATTTCACTTCAAAATAAAAAATATCTAGGGCAAATTATAAACACCCCTCTCGAGATTTGATGAAAATATAGATTCTCTCCTGAGATTTGAGAAATTACATCACACTCCCTAAGATTTATATTTTCATAACAAATTGTCCTCTGAGGTTTTTATTTTTATACAGATTCCCCTCTAATTTCTTCTAATTTGTTATGAAAACTTGTACCTTAGGAGACAATTTGTAATTTCTCAAACCTCAGGGAAAAATATGTATTTTCACCAAACCTCGAGGGGGGTGTTTATAATTTGCTCAAATATCTATAAAAATGCATTTTATTTATAAAAATGATATTGTAAATTTTTTGTACAAATTTTCTATAAAAATAGACTTTTCTTGAATATAATACGTGCATTACATTTGTATTTATTGGTGAAAAAAATCTAGTAAAATATAAGGGCTGTGATTCATCCCCCGAATTCACAGCCCCCGAATCCCCACAATTGCCATTTCAAGTAAAATAAAAAAATAAAAAAAACAGAAAAAAAAAATAATAATTTGCCAAAAATGGAAATTAAGGGGATTAGGGGGAATTTTTTTAGGGAGATTTTTCATTTTCCAAAATATAATTACTCTATTTTTATGTTTTAATTTTTCGTTTTCATAAACAAAAATAATTAAAAAAAATAAAACTTTGATTGAGAAATTTGCATAAGGCTAGCAGCTGTTAAGAATGAGCTGGCATAGGCAATGACTTGACTTGGTGTAAGGGAAGGTAACCATCAGAGTGTCACGTATCCCTCCAGAGAGAATCTTTAGAATTAATCGAGCTTGGCTTTCAACTCGTCTTTGAGCATTAAATGAAACGTGAATAACTTGACTCTCTCTTTGAAATAAGAACCTCTTCTCATTTTGTTGGTATTTGAAATAGTTTTTTCTTTTTCCACTCATCATTTTATTTGTGTGCAAAAATAATTTGCAAGGGAGAGATTAGGGGCGTAAGTTTCTTAGGAGCTAATTTAATAACTTAACAACTAATAATTGATAAATTTGAAAATAATTAGTTAAATAAATTATTTTAAGCTTATAAGCCCAAGAATCGAAGAAAAAACATGGAAAAATTGCAAATACATGGTACAATCGAAAAATAATTGTATTATTGATGAATTTTTTTTTTTTTTTGTGCAATTCTAACATACGAAAAGAGTTGCACTAAGTACAAAAATGAATTTGAATTATACATATCGGAGAGTTGTACCATCATGAAAATATTTTTTTTTTTCCACTGTTCTACTGAAATGCAATTTGCACAAAGAACATTCTTCTTGATTTGGAAGATGACCTGAGTTTTGAATATATTTATAAAGAAAATGCTATTTGGTTCATTAGAATAAGATGGAATGAAATAAAATGGTCATTTTTAAATATTTCCAACAAATGATTAAGAAGTGAATAATATTTTCATTTATAATATATTTTTATTACTATGTTTTTGGTCAACCAAATAATAGAATAAAAGTTTTGAGGATTATTTTGTTCTTTTTAATTGTAGTGAATCAAACACTAAGAAGAGTAACTCTAATCATACTCTTCAATTTTCACTAATTAAAATATAAAAAAAAATATTCTTTATTTTACTTAATTTCTTTTTTATTTACTACAACACTTTATTTTACCTATCTTTATACAAACTTTTTAAAGGCTCTTTAAATGTGGTTAGTCTTGAATAATTTTATTAAAATAGTTTATAACTAGCCTATTAGAGCAACTCCAACCCAACCGGACAAAATGTCTAAATGTACACATAAAAGTATTTTATTTATTTTGCCTAACTAGTTTAGTTAGTATGTATTCAAACAATACTATATATTTTATAGGGTTGAGCATGGTTTGGATTGATTTAACATACTCAATTTGAGGTAAAATTGAGATCAATCTGTTGTCTACGATTTCATAAAAATTAGAACCAAACCAATCTATTTAAATTATGGAACCAATTTGAACCAAATCATTTAAACACAATTTGGCTCGGTTTGAAACCATGGTTTCACATAATCTGTTCACAAGAAAAATCATATAACATTTTCAAAAAAATTTAACCTATCATAAATTGTATTTTCATATCATATGTATTAGTTTTGATTTTTTTTAACCTTATTAAAAGAGATGTTATTGTAATAAAATATGTAACTACCAAATATATATATGAACCTATAGTAACCAAATTATACCACCACAAAAAAAATAAAAATAAAAATAAATAAATAAATAAAAATTGAAGTCAAACTGTAATTGTGTAATTGGTCGATTTACAATTTAGCTTCAAAATTTTATTTTTGGTATAATTTGGTCGCTAAAATTTCATATATATATATATATTTGATAGTTACCTGTATTTTTTAAGTATTATAGGATTGCTAAATGTCGTATAATTAAATTTTCATTTATTTCAAGTATTTTAATTTGAACATTGGCTTGCTTTTAAAATTTGTTTATACAATTATTGTGGAATTAAATTTTCATACAAATTTTTATTTTTAATTTTTTCCAACTAATCAAATTCATTCAATTTTTTATGGAGGCTCACCATGTTGATTTGAAACTAAATTTTGAAATTTGGAAAAGGGAAATAAAACCATATTGCACAAACTTGAAAAATAAAAATAAAAAGACCAAAAATAAATAAATAAATAAATAAAAAGTTAAACGGTGCCTTGTCACAGCCCAAGACTCCAATGTCATTCAATGTCAACATTTTATTTCAAAACAAAATATTTATAAAAATATATTTTATTTACAAAAATGATATTGCCATATTTTTTGTATAAATTTTCTATAAAAATAGACTTTTCTTGAATATAGTACGTGCATTACATTTGTATTTATTGGTAAAAAAAAATCTAGTAAAATATAACATTACACTATTTTTATGTTTTAATTTTTCGTTTTCATAAACAAAAATAATTTTAAAAAATTTAGAACTATTATTGAGAAATTTTCATAAGGGTAGCAGCTGTTAAGAATAATAGGGAATGACTTGACTTGGTTAAGGGAAAGAACCATCAAGCAGGAGACATCTCTCTTTCCCTCCGGAGAATCTTTAGAATTATTCGTGCTTATCTTTCAACTCGTCTCTTGTCAAATAAAATGTGTATTTGTTGGTGTTTGAAAAATAATTTTGTCTTTTTCCACTCATCATTTTATCTGTGTACAAAAATAATTTGTATGGGAGAGAGATTAAGTGTGTAACTTTTGTAGGAGTTAATCTAATAACTTTAACAACTAACAATTGACAAATCTGAAAATAATTAGCTAAATAAATTATTTTAGAGTTTGTTTGAGAAGAAAAAATCTCGGTCTTTTTAGTTATTTTAGTCACAAAAAATAAAATAGGTTTTTTAGTTCAATAAGACAAAACATCACATCTAACCTATAATTATTATATTTTTTCTCTCATAAAAGTCAAAAAAATTAAAAAATCTATCTCAAACGAGACTTTTTAGCCTCAGGCTAAAATAGTCAAAAAAAACCAACCCACATTCTAAACGAAACCTTAAGTTTGTAAGTCTTTTTTTTTTTTTTCTTTTTTTTTTTATCAGACAAAAAAGGATGCTCTGTGGTGTCATCATGATATCCATAGGCCCAAGCCCCGGGGTAACCGGTTGCCAGCCTGATTTAACCTAATCCATAAGAAGGGATCCACCACCGAGACACTAATAGAGCGCAACCTTACATGCCACAGACAAGTCCAAATTTCGATCGGAGTACAAGGCGAGATCTCTGCAAAGAACCAGTTGCAAAGCAACTTTTGTTCGCCTCCCCCAGGATTCGAACCTGGGTCAAACCTGGGGAATGGGAAGAACATGAGGAACTTGCAAATACATGGTACAATCAAAAAATAATTGTATTATAGATGAAATTTTTATTTTTTTTTGACAAATTTGACACACAAAAAGAATTACACCAAGCACAAAATTAAATTTGCATTATGTATATAAGAGAGTTGCAGAGTCATAAAAATATTTTTTTTTTTCACTGTTTCATTGAAATGCAATTTGCCCAAAGAACATTCTTCTTGATTTAGAAGATGACCTGAGTTTTGAATATATTTATAAAGAAAATTATATTTGATTCATTAAAATAAAATTAAATTAAATTAAATGGTAATTTTTTAATATTTCCAACAGATGATTAAGAAGTGAATATTTTCATTTACAATGTATTTTTATTACTACGTTTTTAATCAACCAAATAATAGAATAAAAGTTTTGAAGATTATTTTATTATTTTTAATTCCAGTGAATCAAACACTAGTAAGAGTAACTCTAATGATACTTCTCAATTTTCACTAATTAAAATATAAAAATATATATTCTTTATTTTGCCTAATTTCTTTTTCGTTTACTCCAACACTTTATTTTACCTATCTTTATACAAATTTTTTTAAAGCTCTTTAAATGTGATTAGCCTTGAATAATTTTATTAAAATAGTTATGGTAATAACTAGCCTGGTAGAGCAACTCCAACCCAACTGAACAAAATGTCTAGAAAATGTACACATAAAAGTATTTTCTTTACATTGCCTAACTAGTTTAACTAGTATGTATTCAAACAATACTATTTATTTTATAGGGTGAGCATAGTCTGGATTGATTTGACAGACTCAGTTAGAGGTAAAATCAGGATCAATTCATTGTCTACGGTTCTATAAAAATTAGAACCAAACCAATCTATTTAAATCATAGAACCAACCTGAATCAAACCATTTAAACACGGTTCAGCTCGGTTTGGAACTATGGTTTCACGTAATATGTTCATAAGAAAAGTCATATAACATTTTCATAAAAATTTAACCTATCATAAGTTGTTCAACATTAATCTGTTTATGATTTTTCGAAACATAACTTAAATAAAAATAATATCTAGTAAATAAAAATATTGTTCAACATGTAGCAAGTATAAAACTCCCATTAAACAAATATTTTCTCATGGCAACAACAATAACAGCAATAGCAACAATAACAACAATAATAACAGCAACCCATCATATATAAGAGAATAGAATTGTATGTATCATGGTATATGCGATTATATGTTTGAAGTTACATATGGTTCGGTTTTGTTCTAATTTGGAACAGTGAACTCAAATCCAGAATTGATTCGCGAAGATCGGTTACCTAATTTTTTAAACCAAAATTAAATCATAGATTCAAAAATCAATCCAAACCTACTGGATTGGACTGAACCGGTTCAAATTGGGAATTTTTTGAATTCCTTTCTCAGCGCTATTATTTTATAGCTAACTAATCAAACTAACTTAGCATTCGTTTGGGATGTGGGTTGGCTTTTTGATTTTTTGACTTTTTGGTTATTTTAACCTAAGGCTAAAAAGCCTTGTTTGGGATGAGATTTTTGACTTTTGTGAGAAAAAAAAATGAAATAATTATAGTTTGGATATGACATTTTGTCTTATTGATTTCTTAACATATTTTGTCTTTTTGTGACTATTTTAGTCCAAAAAATTCATGCCAAACATGCCCTTAACTAATTTTCAAATATATATATATATAACATAAATTAAAAAAAAATAATTTTTTATGACATATATTGTTTTTTTTTTTTTTGTTACAGGAAAATCTTCCTTACCCTCCCGCAGGTCCAAGGCAGCGCCCCTTGCAGAGATCACCAAGGTGTCACATTAGCCGTTCGGCGAGGAGACTATAACTGAACTTGCCCCGACCTCCCAAGACAAGCTCGCTTAAGTCGGGACTTCGGCAATGACAAAGATTGAACCCACACCAAGTACTGACTAGACAACTTGAGATCCAACCTCCTAACTAACAGTGCTTCGCCCAAGAGATTGGCCCAAGGGGGGAATTGAACTTGTGACCTTGGGGCTTAAACCTCAAGGCCTTACCACAATGCCACAACCCCTTGGGTTATGACATATATTGTTGATGTGTATTATTAAATTATTTTAAAATAGTAATTTTATACAATCATATTCTTAAATAGAGAGATATGAATCGTACGTGATTTTTCAAAAGACTGATCGTTACAGCAGAACAAATTTGGGAGGGATAAAACTTGGGCAATGATTGAGAGCTCTAGGTATTTAGCTCTAAATGGAGCTCTATATATGTGGCATTGAAAAAAAAAAACAATCCTGCTGCAGGCCTCTAATTAGAGGTCTTTTAAATGCAGCTCTAATGATTGTCAGAAAAAAAAAAAGTGAAGTAAAAGACAAAAATAGGAGAAGAAAAAGACAAATTAGAGGTGCATTAGAAGTGTTTTTTTAGAGGTCCAAATCATTTTTCAAAAAAAAAACAGGGTCAAAATATCACATCATAGGTGAGTCCCACCCATTAGAGCTCTCTTTTTGGATTTGGGGTTCCTGTTATGCCCAAAGACCTGATGAAACCTTTGTTGTCTTTGCCTTATTTCAGTCTGTTTTGATCATCCGAACCGTTCACATTTTAGAGTATATCGAGTAAAATATATCTGCAAAAAATCAAGTTAATCGAATATTATTAACCATTTTATCCACTCACATTTGTATTTACAAAAATAAATGACATTGTGATTTAAAGTATTAAATAAATACAAATATGAGTGGATGAAAAAGTTAACAATATCCGATTAAGTTGATTTTTTTACAAGTATGTTCTACTCGATATATTCTAAAATGTAAACAATTCAAATTATCAAGACGGACTCTAAAATGAGTCTATAGAATAGCATAGCAGGCACCCCAGATCCTTTTTTTTAGAACTCCAAAGCATTTATGAATAAAACTTTGGGAGACTTATTTATAAATCCTTTTTCATACACTTATGGTAGATTGAATCCTAAATAAAAACTTATATTCCATTAAGTCTTATGCAAATTTACTTGACACATTTACCCTTAATAGTAGAGGATCATATCAATATACACTAATTTCGAAATTCATAAAACACTTCGAAACCCCCCAAAAAAACATTTCGAAACCCCCAAATAATCTGATTCAGTTCTTAACATTTTGAAACTCACCACGAACAGGAGCAGGGGAGCGATTCGACGGAGACGTTCGACGGGAAAGTGACAACGGTTAACGTTTACAATCAGAAGGAAGAATGATGACTCCGAAACGTAAGTGTGGATTCGCCCCTGTTTCGCAATGTTAATTTTTTTGATTTTTATTAACAACCCAAAACTAGGGTTTATGTGACCTTCAGTCATAATCTGCTTTGTTACTTGTACGTTTTGTGACAATTGTGCTGAATAATTGATTTCTGATTTCGAATTGAAAATAGTATGTATGTTGGTGTTATACGATGGAGGTTCTACGCGGTGCCCAGTGTGGGTGATTTATCCTTGATTCCTTGTTACATTGCGTTTGGTAGACTATTTTGGGGGCCACAGTCACATTCATTAATTGACTTTATTTGTTTTTTTCTCGATCCGAGCATAGTACTGTGTTTTGTATATTATTTTGGGGGTTTGTCGTTGTGTGTTGTACACTTAATGAATGTGATTGTGGCCCAATATGAAATTAGTGTCGGATGTGAGTGGAAGAACATGTAAGTTGGACTGTGTCTACAGTGTCACGTTGTGGTACGATGTCGTTTAGTTGTTTTCACTTAGGTACACAAATGTGACAAATTACAAAGTTGACAAATTACACACACACACCTTTAACACAGTTATGTCAAGCACTTTTCAGTCACATCTGAAAACATGGCTATGAATGTGTGCACGTAATTTGTGATAGTCATGGCCGTGAATGTGTGTACATAATTTGTCACAGTTACGTGAAGTACTTCTCAGTCACATTTCAGAACACAGCCGCGAATGTGTGCGTGTAATTTGTGACAGTCATGGCCGTGAATGTGTGCGCTTAATTTGTCACAGTCACGTGAAGTACTTCCCAGCCACATTTCAAAACATGGTCGGGAATGTGTCCACGTAATTTGGCACAGTTACGTTAACTATTTCTCAGTCACGTTTGAAAACATGTCCGGGGATATGTCTGCATAATTTGTGACAATCATGGCAGTGAATGTGTGCGCTTAATTTGCCACAATTACGTTAACTACTGGTCACTCACATTTCAAAACATCTCCGGGCATGTGTGCATGTAATTTGTGACAGTCATGGCTGTGAATGTGTGCGCTTAATTTGTCACAGTCACGTGAAGTACTTCTCGATCATTTCAAAACATGCCCGTGAATGTGTGCGCGTAATTTGTGATAGTCATGGCCGTGAATGTGTGCGCATAATTTGTCACAGTTACGTCAAGTTCTTCTCAGTCACATTTCAAAACATGCCCAGGAATGTGTGCGTGTAATTTGTGACAGTCATGGCGTGAATGTGTGTGCTTAATTTGTCACGATTCGTTAAGTACTTCCACCACATTTTAAAACATGGCGTGAATGTGTGCACTTAATTTGTCACTGATTCGTTAAGTACTTCCTAGCCACATTTCAAAACATGGTCGAATGTGTCCACGTAATTTAACGCGATTCGTTAACTACTTCTCGATCACATTTAGAAACATGTCGGGATGTGTACGCATAATTTGTGACAGTCATGGCTGTGAATGTGTGCGCTTAATTTGCCACAGTTATGTTAACTACTTCTCAGTCACATTTCAAAACATCTCCGGGCATGTGTCTGCGTAATTTGTGGCAGTCATCACCGTGAATGTGTGCGCTTAATTTGTCACAGTTACATTAAGTACTTCTCAGTCACATTACAAAACATGTCTGGGCATGTGTCTACCTAATTTGCCACAGTTACATCAAGTACTTCTCAGTGACACTAGTCACATATTGCTATTAAATTAAATAATGCTTTTAAATTACATACATTATCCGTGGGATCTTGCTTGTATATGAAATATGATTTTTTGGTGGCATTTTTTTCAGGAGGCACAATTAAACGTACACCACAGACAGGCTCCAAGGCAAAAGTGAGCAGCAGTGAAGGGACTAGAACTGGTAAAAGACGGCGATCTCAAACTCCGTCACAGAATGTGAACACACTAGGCCAAAGCAGTGCCCAAAAAAGAAAGAAGCTGAAATATGAGCCTCAACAACGACTGAACAAACAACAAACATTTTGCTACCGTTCCAACATTGCTGGAATTGTCAAGCTAGTGGCAGTGTCAAACCGGAAGATGAACATTTGCGACATCTTGAAAACACCGTTCGGTTGTTGTTGAATGCGATCGACAAACCAATCTAAACCAACATGACTTCCAAAAATGTGATGACATTGTAATGAGGATCATTCGGACATTTGTTCGGATAAATCAGCTTTCATGATTGGTGGAAATCACATTAAGTTTACAAGCAATGATATTCAACTAATATTTGGAATTCAATGAGGTAAAAAGAGTTTAGATGTGTCACATGGGCCAAGACTCCCAACTGACTTCATCCAACGAAGGTGTCCCAAAATAGCACGCATAAACTTGAAGACCATTAAGGAACTATTAATGGAAGCATTACTCGGGGACACAACTCAGGATCACGAAGATGTAGCAAAGCTACTGAGTTTGTACTTGTGTGGGAAGTTATTCTTTGTTACTTCAGGAGAGACCGTGGGATGGGGGTTTGTCCGAGTTGTAGAGGATCTAGACAACATGAAGGCATATGATTGGGCTAGAGCAATCTGCACAACTTTGATGGAGTCAATTAAGGGATTTCACTCTAAGCCTGAGAAAGTTACTGGATGTGTTACTGCCCTACTTGTAAGTGCTCTGTTTTTTTGTTTTTCTAACAATATAATTTTGTATTTGTTTTGAAAAACATTTAACAACTAATATTTTTAACCCATGGTCACACAGTTTTGGATATGTGAGCACACAAACTTGATAGAAGCAGACCGTGGAGATGTGTTTCCGAGGTTTATGAAATGGAATATCAGCAAGTTGGTTACAAAGATAAGAGCAGTGGACATTGAGCAGGCAAATGATGTGGAAGTATGATTTTCTGTACCGTTAGAGTAAATATTAGATGTGCCAATTTGTTTTTTCTGATTTTTAATTTTCACATTGTTTGCAGGTTGTAGTAGGAGATCTGCACATCACTCATTCTGAACGGCGCTTGATGAAGACAAAAGACATTAAACAAATAGAAGAAAAGGCCGAAAGTTCAAAGCGCAGTCCAACTGGTGCTAAGAGTAATGATCGACGTGCTCGGGGTGCGTCTACCTCTGAAGAATACCAGAGAGCACTGCTTGATATTGGTGTGCTTAAGATTGAACTCCAACGTTAAAATGATGTCATATTTGCATTACAGACAGAACTGGCAACAATGAGGGCAGCATATGAAGAAAAATGTGCCAAGTTAAAACATGAAATCACTGTGAACAATAAACAGAAGGAATGTGACATTGAAAGGATGAAGCAGCAACTGGATGAACTTAATGAGAAAAACACGAAGCTCGTGGAACAATTGGAGGAGTACGCAGTACATGAATACACCCAAGCAGCTGCTGGTGTACAGGATAAACAGCAAACTAATGAGGAAATGTACCATTGTGAGGCAAACGTACTTGCCATTATACCATTGTCAACATCGTTTCCATCTGATGTGAATGAGAAGACAGAGTTGCAAGGCGTGGATACTCATGTGACCCAGATGAATGACCTTGGGCAAATGGCATCTGATGTGGATTTAATGGCTGATGTTAATCAAAACATCGAACAAGCTGTTGCAAAACTCACTTGTGAGAAACATTAAAAAGAAAAATAGGAAGGAGCATAAACTGCCAGAATATGAATATCCACCAGTTTTGGGGAGGCAAATCAAACCATCTGACAGTAGTGTGGTCAATGAGGGTGAGTGTGACAGTAAACAAGAAATGGAAGATAAGATCATTGAGGTTGACAACGTTGCAGACCCAGACAGTACATTTACTCGGTTTGACTTGACTAATCGTCTACCAATTTGGAAGTTGTTATCAACACAAGAGAAAGGCAAGCTTAAGGAAGCATATGAGAAAGGGGGTGACAGGTAGGTTATGCAACTTGCTCTTACCATTATGCATTTGTACATGAATTTATTGTTCAAAAAATGGATTGCAGTGCACAAGTCTGGACTGGACCGCATGTGTCCAACTCTGTGTCTTTCAATGACATACGGGCAATAGTTAAGGGGCTCACATTACGAGGCAATGTAAGTACGGTATTTGTAATTATTCATCAAACTTCTGAAGCTTCTACACATAGAATGCAATTTACATACATGTATTAAAGGGAAGGAAAATAGAAATTGTTTTCTTTTTCACGCAGGTGATTGATGCCTACGCGGAAATGCTAATGTACGAGCAGCAGACAAAGGCGCCTAAATCCGCAGATGATGAAAAATCATACATCAGCACATTATGTTTGGTAAGACATGCAACTGATGAAATGAATGTTGTCATTTGTAGTTTGTCATTTTAAATTCCCAAAATAAATGTATGCAGCCTACGATAAGAGATGTGGCCGAAGATATGCGTGATGTACTTGGCATTGCGTGCCGCATGCCCTGAAGGCGAGATATATTCAATTCCCAATCCACTTAGATAACCATTGGACACTAATGGTTTATGACCTCGAGGAAGGATTTTGGTTGCATTACAACTCTATGAAACCAAGGCGTGGGAGGAAGACAAGCATTATTGGGAAGCATCGTTCTTTGGTTAGTAAACATCAATTACTTTCATGCGTTGATATGTGTATTTTTTGGACAACAACACTAATTATTGTATTCTAAATTTGACAATAATGTAGAAATCCTACTTTGAGGATTACATAAAATCGCATGATTGAAAGAGGGCACAGTTGAATCACAAGACTTGGTAAAGGAGCTTCTAGTAGTTGATTATTGTCCCCAAAGAAAAACCGGACTCGTAAGTTTATTCGTTACTTTGCTTTTGCAACATATGCCATTCATGTTTCCGTACATTGCACGTGGTCTGCTTTTGACATTGTTACTAATGCATTTAATTTTTGTAATAGGAATGATTGTGGAGTTATAGTATGCTTCATTATGAAGCAACTTGTGCATCACCTAGATGTTGACAAGTCAATGGAGGAGAGGCTTGAGAACAATGCGAGCAGATGGTTAAGTCATTTGTGAATGACAGAGAAGGTCATTGTGGCAACCGACTATCTGATGGTGCTACATGGGTGCAGATTTAAAATTTGTGGATATATAAACCTGCTTTTTGTTTTTGAATTGTATTAAAAGTTTGCTAGTACGAAATCTTGGAAGTTTTGATGTTTTTCATAGCATTTTGAATATGGATTACGGATTACTGTATTTTGTTTTGGCAATAGGCAACAATGGTTAATTGACTTTTATGGGAATGCACTTTATTTTGGTAATATAGCTTTATGGGTAATTCACTAATGTCAATAGGAATTTAAGGACAACTAGAATGTTGCGTACATGAGTGTGAATGTAATTGATAATGTGATGCGAATGTGACAGCGAATGCAAAATGTGACAGCGAATGCGAATGTGAATAACACAACATGTTTGGTTATGAACCTGTAACACTGAAAAAGCAAATGTCAATATATCGCTTTTAGACTTTCTTGAAAATGTGAAATACAAATGTGAATGTGGTTAAGTGAATGTGAATGGTTATGTTTCTGTCATGGTGAATGTGAAATTGGATGCGATTGTGAATGACATAATAGGTTTGGTTGTATACCTATTACACCCAAAATGCAAATGTAAATGTGTGACAGTGTTTAGCACTATTTTTGCGAATGTGAAATCTGAGATGTGAATGTGAATTATTATGTTTATATGGTAGCGAATGTCAAATAGGATGTGATTACATTTCATAGAACAGTTTTCTTGTTTACACTACATAGCAACATTGTGATGCCGAATGTGTAATAGTTTTCTGCACTTTGCTTTCTGACTAGGAAAAGAGGATTGTGAATGTCAACATCTTCTCATATACAAAGCCAGCGGGCAGAAACATTTTGTCTAACATATTTTGCAGGTCTGAAACATATATTTGCATGACCAAATAAATAAACATGTAACAGGAACATATAAATGAGAAAGCGTGAAAGAGAACATAGCTGAATAGTCAATTGTAAACACTGTCTTCACTTATTAAAATCTGTCATCAATTGGCTTCAATACATGCTACTACGATAATATGATGCTGCTGTTCAAAACATATTACAAAAGTGAATGCTAAATGCGTATTACTAAATTGGTTCTTTACATGTCTTTCGGTTGTATCGCCATGCGCCCACATCGACCGCATCTAATCGACTTAGTTTCTCTCCCGGATGGTATTCGATTCTTCTTGGGTCGCCTGCAGACGCGTTTAGCCTTGGTGGACGATGATAACATCGTCTTCCGAGAATGAAGGCTTGTCAGCTGAGGTATTGGTGAATGTATCGAGAATAAGCGACTTTATACTCATCAACAGTGAAAATTGTTCAACAAATGTCTTGAAATCCTTCCACTACTCAGATTGCAACCACCGCATGTGCACATGGGAATTCGTTCAATTGCCACTTTGGAAGCAAGAACATGAACGCTTAACGCGTCTACCAACACCGTCGGAAATGAATGGACCTCATATATGTCTTCATTTGACTGGCTAACAATCCATGTGCAACCAGTTGAGTACGCCTCCCTAAGACGGCTTTCCATTTTCGGACAAAGTAACCCATTCCAACTAGTAGCCAAAACTTTACGCTCAGCCCTCATAGTCATTATTTGATTTCTGATTGTATCAACCAACCTTGTGATCAGATAATTACGGGCATCAAGTATCCATTTATTAAACGATTCAACAGCATTCAAGGTCATCTCCCCATACTTTTTGCCCCTGTTCACATTATCAAAACATAAATCAAAATGCTATCACATATTCGGTACTTGCAACGTTAGCACCTGTAAGTATCGTACGAACCTGAAATATGCGTTGGCCCAATGGTTCGGTGGCATATCTTCCAAGAAATTATTTATTCCAGATCGTCCTGTTCCTTTTAGCTTCTTCCAATGATCTTTGAAATGAAGCCTCGATTAGACATCGCACATTCACATAACCGCCATTAAACCAAACGCACACGGTTGTCAACCCATTGTAATTTGTCCTCAAATTTGCTTGGAGATGTTATGGCGATGCATGGTGTGCAGATGGAATACAAAGCAGTAAGGATTCAAGCAGCCCAATATTACGGTCGGATACGAAAGTTAATGTGCGAGCACTACTAACAACCTTTGTCAGTTGCTGTAAAAACCAAGTCCAACGTGCAGTTGTTTCAGAGTCAACAATAGCAAATGCTAATGGGAATAAACCTGCCAGATTCAACACATTTACCGTTAGATGAAATATTTTTTAACAAAGTTTACGTCCACACTAACAATTGTTCACAATTCGAATCACACCACAGACAATGTTACTAAAAATAACATTACATTGGAAACAATCTAGCACATGGGGATCAAATCCTACTGTTGTGGACTTAAAAACAAAGCTTAGCCACAATGTAATGCGTTACTATATGGAAGTATAAAGTAATCATCATAAGAGACATACCTTTGTTGCCATCCTTCCCCGTCGCTGCAAGCAAATGGCCTTTTAAATCTCCCTTTTAAAAAAGTGCCATCAAGAAACAATAATTGGCATATATGGTTGAATCTGTCAATGCAAGCTTCGAATGAAATGAAGAACCGCTTAAATCGACCGGTAGACTGCTCAAAATCCAAGTTGACATAACTCCCAGGGTTGTAATGCATAACCGCATCCGCGTACCACCTAAGTTGATCAAATGAAGCATGATAGTCACCATACATTTCATCTCTTGCCTTCTCCACACCTAACCATGCTATGTGGTAACTAACATTAAGGCTGTACTCCTTTTTTAGCTAAAACACAACGTCAGTAGGACGTGTCAGCGGCTTATCACGTAACCGATCACCGATAACATTGCAAACCAATTCAGAGTTAACTCTGTTATTCTTCCCAGTGCGAACAACAGCACCACAACTATGCAAGTTGTTCAACCTCTTCAAGTAAAAATAACCGTTGCATGCTTGAACCCTTCCATGTACCAACCATGAACACCCCTTTTGCTCTCGAAATGTGCACACTGCCGTAACTCGAACTGAGTCATTTTTAACAAACTTGAAGTTAAACCCACACTCAATAGCATATTTGGACAAAACCAAACGGAAAGCAGCAACACCCCCTTCAAAAAATTGGCCTACATGACTAATACCCTGTGACCAATCAACTGTCATCAACATTTTGTCACTATGGTGACAATAATTGGCCAACAAATCTACGCTAGGTTGGGGACCTGTAAATGGATCACTGTGAGGATCCAAATGATTTGCAGACATAGCACCACTGATTTGAGTACCTCGATTCAAATCGTCCACCTCATTTTCCAAGTCAACCACAACATTGATATGGGCAACACCAATGGACCTTGCAATGGAAAACATGTTTTCCATGTCCACATCATCACACAACATCACTTGATTATCGTGACATGGTAATTTGTAAGATATTGAAATCGATGATGGTGTCACATCAACCCACCTATCACATAAATTTTGTATCAATCGTTTTAATGTCAATCCATTAACACCCCTGACAGCGACCGTCGATGAACGAAAGGTACAAAAAAACATGATATCCATATCCTGCACAACAAAATGCTTGAAACATTAACCATGGCATACATTGTACAAAAAACATTCACAAAACAATTGTAAAAAAACTAGAAACCAAAGGCTTTGCGAAACGAAATGTGACACATATGTCCACAGTAAATACAAGAATAAGACAACACAATACAAAAATCAAGTACTTCTCCACATTCCGAGCTACATTCACATACATTCCTATAATATCCACATACAAGCAAATACGACATTTAGAAGGCAAAAAATGAAGCTCAATAAATTTGCGATTCATAACGTGACACATATGTTTTCAAAAACTATATAACTACAAAACACAAACTAAATACAAAACGAATGTAACACATACCATCATCATATAAGAGCCTTCGACTTTCTAATTGCGCCAATATAAGGTTTGCCATTCTAACATTCTCAATTACTAATCTAATAAGCTATCGTAAAATACTATTACAAAACGTAATGTGACATATATGTGAACATTGTACGACAATATCATTACGACGAAACTTGATGCAAGATTACCATAACAAACTCTACCAATGGATTACTATGACACACTGCGAAATCCATACGATATATGAAGACATTGCAAGCAAATCATTCGGAAAAAAACCAAATCACCACTCACCAATCGAATAAGCAGACAGATTGATCTCCTTTACTCAAACAATCTGACTCGAAAGCGTCAAATTGAAACAACCAAAGCAGAGCAACACTTACCAATTTTAAACCTAACAGAGTCCGCGAATGTGGCGCAACATCTCCCAATTGAATAAGCACACAAATTGATCTCTTTCCCTCAAACAATCTCACTCGAAAGCGCAAAGATGAAACAACCAAATCAGAGTAAGACTCACGAATTTAACCTAACAGACTCCCCCGATAATGGCCCATATCACGGCACCCAACAATATGGAAAGAAAACGGTTACAACATTCCAACCTGTATGAAAGGGTATAATCGTAAAATGATTCAATTAAAACACAATATATAAGACTTAATGGAATACTTTCTAATTTTAATAGGACTGCAAACTTAATAAAAAATTTCTTAGGACTTAACATAGTATAACTCTCCCTAATAGGACTTATAAATAATTTTCCCTAAAACTTTGCCTAGTTTTGAATATTAGTTACATGTAGAGAGAGTGAAAATAAAAAAATAAAAAAAACAAAATGCATATAGTTTTGCGAGTAATGATACATATCTCTAAATTGAGAGCTCTAAATAGAGTTCTAGTGAGGTGAAAGAGAGAGATAGAAAGGAGTGTGGGCCCTATTTTTACATGAGTACTCTCTACATCATTAGAATTATATTAGAGTTCTCAAACATTATTGATAATTTTGCCGAGTTTGTCAGAAGATGCCTCAAATGTCCAATTTATCTCCTTCCTTGAAGTTGCTCCTCAAATAATTAAAATATAAAGATATTCATTAAAGTAATTTTTTTTATGAGATTAAATATAATAGTTCTTGTTTGAAGAATATTTTTGAGATGCTCAAAGATGCTATGTACAAATGGAATTTTGGTTAGTAATTAATTAATTTTTTTTATTGTTGTCCAACTCAGGGCAGTAGGTTATTAATTTCTTTTTTTGTTGTTGTCCAACTCAGGGCAGTACAAGTCCAAATCTGACGATGATGGCTTTAGAGGAAAATATATTTTGTGATTCAAAACTTTGAGTCGTTTAGTTTGGGAAGTGTTTGATGATTTGATTTCGGATTTAAAATTAAATATAACTTAAAATTTTAAATACTTTTTAAATTATAAGTTAAAACTTAAGAAAATTTTTAGTTATATAAAATTTATTTAATTCTCGTTGAATTTACAAATATTAAACATAAATATCGATATATATTATTATAAACTCATTATTACCACTACAGCCACCACCACTACTGTTGCAGCCGCCGCCGCCACCACCACTACCACTGCCACAACCACCACTATTACCACTATCACTACCATCGCTACTACTACCATCACCAAAACCACTATGGCCGCCACAATCACGCCACCGCCACCATTCCTGCTACCACCACCTTCATCACTATTGTTACTATTGCCATAAGTACTATTATCATTTTAGTACTACTATTATCGTTACCACTACTGCTATTACTACCACCACTACCATCAATGTTACTGCTGTCATTATCACCATCACCATCGCCATCATAAGATCATCACTACCACTACCATATAAAAATTGAAGGAAAATGCGTGAGAGCTCGAATGTGTAGAGCTCGAATGGCCCGAATGGTACGAAAAATATTATCTTACCGGTAAGAGAATACAAAAAAAATTCTTAAATGACGCGTCGTTTTTTAAATTTTGGCCATTCGAGCCATTGATATTTCGAACTATATAGCGGAGTTGAAAATTGAACTATATCAGTTGAAAATAATAAATTTTAAATTGGATCTTATGCATACGAAACAAATTATTTTTAATTCAGCACTTAAATTTTTATCAAACAGTTTTTCAGCTTAAAAAATTCAATATTCAATTTTCAATATTTAGTTTTCAGTTTTATCAAATAGCATCTTAGTTTTCAAATTAATTTTGGGATAAAAAAACAAAAAACATGTTCGATTAATCAACTTTTAAAACTCCTTTCAAATTTTTTTTTTTTCTCTCTCTCTCTTCTCTTATTTATTTATTTATTATTAACAAATCAATCAATTATTTTTTTTTCTCTTTTTCCTCCTTTCTTATAAATTATAGTTTACTCTAGGACAAATCTAAATGGTGCTCCAACATTCATTTCATTTGCTAAAATAGTGGGTCCCATCACTTTTTGTCTCTTATGAAGAGACAACATGACAAGTGTCATGATTTGTGTGGTATGGAGCAATACTCCTTGACTACAATAACTTATCTCCCTCCCTCATCTCTCATTCTCTTACATTTTAAACATCAATCAATTAAATTTTCTTTTACATCTATCTATTCAACTAAATAAGTAAATAAAAATTACAAATCATTTCAAAACTGTTTTCAAAACTCATAACTAAACAAATTTTTAATTTTCAAAACTCTTTTCAACAACTTATATTTCAAAATATAACTAAAAACTCATTTCAAAAACTAAACCAAACAGAGCCTTAGGCCTTATTTGGTTTGTTTTTGAAAAACAAATTTTGGAGAAAATTTTCTAAAATTTTGTTTGGTTTAGTGATTTTGGAAAAAAAAAAAAAAATCCAAAATCACCTTTTATCTCCTACACATCAATCAATCACTTTTTCTCTCTCTTCTCTCCTTTTCAATCACTTTTTCTTTCACACACATCTACTTAATTATAACAAAATATCAAATCATTCCAAATTCCTACACTCCAAAACTATTTCCAAAATATACAACTAAACAAACAAAAAAAAAATTCTAAACTCCTTCTCTAAGATTTTTTTTGAAAATTTATCTCCCAAAACCCCCTTAAACTCTTAAAGTTGATTTGTTTTAACAAAAGTTCTTTATGTTTTAATTTTTTTTTTCAATTTATTCCGAATGTTAACTTTTGCTTAAAATTAAACATAAAATGTCATGATAACTATCACATAACAAATAAAATATATGATTATATTAGGATTTTAGTTTGTATCAAAGGTGAGTTATATATAATAAAATAGGACAAATTACAAACACCTCCCTCGAGATTTGATAAAAATACATATTGAGGTTTGAGAAATTATAAATTACCTCCTGATGGTCAAATTTTCATAACAAATTAGGGAAAATTAGGGGGGAATCTGTATGAAAATAAAAACCTCATGGGACAATTTGTTATGAAAATATAAATCTCAAGGGGGAATCTGTATTTTCACCAAACCTCGAGGGGGTGTTTGTAATTTGCCCAATAAAATATTTTTATTTCACGTTACTATGAATGTGTCATTTTCTATCTAATTTTGAATAGAAATAGTTTTATGATTAAATTGGAAAAAATTGAAACATAAAGAGTCAAAGTGAAAAAAAATAAATTTTAAGTCAAATTAAAAAAAATGACCAAACATAAAGAGGATAAAATATAATTTATCCTCATATTTAAGTATTGATTGACTCATATGATAACAACAATTAATAATAATAATGATGTCATTAATGAATCAGCGTAATGTTTCTCACCACCAAAGTTAAAATCAAATCAATTAAAATTACAGGAATTAAAATAATATAAAGATAAAAATATAAAAATTATCGGTGTAATTTTTCGCTTCTAATTTACTCCAAACTAGATTAATTCAATCTGTGAATACTTCTATGTTTATATTTTAATCATGAATTTAAATAAAAATTTAATAAATAATAAATAAAATGTAAATAAAATATAATTTATTTTTTTAAATTCTTACTGAAAATTCATTGGATGCAAAAAAAAAAAAAAAAAAAGGTTAGGGAAGGGAGACCCGGTAAGAACTGTAGGAATAATTGCCACGGGGAGATTAACCAAAATTTTTAAATATAATTAGAATAAATTATAAATACAATCTCTGAAATTTATTTAAAATATAAATTATTTTTTTATAATTTGACAAATGATATCTTAAATTTTTAATTTTATAATAAAAGACTTATTGTATTAATAAAATTATTATGTAAAATAATAATTAAAAGATTTATTTATTTTTAATAACTTCGCCGGATTGAATTCCCCAAACTAGCGTCCATTTACGACGTGGAGAACAAAGCTGAAGCGACGACTTTACAGAGGACCAGATAAGGAATCAAATCTAAAGGTATCAGAATATTCCTTTCTCTTTCTATATTTGCAATAGAAAATTTTTATTATATATTTAATAGTTATGAAATAAGAATATAAAATTATAATTATTTTAAATTAAAAAAGATATTGTATTTATCCGATGATGTAATAGAGTCTGTTCATTACAAATATATTACAATCCCATTAATTTTAGAGAAAATTAGTAAAATATTTCTCTATAATTTTGTGTAGTAAGAGATGTCAAAGATATTTTTTTTATTAACTAAGGTCTCTCAATATTTTTACAGAGAAATTTTACCCAATTCAGAGAAATTTCATCCGACTAAAAGAAATTTCGACCCCAATATAGAAAATTTTCAAAATTTCTCTTATAAGATCACAGAGAAATTTCAAAATATCTATTTAAAATCAAAGAAATTTCTTTATGAAAATTAAAATTTCTCTAAGTCGATGTGAAATTTCTCTAAGTCAGGTAAAAAAAAATTAAGTCAAATTTTCTCTGTAAAAATATTAAAGAACCTTAACTACTATAAAAATATTAAAGCAAACTTCACTTTACTCCCTTATGGTTTGGGCCATGTGCAGTTTACCCCCTTGACATTCGGATATTACCACTTAACCCCCTTGTAGTCGATGGACTAAAACGCACACTAACTTCTGTTAACAGAAGTTGTAAATTGACAATTATACCCTCATATATATATTATTTCAAGGGAAACCAGTTCTTTCTCTCTCCATCTTCATCTTCTTCTTCTCTCTCCATTTCAAACTTTATATATATACATATGTATGTACATATTTGATCGCACACCATGTGCTCAGATATTCATCAGCTTTTATAATTGTTGACCATAATTATTTCTAACCATTCCAACTCAACTCAAAAAAGAAATTAATAGAACCTTGTTCTTGCTCACAAAATGATAGAAATCAATAATAAAAATCATTTCAGTTTCTTATCAAACTCAACATGCCCTCTTTGTAGATGGACCCTCTTTACTCTTGGACTATCCATCGAAAACCCAAATTTTGGTTTCGATGATTTTAGAGAAGATGATGGGCTTCCTAATAATCGACATAATGGGTTTGTTTCGAATCAGAAGACTGTAGAAATTGAAGAAATTGTCAGTGAAAATGGGGTTTTCCCAGTAGACTTGGAAAGTTCAGAAAATTGGACAATGGTGCCGGGGAGATAGGTGTAAGGAAGACCAATAGCAATAATTTAGACGCGAGAAGATGTTACTCAATGGGTTCGTATCAGTATGTAGTTGGCAATACAAACGTCAAAGTGTCATTGAGTCATGATCGAAATGGTAATGACATGAAGATTGTGAACGGAATAGAACAAAATGGCAATGGCAAACCTATAGTTGATGGGGATATAGAATGGAAGAAAATTAGTATTGGGTCTAAAACTGATAACTACTCTGTATCCAAGATCTGGTTGTGGTCAAAGAAGGGCAAATTTGCAAGTTCTTCAAAAACTCAATGAGTAAATATATGTTCTCTTAATATGGATTTGAAAAGGACAATGGATGGGAAGAACAATGGACACATGAAAAGGTATTTTCCCCAAAGTGAGCCAATGCAATTGGATTTGAAGCTTAAATCTAAAGTGAGCATTAACAACATCAACCTTGGGAACAAAAAAATAACACACACCCAAAAAAACAAAAAAAAAAAAAAACTTTAAATAAACATGGAATCCATTGCTACTCTGTTTTTCCCTTCTTTCTTATGTAGAGATTGGGAGATCTACTGGAGTAAAGTGAGAAGAGAAGATTTTAATTTTGGTCTAGCATTCAATTTCATAAGTATATACATACATACATATATATATATATATATTGTCACGACCTAAATCCGCCCCTATAGGTTTAGCGACGTAACCGGCCAGTAATCCGTGGATTACCTACGGCCTCAAAGCAGTTAACAAATATTAAGGGTCGAAGCGAATGTAAAATAAATAAGGTCCAATGAGCTGTGATGACATACATGGGACAGGAAATTCAAAACTTATTTATATACATAATCATGCTAGTCAGATACACCCATATGTACAAAATATTTACATCAAACACTCCCAAGATCCGACATTACAAAACACAACCATTAACTAGCATGAAGTGCAAAACTGCCCAAACATCAAGCTTCAAGTGGAACCTCCTCGGGAGGAGCAACAGGTGGCTTGACCAAAACAAAACGAGACAGAGGGCCATCAACTCTGGCCAGGGTCTTGTGCCGGCTCACCTACATATATATAATAAACTGTGAGCGAAAGCCCAGTGAATAATAACAGAGTAAAGGGGTTTATTGAATGATGTTCATCACAGAGTTAGAAATCAGAGTTTATATCAGAAACACAGTCTTATCAGAAATAGAGTCTTATGCATATTCAAATTTCCAATCAGAAATAGATTCAGATACATGCTCATATTCATAATCAAACTCAGATTTTGCATAAGATCATATGTGGTACACCCATTAGCTATCAGATCAGGCAGGTCCTAAGACCACAACAGGCAGGTCCGAAGACCACAACAGGCAGGTCCTAAGACCACAACAGGCAGGTCCGAAGACCACAACAAAGTTGGTACCAATGACCACAAAGGTCCATATCTTGCGCGCAAGTAGCCATGGTATTGTTACCCCCAGACAAGGGCCATAGGCCACGGTATTGTTACCCCCGGGCAGGGGCCATCCGGACTAAGGGTGCCACAAATACTTTTCAGAAAAACTGGACATTCATTCATTCATTTCCAACATATCATAGCTTTTCAAGAACCAATCATTTCGTATCATAGTATACTGAAAATATATAACATTGAATATAACTTTACAAAGTTATTACTCACAGTGGGCGTTGATACAAGTAGACGAAGTCAAATGCGGCTCGTGACCTACATAACACATTACGGGTACACACTTTGAAACATGCACTCCAATTGTACAAAACTCACATCCATGATTCTAAGTGTGTATCTAACCCCTTACCCTTAGTATGGAGTCTTAAGTATGGCCTAGGAATGCCTAGGATGAAATGGGGGTGTAAAAATGCCTTAGAAAACATTTTTCAAAAGTTGTTGACAATAAGAGCCTCGCTCGAGCGAGCCTTCCTTCGCTCGAGTGAGCTTCCAAAATCAAAGGCTTCGCTCGAGCGAGACTTCCTTCGCTCGAGCGGTCTGATGAAACAGTAAAAATACTGGATACTGATTTTTTCCGCGCGATGGTCGCTCGATGCTCGCTCGAGCGAGCTTGCAAAATCAAAGGGCTCGCTCGAGCGAGAAATCCTTCGCTCGAGAGAGGAAGCCAAATTCTGGAATTTTCAGATTTGCCTCCCAAGTTCGAACCAAGCATTCTCCAACCCAAAACTCAACCCCTTGGGCCCAAATTCTGGAAAAACACTTTAAACTCATAGTATATCAAGTTGCAAAAGCACATTTATAAAATCATTGCCCAAGAGTGAGTCAATTTGAGCATCATTTACAAACCCATTTTCAAAAACAAAGTGCAATCCAACATGCATGAGTTCAAATGCATTTCAAAGCTTCAAATCATGATCCAAGGCATCATTAAACCCAGAATTTTGATGAATTCATAGACTTTAGCAAAAATATGCACATGCATGTAGAAATTTGACACCCAACAACTTCAATTTCCATGAAAGTGTACATGCATGTATGTTACACTACCCAATTCAACAATTTCAAGCTAAATCTAGACTCTAATCTTCAATAGGCCAAGAAATATGCAAGAGCTAGTTCAATTACATGAATGAGAGGATAAATTCCTACCTTAAACCTTCAATTCCAAGCCTAGGGGCTTAATTCTTCCAAGTTGCCTACAATTTCCTCCAATTCGAAACTAGAACTTATTGAACTCAAGTTTTTCCTACTCGCTCTCCCTCAATCGATTTAGAGCAAGGATTTGGCTGGGAAGAATGTTTTGTTTAAGTGTAAGAAGCTCAAAATAAGTTGTCTACAGAACCCACTAACAATGGCATAATGGTAATTACACTATATTCATTATTAAAATGTTATTTAATCTGATTTAAACATTTCAAATTGAATCTTAATTGAACCTACCTTAAATTTACATAAAATCTAACGAGTTCAAAACACTAATCAATTTCAGAATCGAGCACCGATAAGGCTTTCAATTTGCAGTTTAAAGTCTAAAACACGAACAGATATTCCGACACCAAACAGATAAAAACACACAAGTCATGCAATGCACATGTAATTAAATTCCAGGTTTTTTCCTTAATTATTATTAGACATAATTAAGTCCCAATTAGCGTTAATCAGGGTCGGGGTTATTACATATATGAATTCCTATAATGTATTTATACACATTACAAGAATTGAGTGTGATGGATATGGGTGGTGGTTTGAGGGGAGGAGGGAGAGAGAGAATAGAGGTGGTGAAGAAAAAGAAGGTTGAAATAGAATGGCATCTTTTGTAAATTTGAAGAGATAGAAAGGGTATTTTCGTCATAAAAACGGACTCACTCTCTATAGAGGCGCGTGACTTTCACATTTTGTTATCTTAGACAAAAAAGTTAACGGTGTGTTTTAGTCCATCGACCACAGGGGGTTATGTAGTGATATCCGAATGTCAGGAGGCTAAACCACACATGGCCTAAACCACATAAAGGTAAAGTAAAGTTTGCCCAAAATATTATATATTCTTTATGTGTGTCAATTTCTGACCACACTGCCAACTAAGTACTTAGCTGGAGAACAACGGCAGAATAGATTAAGTTCGAACGACCTGCTACAGAAAGAAGAGATTCCGGCGGTGGTTCGTCCACCATGGGGACACTCTGACGATCAAGTCCATTATCTCTCAAAGATAGCAAAAGTGCTTAACTCACTATCCAGAATACAAAAAGCGTACCTTAAACTCATGGGGGTGCTTCTCTTTTATAGCCAGCACAAACCTAGTCCCAATAGAAGCCTAGCTTCAATGGACTTAGGATACTGCTAATCTTGGACTCCCAGTAGGATTGGGATAAACTCTTTAAGAGTCTTATCTTTACCCAAACTGAAATCCTCTCTCATTCTAGAACTTTTGTCCCTTATCCGCTTATCCCGGATTCCGATTTCTTCGCAGATAACCTCGTCCTAACCGAGATCATCTCACATGTCATGACCAGGACACGTGGCATCTCGGCTGACACTTCGGTGACACATCAGCTACGTGTTGTCACTAAAAAATTATGTCCCCACACTTTATCTTATAAAATTTTTGTATTAAGAATCTTAAAAAAATTCTGCTTAATTTTAGATATGTTTTCTTTTTTGGGGAGTAAAGATCGTTTTGTGCACCTCACCATTATTTCTAGACAAAATCTCCCCAGAGGAGCCGTACGGGTAAATTACACTATTATTTCTAGGGTTGGATGTTCTCTTCCTTTAAATATGAATTTGGAAGAATTTGGAGTTTCATTTGAAAAAAATCAGATTTTTGTAAAAAAATCAAAAGGTATCATAATATTCCTTGCCAGGTTGGATGTTCTCTTCCTTTAAATATGAATTTGGAAGAATTTGGAGTTTGGTTTGAAAAAAAATCAGATTTTAGTAAAAAAAATCAAAAGGTATCAAAATATTCCTTACCATGTGAACCCCACCTCCATGTCACATCAACCTACATTGCTGACTGATTTAATTTGTCGTTAAAGGTGAAGCGTTAGCTTTTGGACACTCTACCATCACCACAGACAAAATCTCTGCAGAGAATTTGAACACGTAAATTACACCATTATATCTAGAATTGGAGGTTTGAATTTGGTAGAATTTGGAGTTTCATTTGGGAAAACCAGATTTTAGTAAAAAAAATTATTAACCTTTCTAAAAAAATTTTTTTAAAGAAATTATTAAAAATTTTAAAAAATAAAAAAATTCTTCTTACTTTTTGTCAATTTTTTGATACAAAATTAAAAAATAATTTCCAAATACTTCTCCAACAAAGTCAAGAAGTCAAATTTCTTTCATTATTTTTATTTTTATTTTTATATACTTTCATCTCATATTTTAGTTAAAAAGATACTTTTTCAATAAACCCTCAAAGGTTCATGGGATCTACCAAGCGTCCTGATTTGATGATTCGAATATTTTATTTTTAGATATTTTATACATATCATTGATAAAAAAAAATTAAATTGATCTAATCATAACCTTTTCATTTATTATATGGGTGTTTGGGAAGTGAGTTTTTATGTAGATTTTAGGAGATGTAGGTTTTTATGAGATAAAAAATTTTTAGTGTTTGGGAAAATAGTTAAGTTTTTATGTGGTTGGATGTGATGTTTGTGAGAGAAAAAGTGAAATGATTATGGGGTTGGATGTGATATTTTGTTTGGATGTGTTTTTTTTGGTTTTGTAAAACTTTTGTCTTTTAGTGAACAAAAATTTGGGAAGTGGCTTCCCAAACACTTCTCCAAAAAATAGGCAATTTATTTTCAAAAATGCAATTATCATCCATTGTTTTATAGACAAATGCAATAGAATGCAAATGTTATAATTATTGGATTAATATTAGAGCGGAAGGACCCAAAAAATAAAATGGGAGAATATGGCCTTGTTTGGTTTGTATATATAGATACAATTTTTGAGAAAAAATCTCAAATTTTTGTTTGGTTAAAATTTTTTTAACTCATTTTTTTTTTTACTACACATCAATCAATTATTTTTTATTTCTCGCATCATATACATTAATCAATTACTTTTTCTCTCACACCTATCTATTCAACTACAAAAAAAATCAAAAAATCAAAAAATTCTAAAACTCCAAAACTATTATCAAAATATACAATCAAATAAAATTTTAAATTTTGTAAACTCTTTCTAGAAAATTATTTTTCAAAATTGGTTCACAAAGACAAACCAAACATAGCCTATAACTCCCTTGAATTTCAAACAGCCCATATGTGACACTCCAAAAATACCATGAAAAAAAAAAAAACCAAAATAATAATACAATAATTAAAATAAAATATTGAATGTTTGAGGGTATGTGATAAAGCATAATTTAATTAGAGATTTTATATTATCAAAACCAAGTGATATAAAATTAAGTAGAGCAAAAAAAACACTTTGAGATAAATATTAATCTTAATAAATAAGGATTTGAGATCATAGATAAGGATTTGGGAACGTGTCCAGAGCAACATGTCTTAACAGGGTAGTTAAGAGATGCCACCTGCCACACCTAATATAAGGGGGTGAGTCATCAAGAGGACAATGATGGGGTGAACCACCATTAACGTCGGGTATATAAGGAGTGTTAACTATTGCAACAACAGCACACAACCAAAAAAAACTAAAATAAAAAAGGAATAAAACATTATATATATATATATATATGTCTATACTATATATTAAGTAAAAAGGGGTTTTTAACTCCGAAGGCCTGTGGGAGTTTCAATATCTTAATCTAAATTTTCTAAATTTTTTATTAAAAAAAAAAAAACTCATTATTTATTGATTTGGTCAAAATCTCTTATCAGCATTTATTAACTTTTTTCAATTCACATGTCTTTTCACATGCCTGCATTTATTGATTTAATCAAAATCTCTTATCAACATTTAAAATCCTCCATACAAATAATTATAGATATAGCCCGCGCATAGTTACTGCAGTAGCATTTTTAATTTCTCCTATACATTATGGTTAGTGATAACACTGTTAAATTATTTTTATAAAAAATTTTAAAAAACATAATTTATATATTAAAAAAAATTTAAAACAAATATAAATATCTATAATTATTCCGCATATAACATGTGTGATAGGCTAGTATATACTATATATTAAGCAAAAGGAGTTTTAACCCCAAGGCTTGTGGGAGCTCAATCTCCTAATCCTAATTTTCTAATTTTTTTATTTAAAAAAAAAAAAACTCAGCATTTATTGACTTCTCCCAACCCAACCTCAGCATTTATTGACTTTTCCCAACCCACAATCCCTTTTGACTTCTCTCATAATTATTACAACACCCTTTTTAATTTCTCTCATACACTATGGTTACACACAAAAAAAATTTTAAAAAAAAGAATAAGAATTTAGCTATAGATCTCAAAAAGATATAACATCTAAATTTGAATTGTGATTTAATAATATAATTATGTATTTTTTTTTATGTATATCTATTAAAATTTTAAATTACTTAATGGGACAAATTAATCAATTTTTCAAAATTATTGATTTTTAATTTACAAAATAGATTAAAAAAAATATTGACTGATTTATTTATTTAATAACAAAAATATTTCATGATCTCTCCCTCCTAATCTCTCCCAATAATTTTTTTAAAAAAATATTAAAACTTGCATTCATTTTCTCTTCCCCAAAAAATCAGATAATATTTTCTATTAAAGTCGTAGATATCTACCTATATTTTATATATTATATTATAACATAACAAAAAAAACTAAAAAAAATCTTTAAAGTTTATATCTAAATAAACTTTAAATCAATAAAACTCACATGTCTATCACATATCTAACTTACATCATAACTTACCTAAATAATAATAATTAAAAACAAATAGAAACTGCAGATAAATTAAATTTAAAAAAAATACCCACAACTCCATCTTAAATAAATTGAAAAAAAAAATACCTCAATAGAAACAACACAAAAATAAAAATAAAAATAAAAAGATATATCTATCTGTCTATCTATCTATATCTATACTATATATTAAGCAAAATGAGGCTTTTAACCCCCAAGGCATATGGAAGCTTCAATATCTCAATCTAAATTTTTAAAATTTTTTATTTAAAAAAAAAACTCAGCATTTATTGATTTGGTCAAAATCCCCTGATTAGCATTTATTAACTTTTTTTCAATCCACATATATTTTCACATGTCTGCAATTATTGATTTCGTCAAAATCCCCTGATTAGCATTTAAAATTCCCTTATACAAATAATTATAGATACAATTCGTGTATAGTTACTGCAGTACCCTTTTCAACTTCCCTCATACACTATGGTTAGTGATAAGAAAAAAATCTTAAAAAACATAATTTATATATTAAAAAAAATATAAAACAAATATAAATATCTATAATTATCTGGTGCATAGCACGGGTGATAGACTAGTCTATCTATATCTATATATTAAGCAAAAGGGTCTTTTAAAACCCAAGACTTGTGGAAGCTCCAACATGTCAATCCTAATTTCCTGATTTTTTAATATTTTTTTTTTAAAAAAATTGACTTGATGATTGGTTCAAAGATTGTAATAATTACACTATTGATTATAATAAACACTTAATTTATAATAATTACACTTATTAAATGAATAACGCAATAAACGAAATCCTAATTTCTTTACTTTTTGCATCCCCAAGAGACCCATATAATTATTGTATAAATGTCTCTTAAATAAATAAATAAACACTTATTAAATTCTTTCAAATTCCTCGGTCAAACCCCATGTATTTAATTTATATATTATGTAATTATTGTGTAAATGCCTCTTAAATAAATAAATAAACACTTATTAAATTCTTTCAAACTCCTCGGTCAAACCCCATGTATTTAATTTATATATTAAAAAATCTTAATTTCTTGATTTTTTAATATTTTTTTAAAAAAAATTGACTTGGTGATTGGTGATTGGTTCAAAGATTGTAATAATTACACTATTAATTACAATAAACACTTAATTTATAATAATTACACTTATTAAATGAATAATGCAATAAATGAAATCCTAATTTCCTTACTTTTTGCATCCCCAAGAGACCCATGTCAATCCTAATTTCCTGATTTTTTAATATTTTTTTTTAAAAAAAATTGACTTGATGATTGGTTCAAAGATTGTAATAATTACACTATTGATTATAATAAACACTTAATTTATAATAATTACACTTATTAAATGAATAACGCAATAAACGAAATCCTAATTTCTTTACTTTTTGCATCCCCAAGAGACCCATATAATTATTGTGTAAATGTCTCTTAAATAAATAAATAAACACTTATTAAATTCTTTCAAATTCCTCGGTCAAACCCCATGTATTTAATTTATATATTATGTAATTATTGTGTAAATGCCTCTTAAATAAATAAATAAACACTTATTAAATTCTTTCAAACTCCTCGGTCAAACCCCATGTATTTAATTTATATATTAAAAAATCTTAATTTCTTGATTTTTTAATATTTTTTTAAAAAAAATTGACTTGGTGATTGGTGATTGGTTCAAAGATTGTAATAATTACACTATTAATTACAATAAACACTTAATTTATAATAATTACACTTATTAAATGAATAATGCAATAAATGAAATCCTAATTTCCTTACTTTTTGCATCCCCAAGAGACCCATATAATTATTGTGTAAATGCCTCTTAAATAAATAAATAAACACTTATTAAATTCTTTCAAACTCCTCGGTCAAACCCTATATATTTAATTTATATATTAAAAAAAATGAAAACAAATATAAATATCTATAATTATCCCGTGCATAGCACGGGTGATAGGCTAGTTATATATTAAGCAAAATGGTATTTTTAACCCCAAGTCTTGTAGGAGCTTCAATCTCTCAATCTAAATTTCTTGTTTTTTTGATTAAAAAAAAAAACATTAGCATTTATTAACTTCTCCCAATCCCTAAATCTTACCCTCATAATAACACTTTAATGCATTAAGAATAAGCATAAAAAAAATTTCTTGAAAAGTCCAACACATAATTATTATCAAAATATTAAATTTTAATATAATATGATAAAAAAAAGAAGACATTTAATTTCTTGAAAAGTCCAAAACATATGATTATTATCAAAATATTAAACTTTAATATAATATAAAAAGGGAAAAAAATAAGACATTTAAAAATCGCAATTCACATATATAGATAATTGTAAATATATTAAGAAAAATGGGATTTCTAAACCCCAAGCCTTGTGGGAGCTCCAATCTTTCAATCTTAATTTTCTAAATTTTTTATTTAACAAAAAACACAGTATTTATTGATTTAGTCAAAATTTTCTGATCAGCATTTATTAACTTTTTTCAATCCACATGCCTGCATTTATTGATTTGGTCAAAATATCTGATTAGCATTTAAAATCCCCTCATACAAATAATTATAGATACAGTCCGTGCATAGTTACTGCAGTAGCTTTTTAAATTTCTCCTGTACACTATGGTTAGTGATAAGATTGTTAAATTATTTTTATAAAAAATCGTAAAAAACATAATTTATATATTGAAAAAAATTAAAACAAATATAAATATCTATAATTATCCCGTGCATAGCACGGGTGATAAGCTAGTACTATATATTAAGCAAAAGGGAATTTTTAACCTCAAGGCTTGTGGGAGTTCAAATCTCCTAATCCTAATTTTCTAATTTTTTGATTTAAAAAAAAATCTCAGCATTTATTGACTTCTCTCAACCCAACCTTAGCATTTATTGACTTCTATCAACCCACTATTCCTTTTGACTTCTCTCATAATTATTGCAACACCATTTTTAATTTTTCCTATACACTATGGTTACACACAAAAATAAAAAAAAAGAAGATAAGAATTTAACTATAGATCTCAAAAAGATATAACATCTAAATTTGAATTATGATTTAATAATATAATTATGTATTTTTTATTATGTATATCTATCAAAATTTTAAATCACTTAATGAGACAAATTAATCAATTTTTCAAAATTATTGATTTTTAATTTACAAAATAGATTAAAAAAACTATTGACTGATTTATTTATTTAATAACAAAACTATTTATTTCATAATCTCTCCCTCCTAATCTCTCTCACAAATTTTCAAAAAAAAATATTAAAACTTGCATTCCTTTTCTCTTCCCCAAAAAATCAGATAATATTTTTTTATTAAAATTGTAGATATCTACCTATATTTTATATATTATATTATAACATAACCAAAAAAAAAAAACTAAAAAAGTAAAAAAAAAACTAAAAAAGTAAAAAAAAAATCTTTAAAATTTATCTAAATAAATTTCAAATAAATAAAACTCACATGTTTATAACATATCTAACTCACATCATAACTTATCTAAATAATAATAATAATTAAAAACAAATGGAAACCACAGATAAATTAAATTAAAAAAAAAAGATGCCCACAACTCCATCTTAAATAAATTGGAAAAAAAAATCCGAATGGAAACCACACAAAAATTAAAAAAATATATATATATATATCTATCTATTTATCTATCTATACTATATATTAAGTAAAAGGGGGTTTTTAACCCCAAGTTTTGTGAGAGCATTAATCTCCCAATCTAAATTTCTTGATTTTTTTATTTTAAAAAAAAAAACTTAGCGTTTATTAACTTCTCCCAACCTCTAAGTCTCACCCTCATAGTAACACTTTAATGCATTAAGAACAAGCATAAAAAAATTTATTTGAAATCCAACACATAAAATCTTTGAAAAGTTTCAACACATATAATTATTATCCTTCATAATAACACTTTAATGCATTAAGAACAAACATAAAAAAAATTCTTGAAAAGTCTAACACATATGACTATTATCAAAATATTAAACTTTAATATAATATAATAAAAAAAAAGACATTTAATTTCTTGAAAAGTTTAACACATATGATTATTATCAAAATATTAAACTTTAATATAATATAAAAAAGAAAAAAAAAACATTAAAAAAAAAAGACATTTAAAAATCTCAACTAAAAAAAAACTTTAGCATTTATTAACTTCTCTCAACCCCAAGTCTTACCCTCGTAATAACACTTTAATGCATTAAGAACAAGCATAAAAAAAATTAGTTGAAATCCAACACATATGAATTCCTTGAAAAGTACCAACACATAAGATTATTATCCCTCATAATAACACTTTAATGCATTAAGAACAAACATAAAAAAAATTTCTTAAAAAGTCCAAATCAAAATATTAACTTTAATATAATATAATAAAATAAAATAAAAAAGACATTTAATTCATTGAAAAGTCTAACACATATGATTATTATCAAAATATTAAACTTTAATATAATATAAAAAAGGAAAAAAAGAAGACATTAAAAAAAAAGACATTTAAAAATCACAATTCACATATATAAGTAATTGTAAATACAATCCGTGCATAGCACGGGTGATATGCTAGTATATATATTAAGAAAAATTGGGTTTCTAACCCCCAAGTCATGTGGGAGTTTCAATATCCCAATCTAAATTTCCTGATTTTTTATTTTAAAAAAAAAAATCTTAGCATTTATTAACTTCTCCCAACCCTCAAATATAAAAAAAAAAATTTTGAAAAGTCCAACACATATGAATTCCTTGAAAAGTCCCAACACATATGATTATTATCCCTCATAATAACACTTTAATACATTAAGAACAATTATATAAAAAAATTCCTTGAAAAGTCCAACACGTATGAATTTCTTGAAAGTCCAACACATCTATACTATATATTAAGCAAAAGGGGTTTTTAACCCCAAGCCTTGTGGAAGCTCCAATCTCCCAGTCTAAATTTTCTGATTTAAAAAAAAAAAAAAAAACTTAGCATTTATTAACTTCTCCCAACCCCCAAGTCTTACATTCATAATAACACTTTAATGCATTAAGAACAAGCATAAAAAAAATTCTTTGAAATCTAACACATATGAATTCCTTGAAAAGTCTCAACACATATGATTATTATTTCTTATAATAACACTTTGATGCATTAAGAATAAGCATAAAAAAATTTTTTTTGAAAAGTCCAACACATATGATTATTATCAAAATATTAAACTTTAATATAATATAATAAAAAAAGAAGACATTTAATTCCTTGAAAAGTCCAACACATATGATTATTATCAAAACATTAAACTTTAATATAATATAAAAAAAGAAAAAAAAGAAGACATTTAAAAAAAAAAAAAACATTTAAAAATCGCAATTCACATATATAGATAATTGTAAATATATTAAAGAAAATGGGATTTCTAAACCCTAAGCCTTGTGAGAGCTCCAATCTCTCAATTTTAATTTTCTAAATTTTTTATTTAAAAAAAAAATCTTAGCATTTATTGATTTAGTCAAAATCCCTAATCAGCATTTATTAATTTTTTCCAATTTATATGCCTGCATTTATTGATTTAGTCAAAATCTCTGATTAGCATGTAAAATCCCCTTATACAAATAATTGATATAGCCTGTGCATAGTTACTGCAGTAGCCTTTTTAATTTCTTCTGTACACTATGGTTAGTGATAAGATTATTAAATTATTTTTATAAAAAATCTTAAAAAACATAATTTATATGTTAAAAAAAAATTAAAACAAATATAAATATCTATAATTATTCCGTGCATAGCACGGGTGATAGGCTAGTACTATATAGTAAGCAAAAGGGGTTTTTAACCCAGAGCCTTATAAGAGCTCCAATCTCCCAATATAAATTTTCTGATTTTTTGATTTAAAAAAAAAAATCTTAGTATTTATTAACTTTTCTCAACTCATAAGTCTTACCCTCATAATAACACTTTAATGCATTAAGAACAAGTATAAAAAAAATTCTTTGAAATCCAACACATATGAATTCCTTAAAAAGTCCCAACACATATGATTATTATCTCTCATAATAACACTTTAATGCATTAAGAACAAACATAAAAAAAATTTCTTAAAAAGTCCAACACATATGATTATTATCAAAATATTAAATTTTAATATAATATAATAATAATAATAATAATAATAATAATAATAATAATAATAAGACATTTAATTCCTTGCATAGTCCAACACATATGATTATTATCAAAATATTAAACTTTAATATAATATAAAAAAGGAAAAAAAGACGACATTTAGAAAAAATAAAAAAACATTTGAAAATCACAATCTATCTATCTATATATCTATCTATCTATACTATATGTTAAGCAAAATGAGGTTTTAACCCCAAGGCCCGTGGGAGCTTCAATATGCCAATCCTAATTTCCTAATATTTTGTTTTTCAAAAAAAAAATTAACCTCAACATTATTAACTTCTCTCAACCAACAAGACTTTTTAACTTTTCTCATAATTACTACAGTATCTTTTCCAAAACAAATTTATATATTAAATTTTTTTTAAAACAAATATAAATATCTATATATATATATATCTATTTATTTATATCTATCTCTAACCCACAAATTTTGTGAGAATTAAAATATCTGAACCTTAATTTCTTAATTTTTTTGATTTTTTTTTTTAAAACTAAGCACTTATTAAATTCTTCAAAATCTTTTTAACTTTTCCAATACACATTCTTTTTAACTTTTCATATACTTATTGCAAACAGTGAGTCTCCTTTTTATTTTCTCCTTCTTCACTTCTCACTTCTACACTTTCAACTTCAGTGATCACGTATGCAAACAGTAAGTCTTCTTTTCATTTTTTCCTTCTTAACTTTTCCTTTTGTTTACTGTTTTAATATTGTAGTTAGATAGCGTATAAAAATATTTGTGATTTGTCTAGCGAATAAAAAATTATAATTTAATTTTTTAATTTGATTGAAATTAGATAAATATAAACCCTCATAAAAAGAAAAATGTGATTATAATAAGTTGAATGATTCTTTTTTTTTTTTTAATGTGATTGTAGTTAGTCTAATAGTTCTTTTTTTTCATTTATTTATTTTATTATGGGAAAAATGTGATGTGATTGTAGTTTGTTCAATGGCATTTTTTTTTTAATATGATTATTGTAGTTAGGTCAATGTTTTTTTTTTAATGTTATTTAATCTTTTTATTTACTATTTCAATTTTATTTTTAATATGATTGAAGTTAGATAAATATAAACACTCACAAATAAAAAAAATGTGATTGTAGTTAGTCAATAGTTTTTATTTATTTATTTATTTTATTATGAGAAAAATGTGATGTGATTATAGTTTGTTTAATGGTTCTTTTTTTAAATGTGATTTAATCTTTTATTTACTGTTTTAATAGTTTTTCTTTACAATTATTTATGAAAAAAATATGATTGTAGTTAGATAGCATAAAAATATTTGTGATTTGATTTGATTTTTTTCTAATTTGATTTTTAAAGTACCAATTATTGATAATGGTTAGATTGTATTTTGAAAAAAAAATTGTAATTGATTTTTTTAACTTACTGTGTTTTTTGAAAAAAAATTATTGTGTTTTTTTAACTATCAATTCACTTAATTTGTGATTTGATTTTAACTCACTGTGTTTTTTGAAAAACAAAATGGATTGTATTCATTGGGTCACATAATGTACCAATTATTGATGATGATTAGATTGTATTTTGTAGTAATCCCGGTTTTAATCCCTCTTTTATGTTTAGCCACTTCGACTGGGACAATCAGGGTCCAGGGGCCTTGATCGGGGTCCAGGCGCCCAGAATCAAGGGCGCACCATGAGCTCCACAGGTTCCAAGGGCGCCTTGGGTTGAGGCGCCTCAAAACAAAAATTCATAATGCATTCGAAGTTACTTGATCTATGTCCGCAATTCACCTCTTTATAAGCATTTGGACACGAAAATGTTTCCTCTCTCAGCGATGTGGGACTCCAAGAGTGGACGAAAGTGTTGTACCAAACGACGTCGTTTGGTGTGTTTGTTGGAAGTCCCACATCGATTACAAGATACAATTGAAGGTGGACAAACTTCTATATAAGTGTAAGTGCAGAGGGTTAGCTTATCAACTTCTATGGTTCTTTCTTGGTTTAATGAGCCATTACGAACCGAGCTCAAGTTATAAATTTTAGTTGTGCCGAGCTGGATTTTGGCCATAGTTCCATTGGGATTTTGGCTATAGTTCCTTCGCCAAAGTTGTGAAATTTCTCGAAGGCTTTGTAGTGTGTGGTGGAGATCGAGTTTCATCTCTTTTCATCCTCTCCATTTGAGCTCTGAATTTGAGGTAGGGATTCCTACTCATTCTTATGTGTTTTAACATAAATGTTGAATTATTTGTATAGATGGTTTGATTTGGGAACTTAAGGTGGGAGTTGTATAATGTTGAAAATAAGGGTTTTGTTCAATTGACTCATATCTGTGTGCTTTGGTTTTAAAAATGGAGATTATTGATGTTTTTGATAATATTTGAACCTTTGGGTCAATATTCAGAAAAAGGGAAAAATACCATGTTTGGGTATATTTTGGTCATTACTATAATTAATGATAATTAATACAGAAATATGAAATTGAATTGGAAATAATAAAATCGACTCAATATGAGGTAGAATGGTGGAGTTAGATTCTTTAATCACCCACTTTGAAAATGTTAAGATTATATATATCTGTTGTAGCATTTATTTTCTGTCTAGAAATAATTGCTTTGGGCTATCGGTGGAGAATAGTCTTGATTGTTGTAGACAATGCATGATGATTAGGCAAACTAAAGCTAATCAATTGAATATGTCATCAAATATAGCGACTGAAATAATGCATTAACTTTATGTATTAATTGATTGTATATGATCTACATTTATATACATGTGTTGTGTGGGAGGAGATAGGGGATGTACTCCACGGTTTAGAGGAAGATAGGGGATGGACCTCTAAACCGGATTTTGTGTAACATTGATACAACACTACAATGTGTATCAAGTGTTGATTATGGAAGTGTTTAAATTGATTTGATATAGCACTAAAATGTATATCGTTATTAATTGTGAAGTATAGAAGTGATTCTATGTTATGTTGATACAGCACCAAAATGTGTATCTTTCGTAAAGTGTGGAAATAGTTTATGTGTTATCGTCTGACATTAAAATGTGTATCCATCATGAATTTTGAAAGTGTTTTAAAGATGAGTCTTAACCTCATTAAGTTATTTGGCTAGGTGTTGAGCCTTGTTTTCAAACTCAAAGTTGAAAAAGAAATGGGAAATGAAATGTAACATGGACTTAAACCGGAAATGTCAATTTGGGTCTTTATCTCAATTGAAATGGAAATCTTGATATGAGGTATAGTCTCACTTAAAAGGTGGCTGTTCGAGTCGATTATGAATTAAGAAATGGTAATTATTATGAAACATGGATACAGTTATCATGTAATTGAAATGGATTATAAATGGATATATGTGAGTCAGACATTTATCGAATGCTTACGTTTTAGTTATTGCCCATATTATGTTTAGCATATCTCTACTGGGCTGTTAGCTCACCCTATACGAGAATATCATTTTCAGATGCAGGTGAGATGTTACCTCCAAGGCAATAGCATGGATGGACTCTCGGGAAACAAGAGTTTCCTATTTATGCTTTATGTGTTAATGTTTGTTATTTGTAAAGCCAATGGCTTAAGATGTAATGAGTGAGACTCAATTTGTGTAACCAAGCAATGTCTTGGAAAGATGATAGTCTATATGACATTTAATTGTTTGTTAAACAGTGAACATTGATATATGAAAGTATGTTGTTTCGTATATTTATTCCGCATATGAGTTATCTTTATTGTAATATTTTTGGGGCGTAACATATTTTGACCCCAAAAAAAATTGTAATTGATCATTTTAACTCACTATGTTTTTTGAAAAATAAACTATTGTGTTTTTTAATTATCAATTGACTTAATTTGTGATTGATTTTTTTAATTATTGATGATGATTAGATAGCATTAAAAAAATTGTGCTTTGTATAATTGAAGTTATCTTCTTTTGTTTATAATTTTATTTTTTAATATGATTGAAATTAGATAAACATAAACACTCGCAAAAAGAAAAATGTGATTGTAGTTTGTTCAATGGTTCTAAATAATCTTTTTTATTTACTATTTTAATGGTTATTTTTTCAATTATTTTTTTTATTATGAGAAAAATGTATTTGTAGTTAGATAGTATTAAAAAAAATTGTGATTTGTATGATTGAAATTATCTCATTTTGTTTATAATTTGATTTTTAATATAATTGAAATTAACTCACAAAAAGAAAAATGTGATTGTAATTTGTTCAACGCTCTAAATAATATTTTTATTTACTATTTTAATGGTTCTTTTTTTCAATTATTATTTTTTATTATGAGAAAAATATGATTGCAGTAAGATAGTATTAAAAAAATTGTGAT
Organism: Camellia lanceoleosa; assembly: GCA_025200525.1. Classification (NCBI taxonomy): domain Eukaryota; kingdom Viridiplantae; phylum Streptophyta; class Magnoliopsida; order Ericales; family Theaceae; genus Camellia; species Camellia lanceoleosa. The sequence continues at coordinate 99,273,592 of CM045763.1, read as the reverse complement.
TTGTATGATTGAAATTATCTCATTTTGTTTATAATTTGATTTTTTAATATAATTGAAATTAACTCACAAAAAGAAAAATGTGATTGTAATTTGTTCAACGGCTCTAAATAATATTTTTATTTACTATTTTAATGGTTCTTTTTTTCAATTATTATTTTTTATTATGAGAAAAATATGATTGCAGTAAGATAGTATTAAAAAAATTGTGATTTGTATGATTAAAGTTATCTCATTTTGTTTATAATTTGATTTTTTTAATATAATTGAAATTAACTCACAAAAAGAAAAATGTGATTGTAGTTTGTTCAACGGCTCTAAATAATATTTTTATTTACTATTTTAATTGTTATTTTTTTCAATTATTTTTTTTATTATGAGAAAAATATGATTGTAGTTAGATAGCATTAAAAAAATTGTGATTTGTATGATTGAAGTTATCTCCTTTTATTTATAATTTGATTTTTTAATATGATTGAAGTTAACTCACAAAAAGAAAAATGTGATTGTAGTTTGTTTAACGACTCTAAATAATATTTTTATCTTCTATTTTAATGGTTATTTTTTTCATTTTTTTTTTTGTTATGAGAAAAATATGATTGTAATTAGATAGGATTAAAAAAAATCTATATACTATACATTAAGCAAAAGGGGGGTTTTAACCACAAGGCCTGTGGGAGTTTCAATATCCCAATCTGAATTTTCTAAATTTCTTATTAAAAAAAAAAATTCAGCATTTATTGATTTGGTCAAAATTCTCTGATCAGCATTTATTAACTTTTTTCAATCTACATGTCTTTCCACATGCCTACATTTATTGATTTAGTCAAAATTTCCTGATCAGCATTTAAAATCCCATCATACAAATAATTATAGGTACAATCCGTATATAGTTACTGCAGTACCCTTTTTCAACTTCTCCCATATACTATGATTAGTGATAAGATTGTTAAATTATTTCTGTAAAAAATCTTTAAAAACATAATTTATATATTAAAAATAATCTAAAACAAATGTAAATATCTATAATTACCCCGTGCATAGCACGGGTGATAGGCTAGTCTATACTATATATTAAGTAAAAAGAGGTTTTTAACTCCTAAGACTTGTGGGAGCTTCAATATGTCAATTCTAATTTTCTAATTTTTCATTTAAAAAATAAATAAATAACCCTAGCATTTATTAACTTCTCTTAACCAACAAGACTTTTTGACTTCTCTCATAATTACTGTAGTACCTTTTCCAAAACAAATAATTTGTATATTAAAAAAAATTTAAAACATATATAAATATCTATATCTATATCTATAGCTATCTCTTTATTTATATATATCTCTAACCCACAAGTTTTGTGGGAGTTCCAATATATAAACCTTAATTTCTTAATTTTTTTGATGTTTTTTGGAAAAATAAAAACTTTTCCTTTTGTTTTCTCCTTCTTCACTTTTCCTTTTGTTTATTTTTTCAATGTTATTTAATTTTTATTTACTATTTTAATTTTATTTTTGATTTTTTAAAATGATTGAAGTTAGATAAATATAAACCCTTACAAAGAGAAAAATGTGATTGTAGTTAGTTTAATAGTTCTTTTTTTCATTTATTTATTTTATTATGAGAAAAATGTAATGTGATTGTAGTTTGTTCAATGACTCTTTTTTTTAACATGATTGTTGTAGTTAGTTCAATAGTTTTTTTTTTAATGTTATTTAATCTTTTTATTTACTATTTTAATTTTATTTTTGATTTTTTAATATGATTGAAGTTAAATAAATATAAACCCTCACAAAGAAAAAAATGTGATTATAATTAGTTGAATTATTCCTTTTTTTTTTAATGTGATTGTAGTTAGTTTAATAGTTCTTTTTTTTTTCATTTATTTATTTCATTATGAGAAAAATGCGATGTGATTATAGTTTGTTCAATGGTTTTTTTTTTTTTTAATATGATTATTGTAGTTAGTTCAATGGTTTTTTTTAATGTTATTTAATCTTTTTATTTACTATTTTAATTTTATTTTTAATATGATTGAACTTAGATAAATATAAACACTCACAAAGAAAAAAATGTGATTGTAGTTAGTTCAATGGTTCCTTTTTTTTAATGTGATTGTAGTCAGTCAATGGTTTTTTTTTATTTATTTATTTTATTATGGGAAAAATGTGATGTGATTGTAGTTTGTTCAATAATTCTTTTTTTTAATGGTTCTTTTATTTATTTATGAAAAAAATATGATTGTAGTTTGATAGCATAAAAATATTTGTGATTTGATTTGATTTTTTTCCTGATTTGATTTTTAAAGTACCAATTATTGATAATGATTAGATTGTAATTTTGAAAAACAAATTGTAATTGATTTTTATAACTCACTGTGTTTTTTGAAAAAAAAAATATTGTGTTTTTTTAACTATCAATTCACTTAATTTGTGATTTGATTTTTAACTCACTGTGTTTTTTGAAAAACAAAATGAATTGTACTCATTAGGGTCACATAATGTATCAATTATTGATGATGATTAGATTGTATTTTGACCCAAAAAAATTGTAATTGATCTTTTTAATTCACTATGTTTTTTGAAAAATAAATTATTGTGTTTTTTAATTATCAATGGACTTAATTTGTGATTGATTTTTTTAATTATTGGTGATGATTAGATAGCATTAAAAAAATTGTGATTTGTATGATTGAAGTTATCTCATTTTGTTTATAATTTTATTTTTTAATATAATTGAAATTAGATAAACATAAATACTCACAAAAAGAAAAATGTAAAGAGAAAAGGGTTTCTAACCCTAAGCCTTGTGGGAGTTCTAATATACTAATCTTAATTTTCTAAATTCTTTATTTAAAAAAAAAATAAATCTCAGCATTTATTGATTTGGTTAAAATTTCCTGATTAGCATTTATTAATTTTTTTCAATCCACATGTCTTTCCACATGCCTGCATTAATTAATTTGGTCAAAATTCCTAATTAGCATTTAAAATCCTCTCATACAAATAATTATAGATACAACACATGTATAGTTACTGCAGTACCATTTTCAACTTCTCTCATACACTATGATTAGTGATAAGATTGTTAAATTATTTTTATAAAAAATCTTAAAAAACATAATTTATATATTAAAAAAATCTAAAATAAAGGGTTATTTGGGATGACCTAAATAAGTGCACTTTTTGTTTTTTTACAAAAAGATGTGCAAAAAAGTAGAGAGGTGATGTGATTAAAAAAAGATAAAAAACATTGATTATTTTAGATTTGCCAAACTTGGCCTTATAATTATCCCGTGCATAGCACGGGTGATATGCTAGTCTATACTATATATTAAGCAAAAGGAGGTTTTTAACCCCAAGGGCTGTGGGAGTTTCAATATCCCAATCTGAATTTTTTGAATTTCTTATTAAAAAAAAAAAACTCAGCATTTATTGATTTGGTCAAAATCCCTGATCAGCATTTATTAACTTTTTTCAATACACATGTCTTTTCACATGCCTGCATTTATTGATTTGGTCAAAATCTCCTGATCAGTATTTAAAATCTCCCATACAAATAATTATAGATACAATCCGTGTACAGTTACTGCAGTACCCTTTTTAGCTTCTCCCATACACTATGGTTAGTGATAAGATTGTTAAATTATTTTTATAAAAAATCTTAAAAACAAAAAAATAATAATAATAAAATAAATTAAAATAATTAACAAGATAAAATATCATATCAAATTTATAATTACTTTATTTTTTCCTATAAATATCACATCTAATTATAAAAAAATCAATTATTTTTTCAAATATAAAAATTTTAATCCACTAAAGTAATCTAGGTAAAATAATAACTTTCCAACCATCAAAGTCGGTTGCTATTGGCACATATGTTTCTGATTCACCGTAGGACCAGACACTTTTTATGGCAATTTCTATCAATTTTCTTTAGAATGGATATTGTTTATTATTATGATCTGTATTAACAAAAATCTTTAAAAATGGTGAAAATTATAAAAATAATAATAATAAAAATATTAATAAACATTAAAATTAGTGAAATGTGTTGCATCTTTATTTTATTTTTAAAATGTTTTTATGCTCCAACAACATTTGTCAATAATACTCCTAACATAACTTATTTTATTATATGCACCATGTACATAATCAATATTTATATTTCTTAAGCCAAACATGTACCCTCCTAAATTATATACATGCACCGTTTTATCTGCAAGAGAAATGACAATTGGTTGAGTTTGTAGTAACTCATCTGCATCTCATATCATAGTAAGATGGAGCAGATCGAGAGTGACAGTCATGGGCGGAGAACACATTAACTTTGTAATTTTAAGAATGAAATTATTAATAAAAAAATGATATGATATATAATATATAATGATTTATAATTTATAAGAATAATAAAATGTCAAATGGTATATAGATGAGTGACAATAAATGTTGAGTGAATATTCAGGGTTTTAATGTCATTAAAATGAATGAATAAATAAATAAATTATATTAGATACATTTAAATATATTTAAGTTTCGTATGGAGACAAAGTAAACAAGCAGCTTATTTATTTATTTATTATAAGTTATTACATCACATTTATAACTTTTTATATATTTTTTCGTAAAATATTAATAAAATATTAAATAAATAAAACTCAACCAACCACTTAATAAATATAATCAATGTAGCGTTAGGTAAAACGGGATGAGAAAAACAAGGCCACTGATCCGTGGCTCGAAAGCAACGGGCGCGAATGCCCTGAAACTTCCGAAAACGGAAAATCAGAAAAAAACAGTTAAGGTAAAAAAAAAAAAAAAAAAAAACAATTACCTAAATTAGAAATTAGGGGCATTAGTGTTAAGAAAATTAGTGCCACAAATCATTTTTGGAAAAACAAAACTCACTTATCATACTTTTTTATCAAACTTGAAAAATTTTGCACAGGACAAAAGATAATTATCATCCTTTATTAGGAATGATAATAGATTTAGTCAAGTTCATAATGTTCATTCCTATCGGTATCATATTATGACAAGTCACATTATATAGATGGTTGGATAAGGAGAAAAATGAGTTAATTTTACTACTTTAAAAATTAGAATTTATATAAGTTATAATTATAATCTTTTAGTATTTTAATCTAATTATATTTTAAAAAAATTAAATTTTGTATCATAGATATCTATACTATATATTAAGTAAAAGAGAGTTTTTAACCCCAAGGGCCGTGGGAGTTTCAATATCCTAATATGAATTTTCTGAATTTCTTATTAAAAAAAAAAAACTCAGCATTTATTGATTTGGTCAAAATTTCCTGATCAGCATTTATTAACTTTTTTCAATCCACATGTCTTTCCGTATGCAAGATTTATTGATTTGGTCAAAATCCTCGATCAAGATTTAAAATCCTTATACAAATAATTATAGATACAATCCGTGTATAGTTACTGCAGCACCCCTTTCAACTTCTCCCATACACTATGGTTAGTGATAAGATTGTTAAATTATTTTATAAAAAATCTTAAAAAACATAATTTATATATTTAAAAAAATCTAAAACAAATATAAATATCTATAATTATCTCATGCATAGCACGGGTGATAGGCTAGTATTATATAAGGAAAAAGGGATTTCTAACTCACAAGTTTTGTGGGAGCTCCAATATCCCAATTCTAATTTTCTAATTTTTTGATTTAAAAAAATAAATAACCTCAGCATTTATTGATTTCTCCCAACCTACAAACCTTTTTGACTTTTCTTATAGTTATTGCAGCACCCTTTTCAACTTATCTCATACACTATGGTTAGTGATAAGATTATATAAAAAAAATAATTTGTATATTAAAAAATATTTAAAATAAATATAAATATCTATATCTATATCTATATATTATATAAGAAAAATAATAATTTGTATATTAAAAAAATATCTAAAATAAATATAAATATCTATATCTATATCTATATATTATATAAGAAAAATGGGGTTTCTAATGTGAAACCTTCTAAGAGCTCCAAACTCTCATTCTAAAATTATTGATTTTCCAATTGATAAAATAGATTGAAAAAACCTATTGGCTAATATATTTCATAATTTTAGAAATAATAATGGGAAGATAACAAAAATATTTCATAATCTCTCTCACCAATTTTCAAAAAAAAAATTTAATTAAAACTTGCATTCATTTTGCTTATAATACTAGCTTATCTCTCTCACCAATATAATCTCTCTCACTCAGATAATATTTTTCATGAAAGTTGTGGATATCTGTCTATATCTTATATATTATATTGTAACATAACAAAAAAAAAAATTGAAAATCAAATATACAAACAGATAAAATTAATAAATTTGCTTTTTATTTATTCAGTTAAAATATTTCTTTTGCCTCTCAATATCCAATTTTAAAATTTTAAAAATCTATAAAGTTTATCAATAAAACTTACATATCCATCACATATTTAACTCGCATCATAACTTACCTAAATAATAATAATAATTAAAAATAAATAGAAATCATAGATAAATTAAATTAAAAATAAATAAATAAAAACCCACAACTCTATCTAAAATAAATTGAAAGAAAAAACAAATAGAAACTCCACAAAAATAAAGAAGATAAGAATTTAGATATCGATCTCAAAAAGATATAACAATATCTAAATTTGAATTATGATTTAATAATATACTTATCTTTTTTTTTTTTTATGTATATCTATCAAAATTTTAAACTACTTAAAGGGACAAATTAATCTATTTTCTAAAATTATTGATTTTTCAATTTATAAAATAGATTTAAAAAAAAATTGACTGATTTATTTATTTAATTATTTTAGAAATAATAATTATCCTTTAATTTATGAATTTCAAATAGAAAGATAAAAAAAATATTTCATAATTGCTCTATCCTAATCTCTCTCACTGATTTCCAAAAAAAAATATTAAAACTTACCTGCCTTCTCTCTTTCCCAAAAAATCAGATAATATTTTTTATGAAAGTTGTGAATATCTATCTATATCTTATATATTATATTATAACATAACAAAAAAAAAAAACTAAAAATCAAATATACAAACAGATAAAATTAATAAATTTGATTTTTATTTATTCAATTAAAATCTTTCTTTTGCATCACAATATCCAATTTTAAATTTTTAAAATTTTAAAATTTATCTAAACAAATCCAATTTGAAAATATCTCCCATCACCATACTTTAAATCATTAAAACCTATATGTCTATTACATATCTAACTCACATCATAGCTTACCTAAATAATAATAATTAAAAACAAATAGAAACCATAGATAAATTAAATTGGAAAAAAAAAAAAAAGAAGCCCACCATCTTAAATAAATTGAAAAAAAAATAGAAACCACACAAAAATTTAAAAAAAAAAAGATTAGAATTTAAATATGAATCTCAAAAAAATATGACAATATCTAAATATGAATTATGATTTAGTAATATAACTATCTAAATTTTTATGTATATCCATCAAAATTTAAATCACTTAATGGGATAAATTAATCAATTTTTAAATCTTATTTAAAGAATAATCTGATTAGTCATTCCAACTCCTAGACTTCACAAGCACTGGTAGACGAGCTAACGGATTGTGTTAAGTGAGTTCTAAGTTGTTGGAGGTAACATTCTCTCATTTCATAAATTTATTTGTTTTTTAATTTTATTTTTTTCATGTATGATTCTCTTTCTTTGCTGTTGGTTTGGTTTTCGTTTTGGTTTTGATTTCGGTTTTAGTAAGGTTTATGTGTTTGTTTACAAGTTTGCATGGTGGAGAAGAATTATTGGTGATTATGGTTGCAATTGAATTATCTATGTCCGTTCTGTGCCAAGGATTTTGATCAGATTTTGTTTTCTTTAATAAAGACCATAAAATTGAAGTAAAAAAAATGGATATCAATATTTTTTATTGTCATTTTATTTTATAAAAAATGTGAAAATTTATTGAGAATTCAAGATTTTATTATAACATTAGGTGAATTTAAAACTTTTAAATATCACTGTGTTATTTATTTTTATCCTATTTCTATCCCATTATACCATTACTGCTATTTGTTAGTTTGTTAATTATAATTTAATTAATTAAAAATGAAAGTTTAATATAATTTTTCATATATTACAGTTAATTTGTATATAATAGCATAATATATAGAGATAATCTCTAAATATAATTTATATTTTTTTATGTGATTAAATAGTCCATCTTAAATAGTATATAGAAGAGTTAGATGGCTTATTTTATCTCTAAAAAAACCAAATCTATTTTTTTTTTTTTTACCTTTTAATTTTTAACTTGAAACATCAATTGTTTATGTCCATAAAACAAAACTGATAAACACATATCCAAAAGCTACATTTTTTTTTAATATATAGGATATTTACAAATGGAAAATGTTTGACACCTCAAATTTTTTCGATAATCTGACTTATAATGATGTAGTTATAAGTGTCAATTTTTATACAAATATGAGAAGAGAATTAATTAAATTATACATTTCAACCAACCACATTCTCAAACTTTGACTATTTCAATATGTTATTTCACTATAATTCCAATTAAGAGAATCTTCAACTCTTAATATTTTTTTATCAAATTATAATTTGATAAAAATTTAAAAATTTAAAAAGATGAAATGTTGAAATTTATTGTTTTTTCCATCAAAATTGGTGAGAAGAAAAAAATAATTGGGATAAGAATGAAGTTCTTTTAAAAATTGATAAAAAATTAATGAAAAAAGTTAAAGTAATTCATATCAAATCAAAAATTTACTCAAATTCAAAATCAAATTAGATAAAAGAAAAATTAAAAGAAAATGATGAAAGTTTGAAAATATTTTGAAACCTTCGTATTATTAAAAACTACAAATCCATGTGTGTATTATATTCATATTGTATTTTTAGTTATGAAATTGAAATCAAAAGAAATGTAACTTAAATTATTTGATTAATAATAGAAACAGTATATTGATTAATGTTAAATATCACTTCACTTCACATTTAATAATAAAATTATATATTTGTCTTAATTATAACTTTTAAATTTGTATATTTTTATAACAAGAAGAGATATGTCATAACTCATTTAATCAGATTTAACTATTTTTTTAATACAAATTATCAAAATTGCACTAAATAGATTTATATATATATATATTAATTTTTTTAAACTAATAATTTTAAATGTTATAAACATAAAAGTTAACTTATAAATTTTATGTATATCACAAGATAAAATATTAAATTATTTCAAAATAATTATAATAATTTATTTTTTTTAATTTATAAAATTCTGTGCATAGTACGGGCTACCACTAGTACGTATATAACAGAGAGGCCGCATACAAATAGGGGGGAGGGAAATAAATAGTAAAAAAAGGTTAAGGGTCGATATTAAGGTGAGTTATATTATATCTTGAGTTATCATAATATATTTTATTTATATTTTAAGTTACCATAATTTATTTTACGTAGTTCATGGTTTATAAGTCATATTAATATTTCAATTACGTTGATTATTTTCTGAACTCTATTTTCTTAAATTGAAACCAATAGATATGATTGTTTAAATTTTAAAAATTATTTGACAATAGTTATATAAATAATTATTTTTGTAAGTACCACCACGGGAGTTTCATGTCTTGGGAGACTTAAATAAACCATCGGTTTTTGATTGGTCACTTTGTGGCCTTATGTTTGTCATGGATTCATTGATTTCTGTTCTGATTGTCACTTCAGTGACCTCTATTCTATGTTGTTCTATACTATGGTTATGATTATTTATTTACATAATTTGTAAATTTTTTAGTTTCTGTCACTTAAATAATTTATTTACTCAAATTAAGTTGTATAATGTTTAGCTTAAATAACTATCCATGGTTTATTTTGAACTTTATACTCTTGGTATAATATATCTCACTCTGCTATGTGTTTATAGTTGTTACTCCTTTCAGGTGATGAAATGTAAGGAAAGATTGTAACCTCGTGTAGTGGATCAGTAAGGAACTTGTTGCCGATATTTTTTCTTTTCTTTTCTTTTCTTTTCTTACTTTTTCTTTGTTTTATTGTCTGTCACCGAATAATAAAATAATTAAAGTTCAATAGATGTATTTCTTTTTAATAAAATAGTAGGATAATTAATGAGGTTCATTGTCTATTTAATTATCTTCTTACTTTTATTTTGCTTCCACTTGCACCACTTAATTTGTTCAATTAGAGTTAATAAGTTGCGATGCCAACGCTAAGCATCCGAGAGTTGGGTCGTGACACCATCTTATCCTATGAGGGCTAGAAATTATCACATGGGTGTGGAAGAATACGTGGTCATGTGTGCGTAAAATTATGTGATATTTACATGTAAGTTTTATTTTATGAACTTATATTTCATTAAGTCTTAGATAATATTTTTCACTTCTTCAAGTCTCATTAATTTTTAAAGATTTTTGGTTTAAGATTCCTAATATTATAATTTTATAAGAAAAAAAGTGAAATATTTTCATAGTAGTTAAGATTCTTCAACATTTTTATAAAGAAACTTTAGCTTTCATAATTTCTCTGTAACGAGCTGAAATTTTTCTAATAATATTTGTCACGACCCCAAACCCGCCCCTAGTAGGTTGGTGCCGAGATGGCCAGTAATCCGAGAATTACCGAAGGCCTCTTACAAGAATTCACACACAGCAGAGTACTCAAAAGGGGCTCACAAAATGCGGAAGCAATAAAACAAAACACACGTGGTCCTTGAGAGCAGTGCATAGATCGAATGTGTTAACATACAGAACATGACTGCACTTCGGCAGCTAACAAAACAAAATTCCAGTTACATCCTGATCAAAAGGCTTCTCAGCCGACATATACAAAATACAACGATTACAAGCGAAGAAGCATGATTTTCAAGATCTGCCGACGTAAATACACTATGCCGAGGTAAGCACAAAACAAGGCCGATATATGCAAAAATCCCAAAACAAGCTTTACAAATACTTCTAGGCGTCGCCGCCGACCTGCTCATCACCTACATATATATAGAGAGGGGTGAGCTTGGAAACTCAGTGAATGGTACTAGAAATAAAGGTTTGCATGAATAATAGCCGAAGTCCATTCAAAACAAAGCATAACAAGCCATTCAACATTAGCCGAGGTTCCTTTCAAACGAAGTATAACAATCTGTACCAAACCAAGAGATGGACCGTATTCACCTATCGGGTCTTACAAGTCAAAACATACCGAAATCATACAAGTAGTAGCCGAGGTCCTCCTCCAGGCAAACATAACAAGCTGAATCAAATCAAGAGATGAACCGTATTCATCTATCAAATCTTACAAGTCAAAACATACCGAAATCATACAAGTAGTAGCCGAGGTCCTCCTCCAAGCAAACATAACAAGCTGAATCAAATCAAGAGATGAACCGTATTCATCTATCAAATCTTACAAGTCCTGTTTGCTTACGTGACTTAGGCCCGTAGCCCTTTTTCACCATCTTATGTCACTTAGGCCCGTAGCCCTTTTTGACCCAGTGATGCTACGAAAGTTTAAAGTCCTCTAGCACAAGGGACTTGTGTTACTTAGGCCCGTAACCCGCTTTAACACCTAATCTTTTCAAGAAAGGACCGTATCCTTTTAACAAGATGGTACTGCGAAAGTTTAGAGTCCTCCAGTACAAGGGACTTGTGTTACTTAGGCCCGTAGCCCGCTTTAACATTTCATCTCTTCAAGATAGGACCGTATCCTTTTTAACAAGATGGTACTGCGAAAGTTTAGAGTCCTCCAGTACAAGGGACTTTCCAAGGATATCAAGACAAGGCTCAAACTCATTACCAGGACGTTATCAAGACAAGGTTCATACTTACCTTTTTACACTTAGTGCTGCGAAAGTTTAACGTCCTCCAGCACAGGGGACTTTCCAAGGATACCATCAAACAAGCTCATAACCAATACATCAAAATAGGCTAATCATTCATGCTTAACGAATACTTTTATCAAAGCGAAACAAGCAAGATTTATCAAAAGCTTTATAACATAGCTTTATTAAAAGCACCACTCACCTCGGTCTTCAGGTGTAGGCTCAAGCAAAGATCAAAGTCCTACAATCACATGGCAAACCATATTCTTAAAACGAGCTTTACATACATGCAATGACCTCGGCACTCACACCGAACCTAGGTCAATAACAAGACAAACAAACATGCTAAGAGTTTAAAAACGTGGACTTAGGTGCCTAACCAAGGAAACATGCAAGAACAAACACAAGAACACCGTCCCTGGTCCAACTTTCGGATCAAAAGGGGACTTTCATCAAGAACACATGAATACTAACTCTCTCTTTCTAAAATAAACTTCAAATCGATGCATGGCATGCAAAACAAACTCAATCATGCAATGCAGCTAGATAACCAACAAGAGTAACCAAAGTAGAGCAAGAATCTAACCTCCAAACTCAAATCTAACGGCTGGATCTTCCAAGATCGAGCTCGAACTCCACTTCTCACTCTAGAACTCCTTCTTCTACCTTGAGAGCTTCTCTCTCTAAAAGGACAAGATTTGAGACCAAATGATTTGTTCTCTAGTCAGTACGCCTTAACTCGCAGCTTCGGACGCTGGCGTCACCGGGTTGGCTCAGCCCAAAAGGTAACTGATCGACAAGACAAGTCTCTGACAAAGCGTATTCAACACGCTTGCTAGCAAAACACATCGGCAAACAAGGACATCGGCTAAAGTCGAGTCCTCGGCAACTGGATAACAAAGACGTCGGCTAGGGAGGACGACACTTGACTAAGCTGTACCACACCTTGGCCTGGGTGTGCCACATCTCGGCCTACGTCATACCTACCCCAGGTAAGGAGTACTAATGCAAAACATCACGGCCTAGGCTCTAAGCACTTCGGCCCAAAGGGTGACATCTCGGCAACATGCCGAGGTTAAGATAAAGATCAACCAAGTGTTCCAAAACGATTCTAAGTATTAAAGTTCAAAGGTGGACTAAGCTCAAGGTGATCTCGGCCACAACTGAGCAAGGATCAAAATCAACCAAGTAATACTTCAAACAAACCAAGGCTAAACAAGATTGTAAACATATCAAACAAGATCATACATGAATGTATGCAAATATAGCTAAGTCAAGAATGAGGGTTGTTACAATATTAGTGAAGGATCTTAACATAAGATAAAAACATATTAAACCTGTCCTACTATTCAAAGTTGGAGAGAGATGTTTCACTAATTTTTCTTAATTTTTAATAGACAAAATTACTCTTAAAACAATGGTTGTTGATCATTTGTATTGTTTATAAAAGAGTATGATGATGTGACATTTATTTTGATTTTTAAAACTTCAAAACATTATAATTTTTACAATATATATTTATTTTTTATAAGATTTAGATGTCTAGAATCAACACAATGAAATCTATAAAAAAAAATAATATTAAATATAAATTTATATGAATATAAAAGTAAAAATAAAAATATATTGTTTGTTATAAATTTACAATTTAAACCATTTTTAATAGTAAGTTTTCTTAACTTACTTAACTAACAATATTTACTTGATCTAATTTTTCTTATAAAATATATGGATTTGGTTGATTTAATTAAGAGAAAATTTCATATAAAATTGAAAAAAAAAATCATACTTAAAATGAGGAAATTACACTAAAAAAACTATAAATTTCATCCAAAAATTGAAAAATTAGATTGCAACTATGAAATTTATCTAAAATATATGATTCTTAGTATTTGAAAAATGTTTTAGTTTGAAGAAATTTCTTAGTTTAAAAAATTGGAAAATAAGTCAATTTACAATTTTTCTTAATTTCTAATCATAAATTAAAATTTTAAACAAATAAAGTACTTCTTTCACATATAAACAAATTGATAAATATCTCAATTATGGCACTAAGAAAACTGAAATTTTTCTTAGTTGACGAAACACTTATATGGAACATTTCTATGTAAAATTGATAAAATTTTTAGTTTTTTTTTTTAATTTTAAAACTAAGAATATTATCAGTTTAAAATTGAAAATTTGATGATATCCTTAGTTTTAACATTGGAAAAAACTGAAAAATTGATAATATTCTCAGTTAAAACTAAAAAAAAAAATTGAGAAATTTCTCAATTTTACTATATAGTTTCGCAAAAAGATAAATTGTTAATTTCGTATAACTAAAAAATAATATCTTATTTTTATAAAATTTTATATTTAATATTGGTCTTGTTTAATAGATCTCATTGTGTAGATCCCAAAAATATAATTTTTATTAAAAATAAATGTATATAATAGAAATTATAAAATTTTTAAGTATTGAAACAACAAAACAAAAGTAAATGTCACGTTAGTAGTGTCCACTTGAACTATGAAAAATTATCCAATGCTTTTGGGGCATGGTCAGGTGGTTATTAGGAGATTTGTAATTGGTGGAGATGGTGAGACGTACAATTTTATGTTAGGGCATGAAGCATAATACTTTGTGATTGGTGGATAATATTGTCATATAGTGTAGTTGGAGCACCTAATTAATTTTTATTAGCACTTATTGAATTGGCTTTTTTCAATTACTTCCACATTATAATAAAGGTAAAACAATCATATATACATAAATATTTTGAACATTGGACCTTATTGATTAAAAATAGAGTTCTGCTAAATGTTCCTACTTTTTTACTTTGGACCCTCACTTTTTTGACCTGCCACTTATCTAATCAAATCACTCTAATATTCTCTTTGAACCCCCATCTTAACACCAACTATATCCTTATTCTTTATACCCCCAACTTTTCTTCTTCTAGCAACCCCTCCTACCACCGGCAGCTCTTTATCATCGGCAACCTTCCTTCCAACGACCTCCACCTTCATTCTCGCTATTGCTCGCCCTTCTTCAACCTCCCTCTATCCCTCATCCATCAGATTCCCCACCTCTCAACCCATTCCCATCCCCAACCACCACCACCCCTACTTCATCGATCGCTCTCTCATTTTCTCTCACACGATCAAGATTGTGACTTCCTCTACTATCAGAACTCATCACAGCATAACAGACCAAAAACTATAAATACAGAGGGAAGAGACAATGTCGTACTATCCTTGCGACGACGACGTGAGTGACTTCCAAGAGTATGATCCCACTCCTTACGGCAGCGGGTACGATATATTCCTTACCTACAGCCGCCCTCTTTGTCCGTCATCGAAAATCTGTTATCCTATCACCACCATCACCTCCTCTTCCTCCAACTTTGACTCTGGTTGCCCCTACTACTCCTTCTTCACGAGCCCTCTGCATTTATTTAGGAAGCTCTCGATACTGAGTACAAGAGCTATGGTTGACGGCAAGCGGAGGTGATGGGAATGGTTGGTAGAATTTGGGTTAGGGTTTTGGAAATTATGGTTAGAAAGTTAGGAATGAGGATAAAAATGGAATTTCATGTTTGGATGAAATTGGAATTAAAAAATAAAATAAAAGAGATGGAGGTCCTAAGAAAAAAGGTAAGGGTAAATAACACAACTCTAAAAATAATGAAGGGGGATTTAATGGAGCACCAACCTTATAAATAAGATTTTTGAGTAATTAATCCAAACATTATATCATTTCTTTACTATTTTCTTATTTTTAACGCTATGTAATTTTTAAATCTATACTATTAGTTGGGTACACCATCAACATGAAAATTTTAAAAGACAGGATAATTACAGGGCACCATCACCATAGTAAGACTCTAAAAAAAATTACGACACTTTAATTTTGTTTTTGTTTTTTTTGGAATTATTTAAAATAAATAATTTAATGAAAATAAATATAAAAAAGTACACTTTGAAACTATATGAAAATAATAAATATTTTTTTTCATTATTTTATCAAACTAGTAAAAAAAAATTTAAAAAAAATAAAGGTAAATTACAATAAATTCCCTTAAACAATGATCCATTCATATTTTGTCCATGAGTTCAAAAATTCAATAGTTAACCACCTCAAAATATTATGTTGTTATAGTTAATCCATTATATTAGGATTTTGTTAGAAATTTACACAAAAATTAGATCATTTGTAGAGCACATGACATATTTATTAATTTTTTTTCACAATAATATCCTTATCTAGTGATCCCACATTAAGACAAAAGAGACAAAGTATAAATGAAATCACTGCATGAGGGTGTTATTATCCAAGAAAAGCAATAACACGTATTATTGTTTAAAAATCAACAAATGTATCACATACTTCACACATGACCTGATTTTATTTAAATTCCAAAACAAAATCTTACTAGAAGGTGTCAAGTATAATAAGATAATAGTTTAAGATGTACAAATAAATCATAGTTTAGAGGGATGTATTGTAATTTAGCCAAAAAACAAAATACTGAAAAAAAAAAAAAACTGGATGGTGATTAACCTTATTTGATTTCAATTTTTTGAATTTATTTTTCTAAAAATTGAGTTTTTATATTTTTCGTAATTTTTTTAATTTTTAGTATTTTTTTAATATTTTAAGCAATTTTTTTAAGGAAAAATTATTGATAAATCCTATTTAGAAGTGTTTTAGCCCAAGAAGTCCATGAAGGAATTTTTTAACCCATTTAGTCACATGTATGTATAGTTTTATTCCATAAAGTCATTTTTCTTGATTTACACTATTTTTTTGGACACTTATGCCCTTATATTTAATTTTGATACCTTTATAAATATTTTTTGAACGGTTAGCAATTTATGATGTGAACATTCATATTTTAAAATTGACATTGGTAGGAATGTAAAATTGGCCCGTGGACGGCCCGAAACCCGTCAGCAAGCCAGGGCGGGCCCGGCCCGTTGACAATGTGAATATTCACATTGACATGTTAACATTCACATTAATAGGAGTGTAAAATTGGTCCGTGTCCCGTGGCGCTAAACACGCCCTTGATCCATGGGCGGTATGGGCCCGTCCGGCCGTTGACAATGTAAATATTCACATTGACATGTTAACATTCACATTGATAAGAATATAAAATTGGTCCGCGGCCAAAAGCCCGCCCGCGGCCCGGGGCGGACCCGACCCGTTGACAATGTGAATATTCACATTAACATGTTAACATTCACATTGATAAGAGTATAAAATTGGGCAACGTCCCGTGGGCGGCCAAAAGCATACCCGCGGCCCGGGGCGGGCCCGGCCCGGCCCGTTGACAATGTGAATATTCACATTGACATGTTAACATTCACATTGATAAGAGTGTAAAATTAGCCCGCGCCCCGTGGCTACCTGAAACCCTCTCACGACCGGTGGGCAACCCGGGGCGGGCCCGACTTGGCCTGTTGACAATGTGAATATTCACATTGATAAGAGTATAAAAGTAGCCCGCGCCCCGTGGCTGCCCGAAACCCTCCCACGGCCTGTGAGCGGCCTAGGGCGAGCCCGGCCCGGCCTGTTGACAATGTGAATATTCATATTGACATGTTAACATTCACATTAATAAGAGTATAAAATTGGCTCATGACCCACGGGCCAAAAGCGGCCCGTTAACAATGTAAATATTCACATTAACATGTTAACATTCACATTGATAAGAGTATAAAATTGGCCCGCAGCTCGGCGGCAAGCTTGGTTCGACCGTGACAATGTGAATATTCACATTGACATATTAACATTAACATTGATAGAGTGTAAATTTGTCCGGCTTGCCGCTCGCCCGGTAGGTAGGCGCCCGTGCGTTGACAATGTGAATATTCACATTGACATGTTAACATGCACATTGATAGGAATGTAGAATTGGCCCATGCCATGTGCGACATGGCTTGTTTGGGTCCAGCCCGAAAGCATGTCCGAGAGCCTAGGCTAGGGCCTAGGCCATCACTTTGAAGCGCGGCCCGGCCCATCGGCCCGCTTAAGACCCATTCAAGGCTCGGTCTGAGGCCCAGCCCACCTAAGGCACAATGTCTTTTTTTGTGAAAAATAATAAAATTTTGGTAGAAAAAATTAAAAAGAATTAAAAAAAAATGGTCAGTTCTAAGCTCTACTTAAGCTCGAGCTCAGGCCCAGCCCACCTGACCCGAGGTCGTCTTGTCAGCGGCCAATTTTACACTCATATCAATGTGAATGTTAATATGTCAATGTGAATATTCACATTGTCATGGCCGCCGGGCCAGTAGAAGGGCCGGGCCTCCCACGGGCCCCGGGCTAATTTTACACTCCTATCAATGTGAATGTTAATATGTCAATGTGAATATTGACATTGTCACGGGCCGGGCCGGGCTCGCCCCGGGCCACCCATGGGACGCAAGTCAATTTTATACTCTTATCAATGTGAATGATAACATGTCAATATGAATATTCACATTGTCATGGGCCGGGCCGGGCCCGTCCCGGGCAGCAGGCGGGCTTCGGGCCTCCCACGGGCCGCGGACTAATTTTACACTCCTATCAATGTGAATGTTAATATGTCAATGTAAATATTCACATTGTCAAGTCGGCTCATTTACGTCATGAGCCAATTTTATCCTTATCAATATGAATGTTAATATGTCAATGTGAATATTCACATTGTCACGGGCCGGACCGAGCTCGTCACGAGCCGGACCGGGCTCGCCCCGGGCCGCAGGCTAATTTTACACTTCTATCAATGTGAATATTAACATGTCAATGTGAATATTCACATTATACATGGGCCGAGCCCCTACACATTGACGATATAAACATTCACATTGACGGTGTGAACATTCACATTAGGGGTATTTTGGTAATTATGTCACCCATAGGACTTATTGAAACATAAGAAAATAATATAAACTAAATAGAATATAAGTAGATACATTAGGGGTATTTTGGTAATTATGTCACCCATAGGACTTATTGAAACATAAGAAAATAATATGAAATAGAACATAAGTAGATGAAAATGGTATTTTAGTCTTTTTATCTCAAATATGACCTAATGGAATAGTCAAAAAGAATATGGGTTGAATGGAACATAAGTAATTAAAGATGGATTTATGGAAAAAGTTCCATTTTTTTTACTTTTTAAATGCATATAATCTAGATGTACTTAAAAGATAAAATATTTATAAAAAAAATCAATAAATACATAAAAATACAAAAATGTATTTATATATATATGTATATATATATTTTTTAAATTATATTTATATTAAATATAACTAAAAAAATTTAAAAAATTATTTAAAATATTAAAAAAATTAACTAAAAATAAAAATAAAAACAAAAAATAAAAAATTGAATTTAAGCAAATGAAAGGAGGTGATAATAATGAAAACGAATCTGTTTCGGTAACTTAATATTTTAGTCTAAAAATAAAATAATTACTAAAAAAATTAAAAAGTTAACAACTTAAATTAAAAAGTAAAAAATTTTCTTTTTTCTTTACTTTTTGTTTATCTTTTAGTAAAAAATCAAAAAGTCATTTCAAAAATATTAATTTTTGGATAAAGCATCAATAAATCTCAAAATGTGATCTTGTGAACTGTTTCATTTTTTCTTATGAACCTAAAGGTCTCATTAAAGTGGAAATTACACAAACGGGTAGTCACTTATATGCGTTAATTTTTTAGGGATAAAAATGAGTTTCTCCAAATATAAAATTACATATTTAGACAATCCGCACTATAGAGTTTTGAATTTTCCTCCATTCATTACAAACAAAAATGTAATAATCTAATGTAATACTTCAATAATGTAACGCTCCTAAAAATCTCTTTGGGGCATTTTTTTTCAAGTGTAACAATGTAACATTCCAAAAAAACTCATTAGTGTATTTTTTTTCAAACATAATACTCTAATGTAATACATAAAAAAAAACTCTTTAGTATACTTTTTCCAAACGTAACACTCTAATCAATGTAATCCCAAACGCAACGGATTCAATGTAACACATAAAAAAATTGTAGCATTTGTGCCTTTTAAGGCTTTTGGTAAATGTATTTAGACCCTTCATTCTATTTTGGAAACCTTTGTTGTGTTTGTTGGAAGTCCCACATCGGTTACAAGACACATTTTAAGGTGGACAAACTTCTATATATAGGTGCAAGTGCATAGGGTTAGCTTACCAACTTCTATGGTTCTTTCTTGGTTTAATGAGCCATTACGAACCAAGCTTGAGTTATAAATTTTAGTTGCGCCGAGCTGGATTTTGGCCATAGTTCCATTGGGATTTTGGCCATAGTTCCTTCGCCAAAGTTGTGTTATTTCTCGAGAGCTATGTAGTGTGTGGTGGAGATCAAATTTCAACTCTTTCATCTTCTCTGTTTGAGCTTCGAATTTGAGGTAGAGATAACCTACTCCTCTTTATGAGCTTTGTCTTTAAATTTTAGCATTTTGATATGTTGGGGGTTGTTGTGTAATTTTGGAAAAGTTTGGGACTTTTGTGTAATTTTACAAAAGTTGGGGTTTTATTTATAATAAACCTATATGCATGTTTAGCATAAAGAAATGTTGAAATTGGGAACGTATGGGGTTAAAGGATGTAATGGGGCAATTTCCTGTTCACCTAGTTGAAATGTTGATTTTATATTTATTTTATGCATTTATTTTCTGTTTAGAAATAACTGTTTTGGGCTATCGGTGGAGGATAGTCTTGATTGTTGTAGACAATGCATGATGATTAGGCAAACTAAAACCAATCACTAGAATGTGTCATTGAATATGACGATTGAAAGAATACATTAACTTTATGTATTGATTGATGATGTGTATAATAATTGTTTATATGCATTGTGTTGTGTTGGAGGAGATAGGGGATGTACTCCACGGTTTAGGGGAAGATAGGGGATGGACCTCTAAACCGAGTGTTGTGTGGGAGGAGATAGGGGATGGACTCCGTAGATACAGCTCATATGCTTGTTTATTGAAGTGTTGATATAACTCATATGCTTATCTTTGGAAGTGTTGATATAGCTCATATGCTTATCTGTTGCTGTGTTGATATAGCTAGTATGCTTAGCTATTGTGAAATGAGGAAATGTTTAATATGAGTTACTGTCTCATATCGGTTATTTGGTCAGGTTCTGAACCATGGTTATGAATTGAGAATTGTAAAAGAATGGAAAATGAAACTGTAATGTGTTATGAAATAATATAAAAGTGTAAACCATCTATCAAACTGTTAATCTTTTAGTCATTGTTCATAGCTGGTTTAGTGTATTTCTACTGGGCTGTTAGTTCACCCTATATGGGAATATCATTTTCAGGTACAGGTAGCATGCCATCTCCAAGGATATAGCTTGGAAGGCTTAAGGCGGGCAGACTTTATTGTCTTTCTTTCTTTTGATGTATTACATGTGGATTCAAGCCAACGGCTTAATGTGTAATTGAGTTAGTACTCTCTTTTTGTAATCAAGTGTTAACTTGGAAAGTTGTAAGCCCGTAGGGTATTTGTTTGTTGTTAACATGTAATACATTTTGTAATGGAATACTCTGATGAATAGAAGAATGAGGGTCTTTTATATATCAATGCATGTTAAAAGTGATGGATTTTATGTATTATTTTGAGGGCGTGACAAAAATACTAAAAAATTTCTTAATGTACCTTTTCTAAACGTAACACTCACAATTTAAAATTATACATTTGTTCAAAACTTATAAAAGAATTTTTGTACTCCTTTTGGAATGGTTTGAAGAATCGCACATCCTTTTGGAATGGTTTAAAAAATCCCACATCCGTTTTTTGGAGTGTTACATTGGAGTGCTATGTTTGAAAAAAATACACTAAGAAGTTTTTTTTTTTTTTTTTGTGTTACATTGAAGTGTTACACTAAGGAGTTTTTTTGAAGTGTTATATTGGAGTGTTACGTTTGAAAAAAGTACACTAAGAATTTTTTTGGGGAATATTATGTTTGAGTGTTATATTGGAGTGTACTAGTTTAAAATTATATATTTGTCCAAAGTTTACTAATACTGTGTTTGGTTAAGAGATTTGGAGAGGGATTTGGAAAGGACAAGAGAAAAGATGTGTGAAACTAGGTGAAATGTAAGTATATTTTATTTATATTTCACCTACCTTTTCCATTTCCCTTTCCAAATCCCTCTTCAAATCTCCCAACCAAACACAGCATAAGAGATTTTTATACTCTTTTTCAAATGTTTAAAGAATCTCACATTCTTTTAGAATGTTTGAAAGATTCCATATTTTAAGTCATTTTTGTATTACTTTTGTAATGTTTTCCAAATGAAAAAGATTTTCACATAAAAATTAATCCCAAATTTAATTCTCATAAATTGTGTAGCTTACCTTTCTAAAACAAAAGACAAAAAAAAGAAAGAAAAGAAAACATAATACAAAATAAGAGTATAACAGTAAATGTAATTTTCAAATAATATATTAAATATGCCTTTTCAAAATCAATAGAACTAATTAATTTATAAAAAAATTCTTAAAACTAAATAAATTATCATTCCTTAAAATTTTATTTATAAATAAATTTTTCTTAATTTTTTAACCTTATATTTTAATAAAAAAAAATAAAAAAATTATTAAAATAGCAAGTTGCTAAACGAGGCCGCTGCTACAGGGCACCACCACATAGATGCTTCATCTTGAAGGAAGGTCAACTGTAGAAATCAGAGAGAGAGAGAGAGAGAGAGAGAAGCCAATCAAAAGAAGAGTTCTGGAGAGAGAAGCTAATCAATAAATCAAGAGAGAGAGAGAGAGTAATGGAATCCGCTATGACTATACGTTTGTACGTAAGTTGACGAAATTCAATATATATATATATCGCAGTCTTGTTCTAGTGTAATGTCTATATAGGCTCAAGACAAACAATCTCTTTCCAGCATAGTCATACCTACAGATAAACTTCTCAGACCTTTTGGTTCGTTGCTTACATTGGTTCAAATTGATTCCGAAAATTTAAGTGATTGTGAGAGCATTTTCTCTTCGAATTTTCAGGAACTGTAGGGTTTCTGTTTCTGATCGAAGAAGAACGGACAAAGGGAGAGAAATAGACATTTTGAGCATATATATATAGGTGAATTTCGATTCAGAGTGTTTTCTCTTGAAATTGGTTCAGAAAATTTGAGGGATTGTGAGAGTATCTTCTCTTCGAATTTTCAGAAACTGTAGGGTTTCTGATCGAAGAAGAGCAGAGGAAGAGTGAGAAACAGACACTTTGAGCATATATATGTGTGTGTGTGTGTGTGTGTGTGTGTGTGAATTTCGATTCAGAGTGTTTTCTCTGAAATTGTCGTTGTAGAGAGAGAGACTAGCGAGAGGAAGACATTGGAATGTTCAAATTATTGTTTGTTTCGGAGATATTTCTCTTAAAATCGATTTTTAGAGAGAGGAACTGGGTTATATAGAACGAGAGAGAGAGAGAGAGAGAGAGACTTTGAGCATTTGTATATGAATTTCGATACGGAGTGTTTTCTCTTGAACTTATCGTTGTAGAGAGAGAGAGTTTCAGAGACTAGAGAGAGAAAGATATTGGACTTGATTCTTGTTTCAGAGCTATTTCTCTTAGAATCTTCTTTTAGAGAGAGGAAGAGGGGTTAGAGAAATATGGGGGAATAGAACTCATTTCAGCTGTGAATTTGAAGTTATCACAGAGAGAGAGAGAGAGAGAATTGGAATTGGTTAGTGGGAGGAATTAAAGAATTTCAATGGCTGTGGTGAGTCCTATGCCGGCGATTCCACAACAGATCAATCCAATAAGATGCCCTGAGATTGGAATCACGGGAATGATGGCAAGTGGGAGTGAAATCGTTGAAGAACCACCAGTGCAAGCTGTCGAAGATGTGATATATGTTGCGGTGGGAAAGGAGCTGAATGAGGGCAAATCAAATCTGTTATGGACACTGCACAACTCAGAAGGAAGGAAGATATGCATCCTTTTTGTTCACAAACCCGCGAAGAGAATTCCCTCCTCGAGTAAATTCTTGCTACATTTCCTCCATATGTGTGTTACTTTGTTCATGAATTTTCATTTTATGTTACTTAGGCTATGTTTGGATTATGAATTTGAATAGGGAAACACATCACAGTTTTTAAGATCGTATTCGTTGACTCGAAAACTTGATGTAGTTTTGTCTCTTGGTTACTATGGGAACAAATTCCGATTCACATAAACAATTTTAAGTCTTGCCAAATTATACCCAATTCTTGATTTTGCCTCTATATATTGATTTCTCTTTGACTTGCTATTAAATTTGTTTTTAGGTTTACTAAATGTTAACAATTAACATAAATTATTATGTAAAGCCAAGTGCAGTTTATGGAGATCATTCTTTCCACTTTTACACCACGTTTACACAGACAGAAGAATATCTAAATAAGAGATAATATGCACTCCATCATTGTTTTCATTCCGGTGTTACATGATAAATTCTGATATCTCAATCTCTTAGATGAGTTACTATCTGCCAGTAGACTGCTTTAGTTTGAAAATTGAGTTGCAATGCTTGTACAGCATATATAATCTTCTATATACATATATGGATGTGTTACCCCCCTTTTTTTTTTCTTGGATGAGCGCAAATAAAATAATATCTTCCTTGGTGACATGTAATCATGATTCTTGTTCATCCAGGATGTTGTGAGCATGGACTAGTTAAAAATGGATATTAGTCTAGCTGAGCCAAAAAAAGAAAAGAAAAGAAAAGAAGAGGATATTATTATTGATAAAAGAAAGTGGATATTAAAAGCATCTTGTATTTCTTTGTCAATATTAGATCCCTGGTCATCTTCAAATTTGTGATTGGCCAATGCAAATTGGTTCTGAAGTGTTTTTTTCACTATTTAAAACTAGTACAATTTGTTGCAGTATTTATAAGATTTTTTTCTCCTCTTAATCTTTTATTACAAAAAAGTGACTGTTTATTTAACAAACAGGGGGAGTGTATTCGTTTAGTTGTTTCTTGTTTTTTTTTTTTTTTCTGCCAATGATCCTTTCTTTTGATTCTCCTCCCCACTTTCTCTTTCCCCCATCTTGCATTTTATTTATATCGCTTACATTGTGTGCAGTCTGCAGCTTTTTTTCTTTTTTTTTGTGGATTTTATTTGTTATTGTATAGAGATGGTTTTTTGTTCACTACTTAAACATGAATATTTTTATTTTTATTTTCTTTTTGGTTGGCAGTGGGTACAAAGTTTCCAGTAAGCCAAGTGGAAGAATGGCAAGTCAGGGCATACCGAGAAATTGAGAGGCAAGATATGAACAAGCTTCTACATGAGTACAGGATGTTTTGTGACCGAGCAGGGGTATTATTTCTCTTCTTTTCTTTCAATACATGTAACCTTTTTTAATTATATGCTTCCATGGACTTGATATCATGCACCAGAACAAATTGGTTTTTATTTTTTATTTTTGACAATATATAAAATATTGAAGCTGATTTTACCATAAGAACCAATTACAATGGTTATCTATGTTGTATTTTGAAGCTTTCAGATTTATGTTTGAAAATAGCTCCAAGCTACTAACTTGATACTCAAACTTAGGACTTCCTTTGTCCCATGATCAGTGCACTTGCTGAACATTCTTTGTGTTTTTGCATTCTTTACATTTTATCTAGGTACGCGCAGATGTACTACATATTGAGAGGGACTCTGTTGAGAAGGGGATTGTGGAACTCGTATCTCAGCATCAGATCAGGAGGCTTGTTATGGGAGCAGCGGCAGACAAGCATTATTCAAAGTACAAACCACATAGAGACATTTAATTTATTTGTTCATCATCATCTTCTTTACAAATGGTTTTATTGCCCATTTCTTGCTTTGGGTTATATTCGTCAACATAGCACTTACCCTGAATACTGGCTCTGGATGATTCTTCTGATATTGCTAGTGTTTGTTCCTGTGACATAGATAAATGGTTCTTTGCTCCTCACCTGACAAGCTGTGTCATTTTTAGAAGTCCACATAGAGCAAAACAATTAGGTATGCTCACTAAAGGGGTGGTGATTGATTTAGTTGATCTATTCATTTGGGTCTTCTTCTTCCCTCTTCTCCCTATTCTTGGAACAAGAGAGTTGGGAATTGCCTGTGATAAAATGAATCACAGTGGTTCAGCTGAAAATAGTAAATAATTATGTTTTTATTGGGTATTACATACAGGCCATTAAGTATCTTGTGTTGCACTTATATGCTAAAATTGGTGACCTTATAGCTAGCCTTAACATTGCAGGAAAATGATGGAGCCAAAATCCAAGAAAGCCATCTATGTGCGCTTACAAGCTCCTATTTCTTGTCACATTTGGTTTATCTGTAAAGGGAACCTCGTCCACACAAGGTATGGTTCGCATTTTTGTTTTTACAACTCAACTAAACAAGTCAGTGTTGTAAAGACACTCTCAGTTCCAATGTTCTTGGTTTTTAAAATTCTGTGATTTTTACCGAGGATCTAGTTTAAGAAAAAAAAATATATGATAGATAAGAAGATATCTGACTTCATGGAGAAGCTTTTAAGCCTTCTTAACCTCTGCATGGACCACCTTCGTGTGATCACAACATCCTCAATCAATTATTGCAGAGAATGCTTCTGAGTTCTGCCTATTATTACTATTCTTCCCTTGTCATTGATTTAATGATTCTTGAACCATCATTTCTTTCTCACTGTTGTAATCGCTAATGCATGTTCCATATCTAAATAGGAAAGCTAGATTGGGGGGAGTCAGTGTGGAGGTCACATTTCTGACACAGCAAGCGAGTTCAAACACTGAGATTGGACAATCTGGTTCTTGGAGATCACGGTCTGTTTCAGAAGTGCAGAATGATCAACAAAAGCTCATTAGTTTAGATCCAGACTATCGTAGAGTAAGGTCCGATGTTCGTGGGATGACAGTCTCAGCTTTCTCCCCAAAAGGCTTTGGAGGGGTAACTCCTCGCAACAGGCTAAATACAAAAGGGAACATTAATGAATTGGATGGAATTCCTAGGAGTTCTCTGAATTCGCATTTTTCGTTCTGTTCTGCTGGTAACATGGATGACAATTCAATTTTGACCTTACCTGCAAGAACTGAGGGCGAAATGGAGTCACACGACACGCATCATTTGAAGGATGATCATCAGCACACATCTTCTTCTAGTGTCCTGGTACGTAGAAGGCTTTTATTATGCAGCTAGCATATCCGTAAACTGTGTTTTAGATGTTATGAGCTCATTTGACTTGAATCTCAAGCATCAGAAAATTAATCAAGTGAAACCCTTTGAAATTTTAATTCTGGTAAGTTCTGACTGGTTCATATCATGACTTTAGCATGAAGGAGGTATGAATGATGGACCATATGATCTGCTTAAGCAAGCTATGGCAGAGGAAGAAAATTCCAGACGACAAGCCTTTGAGGAGTCAGTGAGGTGTAGGAAAGCTGAAAAGGATGCCATTGATGCTTTCCGCAGAGTAAACTTCTAGCTACTATGCGTTCTATTATTTTCTTTCTGGTGGTCAGATGTGGAATACACAATGAAGATTTGGTTTTTTCTTACTTACCATAGATGTCCTAGTTAGGAGAAATTACGTGAAAGAAGTGTGATGTCTACCTCTTGCATATTAGAATGGTCAACATATTGCGTACTTTTGTGTTCAACTCTCATATGATTTTTGACCATCTTCTGGATGGGAAGACAGAAAAAAATCTAAGAGCGCAATGCATTGAGCTCTTTTGTGATTAATTTCTTTGAAATGGCCATTTGGTTTTTTAATTAAGACTATTGCTTATGTGGTCTTCCTTCTGAAAATATGGGGTATTTATTTCACAATCTGGTTTGGTGATCTGTTGAACCACATGAGAGAGTACACATCACCCTTGATCACAGTACGATTGTTTGGATCTTGGATTTGGGGAGGGATTTGTGGAGTGAAAGGAAATGTGAAGGGAATCCTTTTCCTTTCCCTTCCCAAATCCTAGATCCAAACACAGCCCGTGTTTTACATGTGTAATGTCATGGCTGAGTGTTGAAAACATCAGTGATCTTTTATACAAATTGCCAATATGCAGGCTAAAACATCAGAAGGAACATATGCTGAGGAATTGAAACAGAGAAGAGAAATTGAGGAAACATTAGAAAGGGAAAAAGAAGAACTTGAAAAGATGAAGCAGCAGGTAGATGAAGTCAGGGAAGAATTTCGTATGGCGCTGGAACAGAAATCATCTTTGGAGAATCAAATTGCAAACTCTGACCAGATTGTACAGGAGTTGGAACAGAAGATGTTCTCCGCTGTGGAACTCTTGCAAAAGTATAAGAAGGAACAAGATGAATTGCAGTTGGATCGTGACAACGCACTCAAAGCTGCTGAGGAAATGAGGAAAAAACAATCAGAAAAGGCTTCAAACACACTTATGCCTAATCTTTTCTCAGAGTTCTCTTTCTCTGAAATCGAAGAAGCAACTAACAATTTTGACCTGTCCTTGAAGATTGGGGAAGGGGGTTATGGAAGTATTTATAAGGGTCTCCTTCATCACACTCAAGTGGCTGTAAAGATGCTTCACTCTCGTAGCTTGCAAGGTCCCTCAGAATTTCAACAAGAGGTATATGATTGGTTCTTATTCTCTTATTGATATTAATTATATTAATTCATTTGAGTCATATATTTACAGAGCTCGAGGGTCATAATTATCATGTAAGTAGGAGTTTGTATCATTGCCTGCAGAATTATACTATTTCATTCTGCTATGCCAGAATTTGATAGAATTGTTTCTGGTTGTGGACCTGTGGCTGTGGTGCATTTAGTAAATTACCTTATATCGAATGATTGGGATCAATGACTCGAATGATTGGGATCAATGACTCAATTAAACAAATGGAACTCTAATTGTGGGTTATCACTCAATATTTTCTGGCTTTTAATTGGTTCACAATCCAGTAGATCCCAAGTTGTAGATTTATTGGGCATATATGTTGCCCGAAATTATAGTATTACTTCTTCTCTTCAAAAAGTTGCTCTTGTGTTTGCCACTTGTGTCTTTACCTGATCACAGTTTCACCATTTGCCAAAGGACCTTCACAAATCATGTGGAGGGCTTGTCTTGCATAAAAACTTACAAGTTATATATAGAGATATATTTTTTTGCTGATGGAAAACTTACTAGTTATAGATTGTTAGTTCTGTATGTTCTGTGAAAATTTTCACTGGCAATGCATTCTTCAAAAGAAATTTTGATTTATGTTGTTTATGTTATTGTGGTGGATCTTTTTTTGTACACTAAATGATCTGTATTGAGATTCTGGGAAAATTAACCGGTGAAACTAAGAGAATTGTTTTGGGTGCACAAATAGTAAACGGTTTATCCTGCCTTTCACACTAATATTTTTCTCAGCATATTCTGTCTAGATGTTTGCATGTCGTAGTTGTATCTATTACTCTATAGTTTTTAGACAATTTGGTAACTATCTGAATTTTTCCTTGGTGTCTATTGATTTTATTTAGGTCAATATTTTGACTAGATTGAGGCACCCAAACCTTGTAACTCTCATTGGAGCCTGCCCAGAAGCTTGGATTCTTGTATACGAATATCTCCCTAATGGAAGCCTCGAAGACAGACTGAGCTGCAGAGACAACACTCCCCACTGTCCTGGCAAACTCGAATCCGTATTGCAACAGAGCTGTGTTCTGTTCTTATCTTCCTTCATTCTTGTAGTCCCAATAAAATAGTACATAGTGATCTGAAACCTGCCAATATTCTTCTAGATGCCAACAACGTGAGCAAACTCGGTGACTTTGGAATATGCCGTGTGATTTCCCAAAATGAATTCTCAAACAATAATGCGACCCAATGTTGCAGAACTGACCCAAAGGGCACGTTTGCATACATGGATCCTGAATTTCTTACAACAGGAGAGCTTACCCCAAAGTCAGATGTCTATTCTTTTGGAATCATATTATTGAGGTTGTTGACTGGAAGAACAGCCTTGGGGATAATCAAGGAAGTGCAATGTGCATTAGATAAAGGGAATTTGAAAGAACTGTTAGATCCTACAGCTGGGGACTGGCCATTTGTGAAAGCGAAACAATTGACTCACTTGGCAATGAGGTGTTGTGAGATGAACCGTAGGAACCGGCCAGACATGACCTCGGATGTGTGGAGGGTTCTTGAACCAATGAGGGCTTCGTGTGGAGCATCATCGTTCCGGATGAGCTCCGAAGAGCATTCCCAGATTCCACCATATTTTATTTGTCCCATTTTTCAGGTATGTTATGTCCATTGCTTCTTCATTTATTTGTTTATTTGCAAAATTTTCAAATTACTTCTTTTAGTTTACATAGCCCAACATCAGCTTTATCACTGACAACAATTTGCAAATTACTTCTTTTATCACTGACAGCTTTATCATGATTCTCATTCCATGATTAAAAAAAATTCTTGATATTTTGCTGGCTAATTAATGGAATTCCCTAATTTTGTCAACCACTAATATATATACTAGTGGAGAATTCTATTTGCACACCATACTTTATCTCAGTGTATACCATTTGTGTTGTTCGGATATCAACTTCTAAACAAACAAAAACCAATTATTCGAACAAAAATCTTGTTCAATAGTTGATATTTGAACATTTGTATTTTGTTCGGAAGTAGATATCCAAACATTTGTATTTTGTTCGAAAGTTGATATCTGAACGACACAAATAGTGTGTACTGAGATAAATTGTGGTGTGAAAATAGAATCACCCTAAACTAGCGGAGCCAGTATGGGCTGGAGGGTCCAGTGCCCCTCATTTTTTTTAAAGTTACACTTTTAGCTATAGTTTTGTAAATATATTTCAATTTGCCCCCCTTTAAAATTATATATATGTCCTTGTTTCTGAAAATCTTTTTTTTTCTCCTTTTTTTCAACAAAACCCTTGTATTTAAATACTTCTATTTTATTTATTTATTTAGCTATGAAGTTCCTTATATATTTCACCTGCTATATATGTAGGACTTCTTTACTCTTTGCTCAATTTCTTTAATTTTTCTTTACCCTGCCTCATTTTTTCCTATACCACTATAAAATTAGAAGAAATTTTGATTGGTTATGGCTAGGTGTTGAATTGTTCTGAAAATATAAGTGTGAATCTAGGGAAAGGCTACTATGTGCACTTTTTTGGGGGTGCATATGGTATGCACCTTATGAAAAAATTTAACTTTTATTACAAAATGTTTACCTTTTGTCACAAAAAGAATAACTTTTTTCTTCACAAAAAATATTACTTTTTTATTCTCACAAAAGGCATCACTTTTATCATAGAAAGTATAACTTAAGTCATACATAACTTTTAGGTGCATATTATAACTTCACCATTCATAACTTTCATCATCAAAATCGTTACTTTCATCACAAAAAATTTGTAACTTTTATCACAAAAATCATAACTTCTCTTACAATGTGTAAGTGCATATTGTAGCATTTTCTATGAATCTATACACATTTATGCATGTTCAGAAAAATTTATAGACACTTAAATCATACAATATGGATAGCAAATTAGCGTAATTGGGTAAATAACTTGTACCTTTGTATGTTTGTGCATTTGAAAATTCTATATATTTGTGTCTATTTAAATGTCCCCTCTGAATTAATTTCTTGGCTGCAGCGCTGTGTATATATATGATCATATCATTCTGATGAAGTATTCAGACATGCTTTTCTGGGTTGATGTTGTGATGGTTAAAAGATGTTTGTTTTGTTGTCTTTGAACTCTTGCAGGAAATCATGCAAGATCCTCATGTGGCAGCTGATGGATATACTTATGAATTGGAGGCTTTGAGAGGATGGCTCGACAGTGGTGCTGACACTTCACCAATGACAGATCACAAGCTGCCACACTGCAATCTTGTGCCCAACCGCGCTCTCCGTGCTGCAATCCAGGAGTGGCTGCAACAGCGATGATGACAAGTAGTATTCATTTTCAAGTTTTGTCTAGCAGGTTTTCCATAGCCTATTTTCTTTTCTTTTTGGTTAATTTTATTTATTGGATCTTCTACTTTGCATCAGCATCATACTGTCATGTATAGAAAACAGTACAGATATACTTGCTCTCTCTCTATATATATATATATATGCAGTGTCTTACATATTTTTCAAATGATAGCATCTAGTTTTGTCCTTTAGACAAATTTTGACTTCAGTTTTGAGGTAAATGATTCCTGATTATCTAAATAGGAACATGATTCTTGATTATCTACTCCGGCTAGATATCAATGTCTCAGACTGAGCTAGAATTTGATCCCCACACTCTTTCGTATGGATCTCATAAGATTCGAAAAGATAAATGTGTCCATAATATTTAAAATCTTATCATTTTTCATGAAAAGTTCTAACCAAGCTGAACGCGTGAATAATATTGACACTTGAATTTTGTTCTTAGTAATTTGATTATTGATAATAAAAATTTTGTTGTTTTTCTTTGATTTCTTTTATCCAAACATTGTCTACATGTTTGTGGGACTCATCTTGGGTCATTGCACAGTAACGCACAACAGTTGGGCATCTCCTTGCCAGTTATATTCCATAAGAACAGTGACTTCCAAAATCAAAACTGACTTGTCCAATTCAAACTGAACATGTTTTTGGCTTGAATTTTGTTTTGCGCATCATTTTTTTCTTTTTCCAATTCATTTTTTTGAATAAGCAACAAAGGTTATGAATCTTATAGTATAGTTCACCGCAGGTGTACGTAGCTAAGGTGAACCAACCAAAAACCCTAAAAATGCACTCGAAAATGCAGTGAGATGGTGAAAATATCACATACATGGTTTTCTTTCTTTCTTTTTTTGGTGTGAATTTTTTGTTCCAATCGTAATGTTTCTATAGTTATCCCCTATGCTAAACCCCAATCAAGATGAAAGTAGAATTTTATTTTTACTTTTATTTATTTTTGTGATTGAAGATGAAAACAAATTTTGATACAAGTCTCCAATGCAATTATCATAGGGGTTTGTTTGTTTAGGTGAAAATCATATTTTTGGAATTAACATTTTTACAATTTTTTTTTTTTTAGAAAAAAATAAATAAAGAACATTGAAATATTTTTTCTACTTGATTAGCTATATACAAAAATTAGTGTACTAATTAGTGTACCAATTGATGATGTGACATAATTTAAGAGATTTTTAGTATTTGTAATTTGAATAACGAGTGTGGTCAATAATAATATTATAACTAGAAGTTAATACATTAATTGGTGCATGTAGTACCACCGAAAAACATTAGAGAAAACATTGTCTTTTATTAAGTATACCCTTTTCTAAGAGCTTATATTCATATACTATACTTGTGAGATTTAAGAATTTAACAATACATTTGAAATTTGAAAAATAAGAGAAAACTACAACAAAAATATTCTATGGGCTTACAACTTTCAAGTTGAGAGCCCTGATTATAAATAAGTAGAATAGTTTTCCAAACAAGTAAGTTCGATAACTGTAATCACATAAACGTCCAAGGAGCTTCAACACTCCATTAAAAGTCTCCAAAAGATCACCAGTGGAGTAGAATCATATCATTAAGACATAAAATTTTTTGTTAGATTGTGGTGAGTTAGTGCTGAGTAGGAATACCATTAATAGAGTATATAAATAATTGAAATGCATATGATTATCTTTGGAGTTGAGTCATTGCTTGGCTTACTGTGATGTTGTCTTGACATGTGGGATTTATTTCAGATTTATTTTGATAATTCGAACTGTTCAATTTTTAACTAACATTAAGTAGAACATACTTGTAAGAAATTAAGTTGATTTGATATCAATAGACCATTTATCAACTCACATTTGTATTCAATTTAATACTTATATATTTATTTTTTTATATTTACAAATTCGAGTTGATGAAGGGTCTATCGATATCCGATCAACTTAATTTTTTATAGGTATGTTCTACTCAATATTCTTTAAAAATTGAACGGTTCGGATGATGAAAATAAAGTCCAAAATAATTCTCATGAACCGCACAACAGTCACTGCTGTGCAAGCCGCACAGCAGTGACCCTGATCTCGATTATGCTATGCACATGCCATGATAAAATCCATATTTTTCTCTTTTAAGAAAATCAATGATGTTCAATGTACCATTTCCATTCGAAAACTCATCATCAATAACAGGGCGATAAATATGCAATGACTTTCCAAGCAAGAGCCGTAAAGCCATACATACATATATAGATTTATATACTGAAAATATCTTCACATTTGCCAACTCTAAAAATGGCGAAACGATAGGCATCTAAAAACCTTTTTCCCTTCTACATTTACCGACTCTAAAAACAATGGGGCCAGTGGACATCCAAAAATATTATTTTTTTACATTTGCTAACTCTTGAAACAGCGGGTGTAATGCCCTCAAAATAATAACATTAGAACCCATCGATTTAGACATGCGTTGATATAAAAGATAAATATTCTTCTATTCATCAGAGTAATTCTTACAACAGTATTACATGTTAACAACAAAAGCAAATGCCCTCACAGACTTCTGACTTTCAAGTTAACACTTGGTTGCACAAAAGAAGAGTACTAACTCTATACAAAAGAAGCCCTTGGCTTGATATATATGTAATACAAACA
Source organism: Camellia lanceoleosa (assembly GCA_025200525.1). Lineage (NCBI taxonomy): Eukaryota > Viridiplantae > Streptophyta > Magnoliopsida > Ericales > Theaceae > Camellia > Camellia lanceoleosa. The sequence goes on along the minus strand of CM045763.1, from coordinate 99,239,109 downwards.
AAATAAACAAAAAGTGTCTTCAACTCTCATCATCATCCAAGCTATGTCCTTGGAGATGGCATGCTACCTGTACCTGAAAATAGTGTCCCATATAGGGTGAGCCAACGCCCAGTAGAAATACACTAAACCAGCTATGAACAATGACTAAAAGATTAGCAGTTGATAGATGGTCAACACAGATACACCCACTTATATCACATTCCGGTTTCATGACATTAAGTCCATGTTACATTTCATTTCCCATTTCTTTCTCAACTTTGAGTTTGAAAACAAGGCTCAACACTTAGCCAAATAACTGAATGAGATTTAGACTCATCTTTAAAACACTTTCAAAATTCATGGTAGATACACATTTCAATGCTGTATCAATAACACATAAACCATTTTCACACTTTACGAAAGATACACATTTCGGTGCTGTATCAACATAACATAGAATCACTTCTATACTTCTCAATTGATAACGATATACATTTTAGTGTTATATCAAATCAATTCGAACACTTCCATAATCAACACTTGATACACATTGTAGTGCTGTATCAATGTCACACATAATCCGGTTTAGAGGTCCATCCCCTATCTTCCCCTAAACCGTGGAGGGCATCCCCTATCTCCTCCCACACAACACATGCATATAAACATAGATCATATACAATCAATCAATACATAAAGTTAATGTATTATTCCAATCGCTATATTCGATAGCATACTCAATCGACTAGTTTTAGTTTGCCTAATCATCATGCATTGTCTACAACAATCAAGACTATCCTCCACCGATAGCCCAAAGCAGTTATTTCTAAACAGAAAATAAATGCACCAATGGATAAATTATCAACATTTCAATTAGGTGAGTGATAAATAATCCAACTACACCCTTTAATCCCACACATTCCCAATTCCTACATTCTCAATTCAATTATTCATTTCTCCAAATTAATTATACAAATTAATTAAACTATGTAATTAGGGCAGTCTCCCATAAGTTGCATAACAACCCTAAGGTTCTATTTTCTTCCATAATCCATCATCTATCTCATTTCTCTATGCCAATCATGCATATAAGTTTATTATAAATAAAACCCCATCTTTTGTAAAATTACACAAAGACCCAAACTTTCTCAAAACTACACAACAACTCCCAACATATCAAAAGACTAAAATTTAAAGACAAAACTCATAAAGAGGAGTAGGGTATCCCTACCTCGAAGATTGAGCTCAAACGGAGAAGAGACCAAAACCAAAATGCTCCAAACTCCAAACTTTTCGAATCAAAATGACGCCCTCGACGATCAACACAACTTTTACAAAGGCCGAAGGAAGGGAGAACACTCTAACTAGATCAAACCGTAGAGAGAAGGGAGTTTCTAGAGAGAGGAGCTCTCAAAAAATGGCTTTTTGAAAAGTAAGAGAGAGAGTGTGAATGGAAAAAGTGATTTTAAAATGCCCAACTGACTTCTGATATATGACATATCCGCTCGAGCGTCAGGAACAAAAAACTGGGTACGCTCGAGTGCAATAAGGCCCGCTCGAGCGCCAAGACACAAAGGCAAAGCACATCCGCTCGAGCGTGAAAAACCAGTCCGCTCGAGTGCCAACAAGCCCGCTCGAGTGTGACCCGCTCGAGCGTAGGGAACCCGCTCGAGCGTAGAAATCACACCTGCAGAAGTTTTGCAGAGCACAAAATACTGGGAGTGTGCAATCCCCGCTCGAGCGTTCCAAGACCCGCTCGAGCAAAACGACCAGAAACACAGCAACAAGATTTTGGACCAAGCTTCAACCCACCTGCTCGAAACATGCCCAACACATCTTAAAACTCAATCAAATGGAATTAAAGGACGACAACAAGGTAGACACAACTACCAATTCGCGGGACCGAGTCCGGAATACAACTAAACAGTAAAGGGAATACTGGGATCGCTATAGCGGGACCAATGGATACTCAAAAATATTTTTCCATATTCGTCTAGTGATAAGCTCAAGATAGGGCAATTGGACACCTTGACTCCCTGTGTGGATACCAATACAATACTTATCTCATTTCCAAAACCCGACTCAACTACTCAGACTCACGCTATTTACCCCCTTTCAATAATTCTAAGTATCTAAGAGATTGTAAAAATCATGGAACCAAAATCATGAAAAATGCAACATGACGTATGAGTTTGTAAATGTATCAATTTACCAATGGTTCATTCAATGCTTCAATAAGGATTAACATAGCCAATAATTAAAAGATTTTCAATTTCCAAATTCTCAACAATATCCAATTTCCTTCATTTCAATATCAAATTCAAAAATAACTTAAATAAAACTTCTGTTTGGTAGAGCTTTTGAAGTTTAAGTCTACCCCTTAATTTGAGTGTGTTGTTTGGTTATAGCTTTAGAAAATTAATTCTACACCCACTTTTCAATATTATATGTCATATCACTCAATTCAAACTCTTTTTAAAACTCATAACCAAATAAATTTTTCACATTCAAATCATAATTCTAAAACTCACAAACTCAAAATATAACTCGATTATCAAATCATAATTCTAAAACTCTACCAAACACAATTTCAAAATACAACTCAAAACTCAAAACCCATTCCAAAAACTAAATGAAACAGAGCCTAAGGCTTTTCCCTCATTTATGTTTCCAAAGCAAATACACATCATCAACATCCATAATCATCAAGAGTTATTCCAAATCCCTCAAAATTCGAGTAAAACACCATTTAATGCATCAAAACTCATTTACTACAACATAATCATCTCATACACATATAACTAAGAAAATATCACATACACATCTCAAACCATACATATATTAAATTAAGAGTACCCTTACCTCAAGGACGAGAGCAAAAGATGAAGGCCTAAAGAGAAACTTCAAAAAAATCGCAATCCAATCGGTCAAAATGTTGATCTCCATGTGCTCTACATTTTTAGCTCAAGATTAGGGGTGGATTGTTGGTGAAAATTTGATGGAATCAAGGTTTGAAGGTCTAGGGTTTTTGGATATGGAGGAAAGGGAGACAAAAAGGAGAAAGAAAAGAGAGAAAGTGAAAAAGATTTAGCCAAGAAGCGTGAACAGGCCTCTCGAGCGGATCAAAGATGCGCTCGAGCAGTGAAAACAAGCTCTCGGAATCTCAGAATCTCGAACAGATTGCTTGAGCGGTCAAAAATTTGCTCGAGCGGACTATATACACAACTCAGGTGCTCAAATTTTAAACGAGTATAACTCTGTCATTCGAACTCCGTTTTGGATCGTTCTTGTGTCTAAATCAAAGCCCCAGAAACAAGCTTTCTAATGATTCTAGCCTTACATCCAAATTCAAAGTGTGGAGAGAGGGAAAGGTAAAAAAGTGAAGACTGCTCATGAGACAATTATTCGAATAAATGTTTTTGGTTCAATCCTACTTTATCATTATGGTACCATCTTAATCAATACTCTAATATCAATCAAAGAGGCTCTAATTACAATAAAAAGAGAGCCTAAAGCAATCCCACCAGTCCAAGGAGTACAAATTATTACAATAGTGGCGGTGGCGGTGGTGATTGTGCAGTGATAGTGGAGATGATAATGTAGTAGTGGTGGTGGTGGTGATTGAGTAGAATAGTGGTTTTGGGGGTGGACATAGGTTGGGCTTGGGTAGTTTCGGGCCAAATTCATACTACATAATAACACTTTAAGTCATTTCTCAAGCCTGGTCAGGTGGGGAATCGAGTTATACTTTATTTCTAAGCTTGTCCAAAAATAAAAAAAAAAATTCAAAGCCCGTCCGTATAACCTAGATATTATTTAATAAAAATATTTTTTCACATTTCAAAATAAAAATTATAATTAAATTAATCATTTAGGTGCTTCTTTAAAAAACAAGGCTAGTAATTCAAATTTATAACTAATTCTTTACAAAGTTAGTAATACATAATATATGTTTTTAATATAAAGTTAAAAATGTAAAACATAAATATTAATATGCATATATATAAAATTATATTGTGCTAATTTGTGCACGGACAGAGTTAATTTGGGCTTAAAGCATGTTATCCCAGGTAGACAACCCAATAGGGGGGTGAATTAGGTTATTAAAAATTTTACAATATTAAAATTAACACAATATTCAAAATTTTAACAAATAAAAAATAAAAACAAAATAATAATTATCAATATAAAAGTAAAAGAAATAGGGAGAGAAAATCAAACACTAAGATTTATAGTGGTTCGGCACGCCAAGCCTACGTTCACTCCCCAAGGAACCTCCTTGAGAATTTCTTTACTATCAATTGAATAAATACACCACAAAGCTTGTGGATTTGGCACAGGACTCGGTCTTATCTATTGAGTCTCACTCAACAATAAATGCCTTACCCTTATAAAATCTCTCACAAAAATAATGAATAAAAATAAGTGGTACTTAAATCCTCTTTTACAATAATTCTCTCACAAAGAGTAGATATGAAAGTGTAAGAATAAAGGCTATAATTAGATCTGAAAGAGAAAAAGCCAAATACAATATACTAAGAATTTTGGAGCACATAGAAATTTTTCTCTTCAAGTTCTTGATTTTTCTCCACACAAAACACTTCTATTTATACAAAAAAATACATTCATTGGAGGTAAGACGCTCCTTGCTTACGTCATGGATGACATGGGCACCTTTTCTTTTGTCAAACTATAAATTTTCTTTGTTCACTTTTTCTTTTTGTAAGCAAATTCAAAGCATTTTGCAACTTTTTTCCTTTTCCATTCTGCAAACAAAACATGTTCAAAGATTTATAATGAAAAATTACATAAGTCTTCTCTTGTAATCATTACATTATATTATATTATTTTCAAGACTTTGTCTATATATATAATATTTACAACTTTGAATTTAAACAAACAAGATATGAAATTATTTGCTCCATCTTTTTCTTCTTTTTTATTATAATAATTTATATATATATATATATATATGACATAATATAATCAATTGTGTAAAAAATCTAATTGCTCATGTGATGTATTCTATTTATATTATATGCATTATATATAATATGCTAAACAAATATTTGCATACATAGTAAAAAATCTCTTTAAGTAATATTTATGATAAATCTGAATATATATACCCTTTTTCTGTATATATTGTAGAGATTTTAAATTAAATATAACATTCCACTCCATATTAATTTTGTCAAAAGAAGACAACCCATCAATACCAAATTAGTAAAATAATACAACCAATCAATTTGTCAAAAGATGAATAGTGATCAGCCTATTCTTTTTCTCTTTTTTTTTTTCAAAAAGTGAATAGTAAAGTTTTCAAAATATTTTCATTTAAATAATATTTAACAAATGTACCATACAAATTTTAAACAGATATTATTTTGTGTCAAATAATATGTCTATTAAAAAAATCCAAATTTTGGCAAATAATATTTTAGATATCATCAAAATTAAATAATATAATTAACAATCTCCCCTTTTTGATGATAGCAATATTTGTATGGATTTGACACAAAATAAAAATCAACAAACTATTTGATAATTTTGCAACATAAAATATTTAAAGAATTTGACACAAAATAAAAATCGACAAGTTATTTGATAATTTTGCAACATAAAATATTTAAAGTACATGAAATACAGCAATTCAAAGTCATATTTTTTTCTCCCTCTTTGACATTATCAAAATAAAATATGGAGATAGGAAACAGACACATTTGGTAAAATAATCTGAGATTCCAAAAATATAATTAGCTTGCTTGGTTCCATTTTTCCAAAAATACTTTTCAGAAAATTCTACATTATTATTTTTCATGTTTTTTTGTTTTTATTGAATTTTTTTAATATTTTAATTAATTTTTTTAAAACTTTTTAGATACCTAACATAAATACACCTAAAAATTTAAAAAAAAATTGTAAAAAAAAACTTTTAAAAATTCACTAAATACCAAAAATACAAAAATAAAATAAAATAAAATAATTCAGTACATTTTTTGTATTTTTATGTATTTATTAATTTTTAAAAATATTTTTTCACAAATTTTTTACTTTTTATATACATCTAAGTAAAATGCATCTAAAAAAGTAAAAAAAAATGTTTAAAATCTTAAAAATATTCACTAAAAACAAAAAAACACGAAAACCAAAAAACTCAGTTTTCAAAAAACTTAATCCAGAAAACTCAAACCAAACACACTGAATAATGGTCTGTAGGTCTTGTCGAGATCATTGTGGGGATTTTAGAGCATCTCGAGCGCACAAAATGTTGACAAACAAAAGATTTGAGCAGATATGCATCAAGGATTGGATCGATAGAGTGTATAAAAAGTGACAAGGATGATAGGCAAAGAAACGAAAATATCAAGTATTAGAGAGAAAATTTTGTTTTACCTTCTTGTGGAATCATGTCATTCCTTACCTGAGCCATCAATGGTTCGGACTTGCATGAGCTGCCTGTAATGTAGGCAAATGAGAGGGTACTAGTGGTGCAGGCATATACTATGCCTGTAAATGAGGGTCCTAGTGTTATTAGTAATTGAAATGATATCGATACTATTAACAACACTATTGCTCTTAGTACACAGGTAATGACTGCAGTTTCCAATATGGCGTAAAGATTACAAGCAAGAGTATAAGAAAATCAGTAATGGAGAGATGATGTGTGCTTGTCAAAACGACAACTGGTTAATATGTGTAAGGAGAAGAAAGAGTTAAAAATGAAAAATGCACAGTTGGAGAATGCGGTGCAATATTATGCAACGGTTATAAAGCCGAGACTCACAGAAGTCGAAAATAGAGAGAAGCATGTAAAAGAGGCTCATGAAAAATTGTTGAGAGAAGTGAAATGGAAAAAATCTGTGAAGCCTTCTGAAAGCTTACATGTAATCGAGTAAAATTTTCTTCTTCTAAAATAAAATTGCAAGCATTTTTCCTCCTATTTATTTTTTTTTTATTTTTTAATTATTTATATACATTGTGTCCTAAAAAATTTTTGGTGGTGCAGATAAGTAGTGCAAAAAAAATATGTATATACTCCCCCTAAAATTATGCATAGAATATACACACGCCCCCTTTTATTTATTTATTTATTTATTATTATTATTATTTTGTGTATAATAATTGTAAATCTCAAAATATATGAATCTCCCCCTAAATTAATACATTAAAAATTATATAAATTTGAAGAAACAAGTTACCAATCTATAATACCAAGGGCCATTAAGATCCGACCATAAACAACTGCACCAAGTGCACTAGCATAAAAGGAGAAAATAAATAAAAACAATTTCTTTAGACAAGGAAGAAGCAACAATTATTAAATCCAAGAGAGTTTGGAGCACATACAACAAATAAAAAAATATAACACAGTGCAAAAAGAATTTTAACATGTTGATCGGTGATGACCTTGATGATCGGAGGAAATAAAGAAGATCGCGTAGATCGGTGACGAATTTTTATAGATCGACAATGGATCTTGATGGATCAGCCACGGATCTTGATGGATCAGTCACGGATCTTGATAGATCAGTCACGGAACTTGATAGATCAGTGATAAAACTTGATGAATTGGTAAAGATGGTGATGCAGATTTTGGATAGAGAAGTGATGGAGCTCGGTAAATTGGTGAGGGATTTTGGTGGATGATAGATGATGTTGTGGATGATGGGCTGGTTATAGACGATGGTGAGGATGAAGATGGAGTCGACTAAGGATGAGAGGAAGAAAGGGAAAGTGATAGAGCGAGAGAAAGAGAAAACAGAGAGTGAGGGAGAGAGCGGGAGCAAGATAAACGAAGTGGGTGAGAGAGAGAGAGAGAGAGAGAGAGAATATATATGTATATAATTTTTTTTTTATTTATAATTATTATTAGAAATATTTTATTTAATTATTTATTTATAAAAAAATTATTTTTAATATAAACATTATATTAGAGTATTCATCATATCAAGTTCTGTTTTAATATAACAAAATTGTTCTTCATTTAGAGGCTTGGTAAATATGTCAGTCAATTGACAATTTGTAGGCACAAATTCGAGTTCAATGTCACTTTTCAGTATATGATCTTTTAGAAAATGATGTCTTATTTCAACGTGTTTAGTGTGTGAGTGCTGAATAAGATTTTTTGAAAGGTTAATGGCACTTGTGTTATCACATTTTATAGGAATATGATCATAGTGAAGTCCAAAATCTTGAAGTTGTTGTTTCATCCAAAGCAATTGTGCACAACACCCAACGGCGGCAATGTATTCTGCTTCAACAGTTGACAAAGCCACCGAGTTTTGTTTTTTGCAAAACCAAGAAGTGAGAGAGTGTCCAAGAAAATGATAAGTGCCATTAGTGCTTTTTCGATCAAGTCTACATCCTGCAAAGTCGGCATTTGAGTAACCAAAAAGTTCAAAGGTGGTTCCCTTAAGATACCATAATCCCAAATTTGGAGTGCCGACAAGATATTTGAAAATACGTTTGACTGCGATGATGTGTGACTCTTTCGGTGCGGATTGAAAACGTGCACACATACAAACACTAAACATTATGTCGAGCCTACTTGCAGTAAAATAGAGTAAAGAACCAATCATACCTCGATATTTCTTTTCATCTACAAGTTTACCTTGCTCATCTTTGTCGATTTTTATTGATGTGCTCATTGGAGTTGCTATAGGCTTTGATGATTCCATTTCAAACCTTTTGAGTAGATCTTTGATATATTCGTTTGATTTAAATGGATTCCATCATAAGTTTGGTTAATTTGTAAACCAATGAAGTAATTTAATTCTCCCATCATACTCATTTCAAACTTACCCTGCATGTCTTTAGCAAACTCTTTGTACAAATTTTCATTAGTAGCACCAAAAATGATATCATCAACATAAATTTGAACAATTAGCATATCTTCATTTTTTATTTTTATAAAAAGTGTTGTATCAATTTTTTCTCTAAAAAAACCTTTGTCAAGTAAAAAATTACTCAATCTTTCATACCATGCTCTAGGAGCTTGTTTCAAGTCATATAAAGCTTTTAAGAGTTTGAAAACATAATCCGGGTATTTTTGACTTTCAAAACCGGGGGGTTGTTCAACATAAACTTCCTCCGAAATGTACCCATTTAAGAAAGCATTTTTAACATCCATTTGATACAATTTGAAATCTTTAAAACATGCAAAAGCAAGTAACATTCTAATAGTTTCAAGTCTAACAACCGGTGCAAAAGTTTCATCAAAATCAATGCCTTTTTCTTGATTATAACCTTGGGCTACCAACCTAACTTTATTTCTAGTAACAACTCTGGATTCATCTATTTTATTTCGAAAAACCCATTTTGTACCAATAACAGGATGATCCTTAGGTCGAGGAGTCAAAAACCAAACTTCATTCCTTTCAAATTGATTTAATTTTTCTTGCATTGCTAAAATCCAGTTTTCATCATTTTCAGCTTCTAAAAACGATTTTGGTTCAATTTGTGAAACAAATGCTAAGTTGCCATAAACATTTCGAACAGAGGAACGAGTCTTTATACCTTCCGCCGCATCACCTATGGTGAGGTCTTTGGGGTGGCCATGAGCATACTTCCATTCTTTTGATAGATTTGAGTCGCTTTCTAGAATAGCATATATTTCTTGAAGTTTCTCCATTGTCATTTCTTATTCATGTTCGCGTAATGGATTTTCTTCATTTTCTTTTATGTAAATGCTTTTCATGCTTAGTTGATTTTTTACAATATCATTACTTACAAGATTCTTGGAATTAATGTTGTTAGATTCATCAAAAACAACATACACAGATTCTTTAACAAGTAGAGTTCTTTTATTGAATACTCTATAAGCTTTACTGGAGATTGAATAACTAAGAAATATAGCTTTATCCAATTTAGCATCAAATTTTCATAAGTTATCTTTATTATTATTCAATACAAAGCATTTACAACCAAACGCACGCAAGTAACTAATGTTAGGTGCTCTACCTTTCCAATTTCATAAGGGGTTTTCTTAAGAATAGGTCTAATCATGGCACGGTTTACAACATAGCATGCAATGTTAACAGCTTCTGCCAAAAAATATTTAAGCAAATTATTTTCACAAAGCATAGTATGGGCCATTTCTTCAAGAGTTCTATTTTTTTTTTATCTACTCCATTTTGTTGAGGAGTTCTAGGGGCAGAAAAATTATAATCAATTTTAAACTTATCACAAAACATAATAAAATCATCATTTTCAAATTCTCTACCATGATCACTTCTAATATTACAAATATTAAGATTTTTTTTTTCATTTTGAATTCTTTTACAAAGTCTTGAGAAATTATAAAAAACTTCATTTTTATGTGCTAAAATAAATACCCATGTATATCTAGTATAATCATCAACACAAACAAAAGCATACGATTTTCCTCCTAAACTTAATGTTCTAGATGGTCCGAATAAATCAATATGTAACAGTTGAAGCGGTTTAGTAGTTGAAACGATATTTTTGGATTTAAAAGAAATTCTAATTTGTTTTCCAAATTGACATGCATCACAAAGTTTGTCTTTTTCAAAAATAATTTTTGGTAAACTAATAACTAACTCATTTTTTGAAAGCTTGGAAATTAAATCAAAATGAGAATGTCCTAATCTTCTATGCCAAAGCCAACCATTATCATTTATAGTAGATAAACATTTAATATTAAAATGAGAAGACAAATCATGCAAATCAAAAACATAGACATTCTCATGTCTATAACCTACAAATAAAGTTTTATTTTCTAGGGTGTTTTCAATAGTGTAATGAGTTTTCTCAAAAATAACTCTATAACCTTTATCACATAATTGACTAATACTAAGAAAGTTATGTTTTAAACCTTCAACAAATAAAACATTTTCAATAATAGGAGAGAGATTTTTACTAATACTTCTTACACCAATGATTTTACCCTTGCTATTGTCACCAAAAGTCACATATTTGCCATCCTTTGGTTGGAGTGTGGTGAACATAGCTTTATTTCTAGTCATGTGTCTCGAACATACACTGTCGAGATGCCATCTATCGTTACTGGATTTTGTCTTGAAACATACCTACAAAAATTGATTTCTTTATTGGTACCTATTTTTTCTTAGGTCCATAAAAGTTAGAATTTGACACTCTTGAAATGTCCTTAAGGACCCACATTTTTTTTATTTTAACAAAATGATTTCTTTTAACAGGACATGCAAGTGAAATATGACATTTTGTACCACAAAAATGACATGTGAGATAAGAGTGATCAGAAGGTGCATACACAAAGTCATTTTTGACAGTTTTTACTTTTGAAAAAGGTTTATATCCAATTCCTACTCTACCAAAAGTATGATTTTGATTTTTAAGAATTTTATCTAAAATCTCTTTACCTTGAGTGAATTTTGAAAGAGTATTTTTCAAGTCTTCAATATTTTCTTTCAAAATAATTTGCTCCTTTTTTAAAGACTCGTTTTCTTTTTGCAATACAACTAAATGTTTTTCAGAAATTGAATACTTTTTTCGAGTTAAAATCTCATTTTCTTTTTTTGTTTTCATGGCTTCATTTTCTAAAACATTTATCTTGAAAGTTAATGATTCATTTTCTTTTGATAAACTTGAAATCACTTTCTTTTAACAATTACTTTTCAAACTAAGTTTCTTAAATTCAGCATGTATTTCATAAAAAGCTAATTGTAATTCATCAAATGTAAAGGATTCGTCATTTACTTCATTTTCGTTTCCAAGTGCCATTAAACATAGGTTAACAACCTCATTTTTGCAAACTTCGATTTTTGTGTTGCTTTCATCGCTATCTTCTCCCCATGCTGCAATCATAGCTTTCTTCTTGTCCTTCTTGAATTTTTTCTTAAGTTCTAGACATTCTGATATGTAGTGCCCAGGTGGTTGCATTCGTAGCAGGTAATTTCAGATTTTTTGTGATTTTCTCCTCTTTGAAAATCCTTGTTGTTGAAGTCCTTTTTGAAAAAATTTCGTACGCCTTGTTTTTTTCTCGCAAACCTTTGGAACTTTCTAGTGATGAATGCCATTTCCTCATCCTCATCTGAATCATCTTCCTCATCCTCTTGATGTTTCGAGGTGGATTTGAAGGCTATTCCTTTCTTCTTGTTGTTGTCCCCCTCTTTCTTTCCTTCTTGCATTATGAGCTCATGAGTTAAGAGAGATCCCATTAACTCATCTAGATTTAGCTTTGATAAATTCTTGGCTTCGGTAATGGCAATGACTTTTGTCTCCCAACTTTTTGGTAATGACCTAAGCACTTTTCTTATAATTTCAGCATTAGTATATATTTTTCCAAGAGAAGTTAAACCATTAATAATATTAGTAAAACGAGTAAACATTTGAGGAATAGTCTCATCAGGCTTCATTTTAAAGAGTTCATAATTATGGACTAACAAACTGACTCTAAATTCTTTAACTTGTTCGGTTCCCTCATGAGTCACTATAAGCTTGTCCCAAATTTTTTTTGCAATTTTACATGTGGAAATTGTGTTGAACTCGTTGGCATCTAAGGCGCAATACAACATATTTGTGGCTTTGACATTAATTTGGGCCATTCTAGTATCTGATTTATTCCACTCATCTTCAGGTTTTGGTACCCTAAGTCCGTCTACGGTTTTGGTAGGAATTTTTGGACCATTGCAAGTAATTTTTCAGCATTCATAATCATTAGATTGAACATGTATGGTTATTCTAATTTTCCAATAGCTAAAATTTGTGCCGCTAAATAGTGGTGGCCTATTGGATGCTTGTCCCTCAGGTAAGGAATAACTAGGGGTTGCCATGATCTACTCTAAGACGATTAAGTCACACAAACTAGAGTTTAGGCTTTGATACTAATTGTTATCCCAAGTAGGCAACCCAAGAGGGGGGTGAATTGAGTTATTAAAAATTTTACAATATTAAAATTAACACAATATTCAAAATTTTAACAAATAAAAAATAAAAACAGAATAATAATTATCAATATAAAAGCAAAAGAAATAGGGAGAGAAAATCAAACACTAAGATTTATAGTAGTTCGGCATGCCAAGCCTACGTCCACTCCCCAAGGAACCTCCTTGAGAATTTCTTTACTATCAATTAAATAAATACACCACCAAGCTTGTGGATTTGGCATAGGACTCACTCTTATCTATTGAGTATCACTCAACAATAAATGCCTTATCTTTACAAAATCTCTCACAAAAATAATGAATAAAAATAAGTGGTATTTAAATCATCTTTTACAATAATTCTCTCACAAAGAGTAGATATGAAAATGTAAGAACAAAGGCTACACTTAGATCTAAAAGAGAAAAAGCAGAATACAATATACTCAGAATTTTGAAACACATAAAAATTTTTCTCTTCAAGTTCTTGATTTTTCTCCACACAAAACACTTCTATTTATACAAAAAAATATATCCATTGGAGGTAAGACGCTCCTTGCTGATGTCATGGATGACATGGGCACCTTTTCTTTTGTCAAACTATAAATTTTCTTTGTTCATTTTTTCTTTTTCTTTTTCTTTTTGTAAGCAAATTCAAAGCATTTTGTAACTTTTTTCCTTTTTCATTCTACAAACAAAACATGTTCAAAGATTTATAATGAAAAATTACATAAGTTTTCTCTTGTAATCATTACATTATATTATATTACTTTCAAGACTTTGACTATATATATAATATTTACAACTTTGAATTTAAACAAGCAAGATATGAAATTATTTGCTCCATCTTTTTCTTCTTTTTTATTATAATAATTTTTTTATATATATATATATATAACATGATATAATCAATTGTGTAAAAAATCTAATTGCTCATGTGATGTATTCTATTTATATTATATGCATTATATATAATATGCTAAACAAATATTTGCATACATAGTAGAAAATCTCTTTAAGTAATATTTATGATAAATCTGAACATATATACCCTTTTTCTATATATGTTGTAGAGATTTTAAATTAAATATAACCTTCCACTCCATATCAATTTTGTCAAAAGAAGACAACACATCAATACCAAATTTGTCAAAATAATACAACCAATCAATTTGTCAAAAGATGAATAGTGATTAGCCTATTCTTTTTCTCTTTTTTTTTTTCTTTCAAAAAGTAAATAGTAAAGTTTTCAAAATATTTTTATTTAAATAATATTTAACAAATGTACCATACAAGTTGTAAACATATATTATTTTGTGTCAAATAATATGTCTATTAAAAAAAATTCAAATTTTGACAAATAATATTTTAGACATCATCAAAATTAAACAATATGATTAATAAAACACTCTTCTTAAACTCAACCCGTATTATAATTGGGGGACCAAAGCTATAATCCCAAACTCTATAACTCATGAGCGGGTTTGGCCGGACTTAGCAAGCTTAATTGCTAGCGGCCCTTCATTTGGGGAAAATTTAAGCACATAGAATATAATTATAGAATCAAATAAAACCCTCGTATATGAGTTAAATATTCATTAAAAGTGCGAGTTTCACTCCATATAAGATAATTGTGTTCGATTTCATAATCAATTTTTGTGAAAGGGAATGGCTTCCCTCCAGTCTAATCACGAATTAGAGGGTACTGTTGGGTCTGTGGGAGTCCATTACGGGTCTCGTTTCAATAATCTGAATTGTTCAATGTGTAAAACTCATCGAATATTATATGCATAAAAAATATCACGTTGATCGAATATCGATAGCTTTGTGATCAAATCGGTTTTGTATGAAAAAAATGGACGGTGAAAAATAAAAGGCTTACAAAAATATAATTTGATCACAATGCTATCGATATTTGATCAACGTGATTTTTTACAAATATATAACACTCGATAAGTTCTACACATTAATGATTCACATTATCAAAACAGAACGCGTGATAAATCTCCACAAACCTAACAATATTCTCCTGTTTGATCACGAGCCGGAGAGAATGCCATTCGCTTTGTGAAAATATGCCCATTCCAATACTTGGATATTGTTGGGCCTGAGCCCATTTAAGCAAGGCTCCTCCTGCATGTGTGAGATCACATCTGGCACGTGCACTGTGAATAGCCTACCCAAAGCCATATACGTGTGGGACTTTCTTTGATTACAGCGTCAGTAGTTCTTAATCCTGTATTTAATTAATTAACATAATAACCATGATCACCTGTGCTCATTGAGCTTAAAATAATCGTTCATTAGAGTCCATAAATGATTGGTCAAATTAATAATTAAATAGAAAGTAGTTGTATGGCTCCTTTTTGTATAACTATCTTTCATACTTGATTTTGTGAGTCTCATTCTGTGTTCATAACGATAATCTAAACTATTGATCTCGTAAATTTTATAGTGAAGATTGTCTATTTAAAAAATTAACTTTATTGGATATCGATGATGAATGATAAATCACATTTTATTTTTAAAAATGAAGGGTTAAGTTTAAACTTGTAGTAGTTGTCTATTTAAAAAACAAAATGTAATTTGTTTATATGCCTGGTGAGATCTGATGAAATTGATTTTTTACACAACTCATCTTTATTTTTTGATAACTTATGATATGACCATTAAACTGATTAATCCGAATGACTAATTCATTTTTATTACTAAACTTATGAGATTTAACGATTTGAATTACTGTTGTGAGCTTAGAATGAAACACACGAAATATAGTATAAAAGAGTGCGAAAGATCGTGATATGAGGAGATGGCGTGTTGCAAATAGTCATCTATTGAAATTTGAAAATATATTTTGAACAAGTATTAATTATAAACTTATTATATTTTGTTTGGCAACTGCTTTTAAGACAAGATTTTAGATTTTTTAACCTTTTTCTCTTTTTTGGTCTTTGTTAATCATTTTTTAGATAACATTAAGTTTAAAATTTATATGAATTTTAGTTTAAAACCCATTAAAAATGATATTATCTACAAATTTGCATAAAAAATAAAAATAAATAAAGCGAAAAGCAGTTTCCAAACTATGCGGTAATTGATTTTGCAATTTTCAAAAACAGTTCTATTCACTTTTCTAAGTAAATCTTTGTGATATTTTAATCATTTTTTTTTAAAACTTTTTACATTCACTCAATCAAGATACACTTAAAAGTATAAAATTTGTAAGAACAACTTTAAAAATTCAGTAAATACAAATAATTATAAAAATTTAATATATTTTCATATTTTTTTGTACTATTTATTGAAGTCATTTTAGATTTATTGACAAATATTTCACTTTTTAAATACATTTAGATTAGGTTTATTTAAAAAAAACTACTAAGATATTTTAAAAAGTTAACTAAAACAACAATATACCAAAAATAAAAACTCAAAAATTATTTTTAAAAACTCAAAACCAAACATATAGTCCATAAACTGTTAGAACATCTCTAATTGTGTTTCAAATACTTGCGCTAAAGTCATTTTTTACTGAGGGATTTTCTTTCTCTTTAATATTTTTTTTACGCTGTGTTTGGTTGAGGGATTTAAGGTGGGATTTGGAAAAGGAATGAGAAATGTAATCCTATTTATGTTTGGTTATAATAAAAAATATATGGGAAAAGAAAGGCAGTGAGAAATAAATAAAGGAATAGGAGACCTTTTAGGACATCAATTCTATTTTATATCTGTGAGAAAAGACCGGGAAAACCGAGGGGAAAAATTTATCGGGGAGAGAGAGTTTCATTGTTCATGGCTTCTCGCAGGAGACCATTCATGAGTAGCTTCAAAAAACCACCATCGACGAGTTTTGAAGATCTAACTCCGGTAGCAAACTCTGATTCGCAGAATCATTCAGCAAACCCTTCCAATCAGGGATCATCATTTGCTTCAATTGGTAATCTTCAATCAATGAACTCGATTGAAGATTCATTGCCTGGATTTTTCGATCAGGTATTTGTGTTCCTCTTTCATTTTCTCTTACCTTCTCATCAAACTCAAATCTCTATTGATTTCCACCGATTTGTTTATTTATGTTCAAGCTGCTTTACAATTTTGCTTCGAAGTGAAATTACAGATCTAACTCTGGTAGGAATATCTGATTCGCAGCATCATTCAGAAAATCGCTCCAATCGGGGATCATCATCTGCTTCAATTGGTGATCTGCAATCACTGAACTCGATTGATAATTCATTGCCCGAAAGTTTCGATCAGGTATTGGTGCCCCTCTTTCGTTTTCTCTTCTCCTCTCATCAAACTCAGATCTGTATTGAAAATTCCATACATACACACACCTATATATATATATATATATTATTACGAATTAGAGATTATAGATACATGGATTTGTTGAGAGTAATAGAATTACCCATAGATTATATGCACAGTTTAGTAATATACATACACAGTTTCATTTTCGATCAGGAATTAATGCATAGAAATAGAATTACCCATAGATTATATGCACAGTTTAGTAATAAAATGGAATTTGCCCCTCTCTCTCATTTTATTTTTATGTTTTTGAGAGTGGTAGTTTAGTTGACTGACACAGAAATCAACTCAAGTATATCAAGTTCTAGTAGCAAATTTATATAATAATAAATTCGTCCACCATAATATTATCAGACCAATATTTCTGTACCCTGTTTCGTGAGATTTTGTTTGGGTTTTCAACTTTTGTGTGAGAGCTTTGTGTTGTATAGTTTATTCCACAAGAGAGCTACTATGGACCCTCACTGCTCAAGATTCTCAGATTTGAGCAACATGCAACTGGGCCTTGACAGCAGAGTTGAAACAATGACAAGCTGTGTTGTATAGTTAACTATTTCTGGCTCAAATTTGAATCTGTGAACCAATAGTATATTCAATAGGTTAGCATATGCCTCAGAACAGGTTAATATCATTGTCTCCATTGTATGTTGGTTTTTGGAACAATATTTAGAATGCATATGGAGGACAGAAAACAAGAGAAATAAATGGGGAAAGACCAATATGTCGAATCGAAGCACAATACAATACCTAGGTATATCTCAGCTTAAGTTTGGCAGCTTGTGATTAGCATTGTTATGGTTGGGATATGCTCATTTATTCTAAAGCAGAGATTAAGGACTTGATTCTAGGCTTAAAAACACTAATTTTTTTTCCTTATTTTTTGGAATCAATTGACAAATTAATTTTTCCCTTGTGATACAAAAATCTGGTATTGAAAATGGTATAGAGCTTGAAGTTTTCTCATGATTTAAGAACAGATAGGAAATAAACAGGTTTTCCAACTTCAAGAGCTTCACACAGTGTCACTACTAAAGATAAAGTCTCAGGACCAAACTCTCCAACTATATAAACTAACATCTATTTAAATATTGATGCCGTCCATCAATCAAAAGAGGACAGAAAGAAAGAGCACCCACATTTTCTCGATTAATAAAGACAAAGGGAATGCTAGAAATGCATATTGATTATTTACACAGAAAATAATCAAAATAAATAGTGAAATAAAGAAAAATCTATTAAATATGATCCAAATTTGAACACAAAAATTAGATGTCGTAATGAGATACCCAAGAATCAATTAATAAACAGTTCTTAAATGAAACATATAGTGAGAGAGATGGCAATGGAAACCAAGCAATTGAAAAACAACCCTAGAAAGCTGAAAGTCATACATTGTTTGATTTCTATATCCATTATGTTTTTCTGTTTTGAGTGAACATTTATTTTTGATTGTGATATTCCATCATATAATAGTCTTGTAGCCTCTACGTTATTGAAAGTTTTGATTTCTAAGTGGTTCATTAATAAAAGCTAGGTACTCTTGACAGATAATTATTCCCACAAGCTATTGATGGAATATATCTTACCCGTGTTGGTTCTAGTTCATCAGTGAATTGTGACTTTGTGAAGGTTAGTCTTTTGGTTTAGTGGAAAAATATCACCTATAGGTTGAGGGTAATGGCCCCAAAAGCATAATTGGATTGCCAAAATCAAACCCATCGAACTCTTTTTCGCCCTGCATAAACAACAACTTCACAAGAGGTGCAAAAGATGAACAATATTCATACTTTGACACTGCAATATCTGCACAAATACCTAAAGAACAAAGGACCACTGTGATATTAACCCATATTCTTGCTTGAGTTTAATGAAGTTGAGTCATTTCTAGAAGCCTTGACTTAAAACCTATTTTGACATCCTTCTTGTCCTTTTAGCACTGTAAACTCGGATCAAGTCTAACAAACACTTAGATCGATAGAGTCTTAATCAAAATCTCACCAAACCATAAAATGATTAAGCAATTGTGATGAGGTTCTATGCCTCGAAAGTTCAATGACTTCCTTGGAGTAAAAATAATGACAAAACAAACAAGAAAAAAGAGAGAAAGAAGAAGAAGATGATGTAAATGATTGATTAAACAATTAAATACAAGTAAAGGACAATTCTGTGTTACAATGGTAGTGAAATACTTTAGAATCTACAAATTGTAGTATAGTAGTACTTTAGGATAAATATATATGGAGTGCAATTTTATCATAACTAAAAGAAGGAACAAAAAATATAGGGAAACTTGATGAAAGGAGATGACTTAAGGTAGTGTTTGGTTCGATGGATTATTCGATGGAATAATCCTAAATATAGTGACACCAATATATAGTGATAGGAAATCCTAAATGAACAAGGACATAAGAACCGCTCGTATTTTGTTTCAGATATGCATAGGTGTGTACTAGACACACGTGTTCAAATGGTTGTCACTGCGTTCAAACGGTTGTCACTGCGTTCAAACAGTTGCTTTTGGTCTAGACAACACATCTCAAAATAGTAAGCCCACAATCGGGTGAATCATGCCCACATTTGAACGGATCAACCCCGTGTTCAAACGGGCATGGATTGGAAAATTTTCCAAATATGAAAGACCAAGCTCGTTCAAACGAATTACTGCACATGGTATTATTCCGAACATAAATTTAAATTCAAAACAGACCAATGTTTTACTCTTCGTTATAAGATGGAAATTTACTCTTCGTTATAAGATGGAAATTTCAATGTTTAGCTCATGTATTTCACTGCCAATGCCATTTTCTGTTTGGATCCATATGTTTGTTGTTTCTCCTTTTCTGTATCAACTTGTTGTCTCCTATTCACTTTTACATGCTTCAAGTTAACCAATCAAATGGGTTGTCATTTTGAGTGTTGCCTAGTCTATGAACTTTTTGAAGTATCATTTCAATTCTGGAACATTATTAACAAGTGGATGTGATTTTTTATATTAAAAAATTGTAGATACATGATCAAGAGGAGTGGGAAAAGTATAGAAAGTGGGCAGCCACTTGTGTAGCTATGTATGCTTCATATGCTGTCAGCCTTGTCTCAATTCTTCATTGTCGTGATCATATAAGGAAGTCAATTTCAGAACAAAAATGGAAAAGTAGTTGGGAGTGTAAATATAATTTACCCATGTATTTATATTTAGGGAAAAAAAATTCAAGTTTGACCATTATAATAAAATAAATCATGAGTTTTTTATTTTATCAATTTAAATTATAATATTTTGGTTTGTTTTCAATCTAAATTATTCGTCCATTTTTGTTACATAAAATCGACAGAAAAAATATATTTTAGCCAGTAAACTCATTTTAGGTGTATATAAAATATCTAAAATATTATTTTCATTGAGTTTAATGACTAAAATATTGAAGTATTTGTAACAACTCCGATCTGTGATTAGTCAATAAACCATGATATGCCTAACGAGTAATTAAGAAAAAATTATGAGTTAATTGCATGTATTTTGTGTTAATTGTGCTTATATCTATCTAACGTAGGAATATCTATCTGAATTTCTGTTTCAATATGCGAATTGAAGGCTTTATCGGTATCCAAATACGAAATTGACTAAGTTTATGTGTTATTTAGAATTTTTAGAATTTTATAGTACGTTTAATTGAAAGTCGAGTTAGAATCAAATATTTAGAATAAATTGATTAGAACAAATTAAGCTTAATTAATCAACATTAAGCAAGCCTATATAAAACCCTTATGACTTCTAGAAGCCATTGTTGGAAATGGTTATAAATTCTGGGTAAAACCAGAATTTTATCCTAAGTTTGGTCTAATATTTAGGTGGGCCCCGTGCGTCGATTTACGTGGGTCAAAGTGGTAACGCGTTCTATGTCGCGTTGTGATTCACGTGGTATATTTGGTTGCTCAAAACCATTATCGAGTGAATGGAAAATTGAAACCAAAGTGTGCTCCATGGAAATGGAGTTTTGACGGAAAATCCTTAAAGGTATTGAATAAGGCTTGTCCCACATTGATTTGGTGGAAAATTTTGAATGGGTTTATAAGGCATGGGTTTGGTACTTGGGGTGTGCCCCAAGAGGTACCCAAGTGTTTTAGAGGGAGAGGTTATGGGCAAAATGGGCTAGACCCATTGGACCCAAAAATCACCACACACGCGCGCCGTCGTCCGGTCGGTCGGGTGGGCTTGGGCGCGGGTGTGAGGTTGGGTTGCTAGTTTGGTATTATTGCACACCCAAATAGGGCCCTTCCCGTTTTTGTATCTGTTTGAATTCAAAGCCAAGTTCAAAACCAAGAGCCACCTTTACATCTATAAATAGGACAGCCCTTATTTGGATTTTAAAAACTCTAATTTTCGTCCTTCATAATTCAATTCAAAACCAAGAGCCACCTTTACATCTATAAATAGGACAACCCTCATTTGGATTTTAAAAACTCTAATTTTCGTCATTCATAATTCTGAAAACATTCTCTTCATGTTGCTGCATTATTTTCTTGTCAGAGAGAGTATAAACACTTAGTGTGATCGTTAGGCAAACAATTTGTAGTGCTGCTATTGTTTGTAGTAGATCATTTTATCCTGGGAGATAGACGTCCAAATTCTGAAAGCACCGTGGAGAGGACGAATCTGTCTTAAGGACACAGTGTCAAACACTGGACTTGATCATAATTATTTTTCGAACAATTAATCAAGTAAGTTGTTTAATTTATTTTCAGTGTTTTTATTATTTATTTAAATCAGATTTTAATTTTGTTTTTGTAACAAAATAAAATCTGTTTTTATTTATTTTATTTTATTTTTATTTAAAGTTTGATTTTTGTAATCAAACAAATTCTCTCATTTCCTTTATTTCTTTTTATTCTGGTTGTTGTTTAGTACACAGAAATTTAATTTATTAAATCTGATGAAGATTGTCCAACAATCTTAAGACAGATTCTTATTTTGTTTTTGGTATCTTCATTGTATTTAATTTTCTGTGTTTTCAAAGTAATATTCTGGTTGGAAAAACAAATAGTGATTTATGCTATTTGACAGATAGTAGTAATATGATGTCTCTTTTCTTTGACAACTAGTAGTAATATACTGTTGTCATTAACAATTGCAGAATATTATTTGGTATTACAAAAAATTATTTGGTATTTTATTTTTCTAGTTTTAGTAATAAGGAAAATAAAATTATATTATTTTCTAGTTTTAGTAACAAAGAAAATAAATTTTTTTTTTTGTGTTTTAATTTATTTTCTGGTTTTGGTAACTAGAAAATTATTTTGTGTTTTTTCTGATTTTTGTAATCAGATAGTTTTGTGGTATTTTATTTTCTAGTTTCAGTAACAAGGAAAATAAAATTACAGTATTTTCTAGTTTTAGTAACAAGAAAAATAAAATGATTTTGTGTTATCATTTATTTTCTGATTTTAGTAATTAGAAAATTAATTTGTGGTTTGTTTTTCTGATTTTTTGTAATCAGATATTATTTCGGTATTTTATTTTACTAGTTTACATAACAAGGAAAATAAAATTATTTATTTTATGGTTTTAGTAATTAGAAAATTAATGTTGTTAATTTATCATAGTTCTTTTGACTTTATCATAGTACATGGGAGAATTTGTTTCTGGAGTAAAATATTAATTTATAAACAAATTTCATTTTTATTACAAAGAAACATTTGTGGCAAGTTTAGTTTCTTTATTGGTTTTTTGAATCATTTTTAAATTTCTGTGTGTGATGCATGATAGTGAATAGTTTTACGCATACAGTGGGTATAATATATATATATATATATATTCACAGGGACTTTTGCATGCATATTTAATTAGTTTATTTATGTACAAATCAAACTGATTAAATGAAGGTATGTTTTGTCATTTTGGAGTTTAAAATTCAAAACGCATTGAATTTTATTTATGAGTTGAGAATCTTTTTATTTCATGATGGAAGTTTTGAGATCATGCATGATTAATTTATTTTGTTAATTCATTATTTTTAGTTGATGCGTTTGATATGCATGTTTGATATCAACTCAAGTTATTTCTTTAAAAAAAAAAAATAATAATGTCATGTGAGTTGGAATGATAAATTGTTATGTTGACTTTGGACATAAGCAGATTAATTTTAATATTTCTAATCAATTTTGAATGGGTGTTTAAACACCAGAGGATTTTAAACATGGAGATGTATGCATTTATATCGTTCCATTTAATTAGAAGGAAATTTAAGAAATCTTTTATTATTAGTTTGTTTTAAATTTGTGACATGAGATGTCATTAATTATTATTTTACTTGCGTAGTAGAATTTGTTAAAATCATAAAACATTTTTTTAATATGGAGGTGTATCTCTTGAATTAGATGAGATAATGTAATTTTCTTTTGTCACAATTATTTATTTGTATCTCTTACAATAAAATGGGTTGTTTGAATTGTTTGATTCTTAGGCAAAATTTTTTATGAGGATATGATTTTGTCAAAACATTAATTCTGATTTGTGTAGTCATAATTATTGTGGATTTTTTATTTATGAATCATGATTTGAAATTTATGAATCAAGCACATCATAGACAACAAGTGATGAATGTTATATTTTGTTTTAATTAGAAGTGATAGGGGTGGTAAATATGATGCACCATTAAATGAATTTTGTGCACAACATGGCATTATTCACCAAATTACAGCCCCTTATTCTCCACAGCAAAATGAAATTGCTGAAAGGAAGAATCGAACCCTAAAAGAAATGATGAATGCCATGTTACTAAGTTCAGGTTTACCACAGAACTTGTGGGGGGAAGCAATATTGTCTGCTAATTATGTTCTTAATAGAATACCCCACAAGAAAACCAACAGCACTCCTTATAAATTGTGGAAAGGTCAACCACCTTCCTACAAAAACTTAAAAGTGTGGGGGTGTTTGGTAAAAGTGAAAGTTCCTGTTCCTAAAAAGACTAAGATTGGACCAAAAACAGTAGATTGTGTGTTTATTGGTTATGCTCAGAATAGTAGTGCATATCGGTTTCTGACTTATAAATCAGAAATACCTGATACACATGTGAAAATTATTATAGAGTCAAGGAATGCTGTATTTTTTGAACATGTCTTTCCTTACAAGAAAAGACAGGAAATAAGTTCACAGAAAAGAACTTATAATTGTACACAAAGTCAAGAGACTACTGACAATCAAACAAAAGAGACTAGTAATGGTCTCGACCAACAGGATTTAACTGATGATGAACCAAGAAGAAGTAAGAGAGCGAGAATATCAAAATCCTTTGGTCCAGATTTTCTGATATACCTGTTAGAAATTGAACCTCAAAGCTTTAAGGCAGCAATGACAGGTCCTAAAGCACCTTTGTGAAAAGAGGCTGTTTATAATGAAATTGAATCCATTATGCAAAATCATACTTGGAAATTGGTGGATCTTCTACCTGGTTCTAAACCTCTTGGATATAAATGGATATTCAAGAGAAAAATGAAAGCAAATGGTTCAATTGACAAGTATAAAGCAAGACTTGTAGTTAAAGGTTACAGACAAAAGAAAGGTCTGGACTATTTTGACACATATTTCCCTGTGACAAGAATAACATCCATTTGCATGCTTATTGCTATAGCAGCGTTGCTTAATTTAGAAATACATCAAATGGATGTTAAAACAGCTTTCTTAAACGGTGATCTAAATGAAGAGATTTATATGGAGCAACCCGAAGAGTTTGTTGTATCAGGGCAAGAAAAGAAAGTTTGTCGACTTGTAAAATCCCTTTATGGATTAAAACAAGCACCTAAGAAATGGCATGAAAAATTTGACCATGCAATGCTTACTAATGGGTTTAAGATAAATGAATGTGACAAATGCGTCTATGTTAAAAACACTGACCAAGGATATGTCATAGTTTTTCTTTATGTGGATGACATGCTTATCATTGGAAGCAGTCAAAACATGATCAAATCAACTAAGCAAATGTTAAACAAAAGATTTGATATGAAAGATATGGGGGTCGCAGATGTTATATTAGGAATGAAAATTACTAAAACATCTGACGGATATGCATTATCTCAATCTCATTATATTGAGAAAATTCTTGATAAATTTATCAAGGATTATTTGAATTTAGCTAGAACACCTGTAGACATCAGTCTTTATTTATCGAAAAATAAGGGTAATGCAGTGTCTCAGTTAAAATACTCCCAAATCATTGGAAGCCTAATGTACCTAATGAATTGTACTCGTCCTGATATAGCTAATGCTATCAGTAAATTGAATAGGTACACTAGTAACCCCGGAGAAGACCATTAGAAAGTGATCATTCGGGTTCTTAGATATCTAAGATTCACTCGTGATCATGGTTTGAACTTTACTCGATATTCAGCAGTACTTGAAGGTTATTGTTGTAATACCCCTGTTCTGTAATATGTTAATTGGTCTTTAATATGATGTGATTATGTGTTTGATATGATTCTGTGTGCCAATTATGTGAATATATGTGATTTCGAAGTTCTACCTGTTCACCGTAGGAATATCTGTTGAACAATCTGCTTTGGAAATTTAATTGAGGGCCTTATCGGCCCTGACGTAACGAAATTGACTACGCCATTGTGATTGGCATAATTTTTAAAGCCTATGGTGAAATTTAATTGAAAAATTGATTCGGACCAAATCAAGTTGATTAAATTAGTGAATTAGTGCCCACCACTTATTATTATTATAATGCCAATAGTGGGTTTTGTTGGAAAAGGGCACTACACCCTCTATTCTCTCTATTTCTTTCATTTTGACTGATTTGGGGACTCAAACTAGAGAAGAGCCGGCTGTAGAGAGAGAGAGAGAGAGAGAGAGAGAGAGAGAGAGAGGAGAGAATTGTGCATTTGTGGTTCAAGACTTGGACCTTTCGGAGATTAGGCTCAAGTATCGCTAAATTGAGAAGATTAAAGCTCCATGGTGAGTGATTCATGCATTATAGTCATCATCTCGTGAATTCAAGTTTAATAGATGGCCAAGAGCATGAATTAGTTTGAATGTGAGGGAATTGAGTTATATATGTTGAATTTAGAGGCTTAGAACACATGCATGTAAGAAATGGACATGAATCTCCATGTTTGAGCACAATGTGTGTGATTTATGTTGGATATTGTTTGAAAACCATGTATTTGAAAACCATGTATTTGAACCTCTCTTCACCAATTAAGTTAATGTGAATGTATATTTCTCACATGCAAGAGTAGATCATGGAGGTACGAGCTTTGCATGTTGCAATTTGATATGTTGGTGATGAATTTGGATTAATTGGAGACATGCATGTAAATGATATAAGGAATTGAGCCTCCTAATGTTGTAAACTTGTGTTGGTATCATGTTAATATGTGTATATTTGAGATTTGGGCCATAACATGCATGTTTTGTTGGTTGAAAATCGATTTGGAGCTCAAGAACTCAACCTGGGATTTCCAGATTTTTGGTGTCCGCTCGAGCGGGAAAATCGTGTTCCCAGCATTTTGACAGACATGGTTCCTCGGCGGAGGATTTGGCCTTTCGGCGAGAGCTATATAAACAGCGATGCCTTGGCCGAGCTCACGCTCAGCGAAATTTGAGGTAACGGCACTTTGCGAGCTTAAGGGTCCGCTCGGCGAAGTCCTGTTGGGAGGGGACCTGTTCGAAATCTGTTTTTGCATTCTGTGTTTTGTTTTTCCGTTCTCTTTCACCTGTAAGCACTCGTAGGCATATGTTAAGCATTGTAAATGAGTTAATGAGATAAG
This sequence comes from Camellia lanceoleosa, assembly GCA_025200525.1. Taxonomy (NCBI): domain Eukaryota; kingdom Viridiplantae; phylum Streptophyta; class Magnoliopsida; order Ericales; family Theaceae; genus Camellia; species Camellia lanceoleosa. The sequence continues at coordinate 99,212,194 of CM045763.1, read as the reverse complement.
AATAAAGCCTAAAGAGGAATATGTGAATTAAAGAACGGATTGAACTATTAGTGACCCTTTTGTGTTCATGAAATATGTAGGGTCAAGCTTCGGGGCAAATCCACAAGCCGATCACTGTGAGTAATATCGATATTTGAATGCTTGTGAATGTTCAATTGTTTATTCCCTTATAAGCTTTATGAATTGCTAATTGGGATTGTGGATGTAAGTCTGACATGGATAAACATAAATGGACCCAAGGTCGTTTTGATAAACATAAATGGACCCAAGGTCGTTTTGACATGAATGAGTGGGCCGAAAGCCGTTCTGACATAAATGAATGGGCCAAAGGCCGTTTCGACATAAATAAATGGGCCGAAGGCCGTTCTGACATAAATGAATGGGCCAAAGGCCATTTTGAAATAAATGAATGGGCCAAAGGCCGTTTTGAAATGAATGAATGGGCCGAAGGCCGTTCTGACATAAATGAATGGGCCAAGGGCCGTTTTGACATAAATGAATGGGCCGAAGGCCGTTCTGACATAAATGAATGGGCCAAAGGCCGTTTTGACATAAACGAATGGGCCAAAGGTCATTTTGATCTGAATGTATGGTTTGGACATAACGAATGTACCAAGGTTTTGACATAACCGAATGGACCGAAGGCTGTTTTGACAAGAATGGGAATCTGAATAGGCCAAAGGCCAGAATGTTTGGAATTATAATCACTTGATTCGTATTTCGTATAGTTATATATATCTGTTAAATAGAAATATGAATTGGGCCCAAGGCCGTTTGGAACATATTGTTCTACATTGTTAAGTAATTCCTGTATTTGATATTATTCACTAGGCTATCGCTTACGCTCATTCATGTGTTTGTAGGTGAGCTAAGAGAAGTCCAAACCCAGCCCCAGTGAAGTCTGCCAAGAACAACATGAGTTTTGGAGAGTCAGCCTTGTATCTCACGCACGAGACCCAACCTTGCCATTTTCTTTATACATTTACATTTTGTCTTGTTGGCAAGGACCTTATGTATATCGGTATGTAGTTTTGATATGGGTTGACTCAGTTTAGATGATCCTGTCTGAAAAGGATTTTGTGGTACTGTATTTTGTCGTGGATTATTAACGTATATGCGCATGGTTGTTTTAAAGTGCATATAAGCAATGCTCTATGGACAAAGTTTTTAATTATTGCTTCCATTTGGCCCCTTTACTCTGTTGAATTACGTCTGTTTTGGTTTGAGGCCGTAGGTAATCTCAGGATTACTGGCTGGTTATGTCCTTAACCCATAGGGGCGGGTTCGGGTCATGACAATTGTGATGCAAATTGGATATCGGATACTAAAGATTCAAAATCCACAAGTGGATATGTCTTTACTTTGAGAGGCGCTGCTGTTTCTTGGAAATCCACGAAACAAACATGCATCGCACGATCCACAATGGAATCCAAGTTCATTGCTTTAGACAAAGTAGGAGAAGAAGCAGAATGACTTCGTCACTTCTTAGAAGACATTCTAATGTGGCCAAAACTTGTGCCAGCTATTTGCATTCATTGTGATAATCAATCTGTAATAGGCAGAGCAGAGAATCATATGTATAACGGTAAGTCACGACATAATACCGTAAGGCAATTGTTGTCAAACGGAATAATCTCAATAGATTATATAAAATCTAAAGAGAATATTGCGGATCCGTTAACAAAAGGTTTGACAAAAGAGCTAGTGTATAGTTCATCGAAGGGAATGGGATTAAAGCCTATTACATAATAGTCATCATAATGGTAACCCTACTTATATGACTGGAGATCCCAAGAACTAAGTTCAAATGGATAACTAAGTTATGTATGGCTCGCCAGAAATCACCAAGGGATTAAAATTCCTTACCCATTCTTATGGTGAGAGTGATATCTGCAACATTTGTTGTATGCAGGGGTATAAGGATAAGCTTTTCTTTTAATGATTACTTATATCTTGATTAAGGCATGGAAATCAAGACGAGTATAAGGAGATACTCACAATAAGAATCACCTATATGAGTGTTGAACTGGGACCGGTTCTATGAGAATGAAAGAGGCTACATTCTTTAGAAACACTCATGAAAACCAAGAGCGTTCAAGGCCAAAATGAACACAACAGTGAGAACCACGATGTGTTAGAAGATATTTTGTGTAAAATCTATTGTCTTGGCTTACACAAACGACTGAACAATTCAAGGCATCGCGTTCATTGGTTAGCCAGTAAGTCTGATAGGTTATCACTAGGGAAGGTTCAAGGTCGAAAACTACCTATCTTGATGCAAGATATTTTCGACTTATACTCTTTCGATAAATCTGCATATTGTTGTATTTCCGTTGTCATCAAATTCCATTTATGTAGGGGTTTGTTGGAAATGGTTATAAATTCTGGGTGAAACTAGAATTTTATCCTAAGTTTGGTCTAATATTTAGGTGGGCCCCATGCGTCGATTTACGCGAGTCAAAGTGGTAACGCGTTCTATGCCGCATTGTGATTCACGTGGTATATTTGGTTGCTCAAAACCATTACTAAGTGAATGGAAAATTGAAGCCAAAGTGTGCTCCATGAAAATGGAGTTTTGGTGGAAAATCCTTAAAGGTATTGAATAAGGCTTGTCCCACATTGATTTGGTGGGAAGTTTTGAATGGGTTTATAAGGTATGGGTTTGGTACTTGGGGTGTGCCCTAAGGGGTACCCAAGTGTTTTAGAGGGAGAGGTTATGGGCAAAATGGGCCAGACCCATTGGACCCAAAAATCACCATACACGCGCGCGCGCCGCCGTCGCCGTCCGTCCGGTAGAGCTGGCTGGGCTGGGCCTGGGCCTGGGCCTGGGCTTGGGCTTGGGCTTGGGTGCGTGGTGTGAGGTTGGGTTGGGCTTGTTTGGTCCAATACTAATATTTTTGGGCCAAAAAATATTTGAATTTAATTTTATTTTTGGTAAAATAAAATCCAGAATTTAAATTAAACTGGTTTGGATTTACTGTATATCCAAACAGGGCCTTTCCCGTTTTCAAATAGAAATAAACTAGTTTTGTATTATTGCACACCCAAACAGGGCCCTTCCTATTTTTGTATCTGTTTAAATTTAAACCCAACAGATTCAAATCTGTTTAAATTCAAAGCCAACAGGTATCATACCTGTTCAATTCAAAACCAAGAGCCACCTTTACATCTATAAATAGGACAGCCCTCATTTGGATTTTAAAAACTCTAATTTTCGTCCTTCATAATTCTGAAAACATTCTCTTCATGTTGTTGCATTATTTTCTTGTCAGAGAGAGTATAGACACTTAGTGTGTTCGTTAGGCAAACAATTTGTAGTGCTGCTATTGTTTGTAGTAGATCATTTTATCTTGGGAGATAGACGTCCAAATTCTGAAAGCACCGTGGAGAGGACAAATCTGTCTTAAGGACACAATGTCAAACACTAGACTTGATCAGAATTATTTTTTGAACAATTAATCAAGTAAGTTGTTTAATTTATTTTCAGTGTTTTTATTATTTATTTAAATCAGATTTTAATTTTGTTTTTGTAACAAAATAAAATATGTTTTTATTTATTTACTTTTATTTTTATTTCAAGTTTGATTTTTGTAATCAAATAAATTCTCTCCTTTCCTTTATTTCTTTTTATTCTGGTTGTTGTTTAGTACACAACAGAATTTAATTTATTTAAATACAGTGAAGATTGTCTAACAGCCATCAGACACTTCCATTTCTCCTTTTGTTGAGACAAGAACGTGAGGGAGAAAAAAGAGTGAAAAGAAGATTGAAATCAAGAGAGAGAAGAAAGAATTTGGAAGACAATTTGAAAATTTGGCCTCCTAGCTCAAAAAATTAGTCACTCAGAGCCCAATTGAAGAATTACGGTAAGAATTCAACCCTTTAGTTATGTGATTAAATTGTCAAATACATGGATTCAAGAGAATTTAGAGATTAAAGGCATGAAATGAGCTAAGGAAGTACGAAAGAAGAGCATTCCATGGATGCATGTTCATTTCATTATATTTTGAAATTATTTTCAAGAAATTCTATCATGCATGTCATTGTTTTAACTTGATTTTGAGAATTCATCATGTTTTACATCATTTTAGCCCAATTAATCATGTTTTGGAAGGTTGAAGTTCATATCATTATATGCATGTGAATATACATAAAGTTCCAACTTGATTTTGTAGAATTAGCATGCTTTTGGGTCTTGATTTGTGAATTGATCTTCATTTCATATTTTCCTACAAGTTTTACGAGTGTTTCATCAAGTTTTGGCCCAAATGGATGGGTTTTGATGCTTTAAACTTGTGTTTTGAACATAAAACAGAATTCTGGAAATTCTAAAATTTTGCTTGATCGCTCGAGCAATGGTTCCTCCATTCTAGCTTACTTTGTGAGCTCTTTGAAGTTTTGCAGTTGAGATAGTTGGCTCGAGTGACCACCTGTAGACGCGCCCGTGGGCCTCACTCTACAGTTCGGACTCCCTTATTGTTTGTTGCGGTTCTCAATCTGAACCAAAGAGTCCAACTCTGGCAAATCGTTTGAGAAAACAGATTTTTGAGAAGTAGTGCCAAACATGGACTGCTTTGCTAGATTACAGAGTCGCCACCTAAATATTTTAAAATGGGAAATTTAGGAAACCCTGACTCGGTGCCGAAGGCCACGTGTTCGTCGTAACCAAAGTTGTCTTGGCTCGGGAGCTTGGGTACGATCGGGGAAGGTCAGCTACGAGCACCCCCTTTCGCCCGGTTCGAAAACCGGCCTCTACTAACCGTGATATCCGTTTTTGAAAACATTATGTGTTCTTATTCCAATTATTAACCTAGAATTACTATGTTATGCGCACAGCAAACAAGTATAGACTAGATTGCCTAATTTGGAAACAAACATTGCATATCCGTTCGTTTTGAAAATGCTTTGGATTTGCTACTCACAAGTAGGCTAAAACACGGATTTCAATGAGTTTTCCAACTCAAGCAACCCAACCTTCACCCACAGGCATTCAAACAGTTTATCTCATATAAGCATCTAGCCACATGGTAAACATTCACACACATGCAATATGCTAAAGCATAAATACTTACATCGTACTCCGTGCCAAAACAAGAAACTAGTTAGCAGACATGCATGTCCCTAGGTCATGTTAAGTGGCTAATGCAACACAGGCAAGGATGCAATTTAGAGTAGGCTCGGCTAACCCTAAAGATGGCATGTGAAATGCACTTTATTCGATGCACGTGTTCAATTTGGAATTGAAAATACAATGCAGTTTGTATGATGTACTGAGCCCAATGCATGTCAACAAATGCATGGATGCACGCATGCATAGCATAAGGTATGCTAAAATAAACGTGCCCTAATACTAACCATTAAAAGCAGGTAAGTAAAAGGAAAGAAAGAAGTGGGGGTTGGAAGACATGCACACACCCACGCACACTTATTACAGATTTGCCCTCGCTCGGAGGGACCAAAAGAATAATACAAATTAATTAACTACGCAAGCTAATTAAATATTACAAATTAATTAAATTGACAAAATAATTAATCTAAGAAAAACAGTAAACCGCCTCGGGGCGAGGGCCCAATGCATGCACTCTCGGATTCCGCTCGGAATTGCACTGCCATGCCATGCCTAGCCTGCCTCTGTTTTCCCTGCTTTGTTCCTCTGAAATCTACCAAAGTTTCAAGGATGCCTCTCTAGATACTGGAGAATCCCACCGTCTGGAGGAAATGACCACCGGCACTAGGATGTAGCCATCGGCACAAAATATATCCACCGGCCATTGATTGACTGCCGGTCGGCACTAAATCTTTACGTAGCAATGAATTCTCAGAACACGCAACTCACGATGAGAGAGGGCAAAACTTGCATGGCGGCTCAATTCAAGCAATGTATGCACCAAACACATTCCTTATCATGTTTGTGACTCAAAGGAGGATGTGCCTCGATTCTCGGGCCGCCAATCGCGCATTTCCATGCATGATGGCCAAAGAGTCAAGTGTGCATTTTAATATCAAATGTAATGCACACCAAACATACAAGGGACCCAACCTCAATCATGGTTGATCAAGAAGCAAGGCAATGCACAACAATGCACATGCAATCTAAGCATGCAAGCTAACATACAAACATGCAATGCAACTACATGGCATACACAACGCTAACAACATAACATGCACAACGCATTGAAACATGGCATACACAATGCAACATGGACTTACACCAACACAAGTGGGCCTCTGCCACACTCACATAGGAGGCCATCGGATAAAAGTGAAGTGCCTCGAAATGCGTGCACACGGGCACGCAAATCGAGGCAATGGCATACAGAATGCAAAATGGACTTACACTAAGATGGGTGAGCCTCAGCCACACTCACATAAGAGGCCGATGGATGAAAATGAAGTGTCTCGAAATGCGTGCACACAGGCACGCAAATCGAAGAAATGGCATACGCGATGAAATGGCATGGAAATATGATATGCAAACATGCAAATGAATTTCAGCACTGAAATGTGGGGCAAAACAGTCCCGAAACATGGCCAAAGTGTACCCGATGCATGGAATGATCCCGAAACATGAATTTTGGCACCCGAAATGGCCTATAGCTACACCAAACATGCATAATTGATACATGACATGAAAAGGAAGAAGCAAGGCAGCCCCATAACTCACATTTTTACAGTACAAAACATGGGCAAACAGCAATCACAAATGGGGCTAACATGGCATACAAAAATGGCTCCACAAGGGAGGCTATGAAGTAAGTGATACATGCAAAGCCTGAATGGAAAAATTACCTTCTACAACACTGAATATGGACCAAAAATATGCACATTTACAGTAGATTAAAACCCTCAAATCAGTAGGCAAACATGCTAAAAATGCCATGCAACAAATAGGCCACAAGAGGGGTATAATGGTAGGTACAACATGGAGGCCCCCAAAAGGGTTGATCCCTTATACAATATTGTAAAGGGACACAAAATAAGCTTACTCGCAGTTCATGACATGCTACAAAACAATTTACATATAGGCCAAACAAATCATGCAAATTTACGGTAAATAGGAGAGATTATGAAGTAAGTGCAAGATAGGGGGCCCAAACAAGGTTGAGCCCTTCTTAAATGTTGAAGAAGGGCTCAAAATAGGCCCACTTATAGTTTACATTATGCTCAAAAACAGATCACTCATAGGCTAGAAATTTCATGCAAAAATGTGGCATATAAGATGATATTGAAGCAAGTACAAGATGGTGATCTCAAATAGGGTTGAACCCTTCAAAAAACATTAAGAATAGCTCAAAAGAGTGACCATTTCAATTTGGGTCGGAGCCTAAAACAGTGAGAAAATAGGCTTAAGAAATGAGGCAAGAAAATGCTACAAAAGAGGGAAATGGCAACTTACCCTTGAAGACCACTTCTTTTCTACCTCTTGGCTTGAGGAATGTTGCTTCTAAGCCTCTGAAAAGCTCCCCTTGCTGTTGGAAATGGAGTGGTGGTGGTGGTGCTTGGTGGTGATGAAGAAATGGCCAAGGATTTGAGAGGTTTTGAACTTGGAAGTGTAGAGAGAGAGGGATGTTTTAGAGTGAGAAGCTCCCAAGATTTGCCTTTTTTGTTCTAACCTTAAGCCATATGAGATATAAGGCTCTATATATATCAAAATAAGAGCTTTTGGTCGAAATATCCCAATTGAAAATATCTGCCACAGTGTATTGATAAATATCTGTCAAAAATCGAGTTACAGGCACTTTTGGCCGGCCGGCAATCTTTTGTGCCGGTCGGCTAAATAGAGTGCCGATGGGTGGCTAATGAGGTCAAAAAGTGCCGGTGGAAGTCCAGATTGAAGCCCCGGAAGTTATCTTTCCAATGGCACAAACCTTGCATTAAAATTCCTTCTGTAGAAAAAGTTATGCCAGTTTCCGTAAAACCGCGCAGATTCGGTCCAACCGGACTTCAACCAACCATATCTTCTCCCCCCGGATTTGGACTTAGGAGATTCTTGAGTGCAAAATGAAGCCCCAGAAGTAAGCTTTCCAATGGTGGTGGCCCCATATTTTAATTCCTCTTTTACAAAGAGTTACGCCCGTTTCGGGGAAGCCGCGCAGACTTTTCTCCTTCCCGGATTCATGCTGAACCACTCCCAAACTAGTTTTCTCCCCTCTTCTCCTCTTTTCTTCAACTTCAAACCCCTAAGTAAGGTGTTTTGAAAGATTTTTCAAAGATTTCATCTCTATTTCATTCATCTCCACTTTGTCCTTGCTCGGTTTACCGAAAAGCGCACCATTTACAGAAATGCAAGCGTCGGAACATCGTGGGAATTTTATTTCAAAAATGTTTTGAAAGAGAGGGTTTTAAGGTCTCAAAATCATCCAAAATAATTTTGGTTCAAAATGGGGTGTGAAGTTGAGATTTGCCTTTCTCCTTGCCGAAGAAATTGAACCTGTGCACTGCACACCTTTCTCCAACAAGTAAACCATCAGTAGTGCCCAAGTCTTAAGGGCGGTCAAAAATGGGGTGTCTCTGATTGCCCTCTTTGTGAGAACTCGAAAGTCACAACAATGACGGGAGTGAATGTCAAAGCCGAGCGACCCATTTTGACAAGTAGAAGACTTGGACAAACAAAATAGAGATGAATAAATGGTTGTGCCTGCAGGCTGCCTACGTATCCCTTTAGGAATCAAACCAGCGTAGTTCTGGGGCAGGATGCAAAGGATATGCAGGAAAACTTTGATAATTGGACTTATACGCTGCGCGAAGCCGGTTTTGACAAGTAAAGTGCATAAAACAATACGATGTGCAAAACAGCGCGAATGGCATGTAATGCAAAATGCAATGAGATGCACAAAATAGCGCGATGCGCAAAATAGCGCGAATGAAATGTAATGCACAAGACAGTGCGATGGAGGTGCGCAAGATAGCGCGATGCGCAAAATAGCGCGATTGAAACGTAATGCACAAGGCAAGTAGGATGCACAAAACAGTGCGAATGAGGTGCGCAAAATAGCGTGATGCGTTAGACAACGCGAGTGCATAAGACAGTGCGATGTAGATGGGTGTGTAAGACAACGTGAGCAATGCAATGCACCAACAAGTGCAGGTAAGATGCGCAAGAAAGCACGAACGATGCAATGTAATGCACAAAATAGTGCGATGCGCAAAATAGCGCGAATGAAGTGTAATGCACAAAACAGTGCGATGCGCAAAATAGCGCGAAGGAAATGTGATGCACAAGACAGTGCGCTGCGCAAAATAGCGCGAGTAAAATGTAATGCACTAACAAGTGCAAATGAGACGCGCAAGATAGCGCGAATGATACAATGTACAAAATAGTGCGATACGCTAAACAGTGCGATTGATTTGAAATGCACAAGATAGTGCGATATGATATGTAAAGCACAGGACAGTGCGATTGAGGTGCGCAAAATAGCGCGAATGTAAACTGCACAAAACAGTGCGATGCGCAAAATAGCGCGAATGTAAACTGCGCAAGATAGCGCGAATGACAAACTGCACAAAACATTGCGATTGAGGTGCGCAAGGTAGCGCGAATGATAAACTGCACAAAACAATGCGATGCGCAAAATAGCGCGAATGAAAACTGCACAAAACAGTGCGAATGAGGTGCGCAAAATAGCGCGAATGTAAACTGCGCAAGATAGCGCGAATGATAAACTGCACAAAACAGTGCGATGGAGGTGCGCAAAATAGCGCGATAAAATGCATCTTCTGTGCAAGTATGGGGGCATTTTCTATGCAATAGATACAAGCATTTTTTATGCAAGAATCATAACGATGCGCGGCACATATGCAACAATAGTGTATATGAAAGTTCATATTCTATGCAATAGAGGAGCATCAAATATGTACTCTGGTGTCTCCGATTTACCTCTCAGAGGGTTTTGCAACACACTCAGTTCGAAAAGGGTACACCCTGTTCATATCGGCAAGAGATAACATCTGTTGCTGCTTTAATTGCCGTTCTGACTTGAAGCAGGCTTACACTTGAGGTAGAGGCGCACTCATACTTCGGTAGCATTGACAAGGCCTGAAGAGGTACATCCAGAGTACAATCACGGAATTTGCTGAAGGTGAAACACACTCAGATGCTCCAATTTTCCCTCTTTTGCTTTAGCTTTGCAGTCCGGAACCATATAGCTTCAGATAGGTCCTGGTTCTACTGTTCTCATATGACCTGGGTTGAATCCTACGGTTTTATGAAAGGACAAATTCTATTTTGCACAAATGTGGAGAGCGGCACGGCACTCTGAGCACAAAACTATTTTATTTTTGAAATCGAGAGATGAGTTTTCGACCAGGTATTGAGCCTACGACTGAACACAGCAAAACGACTCAACAAGAAAATAAAAGGCACACAACCTAGACACATCGAGACACGCTCGGAACGACTCAAAGCAAGACTCGAGACAAACAAAACAAAAGACACGACACACAGACGTATTACAAAGACGAGAGACCTCTCAATACACGAGGAGCCAGTTTCTCCGAGTATTATTTCCCACCCTTTCTCATTTGTGATTCTCACATCACTCGGCCCTCAGGCTCGGTTTTTCTCTCAAAAACCCTTTTGCTCACCTTTTCTCTCATCGCACATCTTTCTATTCTTTAATCTCTCATTTTTCATCCCTCCCCTAGGTGGTTGGTGGATAAACAAGAAGTTGCGGGCTCTTGCCCCTAGCATTCAGATAGATTCTTCGTTTGGTCACAACAGTGAGATTCTTCCACAGAGGGGCTGCGCTACAATTGGGTGTGTAGCAAATCTGTGGCTGACATTGGTTGATGATGCCCTGCTGGGGAGTTTGGACATGGTTAGATCTGCCCAGATGAGGGAATGGAATATCTGGCCCCATTCCAGTGCGTGCTTCGCACTTGGCTTGATACCTCGTTGTTTGGAGGATAAGAGAGCTTTCTGCCCTTTGTTGTTGACTTCAGTTGTGCCCTCTTCTGGCAGGTAGAGTGCCCTTCTTGGCGAGTATGTTTACAATGGGGAAAAGACAGGAAGCCTGACTCAACTATGCCCCTAGTTCATTATTTTGACCATTTTTTTTGTTTTGAGCTTTTGCTAAAGTAATTTTGACCGACATGAGAGTTAGATTAACATGTTTGTTCGATTTTTGATTTGAAGATCATGCAAGTTAGGCTATGAGCATTGAAAATTTTCCTTTTTTGGGTCCAAGAAATGGTCCAGTTTTTGAAAAAGATGGAACAATTTTCGAGAAAATAGTCAACTTCAGTAAAAATTCTCAAAAATTATTTTTGCAAATGGCCAATGCTTAACAAGCGTGGAACCTACTCTTGAGACGCACAACCTCGAATCCATAACAATGGAAAATTGCCCCTTGTCTAAGGTGCCGCATAACACGGAAAGTTGCCCTTGTTTGAAATGACACCTTGATTGCATTGAATGGCAATGGAAAGTTGCCCCTTGTCTAAAATAGCATGGCGTATTGAAATCAATCCTTGAGCGGCGATCACAACGAACTCTCGTCTGAGAAGGCAAAGATGATCAAAACCATTTCATGGACACTGTGAATTTGAAGTGTTTTAGGGCTGGACTTCAGAATGAAGTTGCCTACGTATCCCAAAGATGGGAATCAAGCCTTACGTAGTTCGGGGTTAAGGTACACTCAGGTATTTAACCTCTCCTTTTTAGGCTCTAACTTTTGCCAAGGCGCCTATTGCAGGTTTTCGACCTTGCGAGCTTTGTTCTTCTTTCTTTTCTTTTTTTTATATTTTTTCATTCCTTCTTCTTCTTCTTTTTTGCATTTTTCTTTTCTTTTCTTTTTTTTTTTGCATTTTTTGTATCTTTGCATTTTTTCTCTTTTTCTTTTTCTTCATTCTTTTCTTTGCTCTAACTTTTGCCTGGGCCGCCCTTCCGGGTTTTCGACCCAGCGAGCCTCTCAAAGGGTAAAAGTATAACAAGTCCATGCCAAATGGTTTTGAGATTGAAGCCCTCTGCATCCAGGAGAGTGGCTATCGTATCGATTTGCAGAAGGACCCATCTTCGGCTCTTCGAGCACATTGGACATTTTTGCTCCTAGTTCGAGGGGTGCTTCTGATCTAGCTTTGCAAGCTTCTTACGATGGTCGATCTTCTTGGTCGACTTTGGTGCCTCTTGTTAGAGTTTGCTTCAAAGTAGCCACAGGCCTCACATCATGATTGACCTTTGAGCGTTGAATCCAAGTTCAAGGTTTGAAAGCAAAGGGTCAAGTCTTGAGGTGGCGATCCTAAGCTGCGCAATCTCAAGAGCGATTCCACACATGTCTTCGCAGGACCGCGTAAAACATTTTTTGAAAAATTTTAAGAAAGCGACTAGTCGCTCGCGCTGAAGACAGTGTGGAGCCAATCCAGATCAAGCCAGGATCCTTCTCAATACTCACACTAACAAGCATGATCTCAATCATTAAGGGCTTAGCACGCCTCTCTTTCTCTCAAATTGATCAAATTTTTACAAACCCCGAGGAATTCTTTCCTCTTCGTTTTCACCGTAGTGTTCAAAAAGCTTTTGGAAAACTTAGATCGATGCAATGAGTTCAAAGCACAGAAAAGACACAGCTTCTAGTCAAATACTGCCATCTCATTTGGAATTTCTGGCACAACTGGCACACGGCAGAAGCAAACGCGAGAGCGTAAAAATCACTGTTGTTTCATTCAGATCTTCTGGTGTAACTGGCTCCAAAGCAAAAACAGACTCAAAAAAACTGAAAAGACAAACACAAAACAAAATGGTGATGCTCGAGGTAACACCCCCGGAATCACCCGACTCTAACAAAACAGGACTGACTCGATACAACAAAGGCAGACCCAGACTCGATATGAAAGGATGACTCAATACAAAAAGACAAATGACCCAATACCCAAGTCAGAAAGCAAAATTAACAGCATTTGTACATTGCGCAAAACAGTGCATGCTGTCCACCACATCTGAAGTAAACTGAACGCCGCCCGCAGGTGGTTCATCTCCTGATCACATCACATTATCCCCCAAGTTCACCGATCCAGTGCCGATAGACTTTGCAGGGTCTGGTGCGACGATAACTCGTTTATCAATCAGATCTTGTATTTCATGGCGAAGATGATAACAACTATCAGTGACGTGGCCAACTTGTTGATGGAAGGCACAATACTTGGTCGGATCATAGGAGGGGGGAAGTTTATTTGGCAATGGCCGTAGCTCTAGGGGTTTCAGGTGCCCCTTTTTTATTAGGACCCTTAAGGCCGATAGTGACATGTCTGATGGGGTAAACACCCTCTGGCCCCGAGGTGGGTATTTTGAGGTTTGTGGCTTTTTGCTGGATGCACCAGCAAAGGGATTGACAGGCGCTGACTGGGTTTGCTGATCTCTTCCGAGCACGGGATTAGAGTTGAAAGGAACATTCCTGATACAACGGCCCTTCTCTCGGCTCACCCCTTGATTCAGATTGCCCCTAACTTGAGTGGCGAAAGTGTCATCCACAGTTTTTGCCATAACTGCGAGGACTTGCTCTTCGTACAATCCCTCGGCTTTCAAAGCCTCAATAGCCAACTGAAGATGTTCATGGGGACTGATGCTTGCCCCTGCCTTGTTCTTATCACTGGCCTCCACTTTGCTAAGAGGTTGGCCTTCTTCCAATGCAACCCGTCCCAAGGTTAGGGAGCCTCTTGACATGAACTCCCTGGTATGTGATGCGGTTGATGACGGGGCCAAAACTCCGAAGGCCAGATCTGCCACAGTTCTCTGAAGGTCTTCAATCATTTTCATCAGCTCAGAAGTATTGGGCTCACAGGTTTGAGATGATTGGGGTTCAGATGCACCCATCATGCATAAGTCCAGGCTATCTGGGATAAACACATCTGGTTTGGGTAAATGGGCTGGGGTGATGTATACGCTGGGGTCGTAAGGGACGGTCAGTGTGTGGATTAGGTTGAGATGCGAATGAGGTACTTGGTCATTGGGGTCTAAAGGTGGAGCTATCGTTTGGTTGTCAATGAGATTTTGGATCTCATGACGAAAATGACGTGCTTGATGCGGTCACCATGAGCTGGCGATGGTACTGATGCTTGGAAGGGTTATGTCTGGCTGGGAGTGGGTCAGGAAGAGGTTGAGGATTGAGGGGTTTGAGATGCTGTAGACACCCCATTTTTGACCGACCTTAAGACTTCGAGCGTCACCGGTTGGCGCTTCGGTGATATGCATCTTGTGCTTGTTGAAGTCGAGTCACGGCGTGCCTGCGCCGGACTTCCGAACCATCTTCTCTACCTTGTCTCGGTTTGCGAACGGGCTCGGTTTTCTCTGTTTTCTCTCACGAGGAAGGGTGGTCCGTAGACTATCTCCGGTGGCCGTGAGCTTCGTTTACGTGGCCGTAGGCCATTTTGCCCATTCGGGCCGGTTCCGGTTTTGGGCCGTCGAGCGTGCCTCGGCTTCGGGACCGCTAACCATCTCCGAGTTCTCGGTTTTGGCATGTGCCTCTGTTTTAGTGTTCAGGGACAGGGCCCTGATGCCCTTGCGGCCGAACACCACTTAGGTGCGGCGACCCATTCGGGACCCCAAACCGAAGCGATTTTGGTCCCGAGCATTCATTTTGCATCGGCCTTCTCCGGTTTTGGCGGAGACCTGCATTTAGTGTTCGAGGACCTGGGGCCTGATGCCCGCCAGACGAACACCACTTAGGTGCGGCGACCCATTCGGGACCCAAAGCCGGCGGTTTTGGTCGAGCATTCATTGCATCGGCCTTCTCCGGTTTTGGCGGAGACCTCATTTTAATGTTTCGAGGAACCTGGGGCCCCGATGCCCACCGTGGCCGTATGCCACTTCGGTGCTCATAGCGGTTTTCGGGACCCCAAATTGGCGGTTTTGGTCCCAAGCATTCATTTCGCATCCATCTTCTCCGGTTTTGGCGGTACCTCTGTTTTGTCATTCGAGAGGACAGGGGTCATGAATACCCACTTGCATTGCCGAACACCACTTAGACCCATGACCCATTTTCGGGATCGATTTGCTCGGTTTTGGCCGACGTTCATTTCTCATTAGTTTTGTTCAAACTTGGCGGTACCTCTGTTTCAACATCGGGAAGATCCTTTGGGGGTGGGAGGCCAATTATCCCAGATAACGGTTCGCTCCTCCGCAGCCACTTTTGCTCACTACCGGCCCAATGTTGAACACCTTGGGGTTATTTTCTTCCAACAAAAGTTGCATTTCTGTGACCAGGACATCTCGGAGCACCCTTTGGTATCTTGGTCGGCGAGAAATTATGGAGTTCATTTTGGGCCTCTCCTTGGCTCTATGTTGTGGCTCTTGGTTCAATGTTGCCAAATTCCAACCTTGGATCCTTGCTCTACACATCACGGGAGGACACTTTGGTATGGTGGTCGGCGAAATGGTGCATTTAGTTTTGAGCCTCTCTTTCAAGTTCTATGTTGTGACTTACGGTTCGGTGTTGCAGATTCAACCACAGGGCCTTATCCTACACACTTGGGAGGACACTCTTGTATGGTGGTCGGCGAGAATTTTGAAGTTGGTTTTTGAGGTGGCGGGTCGGCTGGGTGGGTGGTGGCCGACCAGTGGGAGTGGTGGCCGGACACCTCCCACAAATTACTGGCGGCCAGATTCTTGCTTCTGACTGTCCAATTTGTCAGGATATCTTCAACATATCTAGGGGCATCAGGGATATTCGGGAGGGAAAGATTGGGTGCTTTCCTCCTTTTACACCATTTCTTGCCTATTTGAAGGCCCCTCCCCCTCCTTCTTCAAGGTTGGAAAATTTGTCTTCAAGAACACTTCTCCAAAAACCTCCATCTCCATAGCTAAAAACTCCAAAAAAGCTTCAAGTGTCAAAGGCAATTTCTTCATCAACCCTTAGCTCCACCATCCATACTACCATTCCAGCTGACTAGGAAGTGAATTTGAGAGGTTGAGAAGTTACAAATCAAAGCCAAGAATCAAAGAAAGACAAGTCTTCAAGGGTAAGTCTTCAAAACCAACTTTTAGGGCTTTTTCTTGATTCATTTCTATACTCCAATTGGTTGAGATTTGGGGGTCCGACCCCTAATTCTTTTGTGCTTGTTTTGAGCCCCTCTACAACTTTGTAGAAGGGCTCAACTTCATTTGATGCTCCTATGATATACTTGTTTCAATACCAAGCAATTATGCAATCATCTTGCATGCTAGTTTAGGCCTATTTCCTTTTGTTTTTGGGGCTCCGACCCCTACTGGTTTTGTGCTTATTTTGAGCCCCTCTACAACATTGTAGAAGGGCTCAACCTCATTTGGCCATTCTATATACCACCTATCTTGGAAATTCACTTTAGGCCCTAATTCTTGCATGCTTTGTTAGGCTTACTTGGATCCGGATTTCAGCCTTCATCAGGCTTAGAAATAGCCTTGTTTTTGTCTCCTTTTCATGTTATGTTGAGGGCATTAAGCCATTTGGTGTATATTTTTGGTACTTCCTTTGAAATCCATCAAATTTACCGTATTCTTGCATGTTTTGTAGCCTCTTGTGCTTTTGGTTTTGGCCTTTGGTCAGAACTGAAATGGGTCTTATTTTGACCCCCTTTACATATTTCATGAAGATAGTTTTGTCATTTGGTGTGTGCATTGCATGTCTCATGATATAGCCTATTTGGAAGCCTACTTTGCATGGATTTTATAGCATGTTTGTATTCTGATTTTGAGGATGTCACCTTCTGCAATTGTGCTTATTTTTATCTCATCTTCAATATTGTAGAAAAGTTTGTCCATTTGGGGTTTTCATATATCACTTGTCTCAATACCCTCTTTTGGCCACTAATTTTGCATGCTATTGTTGATCTATCTATGCTTGCATTTTGGCCATGTTTATTCTTGAAAAATGCCATATTTGGGACTACCTTGCTACTGTTCTTGCTGCCATGATCATAGTTTGCATGTATAGCATGGCTATAGGCCATTCGGGCTTAATTTCACATTTTAGGGATGAATGCATGCTTGAGTGTTATTTGAATTGTTTAATTTGTTTTCCCCTTTATTTAGGTCTGAAATTCTATTGCCATGCTTGCATATCATTTCCCATGCCATTTGCATCATTTTGCATTGCCTCGGTTTGCGTGCCAATGGGCACGCACTTGGCACCTCGTCTTATCATTCGGCGACCTATGTGAGTGTGGTTGAGGCCCTCTCATGTCGGCGTAAGCCCAATTGCATTTTCATGCTTCTACATCATTGCCTCGATTTGCGTGTCATGAGCACGCGTTTAGCGACTTTTGCAGCGGCCTCCTATGTGGTGGTGAGGCTCTCCCATGTCGGTGTAAGCCCATCGTTGCATTCGTATGCCATTTCATCCCATTTCATCATCGCCTCGGCTTGCGGCGCTGTGGGCACGCGTTTGAAACGCCGGTTTATCCGATTTTCATCTTTCATCATTGCCTCGGTTTGCGGCGCTGTGGGCACGCGTTTGGCTGCCGGTTTATCGATTTTCATCTTTCATCATCGCCTCGATTTGCGCTGTGGGCACGCGTTTGGCGCCGGTTTATCGATTTTCATCTTTCATCATCGCCTCGGTTTGCGCGCTGTGGGCACGCGCGTTTGGCTGCCGGTTTATCCGATTTTCATCTTTCATCATCGCCTCGGTTTGCGGCGCTGTGGGCACGCGTTTGGTGCCGGTTTATCCGATTTTCATCTTTCATCGCCGCCTCGGTTTGCGCGCTGTGGCGCACGCGTTTGGCTGCCGGTTTATCGATTTTCATCTTTCATCATCGCCTCGGTTTGCGGCGCTGTGAGCGCAGCGTTTGGCTGCCGGTTTATCCGATTTTCATCTTTCATCATCGCCTCGATTTGCGGCGCGTGGGCGCAGCGTTTGGCGCCGGTTTATCGATTTTCATTTCATCATTGCCTCGGTTTTGCGCGCTGTAGATGCAGCGTTTGAAACGCCGGTTTATCGATTTTCATCTTTCATCATCGCCTCGGTTTGCGGCGCTGTGGTGCAGCGTTTGAGACGCCGGTTTATCCGATTTTCATCTTTCATCATCGCCTCGGTTTTGCGTGCACGCGAGGCACCTTCCATTCTTCGTTTTGCATTTTACATCATTGCCTCGGTTTTGCGTGTCAAGTGGACCGCGCTTTTGGCACCTCCTTCATCATTTTGGCTTCCTATGTAAGTGGCGAAGTGAGGCTCTCTCATGTTGGTATAAGCCCATCATTGCATTCGCATGTCATTCGCTTTTCTCGGTTTGCGTGTCTATGGATCGCATTTGAGACATATCTCATGTCATAGCATTGAGCATGCTAGATTTGTATAGCGATTGCATTTCATGCATATCATGCATATTACGAAGAAACGAGGCACGCGTTTAGGTACTCAGGAAAGCAGGCGGGTCTCAATTCTCAGTCGCGACACTCCGGATCATCCATGATGGAGTTGGGTTTTCATTGTAGCATTCATATGTATTCATCCCAATATTGAGGTGTGCGAATCGGCTCCTCGGCCATCATGCATCGATATCGTGATTGGTGGCGAGGATCGAGACACGCATATATTTGTGAAATACACGCTATGCCCTTTTCTGCTCTCTGTTGCAAAATCAACAATCAACAACTTTTGGTGTACGCATTTGAAAAATTGCAAGCGAAGGCTAATCGAGGCGTCGGTGGATTCTGCACCATGATCAATATGCAACATCTATCGAAGCGGCGTCCACGCTTGCCGCGATTCGATTCTTTTGTAATTAATTTGTTAATTAATTAGAATTTGTATTATTGAATTTGTATATTCTTTTATTGGTCTGTATTATTATTCATTAGGACCCTCTGCGAGGCATAAATGTAATAAGGGTGTGTGAGTGTGATGTATGTCTTCAACCCCATTTCTTTCTCCTTTTATTTACCGCTTTGAATGGTTAGATATAGGGCATATTTCAATTAGCATCTGATGTATTTGCATGTTTGCATCATTCATCTGTATTGCATGCATCGAACTCGGCGCATCATACAAAGCATTTGTATTTCAATTCCAAGTTGAAGACATGTTAGTTGTAGCATTTCACATACCATGTTTAGAATAATGAGAACTTTTATAGTTGCATTTTGCATGTGTTGCATTAGGCATTTTAGCACATTTAGGATTCATGCATGATTTCTAACAAGCTTTTGTTTTGGCACGGAGTACGATGTAAGTATTTATGCTTTAGCATCCTTGCATGCGTGTGAGTGTTGCCATGATAGCATGCTTACCATGAGGCTATGTGCTTATGTGATATAACTGCCTTGAATGCCTGTGGGTGGAGGTTGAGTTATTTGAATTGGGACAATTCATCAAATGTTTGTTTTAAAGCCCACTAAATAGTGGCAAAATCATTGTTTTCTTAAACCCACCTGAGGGTGGCAAATCCGCATTTTAGCCTACCTGCGGGTAGCACCTTCACACCATTTTCAAACAAACAAACATGAAATGTTTTGTTCCAATTCGAGCAGCCCGATCTATACTTGTTTCTTTGCGAGCATCACATAGTAATCCTAGGCTAATAAGCGGAATAAGAGCATACAATGTTTTCAAAAGCAGATATCATGGTTAGTAGAGGCGGTCTTTGGCCGGCGAAGAATGCTCACGATGTGACCTTCCCAATCGTACCCAAGTTCGAGCCAACTTTGGTGATGGCGGACACGTGGCCTTTGGCACCGAGTCGGGGTTTCCTAAATTTCCCATTTTAAAAATATTTAGGTGGCGACTACATTATCCGGCAAAGCGATCCATGTTTGGCACTTCTTTCAAAAATCTGTTTTCTCAAAACAATTTGCGGTTGGACTCTTTGGTTCGAGATTTAGAACATAACAAAAATCGAGTCCAGCTGTGGCGAGGTCCCATGGCGTTATTCTGATTCTGGCGACTCTATTGGAATTAGAGAACTTTCTTTCGAACTTCGTGATATCTGTTTTTGACTACACTTGTGTGTTTCTTTGCATTGCATTTGCATTGGTGCGCCTAGGACACCGTGTTTGCCATCTGCTATTCTGGCGGTTTCTTTGGAGGCTTGTCTTGTCAAGGCATGTCCATAAGGCTTGCGATTCTGAACTCTGCCGATGTAGAACACAAACCCGGTTTCTGGGGCACCCTTTGACCATTCGACCTAGTGCATATTCGGATCCATAGTGACTATTCCAAACTAGGGCGGGTTGCTTACCGTTTATAGGTTGTTTGAAGCATTGCGTGCGTAGTGAAACCCTAGTTCGACGAAATAGGGCGAAACCCTACCCAACATAAGGGTGTTTTGGCTCTCGTTTATACGCTATGTGCTTGCTAGAGTCGTCTCTGAGAATGCATGTATCGGTATGAGTTTGGGCATCGAACTGCGGGCACCGATTTTTATTTTGGGTATCGAACTGCGGGCATTATCGATGTTGGGAATCGGTTGTCGCGGATATCAGTTGATTTATCGAAACGATGTCTGAGAATATTGACGATGTTGAGGGCGGTGTATATGACTTACCAAGCTGTGTGTTGTTGTATACCATTGTGTGTGGTGTATTCAATTTAGCCAGATTATCTTTGCGTTTATTTTAGTTATTTATTTCTTTTTCGCTTTATT
Source organism: Camellia lanceoleosa (assembly GCA_025200525.1). Classification (NCBI taxonomy): domain Eukaryota; kingdom Viridiplantae; phylum Streptophyta; class Magnoliopsida; order Ericales; family Theaceae; genus Camellia; species Camellia lanceoleosa. The sequence goes on along the minus strand of CM045763.1, from coordinate 99,191,647 downwards.
TATCTTTTGCTAGGGGCGGTTTGTAGCACAATTGCTTAGAACCGTCGATACCCCCAGCAATGCAGACACGAGGGCTTCAGCCGTCAAGGAGATCTAGTTAGCGGACATCCGGTGTTCCATTCACTACCGGTTATTAGAAGGAGGCAGAAGCTTGATCCATCGAGCGAAGGTTATTGATGCAGCGGTCTACTTTAGAAGCAGATAGTCGGGTTGAGATTCCCATTTACGCTATAGAACACCCTTGCGATTTTTGAGATGGAACAATGAACCCAACAATAGGCGATGATCGCGGATGGTGAAAGTATAAAGCAAATGCAAGATGATGCTATCCTTGGCGAATTTTCGAACAACGGGCATTGTCATGGCCCATGATCTGAGTTGATCACGATTACAATGAGCGAGCAGCGTCTGCTTCCGTCGAGCTCCTCCTCCACGGGGCCCATTACGAACAACTACCTGTGGCGAATGCCCTCAAACCCTCAAAATGCCCAGGCGCGAATACCCTCGAATCAGCAGAACATTACCAAACCCCCAAGCGTTCAAGAGGACCAGGTCATCCAGAAGTGGCTCGCCCCTTCTACCTGTTGTCCAAAAACATTACCCTAAGCACGGACTCTCCATTTGAGTTCGAGGTAGATCGAACGACTACGAAATTGAGCAAGTTGGAGAAGCTCTTTAAGAAGTCTCAAGGCGAAGGCCATCCCAAATATTGAAGGCGGCTATCTTGATGTGGTAGTGACTCTGCCCAGATTTAAAATGCCCCGGATCGATCGCTTTGATGGAGTGCGAGGATCCTATGGTCCACCTCGGCTATTCTCGGACGTCTTAAGACCAATGGGCCTAACGGCCGCATAAAAGCTTTCTTTGTTCGGTCGAACCACAGTCGTGTGGCATCCACTTGGTACTCAAAACTTCGATGATGATGTGAAAACAAAGCTGGGATGAGATGGTGAGGCCTTCCTTGCACAATATTCATACAACCGCAAATCGAGGTCACGACTCGTGATCTCGAGGCAACGGCGAGCCTAAAGAGTCTTTTTACGATTCGTCACCGGTGGAGAGCCAAGGCATCGATGATGACCTTGAGGCCAAGCGATAGAGATCAAATTCGGATGATTGTCGCAATCTCCGGTAGGCATTAATGAAGAAGATGATTTTGATCCCTTTCCCCACCTTGAATCTGCATGATATGGGGATGCGGATAGAGGATCTGATAAACGAGTCTGTTTGACCAAGATCGGGATCGGCCAGAAGAATATTTAATTGGAATACCAATGCGGGCGAGTGGCTCTGCCAATACAAGAACCGGAGGTCGGAATGGTCACCACCAATCCCTTCCCAACCAAGGCCATGGCCACACCTTTTCGATGCCTCACGGGAGGCGATAATCAAGCCCAAGATACCAACCCGGGGTCAGCGAACCTTCTCCCCACTCTATATGCCTTTGTCTAAAGTCCTCGGGGTTCTAGTCGAGAAAGGGGCACTGAAACCCTTGGGCAAGGGCCTCTACGAATCCACTCCCCTTCCCATAATCGACCAAATATTGCCAATACCACCGGCTGACATGGTCATGACACCGACCAATGTTACAGTGCGTCATGAGATCGAGGACCTCATTGACAAGAACATCATTCTACCTCCTCAAGGACCCAGCGTCACAAACAACCCTCCCCAAAACAACCAAGATCCACCAAAAAGTCAACCTTATCCGCCTTTGAGGCGCATCTTACGATCGGTATCTACATAACTCCCTCCACTTACCCAAGCGGAGGTGGTCCTTCGGCAAAGCGACTTGTGCGTGTTGGACACCTCCCCAACTGAGCCAAAGGTGGTGACCACCGAGAATGGAGCAGGCGAGCTTGAGGAAGCGAGGCTGTTGAATCTGGGGTGGAGCTATCTGAGAATGGCGTGAGCTTATGATCAAGTGGATATATCTTGTCAATGAGCAGTCTAAAATTTGAGTATGGGGTTGTCGGAAGAGGTGAGTTGTGTATGATCAGGGGACAAGCTTGAATCGTGAGGATGATTTGATGCGGTGGAAGAGGACTTCGCCAACCTTCAATTCTGGCGAGGAATCGGGGATGCATCGATTAAGCGGTTGAAGATGAGAGTCGGTGAAGTCGTCGGGTGGTTGGATGATCGGCTGATATTGTACCATTTGTGGCGGAAGGGCGAGGATCGAATTACATTGGGAGGCGAAGTCTGAAGAATTTCGCTCAAAACGAAACATTTTGAGAACCGCCTACGGTTGTTCTTTGGAGGAACAAGAAAGAGATGGGCCTCTGAGAGGCAGAAAAGCAAGAACCATGAGGAGTTGAGAGTCTTTGCGGGCACGGTGAACATCTTTGTGAGCATGAGGAATGAAATTCTTGAAAGCACAAACAAGCGAACAGACGGATGCTGCTAGGCGCTAATGGAATGTGGTGGGAAGATGGCGACTTGTATCTTGCCCACCTGAGGCGAAGGCTAGGCGGTGTGGCCAGACGATGCACAGTACCTCGAGGAGGTAGACCATATGACTAGAAGTGGGCGGTATTTCAAGCCCCACACCTTGATCAACAGGGCATCGAGGGAAGATAAGGAGGTAGAAAGCGAAAGAAAGCAAGTGGAAGAAGAGGCATCTTGAAGCGACTAAAAGAAAATACAAGCAGAACATCTCCATTTGGGGTTTGCTTATGGCCGAGGTGCCGTGGTGTCTTATCTGCCATGGATGAGCTAAACTTTCCATTGAAACTCGCGAGAACAACTAGTTGGTTTGGTCTTTCGAGGAGGTTCGGCGTTGACCTTCGGACAAGAATTGCGCTGAGGCGTGGACCATAACAGACCTCTCTACATCTCTGTAGAATGCAAGGACAAATGGATTCGGTGGTGCTTGTTGACCAGAGTCCGCTATCAATGTTTGTCGGCGAGCGGCCTATCAATTGGGTTAAAACTGCGGACTTCACCGGCTACTCAAATGTCGGGCGTATGATAATACTGGCGGGGATGTCACAGGGACGGTGAAAATCAAACCAAGATTGGGCTTGGGCAACACGAAATAGATTTTCATGTCTTGGAGGTCCTGCATCTTTCAACATGCTTTTAGGCGACCACAGGTTGCATCGGTGAAGCCGTCTCATCTACTCTACATCAAATGGTGAAATACCCTTTGGAAAGGAGTAGCCATTGTTTTTGGGAACTCATCAATCCATCCCCCTCAGGATATCTCGCCGATCTGGAGATTGAACACGGCATGGAGGATATGTTTATATCGGGATTTACTTTGGTGAGGCAGGGTGGTGCAAAACATAATGGTGTGAATGAGGGTTTGTATGTCGGCGCTCAAGCCGTCTACCTCATGAACAAGCTCTGACATATCCGGGGATGGGATTGGGAAAAAGCGGTAGGAAAGGTGTCGCGGCGTTGGCAGTGCCACATAATCCACATACCTTTGGATTAGGTTATCTGCCTACCAGAAAATGGGCGAGAGAAAGGAAAGAAATGGCCGGCGGGGCAGGCCAGCAGTGGGAAGCCTTTTGATCTAATCATAGGCCCATCTGGGGTACCTGAGCAGACGCCGTCAGGGAGGAAGATTTTCCATTGCGGCTTCCCGAACCATGGTTGAGCAGCGGAGGAAGCGTGCAGTTTGAAATCTTCTTCGACTGCAACTATCTGGGGATAGCGTTCTTGCGGAAGCGAGCAGACCAATAAGCGAGATTGAAGCGAGAATCTGGCGAGAGGATCTGAGGGCCTTGAATTGGAAATGGGGGTATGCTGGCATGTCTCCTCTCGATCCTCCGTCGACCGAGATTGCAGGGAATAACGTCGCGGTTTCCATGATTGGAGATGAAAGCAGTGCGGGCCAACGGTGACTATCTTGGGCCATCGATCGCACCCTCTCTCGTTTAGCGGTCTGAGGAGGATTCTTATCGGCGATTAAAGTCGGTGGTAGTGGCGGAATCTGATTCCACCGAAGTCTTCGAGTCGGAATCGGGTTCGGCTCGTGAGTTTAGTCTGGTACTCTGAGGATGTTAACGGATGCGAGTCTTGTCGGTCGTCTTTTCCTTTTCTTTTGAGTCTGTTGTAGATGAATTGGATGATCTGGATGAACTTAATGAGAATGAGGTGAATGTGGTTTTAAGTACTTTTACGTGCCCTAATTTATTGCATTAATTCGGACTTTCAAAATTTTGATCAAAGCAGCGAGGGCGAAGTGCCTCCGGTTTCTAGCGTTTAATTGAGCAAGAGCAAGAGATTTGTTAAGCCTTTAGCGGATGAAATCATTTACGTGAATATTAGTCTTGAGGAGGACATGGTGGTCGGATCGGGTCCACGTTGTCTTCGGAGAGCGGCGCTTAGTCGCTTTATTAAAAGATTTCAAAGATGTTTCGGCGTGGTCCCTACGAAGACATGCAGAATCGATCTGAGATTATCTGACATCGGATCCCTTGACCACGAGGCGACCTATCAGCGAAGCTTCGGAAGGATCGCGGATTGGGCTCTCAAGATCAAAGAAGAGGTCACCAAGCAAATTGTACGGGCTTCTGCTAATGTCGAATATCCCACTTGGTTGGCCAACATAGTCAGGTCTTAGAAGAAAGATGGCAAGATCCGGTGTGCGTAGACTTGAGGATTCATGAGCCGGTCAGAAGGGCGACTTTCCTGCCACACATTGATGAGCTAGTGGACTTTCTGACGGGGCATGCTTTGCTCTCGTTCATGGATGGCTTCTCGGGCTATAACAGTTGTGATGGCACGGAGGACGAGAAAAAGCGCATTCACCACCGTAGAACATCTTGCTATCGGGTCATGCGTTTGGGTTGAAGAATCTTTGGGGCTACTTATCAGCGGGCGCGACCACAATACTACATGATATGATCCACAAAGAGGTTGAGGTGTCGTGGGCGACATGATTGTCAAGTCCAAAGAAAGAGGCCACTACAGCCTTGCAAGTTTTTCAAAGGATCGAAATTGAGGTTGCGGTTAAACCCTCGAAATGTCGTTTGGTGTTCTGGCGGGAAAAATCTTTGGGGTTTACGATTACACAAGGGGCATCGGTCGACCCTTCAAAATCAAGGCCATCTTAGAAATGCCACCACCAAAATGAAAAAAGAGGTCGAAGCTTTACGGGTAAAGTGCAATTCATAAGGCGGTTTATTTCAAAACTAACCTTGACTTGTGAACCACTTTTTGGTCTTCGAAGAAAGGCAAGAAATTCCAATGGGACGGTAGGTGCCAAGGCTGCGTTTGAGCAGTTAAAGAATATCTCTGAGAACCCACGTTTTATCACCACGAGAATCGAAAGCTTGATTTTGTACTGTCGATGTTGAGACCACGATGGTGCATGCTTGCACTGAGAATCGAGAAGATAGGGTGGAGAAAGCCATCTATTATTTGAGCAAGAAAATGCTAGAGTATGAAACCGGTATCTGCCATTTGGAAAAAGGCTTGCTTAGCTCTGGTATGGGCTACCGGAAGCTGCGGCACTACTGTTAGCTCACTCTGTAATCTTGGTTTAGCGACTTGATCCCATCAAATATCTTTTAGAAACCGGTAACTACGGGTAGGCTAGCTCGTTAGTTCTTTGTTGCTCTCAATTTGATCTTACATATGTAGCATAAGTCGATAAAAGCGAGCGATAGCGAGTTCCTTCGACCATCCGGTTGAGGGATGAAGCGGTTGAGTACCTATTCGGATGAAGCAATTACGCATATCGGCGAGGAAAGTTGGACAATGTACTTTGTGAGGCGTCAAATCAACATGGGTATGGGATAGGAGTGTTCTTGTGCTTTTACAATTCCGTATCCTCTAGCCTTCAAACTCCGTTTCAAAGTCTCAAATAACGAAGCGAGAATCTGGCGTGCATTCTTTGGTATGGAAGCGACCACGGAATTAGGGTCAAGGCAATTTGGGCATCATCGGACATTCGTATCTTGTTGTGTCCCAAGCTAAAAGAGTCTGGAAAGTAAAACAACAAAATATGATTATGTATCACCTAACCTTGGATATGCTACTTCCTCGGTTTGAAAACTTAAGTTTTACTCATCTACTAGAGAGAACAACAAGTTCATGAGCGCTTTAGCAACTCTATCATCCATGATAGACATCCCGTGGAGTCCGAATCGTCCGGTCATTATCGACGAAGTCGCTTTTGCCTATGAGTCGATTGCGACCATAGATGAAGTTCGGGGCGAACACCTGGTATTCGACATACGGAACTTTTGGAAGCGAAACATACACTTGAGGTAAATGCCAAAGACAAGAGGGCAATCAAAAGAATGTCGATCGATTCATCATCTGCGGGGTAAAGCGTATAGAAGAGGTCATCTGGGAATGCATAAATTGTGTGTTGATCTTGAAGAGTCCAAGCGTCGATGGAAGCCATCCACGGGGTGAATCACGGTGCACATATGAATGGGGTGATGTTGGCTAGAAAGATCCTTAGACAAGGTTATTATTGGTCCACCATGGAGGAGGATTATGTCGGTTTAAATCGGCGATGCCACAAATGTCGATTCATGCAAATCGCATGAACATTCCGCCGTCAAAAGTACAACATGACCGCCATGGCCTTTTTACATGCAGGGAATTGATGTGATCGGACTATTCTGTCAGAAAGGGTCAAATGGGCATGAGTTCATCCTCGTAGCGATAGATTATTTCACGAAGTGGGTTGAGGCCCAATCTTCTGCGATGTTGAAAGCTTCGCGTTGCAAAATTCGCCGAAACAACATTATCTGCCGCTCTGAGTCCCAAATGAAATAGTTTCGACAATGGTTCCCACTTCAAGAAGGAGGTGATTGACTTGTTGGAGAAATACAGCGTGGCTTTTCATAAGTCGTCTACTTAGGCCGCAAACCAGCGGAGCGATTGAGGCCGCCAACAAGAACATCAGCGCATACTACGAGAAGATGGTGAAACCTATCGGGTGGCGGATAAGGCGCCATTTGCTCTGTGGGACTCTGAGGACTTGATCGAGAACTTCTTTGGGCGACTCCGTACTCATTAGTCTATGGGATGGAGGCCGTTCTACCAATTGAGATTGAGGTCCCATCATTGCGAGTATTGGCGAATGCGGATAAGCGGATTAGCGACCAAAGCGAGTTTGAAGAACTCATGCTTTTGATGAAAGGAGATTGAAAGCAACGTACCACGTTCGGGGTTATCAGCGAGAATCGCCGGGCTTTCAACAAGAAGGTTAAGTCGAGAACTTGAAAGAAGGAGATTTGGTACTCAAAGACAACGAGCTCCCATCCACGACCCAAGGGCAAGTTCGGACAATTGAATTGGTCCTACATCATCAAGTCAATCAATCGGTGGGCTGTGGTTACGATGGATCTAGATGGCTTGGAGTTTTCCCAACCGATCAATATGGACAAGTTGAAGAAATACTACCCTTGAGAGGCTCGCTGGGCGAAAACCGAAAAGGCGACCTAGGCAAAACTTCGAGCATAGAAAATTTGAAAATTATAAAAGCGAGCTCATAAGGTTGAAAACATAAAGGCGGCCTTGGCAAAAGTTAGGCGCAAAAGGAGAGCAAAAACACTCGGCGAACCTAAGCACGAACTCGTAAGACTTGATTCCCATCTTTGGGATACGTGGCGACTTCATCTTGAAGTTGATCATAATCTTTTCCCGATCAACTTTGTCCATTTTGACCATCTCGGTCATCTTTATTCATCGGCATCTATTGTGATCTCGATGCAGTGCTATGCAAACTAGGGGCAACTTTCGTTGCAATGGAGTGTTAGATGTCATCCAGACTAGGGCAACTTTCGTTGCTATTGAATGGTGAGCCCTTTTTTCAAACTAGGGGCAACTTTCCGGTTGCTAGGATTGAGGTTGTGTATCTCGATTGTGATTTGGCGTGTCGATTCGATCCATATCGAAAATAGTTTTGAAAAGTTTTCATAAAAGTTGACTTTGTTCAAATTAATCTTTTCACAACTAAGACCATTTTTGGACCAAAAGCGGAGGATTTTGATTACCACAACCTTCAATTTCATTAATTTCAAAAGCGAGTTCTTTTGCTCTTGCATACAATTGAAGTTGCTTTTTATTACATTCATAAAAACTTGAAAGTACTAATAAAGCAATAAATCTGGGGCATAGTCTAGTCGGTGTCCTGCGCCCCTTCGAGCTAATCGAAGCTTGGATGCCAACTTAGGCCCAACTTGTATGGCGCGAATGCGGAATGGGAAATAAAATATCTGATGATTCAAGCGTCGAGGCGGATCGGTATCTGGAACATCTTTGTAGCTCATATTTGAAAAGATTAAGCGAGGATGGCGCCATGCAATGCGATTCTTGACAAGTTGCGCATCCATTCGAACCACCGCTCTCATCGGGAGCATTAACTAAGCGTTAGAAAAAGTAACAGCGAAATTTGAATAGGCGCAAGAGTCCACAACTTGCAACTTATCGAGTCAACCATATCCGGGGAGGGATGAAAAATGAGAGAATGAAGAATAGAGATGTGCGGAGAGAAAAGTAAGATAAGGGTTTTGCGAGAAAAGTCGGGCAGGGTCGAGTGATGTAAGCAAATACAAGTGAGCTTGGGTGGGAAACATTACCTATAGCGATAGTGGACTCCTGCCGTCTGGTTGTCTCCGTGATGAAAGGCATCGAGCCTATCAATTTTGGATACACTCCACTATCCGGATAGTCCATCCATGATGCATCGTGTTGTATTTTTTGCTTATCGAGTTGTTGTTTTTGCTTATTGAGTTGTAAGTTTTGTCATTTGTCGCGTTTTGCGTTTTGAGTTGTTACTTTTGATTACACAATTTTGTTAAGTCTTGTCTTTTGAGTCGTTAACATTATTGTACTTTGTTTATCGAGTTGTAAACTTCGCTAAGATTATTTTATTCTTAGTGAGTCGTTTTGTTTTTGCTTTGTTGCGTCGGTTCCCTACCTAACGGTAAATACATGAGGCGCATTTCCATTCAATTCCATTTTGTGCAAAATAATGCGATGCGATCTTTGAGAATTTCAAATACAACATCTTTTCAAAAATTTCATTTCATCATGTCTTACAACAATAAAGGTACAAGTTTATAGAAAATAAAAGCGCCTAACAATGTGCAAAGTGCTACAAACTACTAGCTAAAAAGTAGAATAAAGCGAGGAAATAACATCGATTGCCCTCGGGAGGCCGAGAAGGAGGCCCCTCATCCTCTTCTGCGGGATAATCTCTACATCATCATCACCATCTGGATCGGGCTGTCATCCTCCGGATCCCCTAGGCTCGTCCCCTCCGGAGCCGAGGCCAGGGCCTCCTCTCCGGGAGATGTCTCGACATGTGGCTGCGACCACCTCCTCGTCATCCTCAACAATGGGTGCCCTGCGTCTCTGAGGCGACCCTCCTCCTTGACTCCTCGATGAGGCTGGATGGCCCGGCTCCTCCGATCCACATGCCTCGGGTAGGTCTAGCACCTCGACCTCTCTGAGAGAGGGCCCGTGCTTTGGCAGTGATGAAGCATATATGGGAGGCATCTGAAGATGCAAAGTGCAATACAGTTCAAGCATAAAAGCGGTGTAAATATAGAATGTGAAAAGGTGTGTGTCGGATGTGCTCTACGGTCTATCAATACTCTGAGAAGGTCTAAAGCTAGAGTAGCATCGAAAACATGCTAGTGCAGGGAAAATGAAGAGTACCTCTACACCCGCGATGCTCATCTGCGTCTCCCTCCAGAAGGATCATGCCCTCGAATGTGGCTAGCATCGGCGGCTTCGTCGGTATATTCAGCGAGAGGTGCAAATACAAATGCAAAACTATCGATACTGAATCAACGTTCAAATATCATGATAAATCAAAATTTGAAAAACATATCTGGCGGTCGGGGTCTCTAACATATCTGTGATCGGCGAGAGGCTCTAGCGGAATCTGGTAAGGCGTCCCCAAATCGCCCGATTCGTCAACTTCGATCGGCATCTGGCCACCTGGATGATCAAGAGGCGGAGGATCGGAGGATCGAGCGCCCCCACCTCTGGATCTGCCGCCACTAGAAGAAGGGATATCTGTAGCATGGTAGCGACTTCGAAGGCGGTGCACGGTGAAGCTCGCGTCTTGAGCCGCACTCCGTCAGCGGGGCATCAAATATATCTTGGCGGTAGGTGGCGTAGTTCCCATCGAGATGATGCAACAAAGCATCAACGCCTGCATATCTTGCTCGACCTCCTCGGGGATAATCTATCGGCGATCCGCATGGTGTGCGGAGGCCTGGCAGAGTGTCACGAGAATCGCCCCATATTTGTGGCTGGCGTTCCCGAGAACCAAACCTGCCGGTTGGTCCTCGGCGAGGAATCTATACTGACAACAACTCGACACTCGAGTCTGAGTCTCGAGCTCGTCGAAAGGCGCCCAAAAGTGCCGGGTGATCTGTGGATAACGATATACAAATCGTCGAATCGGATATCTGAGCGGATCAAAGATAAAAATAAAAGGCGAGAGGTCAAGCAGTACCTCTGTCGCTCGAACAGTATCAAAGTATCGTCGCAGAGCAGAGAGAGTCTCTCGAGGCCTCGCCAGATGCTCGCCCTCAAACATCAAAGAAAATGGAGTCATAGGAGGTCCCGCCACCTCCATCTCGGGGACAATGTGGGGAAGTACACATACACCCCACGGTGAGAAAGGCAATCTGAGTGTGAGTACAAAGTGCTAAAGCGAGAATCTGAGAATGCAAAGTCTTGTAGTGTGTGTGCGATGAACAAGTAATGAGGGCAAAATGTAAATCAAGAGGGCCGGAATGTACCTCCCGGGCTCTCGATGGCCGAGTAAATCCCTCGTGTGCGAAGCTGCAGCTCATGTAGCGATAAGGTAGCAGGGCAGTGCCGCCTAATCATCTTGGCTCTGTGATAGGTCTACCAGGCGCTCGATAAGTACAACCCTACCATGTTCCTCTGTCGGCGAACAAGGTGGTGCAGGAGGTACATAGGAAACCAGGCGTCTTGCTCGCCTCCTCGAGAGTCTCGGGCTCCATCTGTGGCCATGGGAAATAGGAAGCAAACCAGAGTATCGGACTCTCCCGAACCTCTGTCTCTGGTGGTGTGTCCCCAACAAATGCATCAGGCTGACTGACCCATATCCTCGTCATAGGGAATGGGCCTACCGCCTAAGTCTAGGCGGTGAGCATAGCGAAATCCCGAGGTCATGGTCATGTCCCGTCATTGAAAAAATGGAAGGAATTGGTAGTGTCCCACCACCTCTCTGCTAAAAATGCAAATAGGGTCCTACTAATGAGGCAGCGAGATAACCCTCTGTGAGAATGGCCCAAATCTGCAAGATCGACCAATCCGGGACGACTTAGGAGCTCAAAATACCATTCCCTTGCGGCGTGGAGCCATATCCTCGCCTTTGTCAGAAACGAACTGCATTTAGAATCAATGCATGGATCGACAAATGAAGTGAAAATGAGTGTGTGCAAATAAAGCGAAAATGAGTGTGCAAATGAAGTGAAAGCGATTGCGTGTTGATAAATTTGGTATTTGAAATTGCGTGTTCAAAGTTTCAGTACATCTGAGTTTGGGACTGTGTGTTCTACTCAACGTCAGTGGGCTATGTGTTCGCTTCAAATTGGGGCCGTGTGTTCTGCTCAACATCGATGGTACGTGTGTTCGCTTCAAGTTTGGAATTGCGTGTTCTACTCAACATCGATGGGTAATGCGTTTGCTTCAAGTTCGGATTGTGTGTTCTACTCAACATCGATTAATTTGTGCGTTAAGCTTCAAGTTTGGGGCTGTGTGTTCTACTCAACATCGATTAAATTGTGTGTTACTTCAAATTGGAATGCGTGTTCTACTCAACATCGATGGTGTGTTCGCTTCAAGTTTGGGGCTGTGTGTTCTACTCAGCGTCGATTAGTTGTGTGTTCGCTTCAAATTGGGACCGTGTGTTCTACTCAACATCGATGAGTTTGTGTGTTCGCTTCAAGTTTGGAATTGCGTGTGTTCTACTCAATATCGATTAATTGTGTGTTCGCTTCAAGTTTGGGGCTGTGTGTTCTACTCAACGTCGATTAGGGTGTGTTCGCTTCAAATTTGGGGAATGTGTTCTACTCAACATCGATTGGTGTCGTTTGCTTCAAGTTTGGGATGTGTTCTCAACATCAAGATGTGTGTTCACTTAAATGGGGAATGTGTTCTACTCAGCGTCGATTATTGTGTGTTCACTTCAAATCTGAACATGTGTTCGGTGCTTCAAGTTTAGGGTGTGTGTTCTACTTTTTAATCGATGGTGAGTGTGTGTTGAAAGTCTGAGTTTTGGAGACTCGTGTCCTACTCTTAGTCGATTATGTTGTGTGCTCATTTTCAACTTGGTGTGTCTTGATGAATCAATGTTGGGCATGTGTTCAATTTCTAACTAAGGTGCCTTTGTCGTTCACAATTATTCAATCGCCAAGTGTTCATGAAATTCAAGTGGCTAAGTCACATGCTCAAAATACAAATCTTGTGTAAGTAAGCTAAAGCGTGTGTCTAAGCATGGCAAAAGTCTGAGAATGCGAAAGATCACGGATAATAAAATACCTCTGCATCATAGGAGAGGTCTTTGCTCGGCTCTCGTAGAAGAAGATCCGGTGCTCGATCGTTAAAATCGGTAAAATAATGGAAAGTGGCTCGCGGAAGCCTATGAGCCGTAGGAGCATATCGTCCGGGAAAGAAAGGCGAACCCGTGAATACCATAAAGTCAAAATCATCTCCAAGACAGGAAAACCTCCGTCGTGAGGAAAATGACGCCATTGCGAGAAATCTGCAAGAGGAGCAAAAATGAGCAAAATGGGCCAAAATTGGAAAAAAGTCAACAAAGTCAACTCTCGGAAATGAAAAAAGTCAACAAAAGTCAACCCCGGAAAATCTTCCAAATATTGAAACAAAATTACCTCAAGTGGTGAAAATGAGAAGAAGCCCCAAAGTCGAAATTTAGTCGCTTCAAAGTGCTTAAATCTGAAAGATTTATAAAAACAACTTCGTGGGGAGGGGCGTATAAAATCTTGAATCTGAGAGAAAGTGGCCTAGAGAGCAAGAGGAAAAAGTTTTACAACTTTGAGTGTGATTTAGGAAAAAATGAAGGTGTGTATATATAGAAAATGCAAAAATGACCAAAATGCCCCCACTTTTGGGTAAGTGGCCGCAAGCCACCCCTAACTTGGCTTGGCCACTCCTTTTCCTCCTGGCGATGGCCTCTCCTAGGAGTGGAGACACGGCCGACCATCTTCCCCTCCCTCCTGCCTCTCTGCAAATTTTGAGGAAAATCAGACTCCGGGACGAAAAAGTTGAAGAAAAGTACACTTTCTGGCGAATTGCTCATTGAAACTTTAATTACAAATTCGACATGTGTCTCATCATTACTCATCAAAATCGAGTGTATCCTTTTAAACATGTTGTGACCTCTCGGAATGTAAATCGAGAGGCGCGATCGATTTGCCGTCGCCAGCAGCGTTTTCGGCTTGTTATTGTGCAACAACCGGGCATCCTGATTTGTGCTCATTTGTCATTATTTGGCTCCTAATTTGCATTCTCGTGATTCTTTTGCGTCGTCGTATGTGCTTTTTTCTTGATATACCGAACTTTCTGTGCTCGAGCATGCGTTGTCGCGCATTATCTTTTCTCGCGTTATGTTGCATTCGTTCACCGACACTATGTGTGTCGAACTTTTGGAATCATAGGAATCATATTGAATATATGTTGTCGGCATATTGTTCTTGTTGCATTTCTCTATTTTGCAGGCACGATATTGTATGTACGGTTCATTTGAAATTTGATGCGACGAACGAATCGCCTTGATATCGTATCTTCTCCGTGTGAGGCGCGAGAATTGAATGATTCTCGCATTCCTAAGCGCATGAAATGTAGTTGTTTGCTTTGCATTCTTGCTTAAGCTGTTGCATCTATTTGTCAATACCGCTTCATTCTGACTTCTTTGCATTTGCATGATCATCGGCTCGCGCCTATCACTTTGCACTTTGCCCCTGCGGGCACATATCTCTGTTTATCTCGTATTGTTTGTCTAAGTCTTGACCTTGTCAAAAATGGGTGTCTCGGGCTTTGACATTCACTCCGTCACTTCTTGACTTAGAGTTACATCAAGAGGGCAAGCTGTAGACACCCCATTTTGATCGACCTTAAGACTCGAGCGTCACCGGTTGGCGCTTCGGTGATATTGCATACTGTGCTTGTTCAGAAGTCCCAGAGTCACGGCCGCGTGCCCTGCCTCCGGACTTCCGAACCATCTTCTCTACCTTGTCTCGGTTTGCGAACCAGGCTCGGTTTTCTCTGTTTTTCTCTCTGAGGAAGAGTGGTCCGTAGACTATCTCCGGTGGCCGTGAGCTACGTTTACGTGGCCGTAGGCCATTTTGCCATTCGGGCGGTTCCGGTTTTCGGGCCGTCGGGCGCGTGCCTCGGCTCGGGACCGCCCAACCATCTCCGAGTTCTCGGTTTTTGGCATGTGCCTCTGTTTTTAGTGTTAGGGACAGGGGCCTGATGCCCCTTGACGGCGAACACCACTTAGGTGCCGGCGACCCATTTCGGGACCCCAAACCGGCGGTTTTGGTCGAGCATTCATTTTGCATCGGCCTTCTCCGGTTTTGGCGGAGACCTCTGTTTTAATGTTTCGAGGAACCACAGGGCCCCGATGCCCGCCGTGGCCGTATGCCACTTCGGTGCTCATAGGTTTTCGGGACCCCAAATTGGCGGTTTTGGTCCCAAGCATTCATTTCGCATCCATCTTCTCGGTTTTGGCGGTACCTCTGTTTTGTCATTCCAGAGGACAGGGGTCGCGAATACCCACTTGTTGCCGAACACCACTTCCGCACCATGACCCATTTCGGGATCGATTTGCTCGGTTTTGGCCGACGTTCATTTCTCATTAGTTTTTGTTCAAACTTGGCGGTACCTCTGTTTCAACATCGGAAGATCCTTTGGGGGTGGGAGGCAGCAATTATCCCAGATAACGGTTTCGCTCCTCCGGAGCCCGTTTTGCTCACTTAGGGCCAATGTTGAACACCTTGGGGTATTTTCTTCCAACCAAAGTTACATATCTGTGATCGGGACATCTGAAGGACCCTTTGGTATCTTGGTCGGCCGAAATTATGGAGTTCATTTTTGGGCCTCTCCTTCAAGCTCTATGTTGTGGCTCTTGGTTCAATGTTGCCAAATTCCAACCTTGGATCCTTGCTCTACACATCTGGAGGACACTTTGGTATGGTGGTCGGCGAAATGGTGCATTTTAGTTTTGAGCCTCTCTTTCAAGTTCTATGTTGTGACTTACGGTTCGGTGTTGCGATTCCAACCACAGGCCTTATCCTACACACTTGGGAGGACACTCTTGTATGGTGGTCGGCGAAATTTTGAAGTTGGTTTTTGAGGTGGGGTCGGCTGAATTTGGGTGGTGGCCGACGTGGGGTGGTGGCCACCACCTCCCACAAATTTACCTGGCCGGCGATTCTTGCTTCTGACTGTCCATTGTCAGGATATCTTCAACATATCCGGGGCATCAGGGGATATTCGGGAGGGAAAGATTGGGTGCTTTCCTCCTTTTACACCCCATTTCTTGCCTATTTGAAGGCCCTCCCTCCTTCTTCAAGGTTGGAAAATTTGTCTTCAAGAACACTTCTCCAAAACCTCCATCTCCATAGCTAAAAACTCCAAAAAGCTTCAAGTGTCAAAGGCAATTTCTTCATCAACCCTTAGCTCCACCATCCATACTACCATTCCAGCAGCTAGGAAGTGAATTTGAGGTTGAGAAGTTACAAATCAAAGCCAAGAATCAAAGAAAGACAAGTCTTCAAGGGTAAGTCTTCAAAACCAACTTTTAGGGCTTTTCTTGATTCATTTCTATACTCCAATTGGTTGAGATTTGGGGTCCGACCCTACTTCTTTTGTGCTTTTTTTGAGCCCCTCTACAACTTTGTAGAAGGGCTCAACTTCATTTGATGCTCCTATGATATACTTGTTTCAATACCTAGCTTTTATGCCATCATCTTGCATGCTAGTTTAGGCCTATTTAATTTTGTTTTTGGGGCTCCGACCCCTACTGGTTTTGTGCTTATTTTGAGCCCCTCTACAACATTGTAGAAGGGCTCAACCTCATTTGGCCATTCTATATACCACCTCTCTTGGAAATTCACTTTAGGCCCTAATTCTTGCATGCTTTGTTAGGCTTACTTGGCTCCGGATTTCAGCCTTCATCAGGCTTAGAAATAGCCTTGTTTTTGTCTCCTTTTCATGTTATGTTGAGGGCCTTAAGCCATTTGGTGTATATTTTTGGTACTTCCTTTGAAATCCATCAAATTTACCGTATTCTTGCATGTTTTGTAGCCTCTTGTGCTTTTGGTTTTGGCCTTTGGTCAGAACTGAAAGGGTCTTATTTTGACCCCTTTACATATTTCATGAAGATAGTTTTGTCATTTTGTGTGTGCATTGCATGTCTCATGATATAGCCTATTTGGAAGCCTACTTTGCATGGATTTTATAGCATGTTTGTATTCTGATTTTGAGGATGTCACCTTCTGCAATTGTGCTTATTTTTATCTCATCTTCAATATTTTAGAAGAAAGTTTGTCCATTTGGGGTTTTCATATATCACTTGTCTCAATACCCTCTTTTGGCCACTAATTTTGCATGCTATTGTTGATCTATCTATGCTTGCATTTTGGCCATGTTTGTTACTGAAAAAATGCCATATTTGGGACTGCCTTGCTACTGTTCTTGCTGCCATGATCATATTTTGCATGTATAGCATGGCTATAGGCCATTCGGGGCTTAATTTCACATTTTAGGGATGAATGCATGCTTGAGTGTTATTTGAATTGTTTGCTGTTTTCCCTTTATTTAGGTGCTGAAATTCTATTGCCATGCTTGCATATCATTTCCCATGCCATTTGCATCATTTTTGCATTGCCTCGGTTTGCGTGCCAATGGGCACGCCTTGAGGCACCTCATTCTTATCATTCCGGCCTATGTGAGTGTGGTTGAGGCCCTCTCATGTCGGCGTAAGCCCAATTGCATTTTCATGCTTCTACATCATTACCTCGATTTGCGTGTCATGAGCACGCAGCGTTTAACGACTTTGTTTTACCGGCGGCCTCCTATGTGAGTGGTGAGGCTCTCCCATGTTGGTGTAAGCCCATCGTTGCATTCCGTATGTCATTTCATCCCATTTCATCATCGCCTCGGTTTGCGGCGCTGTGAGCGCGCGTTTGAGCCGGTTTATCCGATTTTCATCTTTCATCATTGCCTCGGTTTGCGGCGCTTTGTGGACGCAGCGTTTGGCTGCCGGTTTTATCCGATTTTCATTCTTTCATCGCCGCCTCGGTTTGCGGCGCTGTGGGCACGCGTTTGAAACGCCGGTTTATCCGATTTTCATCTTTCATCATCGCCTCGGTTTGCGCTTTGAGCAGCGTTTGAGGCACTGCCGGTTATCCGATTTTCATCTTTCATCATCGCCTCGGTTTGCGGCGCTGTGGGCACGCGTTTGGCTGCCGGTTTATCCGATTTTCATTTCATCATCGCCTCGGTTTTGCGGCGCTGTGAGGCAGCGTTTGAAACGCCGGTTTATTCGATTTTCATCTTTCATCATCGCCTCGGTTTGCGCTGTAGGCACGCATTTGGCGCCGGTTTTATCCAATTTTCATTTCATCATCGCCTCGGTTTGCGCTGTGCAGCGTTTGAGGCTTCGGTTTATCCGATTTTCATCTTTCATCATCGCCTCGGTTTGCGCGCTGTGGGCACGCGCGTTTGGCTGCCGATTTATCCGATTTTCATTTCATCATTGCCTCGGTTTGCGGCGCTGTGTACGCTGCGTTTGAGGCCGGTTTATCCGATTTTCATCTTTCATCATCGCCTCGGTTTGCGTGCGCTGCACGCAGCGTTTGAGACTGCCGGTTTATCCGATTTTCATCTTTCATCATCGCCTCGGTTTTGCGTGCCGCGAGCACGCTTCGAGGCACCTTATTCATTTTTGCATTTTACATCATTGCCTCGGTTTTGCGTGTCAAGTGGACACGCTTTTCGGCACCTCCTTCATCATTTTGGCTTCCTATGTAAGTGGTGAGGCTCTCTCATGTTGGTATAAGCCCATCATTGCATTTCGCATGTCATTCCGCTTTTCTCGGTTTGCGTGTCTATGGATACGCATTTGAGACATCTCATTGTCATAGCATTGAGCATGCTAGATTTGTATAGCTTGCATTTCATGCATATCATGCATATTACGAAACGAGGCACGCGTTCAGACTCAGAAATGTGAACGGGTCTCAATTCGAGTCGCCGACACTCCGGATCATCCATGATGGAGTTGGGTTTTCATTGTAGCATTCATATGTATTCATCCCAATATTGAGGTGCGAATCGGCTCTACCATCATGCATCGATATGCGTGATTGGTGGCGAGGATCGAGACACATATATTTGTGAAATACCGCTATGCCCTTTTCGCTCTCTGTTGCGGCAAAATCAACAATCAACAACTTTTGAGGATGCACGCATTTCGAGAAAATTACAAGCGAGGCTAATCAGGCGTCGGTGGATTTACGCCAAGCAAATCCAATATGCAACATCTATCGAAGCGAGGTCCACGGCTTGCACGCCAGCTGATTCTTTTGTAATTAATTTGTTAATTAATTAGAATTTGTATTATTGATTTGTATATTCTTTTATTCGATTGTATTATTATTCATTAGGACCCTCTGTGAGCATAAATGTAATAAGGGTGTGTGAGTGTGATGTATGTCTTCCAACCCCATTTCTTTCTCCTTTTATTTACCCGCTTTGAATGGTTAGATATAGGGCATATTTCAATTAGCATACTGATGTAATGACATGTTTGCATCATTCATCATGTATTGCATGCATCTAACTCGGCGCATCATACAAACTGCACGGTATTTCAATTCCAAGTTGAAGACATGTTAGTTGTAGCATTTCACATACCATGTTTAGAATAGCCGAGCCTGTTATAGTTGCATTTTGCTTGTGTGGCATTAGGCATTTTAGAACATTTAGGTTTCATGATTGATTTCTAACAAGCTTTTGTTTTGGCTCGAAGTACTAGGTAAGTTTTATGCTTTAGCATCCTTGCATGCGTGTGAGTGTTGCCATGATAGCATGCTTACCATGAGGCTATGTGCTTATGTGATATAACTGCCTTGAATGCCTGTGGGTGGAGGTTGAGTTATTTGAATTGGGACAATTCATCAAATGTTTGTTTTAAAGCCCACTAGATAGTGGCAAAATCATTGTTTTCTTAAACCCACCTAAGGGTGGCAAATCCGCATTTTAGCCTACCTGCGGGTAGCACCTTCACACCATTTTCAAACAAACAAACATGAAATGTTTTGTTCCAATTCAGACGGCCCAGTCTATACTTGTTTGCTGCGAGCATCACATAGTAATCCTAGGCTAATAAACGGAATAAGAGCATACAATGTTTTCAAAAACAGATATCATGGTTAGTAGAGGCCGGTCTTTGACCGGGCGAGCGGGGGTGCTCACGATGTGACCTTCCCCAATCGTACCCAAGTTCCCGAGCCAACTTTGGTGATGACGGACACGTGGCCTTTTGGCACCGAGTCAGGGTTTCCTAAATTTCCCATTTTTAAAAATATTTAGGTGGCGACTCTGTTATCTGGCAAAGCAGTCCATGTTTGGCACTTCTTTCAAAAAAATCTGTTTTCTCAAAACGATTTGCCGGATTTGGACTCTTTGGTTCGAGATTTAGAACCGCAACAAAAATCGAGTCCGAGCTGTGGCGAGATCCCCCGCGGGCGTTGTTACAGATGCCCTCTTTCCATCAAGGCTTTTAGTGCGCTAGTCAGGCTCATATAGAGGGGGGTGAAAGTTCTGCCCTGAGCTCGGACTGGGCCGGCTGGTTCTAGGCTTGGCTTGGCAAAAGGGTTTGTAGGCAATCAGATTGATTTCGTGGGTTTGGGAATAACGTTACTACCAAAGATTGGTATTCTCCGAAATCACCTCCTTGTCGGTTCACTTGTTCAGGAATGATCCCAATCGTTGAACGCGTTCTCGACTGAACCCCAGTTCATGCAAACTCTTGAAAGTGAATAGCGAGCGACTATCAACTTTGCAACATATCATGCTTTCGAGGTTTCGCACCATCATCGCAGACTTGATCCTCTCCGAGGGCGACGATCTCATCTGTCTTTGCCTTTGCTCTCCACTGCAACAAATTTCACAAAAGGCTCTTTTGGGTTACGGCGGGTTGCTTCAAGCTCTTGGATGGTCATTTCAACTTGGGTGTTGTCACGAATCTTGATCGACAAAGGCCTCGGCCATTCTTCCCGCTTTTGTTTCACTTTATCTTCCAACTTAGCGTATTAAGTGGTCGCTACACCGACGGGGTTCTTCCATCTGAGAGAGTTTCGTGGCTTAGTCGTACCCATCGGCCGTGACATCCAAGAAAAGTCGGATATGTACCATTGGGTCTCGAGACCCATCAAACGGTCAATATATGGCATTTTGAATGCATGCAGGAGCGCGCGACTTCGGTGTGCCCATCCTCAATGTCGGGAATGGAGTTAAGGCTTTGTGCCTTTTTGAATTGCTTCTCAAGGCTCACAATTTTCGCTGCAGTCGGATTGTACTCATCAACATGAAAGGGTTGAACCCTCTCAATTGGCTGCACCGGGGCGACAACTCGAGCTCGAGCCAACCCTTCTTGGGGATTGAACCTGTAAATCTTCAATGGCGGAAGTGGATCAAAGTTAATTTGGGGTCCGAATGGTGTGAGGCAGATGCCCCAGATGGGCTGCGTTTAACATCGGTCTCACCAGTATGGCGGTTCACGATGAACGCTATCACGGCCACAAATTCTTACGAACCTGTGCCATCACGGGTCTGGCGATGATGTATTTGGTATTTGTCGGATCAGATGAACCGGTGAGCCCTAATCGGCCTTTCTTTGCCTTGCCTCGGCGAAAAGAACAAGGTTGCCCTTGAATTGAATTTCGATCTAACAAAGTCTATCAGCACTAGTCCAATGTACCCGAGGGATAACGGAGCCTTCTGAAGCTATGATTCCGGGACTACCCCCTAGCAAAAGAGAAAAGCAGACAAGATCTTAGCTCAATTTCACTTTGGGGCGGATATAAGCATAACGAGCAATGTACTCATTCTTGGTCATCGTTCCCAAATCATCGCCCCAAAATCTGAATCGATACCGCAAATATAATCGATTCTCAAAATCGACATCGCCAGTTCGATCTTGCCTCGGGCCGATACGATACTTGTAAACGGTATATGCACTCCTGTAGAGATACACTTTCAAAGCACATAGCAAGTAAAGAGAGCGAAACACCCTATGTTGAGGTAGGGTTTCCTGTCCTATTTTGTCGAGAGCTAGGGTTTCACCACGACGCGGTTTCAAACAACCTATATCGGGTAAGTAACTTTGTCCTAGTTTGGAATGGTCACTATGGATTTCGATATGCACTAGGTTGAATGGTCAAAGGGTGCCGGTAAAAGGGGTTTGTGTTCCCATCTTGGCGAGCCCCGAACCGGTCAACCTTATGGTCATGCCTTAACAAGACAAGCCTTCAAAGAAACCGCCAGAATAGCGGATGGCCAACACGGTGTCCTAGGCGCACCAATGCACGCAATGCAAAGAAACACGTAAGTGTAGTCAAAAGCAGGTATCACGAGTTCGAGTCAAGCTCTCTAAAAATCCCAGCAGTCGCCAGAAGCGACGCGCCGTGGGCCTCACTCTGATTCGGACTCCTTATTGTTTGTTGCGGTTCTCAATCAACCAAAGAGTCCAACTCGCAAATCGTTTGAGAAAAAGCAGATTTTTGAGAAGTAGTGCCAAACATGGACTTTGCTGGACATGAGTCGCCACCTAAATATTTTAAAATGGGAAATTTAGGAAACCCTGACTCGGTGCCGAAGGCCACGTGTCCGTCGTAACCAAAGTTGTCTTGGCTCGGGAGCTTGGGTACGATTGGGGAAGGTCAGCTATGAGCACCCCCTTTCGCCTGGTTCGAAAACCGGCCTCTACTAACCGTGATATCCGTTTTTGAAAACATTATGTGTTCTTATTTCAATTATTAACCTAGAATTACTATGTTATGCGCACAGCAAACAAGTATAGACTAGATTGCCTAATTTGGAAACAAACATTGCATATCTGTTCGTTTTGAAAATGCTTTGGATTTGCTACTCGCAAGTAGGCTAAAACACGGATTTCAATGAGTTTTCCAACTCAAGCAACCCAACCTTCACCCACAGGCATTCAAATAGTTTATCTCATATAAGCATCTAGCCACATGGTAAACATTCACACACATGCGATATGCTAAAGCATAAATACTTACATCGTACTCCGTGCCAAAACAAGAAACTAGTTAGCAGACATGCATGTCCCTAGGTCATGTTAAGTGGTTAATGCAACACAGGCAAGGATGCAATTTAGAGTAGGCTCGGCTAACCCTAAAGATGGCATGTGAAATGCACTTTATTCGATGCACGTGTTCAATTTGGAATTAAAAATACAATGCAGTTCGTATGATGTACCGAGCCCGATGCATGTCAACAAATGCATGGATGCACGCATGCATAGCATAAGGTATGCTAAAATAAATGTGCCCTAATACTAACCATTAAAGGCAGGTAAGTAAAAGGGAAGAAAGAAGTGGGGGTTGGAAGACATGCACACACCCACGCACACTTATTACAGATTTGCCCTCGCTCAGAGGGACCAAAAGAATAATACAAATTAATTAACTACGCAAGCTAATTAAATATTACAAATTAATTAAATTGACAAAATAATTAATCTAAGAAAAACAGTAAACCGCCTCGGGGCGAGGGCCCAATGCATGCACACTCGGATTCCGCTCGGAATTGCACTGCTATGCCATGCCTAGCCTGCCTCTATTTTCCCTGTTTTGTTCCTCTGAAATCCGCCAAAGTCTCAAGGATGCCTCTCTGGATACTGGAGAATCCCACCGTCTGGAGGAAATGACCACCGGTACTAGGATGTAGCCATCGGCACAAAATATATCCACCGGCCATTGATTGACTGCCGGTCGGCACTAAATACTGTCGTAAGCAATGAATTCTCGCAGAACACCGCAACTCACAAGATGAGAGGGCATAACTTGCATGGCAGCTCATTTCAAGCAATGTATGCACCAAACCCATTCCTTATCATGTTTGTGACTCAAAGGAGGATGTGCCTCGATTCTCGGGCCTCCAATCGCGCATTTCCTTGCATGATGGCCAAGAGTCAAGTGTGCATTTTAATATCAAATGTAATGCACACCAAACATACAAGGGACCCAACCTCAATCATGGTTGATCAAGAGGCAAGGCAATGCACAACAATGCACATGCAACCTAAGCATGCAAGCTAACATACAAACATGCAATGCAACTACATGGCATACACAACGCTAACAACATAACATGCACAACGCATTGAAACATGGCATACACAATGCAACATGGACTTACACCAACACAAGTGGGCCTCTGCCACACTCACATAGGAGGCCATCGGATAAAAGTGAAGTGCCTCGAAATGCGTGCACACGGGCACGCAAACCGAGGCAATGGCATACGGAATGCAATGAGACTAAAATGGCATACAGAATGCAAAATGGACTTACACTAACATGGGTGAGCCTCAGCCACACTCACATAAGAGGCCGATGGATGAAAATGAAGTGCCTCAAAATGCGTGCACACAGGTACGCAAACCGAGGAAATGGCATACGCGATGAAATGGCATGGAAATATGATATGCAAACATGCAAATGAATTTCAGCACTGAAATGTGGGGCAAAACAGTCCCGAAACATGGCCAAAGTGTACCCGATGCATGGAATGATCCCGAAACATGAATTTTGGCACCCGAAATGGCCTATAGCTACACCAAACATGCATAATTGATACATGACATGAAAAGGCAGAAGAAAGGCAGCCCCATAACTCACATTTTTACAGTACAAAACATGGGCAAACAGCAATCACAAATGGGGCTAACATGGCATACAAAAATGGCTCCACAAGGGAGGCTATGAAGTAAGTGATACATGCAAAGCCCGAATGGAAAAATTCCCTTCTAAAACACTGAATATGGACCAAAAATATGCACATTTACAGTAGATTAAAACCCTCAAATCAGTAGGAAAACATGCTAAAAATGCCATGCAAGAAATAGGCCACAAGAGGGGTATAATGGTAGGTACAACATGGAGGCCCCCAACAGGGTTGATCCCTTCTATAATGTTGTAAATGGACACAAAATAAGCTTACTCACAGTTCATGACATGCTCCAAAACAATTTACATATAGGCCAAACAAATCATGCAAATTTACGGTAAATAGGAGAGATTATGAAGTAAGTGCAAGATAGGGGGCCCAAAAAAGGTTGAGCCCTTCTTCAATGTTGAAGAGGGGCTCAAAATAGGCCCACTTACAGTTTACATTATGCTCGAAAACAGATCACTCATAGGCTAGAAATTTCATGCAAAAATGTGACATATAAGATGATATTGAAGCAAGTACAAGATGATGATCTCAAATAGGGTTGAACCCTTCAACAAACATGAATAATAGCTCAAAAGAGTGACCCTTTCAGTTTGGGTCGGAGCCTAAAACAGTGAGCAAATAGGCTTAAGAAATGAGGCAAGAAAATGCTACAAAATAGGGAAATGGCAACTTACCCTTGAAGACCACTTCTTTTCTACCTCTTGGCTTGAGGAATGTTGCTTCTAAGCCTCTGAAAAGCTCCCCTTGCTGCTGGAAATGGAGTGGTGGTGGTGGTGGTGCTTGGTGGTGATGAAGAAATGGCCAAGGATTTGAGAGGTTTTGAACTTGGAAGTGTAGAGAGAGAGAGATGTTTTAGAGTGAGAAGCTCCCAAGATTTGCCTTTTTTGTTCTAACCTTAAGCCATATGAGATATAAGGCTCTATATATATCAAAATAAGAGCTTTTGGTCGAAATATCCCAATTGAAAATATCTGCCACAGTGTATTGATAAATATCTGTCAAAAATCTGAGTTCTGGGCACTTTTGGCCGGCCGGCAATCTTTTGTGCCGGTCTGCTAAATAGAGTGCCGATGGGTGGGTAATGAGGTCAAAAAGTACCGGTGGAATTCTAGATTGAAGCCCCGGAAGTTAGCTTTCCAATGGCGCAAACCTTGCATTAAAATTCCTTCTGTAGAAAAAGTTATGCCAGTTTCCGTAAAGCCGCGCAGATTCGGTCCAACCGTACTGATCCCCTACTTCAACCAACCATATCTCCCCCACCCGGACTTGGCTTTAAGAGATTCTTGAGTGCAAAATGAAGCCCAAGTAAGATTTCCAATGGTGGTGGCCCCATATTTTAATTTCTCTTGTACAAAGAGTTACGCCTGCTTTCGGGAAGCCGCAGACTTTTCTCCTTTCCGGATTCATGCTGAACCACTCCCAAACTAGTTTTCTCCCCTCTTCTCCTCTTTTCTTCAACTTCAAACCCCTAAGTAAGGTGTTTTGAAAGATTTTTCAAAGATTTCATCTCTCTTTCATTCATCTCCACTTTGTCCTTGCTCGGTTTACCGAAAAGCACACCATTTACAGAAATGCGAGCGTCGGAACATCGTGGGAATTTTATTTCAAAAATGTTTTGAAATAGAGGGTTTTAAGGTCTCAAAATCATCCAAAATAATTTTGGTTCAAAATGGGGTGTGAAGTTGAGATTTGCCTCTCTCCTTGCCGAAAAAACTGAACCTGTGCACTGCACACCTTTCTCCAACAAGTAAACCATCAGTAGTGCCCAAGTCTTAAGGGCGGTCAAAAATGGGGTGTCTACACCACCCTTTATTTTCAGCCTTGGCTCGAGCAATAAAAAGTTGGCTTGAGCGTAAAATGAGAGCTCCCAATAGTTTTGCAAACAATTGCATGGTGGCTTGAGCGATCGATTGTGGGCTCGAGCGAACATCCTTTTTCTCAGTACTTGGCTCAAGCGGCGGTACTTTAAACAGAGCAGGCTTGTTGCAGACTGCTCGAGCGACCAAAGCTTCACTCAAGCGTACTGCTCTGTTTTTAAAAATTTTGCAAAGTGTTGCAAAGTGCTTTATTGCATTCTCATTTCATCTTAGGTATTCTTAAGCCATGATTTAGGCTACAATAATGAGGAAATAAGTTAGAAACATACCAAGGAAGAAAAGTGATAAGTCAAGCGTTTGCCGAGCGTGTGTTTCAATGTGTATCTGTCACGTATTTGTGTAGGTCACGTGTTATCGCTGCCTGATTGATCTGTTTTGTTCAAGTGATCTGTTCTACATTTGGAGCTATTTGTTAGTAGCAACTCTGTAAAGCTATGTTTGACTTTAAGTATTTTCTAAACAATATGATCTAATCTAATATGTTTTCTGAAATGCTATTTTGTGAATCATGAATGTTTGTCCACTTTTCTGTAATGTATTTGTGGCATCCTTACTATCATGTGATATCTGTTATCTACTTTGTAATCTGCTCTGTAAACATCCCATATAATTATGGGTCATCTGTACGTTTTATGAGCCATTTATATATGGATCTTTATGAACGTCCCATGTGAACATGGGTCATCTGTACGTCTCATGTATTCATGAGCCATCGGATTTATTAAGGCTAATGGATGTATCACGTATGATTATCTGTGAGAATTCGATATGAATATGAATATGTTTTTGAACTGAACTCTGATTTCTGAATCTGTTATGGACATTGTGTGTGTCAATTTCCGACCACACTGTCAATCAAGCACTTAGTTGGAGAATACTGGCAGAATAGATTAAGCCCGAACGACCTCTCACAAAAAGAAGAGATTCTGGCGGTGGTTCATCTACCCAAGGGCACTCTGACGATCAAGTCAGTTATCTCTCAAAGATAGCAAAAGTGCTTAACTCACTATTCAGAGCATAAGAAACATACCTTAGACCCATGATGTTGCCTCTCTTTTATAGCCAACACAAACCTAGTCCCAATAGAAGCCTAGCTTCAATGGACTTAAGATTACTGCTAATCTTGGACTCCCAGTAGGATTGGGATAAACTCTCTAAAAGTCTTATCTTTACCCAAACTGAAGTCCTCTCTTATTCTAAGACTCTTGTCCGTTATCCACTTATCCCAGATTCCAGTATCTTCGCAGATAACCTCGGCCTAGCCGAGATGATCTCGACGTCATGACTAGGACACGTGGCACATCGGTTGGCACTTCGGTGACACCTCGACCGCGTGTTGTCATTCAAAAATTATGTCCCCACGATATCATTCATAAAACTTTTATTCTGTTGTTATTCATTGGGCTCCAGCTTACTGTATTATTTATATATGTAGGTGATTAGGTGCGGGACTAGGCATAAGCTGTTACTTGGAGTTCTGTTTTATTAAGCCAACTAATGTGCCTCCCGAAGAGGTTCTCTAGTGGTTCTAGTGATTAAGTTTTGTGCACGTGGCGTTTGTTTTTATCTTTCATTTTCTTCTGCTTGGACAAGACTTTTGTTTATCTATATATGTAAGGGTGACGTAAGACAATGATATGTATATATGGCGTCACTATTTTTATGTGAATATAAGTTTTAAATTTTCTATCTCATATAAGTCTGCACAACTCTATGGATATTATATTTTATTTATTTGCTTATGTTAGTTCCTATTAATTTGATCACGGTTCAGAGGATTTTAATAATCTATGGATTATTGACCGGTTACGATGCAAAACCTATGGGTACGGGTTTGGGTCGTAACAGTATTTTTTTTTATTTAATAAAAATATATAGATGATTTAAAATAAATCAAAAGATTAAAATTTAAACTGATAAAATTAAAAAATAAATATTTATTTCTAAATTGGAACGCAAGTCCCCAAAAAAATATTAGACCCATTTGTTTTGGGTGATAGATGAGGGGATTGGACTAGGATATATGTGAGACTCATTATAATAGTATTTTATTTTGAAAATAGGGAAGTGGATTTATAATGCCTTGAAAGAAGTGATTAGCAAAGCCTCCACAGGTTGGGTTTCAAAATTAATGAGAGGATTAGCTTGGAAAAAGATTATTTTATTCATGCTGTGTGTTGTGTATTTGTGAATTTTTTGGGGATTATCATGTCATTGTATATATATATTAAAATAATATAGTATAAAAAAATATTTATCAAATATAAATTTTTAATATTAAAATATATCAAAAATATCAAAGGGTATTTATGGTATTTCATATAATCAATTCTCTCACTAAAATATATCACAAACAAATATAATTTTTCTTAGTGTTCTCAGTGACAATCACCTACTAACAGTTCCTACACTAACAATCTCACCCAAGCTAATTCTGAAAACAAACAGGCTCGTAGATATCTTAAATTTCTATTAAAATTTTTACTAAACACACTCAGTACGCATCCATGTAAGTATTTGATAAATTTTTATTTTTATTTTTATCCTTAACATTAGTCTAATGCTTTATTTGATTTATTAGAATTAGATGAAACGGAATAAAATGGTCATTCATTAGACTATGTCTCTGTTCGGAAAGTGGGTTGATTTTTTAATTTTTTTGACTATTTTAGGCTAGGTTAAAAAGTTTGATTCGGGAAGGACTTTTTGATTTTTTAAATTTTTTTATGAGAAAAGAGTGTAATGATTATGAATTAGATGTGATATTTTGTTTTTTGTAACTAAAATAGTTTATTTTATCTTTTGTGGCTAAAATAACCAAAAAAATGCCGTTTAGCTCTTTCCAAACGGAGTCATTGGGAAATGATTATTCTCTAATGATAATTTTATTTGCAAAGTATTTATTATTATTTTTTTAAATAACCTAACATAAAAATGAATATTTTTGTTGGATGACCATTTTATTTTATTTTATCCTAACCAACCAAACACAACATAAGACCAATTGGAATGATTAGGTTAATTATGTGATTGACACGTAGCACGCGAAGGTAAGACGGGAGCACATGGGATCGTAGCTTGGAACAATTAATTTAGTGCGCCGTCTTGTCTGTACGGTCTAACACGGAATAAAAAACTGGTTCAGACAGTTGCCGGTAACAATTGGGTGAAGATAAAAATTGCAAACCCCCACGCGCTTTTTTACCATATTATTTTATTATTTTTAATATTAATACGATTATCAATACATTACCGCAACACAAACAACACACGACAAGTAATGGTCCCCGACCTCTTTCGTACTTCTGTAGGCCCCACTGCCCACTTACACATGCACCTTGACTATCCAATCAATTAGTTTTCAAATTTATTTTAAAAGATAATTTTTTGAAAAAAAATTTAAAAATTATTTGATTATGAGTTTTTAAATTAATTTTTTAAATTATATATTTTGAAAGTAATTTTTAAAAATTTGAAAATTAAAAACTTATTTGATTAGAAGTATTCAAAATTAATTTTTAATTGGAGTTTTTTTAGGTTTTGTATTATTATTTTTTTATCTTGTATTCAAAACTTTTTATAATATTATAGTCAATTGTATTTACTTCTTTTGTATATGTAGTCAAAACTTTTTATAATGGGGCACTTTGGGAAGAGGTTAAAGAAGTCAATTTTTTTGACTTTTTAACTTTTTTTTAGTTAAAAAAATCAACTTTTTTACTGAAAAGAATCTAATTTTTTGCCAAAAAAAGTCACCAAAAAAGTCAAAAAATCAGTTTTTTTTTATCAATTTTTCAAAATACCACAATATTATAATCAATTTTATTTTTATTTTTTATCGTTACATATATTTTATTTTGTTTATTTTTTTTTTTGCATACATAATCTAAATGTATTTTATAAATAGATCTAATATAATCTATAGGACTGAGTTTTATATGTATATATTAGTTTGTAAAGTTTTAAAATTATTTTTTAGATTTAATTCCACTCAATCTACATACATTTTAAATGTTTCATATTTATTATATATTTTTTTTTCATTTCTTCACATATTGTTTACTGTTTACGTATATTTTTTGGATTGCCCATATATATATATATCTAAAACATAACAAATTATTTGGCTAATACTTGGAAAAAAAATTTTAAAATTATTTTTTTTTTTCTACATATCAATCAATTATTTGTTTTTCTCTCTAACTTTCCGATGCACCCAAATTTTTTTTTTCTCTTCTCTTTATTTCTCAATTACTTTTTTTTTCTCATATTCATCTATTTAACTACAAAAAAAATATCAAATCATCCAAAACTTCAAAACTATTTTTAAAATATATAATCAAACAAATTTTCTAATTTTCTAAACTCTCTCTAAAAAATTATTTTTAAAATAATATCTTAAAACATAAACCAAACAAGGCCAAATTTAAAACTTATTTAGTTATGAATTTTGAAAAGAGTATTCAAATGGTTGAGTTGAATATAGGTTTAAAAACCCAAAACCAAATAGATTTTTAGGTTTTAAATTGTGATTTGAAAAGTAAACCAAATAGAGTCTAATTCTTCAACTTTTTTTTTTTTTTATTTTGGTAAATTGTACTCAGTTTTTTAAGTGAAGTTTTTTTTTAAAAAAAAATTTAATCCTACAATTTTGATATAATTTCACAATTTTTTTAAAAAAAATTGAAATGTTATATAGTGTGTAACATCTGTAAGTTATGACATTTATGATATTAATTATTATAAATGTTATAGTTAGATTATTTTTAGTTATAACTATAAAAAAAAAAGTCATAATTATACAACATATAAGTATAACTATAGATTTTTTTTAATCATAATCAAAATAATGTCATAATAACATAACAATAATGTGTCATAACTAATGGCATAATAGGTCATAATAAAATACCACAAACACCATAACACTGGTCAAAAATTATACCAAACAATCTCAACAAATAAGAAAATGAGAAAATAATTATAAATCAATAAAGCCCAATTCTAATTTGACTAGGCTCATAACTCATCTGTATGCTATTAATTTAGGAGGAGTTTGTTAAATGTTTTTTTGGTTAATTACACCAATAGTCCCTATAGTTTGAGACTTGTGTTACTTTGGTCTCTACCTTTTCAATTGTGACACATTTGACCATGAATTTTGTTCCAAATAAAGACAATTGAAAATACCATTAGATTTTTTAAGGGTAAAATCATCAATTTGATAAAATATAAACTAATTTGATAAAAATAAATGTCAAAAAAATATTTTTAATTTTTTAAAAATTATTTTTATCCACTAATGATAAAATTATGTAAAATTAATAAAAATTACATGATTAATTTTTTAAAATTAATTTTACATGATCATCATCCAAACACATAATAAAAATTAATTTGGTAAAAAAAATAAATAAATGTTTAAAAGATTTATCAATTTTACATAATTTTATTCTTAGTAGGTAAAAATAATTTAAAAAAATTTAAAAATATTTGTTTGACATTTATTTTTGTCAAATTAGTTTATATTTTATCAAATTGACAATTTTACCTTTGAAAATTTTAATGATATTTTCAATTGTCCTTATTTGGAATAAGATTCAAAATTCAGAGTCAAATGTGTCACAATTGAAAAGTTAGAGACCAAACTGATACAAGTCCCAAACTATAGGGACCATTTATGTAATTTGTCCATGTTTTTTCAATAATTTTTTTTTGTTTTTGTTTTTTTATAGGAAAAAGTAATTTAAAAACTGATATAAATGTTACAAAAGTTACATTTTTTTTTTGGTTAGTGAGAAAGCTGAGCGAGAATTTTTTCCCTCCTCTTGTCATTTAAATAAGTTATAGAAAAATGGACCCCCCCCCCCCCCAAAAAAAAAATGTCTGAAATTTATCAGAAACCAAACAAACTTATAATTTCTGTTTTTAGATTTCTTATTTATGCGACATTTCTTCGCTTTTAAGCTTTCATTTGAGATGTGTGTTGATATTTTAACTTTTTGATTTTGTAGCTATTTTAGTTTAGGGCTAAAAAGTCTTATTTGTAATAGATTTTTTGATTTTTTTGATTTTTGTGAGAAAAAAAAAAAAATCATGATTTAGATATGACATTTTGTCTTATTAAACTAAAAATCTTATTTTGTCTTATGTGACTAAATTAGTCCCAAATGGGTATGCCAAACAAAGCCTAAATTATTTTATTTATAACCAGAAAAGTATATATTTCCAATAAATTAGATGGGGCGTGTGTCAATTCATGGGGTGTTTTGAGAAGATGATTAAAAGTTACTTTTTGACTTTTTTTGACTTTTTGTGAGAGAGGAAAGTGGGTTAAAAGTTGAAAAGTAATTTTTAACCTACTTCCCAAAATAGACCGTGTGATACTCGCTACTTGTTAGGGTAGGATTTGGGATAACTAAGTAATAGTAGGTTTAAAAATTTTAAAATTCGATTTATGACTAAAGTGCCTAAAATGTTATGTACTATTGACTTCTTATTATCGTTTGTATCGCAATGGATTTTTGTGATTAATTTATTTTTTTTAAAAATAATTATTTAATAAAGATAAATAATATATTGTCATATGTTTTAGAGTGCTACTATTAGCATCTACCTAAATTTTTTAGACTCCCAATTTTTATTTTTTTTATTACAATTATATTTTGAAGTAAAATTATATTAAAAGATATCATTTAATAGAACACACACCTACCAAATAAGAATTAACACTCTACAATATTGTACACCCACCCCCACTCCCACCTCCTCCTTCAGCTATACGTATTCCACATTTCTAAACCCTAAACCTGTTATTCGTCATAACCAACCAACATAGACCCTAAATCTATTACTCTTCATAATCATCTTAAATCATTAATGTATCCTCTTCATCACCATCATATTACTCTTCATAACCATCTTAAATCATAAATGTATCATCTTCATCACCATCATAAATCTTCCTGAACTAGAAATCTTGAATCAAAAAGCTATTTTCAAGTCCAACGCATTGCTCTTCATCAGTTAATTTCACATTTGTAAAGCAATAGAGGACGATAACAACAATTCTGATGAGATTAGCGTTCTATTAGTAAGTTTATTTGTCTTGCATTAACATTCTCGATCGTTTTCAATCGTTAGTTTGCCAACTGTTCAGATTATGTTCGGTAACACAGTACTGAACACAAACATTTAGTTCAATATATGGGTTTTGAACAATAATGCAAATAGTCGGTATTAGTGTGCCGAACAGTTCGATTTTTGTATCTTCAACACTAGATTGTGTATTTCGTAAGGGTTTTACTTGAAAAGTATTTCCGATGAGTTTTCTACAGCGGTAGATAGGAATTTCTAACGTGTTTTTTCGACGGTATTCTTCAGACACTATGGAGTCGATTCCTCATTTCGTCGAGATTTGACAAGAATTTCAATGATGGATCATCAATGCAATGTTCTTCATTGAGGCTATAGCAATCCGAGCTTAGACCCGATCCATTTATTGCTTTTGAATCCGGGAAATCATATTCGTGATGGTCGTTCTTTTCTCTTCATATTTGGTTTGGCTTCCGGGGTTGACACCGTCCTTGTTGGGTTCGACATTGCCCTCTTATCTTTGTTTTGTTAAGCTCCAAGGGTCAACACCAGTGTTGGAAGAGTTGACACCATCTTTCTTCTATGTTCTTGGAATATCTACTAAAATTTAGGGTCAACACCAGCCTTGGTAGTGTCGACACTTGTCTTTTGTTGTTGGCCTCAAGGATTGACGCCAATCTGGAAAGGGTCGACCCTTATATATAGCAGAATCTAAGTTTGGGTGCTGAAATTTAGTGTGGACACCTTGGGTCCAAGGGTCGACACTTGGTTTGCTCTCAGTATTGTCTTTTTGTCAATTCTTCCTGAAGGGTCGACACCACCAATGCAAGGGTCGACCCCTGTGATAGTTTTTACAGATTTTTGTTTGGTTTTGGGCCCTACTTCTTGGGGATTTTGACTTGTTCTTTTGGGTTGACTTTGGGACCTTATTCCACTTTAACCTAACACTATAAATATGGCTCTCATTTACCATTTTCTTCACTTTTTCTTCTCTTTTTACTTTCTAAACCGTGAGTCCCTCTTTTCTTTCTCTAAACTCACTTTTTCGCTCAAAGATCTTCAAAGCTACTTACTTGGAAGCATCTCCTCGCTTTGCTCCTTCGAGATTAAGTGTAGAGCTTGTCAAGTGCTTTGTTTTGATCGGAGTAAATCGTCGTTTCGTTTCCGTCAATTTTTTGGATTTTCTACATTCTTCCTCTTCTAAGTTTAAGGTAGGGATTCTCCATACTCTCTTATGATTTTTAACTTAGTTATTTGATATTCCTAAAACAATATTGTGATTTTTGAGAGATTTTGGATAAATCTAGGGTTTTGGTTGGAAACCAAAAAGAGGAGTTTTCAAATGGTTTATTGGAAATGTTTGTAGAAAGGTGTTTATTGTTGATATATGATGAAGTGATGGATTTTTATCTTTGGAAATGATTTGTAAAGAAACAAGAGGTTTTTTCCCTAGAGATCTCAAATGCTAATCTTGTAAAGATAATGGAAATGATGTTGGGTTTTATGTAATTGAATGATGTCTTTTTTTACTCAAAAGTGATTTTGAAAGAAAACCAGGTTTTGCTCTAAAACCATGGGTTTGACTTGTGTTGGAAAATATTAAAGGATGATGTTGGTTTTGTAATATCGCTCATATCTTGATGATGGTGATGGAGGATATTGATGATGATGGTGGAGTTGGATATGTTATACCGCTCATATCTTGGAAATGATAATAATGTATATTGTTATTGAAATTTTTTATTTATTAGAGATATCTGTTTTGGGCTATCGGTGGAGAATATCTATGATTGTTGTAGAATTGCATGAGGATTAGGAGAATTGAAACTATTTTCTCATTCATTTGCATTGAGCATTGTTTTATATTTACACCTTGGAAATGTGTATCATTTTGAGAGAAATGGGTGAATTTGAGAATTGAATGTTGTACATTGAAATAAGTTGGCTGGAGTATCCATGGTAAAAGTCTCACAAACCGCGCGTATATATGGGTGCCGATCCCGCCGACGAAATTTTCGTGAAATGGCAATAGTAGTGCTTGTATAGCCTACATTTACATGGGTCCCATTTTACGGTTTCCTCCGGACAAAATTTCTCGGAAAGGTTGGATTTGTTTTGGAATTTCCTAAGTATGATTCACTGCCCTGTTTTCTATTGTAAAGGACATGATTGATAACTGCGATATTGATCAGGTATTGTATGATCATGAGAAAGAAGAAATTAAATACTTTGGTACGAGCATTGCATATGCATTCACCTTATACCTTTGTTAAATTTCATATGTTGTATTGGATTATATCTACTGGGCTTTGGCTCACCCTATATGGGAAAAACATTTTTAGGTGCTGATAATATGCCTCCGCCAAGGCAATAGCTTGGGAACACTTGGAGCAAGAGCTTCATCTTTGTTTAATTGTGTATTTGTTTTGTACAAGCCAAGGGCCGTTAAATGTACTGGATTTAAATTCGTTTTGTTGTAACCAAATACTGGCTTGGAAAGTTGTAAGCCTTTAGGGCATTCTCTTAATTATTTATTTTTCACTTTACATTCTTCATCATATAACATATGCTATAAATTCAGGGTTAGACTTATAAATGTATATCCGCATATGTTATACTTTTGTACAAGAAACTGAAAGTTAATGAAAGATAATTATTTCATCTTGTGTTATTGTTCGATTAATATTGTAGACTGGTTATTTTGTTTATTTCGGGGCGTTATAACTTGGTATCAGAGCATTTCAGGTTTGAATACTTTGAGTACATAGGAAGTGGTTATTATCATAATGGGTTTGTCTCGCTTAATAGAGATGTTTGTATGTATGGTATGCTTATGTAATAACATACTTTTGTGGTTATATGGTATGAAATTTAATTCTTAAAATATTGATTGGGTCTGCGGGGTTTGCAGAAGTCTTATTAGAAGAGTACCTGATCAATGCTATTTCTAATTGGAACTCTGGCAACGCCGCGAGATGATCATTATCTAGGAAGGAAAATTCATATATGTTTATGTGACTACATGCTTATGTGGAGTAAATTACTGTTGTCCACCACATTAGGACGCGAGTGAGTTAGTTTCGGCACATTTGTAAATGTGCTAATCTCTTTTGTTACCTTTATTAGGATGCCAGGACATAGATGTGGTGGTAGTAGGTATAGTAGGCCTAGAAGGCATGAGGTGCCTTTATCGGATTATATTCTAGCACAAGAAGAAAGAGTTGGTTAAGCCAATATGGCTGAGCTAGTTGGTCAGCAAGCCATGGGCGCTTTGGCTAGCGAAATGACCGGAGCATTGCCGGAATCTATGGGCATTCTTAGAGCTGAGAATCAAGTCCAAACCCAAGTTATTGAGACAAGGCCGTCTTTTTTGAAGAGGGAGTTTTTTTCGATTGAATCTGGATGAGTTTCTAGGTGATCTGAAGGAGCCACTAAAGGCGGATGAGTGGCTGGAGCAGACTGTGAAGACGTTTAAGATACTTGGCATCAAGGATGACAGATTGAGAATGACCTTGGCATATTTCCAACTAAAGGGAGATGCAGGTTAGTGGTGAAAGTATGCGCGTGGGCGCATTGGAGTGACTTGTGAGGCTTTTGTTAACCTCTTCTAGGATAAGTTTTTACCTCACACGACTAGGGAGAAATTGAGGGACCAGTTTCTGAAGCTCAAGCAGCTCAACACACCAGTAACCGAGTTTGAGGCAGCTTTTACTAGCCTCTCTAGATTTGCACCGGAACTTGTGGCGATGGATGAACGCCGTTATGTGAGTTTAAGAAGAGGTTGAGGATCGGGTTCCTTTTCAAGGTGGTTACGTCAATAATTAGGGATTATAGATGCCTTGTGGAGGCAGCGGCTCATTTGGAGACCGTGATTCAGATTGAGGAGGAGCAGATAAGGGCCTCTAGGAGGAGTTAAGATGTTTAGGGAGATAGTAAGAGGTAGAGGGGTTCTAACCCATAGCAGTCCCAGGGAGCTTAGTCTCAATCCACCTTTCCTGCACTGAGTTAGGGTTCAGGGAGAGGTAATTAGGGGAGTTTCTCTTGTTACAAATGTGGCCAGTTGGGTCACAAATCGCTAGCTTGCCCGTAGAGAGGAGGGCAGCAGGCTACACCGTTTTTGGCTCGTTCTCAGAGCCAAAATCAAGAGAGAGGGCAGCTGCTTACATGTTATTAGTGTGGGCAGTTAGGGCACATGAAGAGATTTTGCCCTCAGTTGGGTGGCACACCAGGTGCGTCTAGTTTGAGGCAGACACAAAGCCACTAGCCTACACAGTTAGCACAGGCCTCGAGGGCTAATCAGGGAGCCTTTTCAGCTTAGTCAATGCATCAGACTTATGTTCCGAGGGGTGAGCAGGTAGAGCAGAGACCTACAAGGCGTGTGTATGTTGTTACCAGACCAGACCTAGTACCAATGCCTTTAGTAGTGACAGGTACTTTCTTATTATGCAATTCCATTGCTAATGTGTTGATTGATACGGGTGCATTCCATTCATTTATCGCATCTGCATTTGCATCGTCTTTGGGGTTAGAGTTGGCTCGGTTAGCATCTCCTTTCAATGTAGAGTCACTTATTGGTGGTAAGATTATTTTCGAGTAGGGGTGTCAGGGTTGTGACATAGAGGTTGCTGATCGCCGACTTCCTTTTGCATTTGTGTTGATTGACATGTCTAGTTTTGATGTTATTTTGGTATGGACTGGTTGTCATCATATTGAGCTTTCATAGATTGTTACCATCAAAGAGTTACGGTATGTACCTTGACGGTGATTGCTTATATTTCTTGGGAGACCAAATTAATAGAGTCTTATTACCTGTGTATGATCCGCGTTGGCAGAGTGAACTTAGTTATCTCCTTGCCAACTTTTTGGGTAATGAGTGTAGTGAAGTTCGTGTTGAATTACTAAGGGTAGTTTGTGAATACCCGGATGTTTTCCTTAAGGATCTCTCTAGTTTATCACTTCATCGAGAGATCGAGTTCTCTATTGATTTAGTGTCTGGCACGGCACCGATTTCTATGGCACCATACAGATTTGCACCTACCGAGTTGAGTGAGTTAAACATTCAACTTCAAAAACTGTTAGATAAGGGTTTTATCCGTCCTAGTACTTCACCTTGGGGAGCATCGGTTCTCTTTGCCAAAAAAGAAAAATGGCGCGTTGCGACTTTGTATTAATTATCAGAAGTTGAACTAGGTAACTATTAAGAACAAGTACCCAATGCCTCGTATAGATGATTTGTTTGATCAGTTAAAGGGGTCTTGTTACTTTTCTCAGATAAACCTAAGATTGGGTTATCACCAGTTGAGAGTAAGAGAGGAGGATATCCAGAAGATGACATTCCGTACATGGTATGGCCATTACGAGTTTCTAGTGATGCCCTTTGGGCTAACCAATACACCAGCCATGTTTATGGATTTGATGAACCGGATCTTCCCTGAGTTACTAGACCATTTTGTGGTTGTCTTCATTGATGACATCTTGATTTACTCACCCTCTGAGGAGGAGCACGAGGAACACTTGCGAGTGGTGCTTGAATTGCTTGGAGCCCACAAACTGTATGCTAAGTTTGAGAAATGTGAATTCTGGTTAAGAGAGGTTAAGTTCCTAGGCCATTGTGGTATCCAAGGAAGGGGTGACAGTAGATTCATCCAAGATAGAGGTAATGCAAGATTGGGAACAACCTAAGAATGCTTTTGAGATCCATAGTTTCTTGGGATTGTCTGAGTATTATCGTCGGTTTGTGAAAGATTTCTTTAGATTAGCTTTATCGTTAACTAGACTGACGAGGCAAGGAATTAAGTTTGTGTGGAGCGAGACTTATGAGAAGTCTTTTCAAGAGCTTAAGGTTAGACTTGTCACTACTTCAATATTGATTATTCTAGATAAGGGTTTGGGCTATTCAGTGTATTGTGATACTTCGTGGGAAGGTTTGTGTTGTGTATTGATGTAAGAGGGAAAGGTAGTAGCTTATGGCTCGTAGCAGTTGAAAACAAATGAGAGGAACTACCCTACTCATGACCTAGAGTTAGCGGCGGTGATCTTTGCCTTAAAGATTTGGAGGCATTACTTGTATAATGAGAAGTTTGAGGTGTTTTCTGATCACAAGAGTTTGAAATATCTATTTACATAGAAGGACCTGAATCTGAGATAGAGAAGGTGGATGGAGTTTATAGAAGATTATGATTTTAAGTTACATTATCATCCGGGGAAGGCCAATGTTATGGCCGATGCCTTGAGTAGGAAATCCATTGGTAGTGTGGCTAGTATTGCTATTCGGGAATGAGAGATGTTGGGTGTTATTGGTGAGTTTGACTTTTATCTTGGTGAGTCCGTGGAGTATGCAGCCTTGTTTTCGGTAGTGGCACAACCTACACTTATGAACTGCGTGATAGAAGCGCAGAAGGGTCATCTTGAGGTAGAAACCCTCCGGGAAATGATCTCTAGTGGAAAGGTAGAGAAAGGCTTGAATGTGTATCCTAACTCAAGTGTTAGATACCGTGACCTTCTTTTCGTGTCGGAGTCTTGTCGAAAGGAAGTACTCCGAGAGTTTCACTATTCACGCCTTGCGGTGCATCCGGGAGGCATAAAGATGTATCACGACCTTAGTCGCCAGTTTTGGTAGAAAGGAATCAAGAAGGATGTGGCTGTGTTCATATCGAGGTGCCTTACTTGTCAACAAGTGAAGGCCAAACAGCAGAGGCTAGCGGGTTTGTTACAACCCTTGCCTATAGTTGAATAGAAGTGGGAGCATGTCATGATGGATTTCGTTGTGGGTTTTCCTAGGACTCAATAGGGTAGTGATGCGATTTGGGTAGTAGTTGACCGGTTGACCAAGTCGGCGCACTTTATACCTATGCGCGTGAGTGGCTCAGTGGATTATCTTGTCGACCTTTATATTAGGGACATAGTGAGGTTGCACGGGGTTCTAGTGACAATTGTTTCGGATAGAGATCCGCATTTTATGGCTCGATTGTGGTAGAGCCTACAGAGTGCCTTGGGCACGAGGTTGACTTTTAGCATCGCATATGACCCTCAAACTGACGGGCAGTCAGAGCACACAATTCAGGTTCTAGAGGATATGCTTTGGGGTTGTGTTCTTGATTTTAAGGGGTCGTGAGAGAGACACTTATCCTTTGTGGAGTTTGCCTACAATGACAGCTTCCAGTCGAGTATTGGCATGGCATCGTTTGAGGCCTTGTATGGACAACCGTGTAGATCCTCTATGTGTTGGGCCGAGGTGGGTGATGCACCAATTTTTGGTCCAGAGTTAGTCTGGGAAACGATGGAAAAAGTTGCACTTATCCGTAAGAGGTTGGTTACGACCAGTCGTCGAGAAAAGTTATCTTGGTAGGAGGATACCTTTGTCTTTTGAGGTAGGAGATCATGTCTTCTTGAAGATATCGCCTATGAGGGATTTGATGAGGTTTGGGAAGAATAAGAAGTTATCCCCTAGATTTATTGAGCCTTTTGAGATCCTTGAGCGGATTGGAGAAGTAACTTATTACTTGGTCTTACCGTCACAACTTTCCGGGGTTCATAATGTGTTTCATATTAGTATACTTCGGAAGTATGAGCCAGATCCATCGCACGTGTTGGATTGGACCGACTTAGAAGTAGATAAAGATGCCTCATATGAGGAGAAACCAGTGAGGGTCTTAGATACTCGAGACCAAGTTTTGCGAGGCAAGACAATTCTTTTGGTAAAAATGTTATGGAAATATCACGGAGTTGAGGAAGTAACTTAGGAACGTGAGTTAGAGGTCCATGAGAAGTATCTAAACTTATTTGTTGATGTTTGAGCATGTATTGAGATTATGTTATGTTAATGAAATATGAAAACATTGTATATGATTGAAAATATGGAAACATTGTATATGTTTTGGAAAATGTGAATTGTACTTTTAATGTCGGAACTTGTGTATTGAGTTGATGAGAATGGATGATCGAAGAATGGGTCATAGTAATGGAATTGATTGATTATCATTGTTGTAATGGGTTTAAACATGGTTTTAAAGTTTGATTTATAATTTCGGGGATGAAATTCCTTAAGGAGGGAGGTTATAACGATCCAAGCTTAGATCCGATCCATGCTTAGATCCGATCCATTTATTGCTTTTGAATCCGGAAAACCATATTTGTGATGGTCGTTCTTTTCTTTTCATATTTGGTTTTGGCTTGAGAATTAAATCTTGCCCTTGTTGGGGTCAACACTGCTCTCTTATCTTTGTTTTGTTAAGCTTTAACCATCTTGCTGCTATGTTCTTGGAATAGCTACTGAAATTTAGGGTCGACACCAGTCTGGGAAAGGTCAACTCTTTTATACAGCAGAATTTGAGTTTGGGTGCTGAAATTTAGTGTCGACACCTTGGGTCCAAAGGTCAACACCTAGTTGCTATTAGTGTTGTCTTTTTGTCAATTCTTCCTGAAGGGTCGACACCACCAACGCAAGGGTCGACCCTTGTGAAAGTTTTTTCAGATTTTTGTTCTGTTTTGGGCCCTACTTCTTAGGGATTTTGACTTCTTCTTTTGGGTTGACTTTGGGACCTTATTCCACTTTAACCTAGCATTATAAATAGGGCCCTCACTTACCATTTTCTTCACTTTCTATTTTCTTTTCCCTCTCTAAACCATGAGTGCCTCTTTTCTCTCTCTAAATTCACTTTTTTGCTCAAAGATCTTCATATCTACTCACTTGGAAGCATCTCCTCACTTTGCTCCTTTGAGATTAAGTGTAAAGCTTGTTGAAAGCTTTGTTTTGATCAGAGCAAATCATCATTTCATCTCCATCGACTTTTTGGGTTTTCTTCATTCTTTCTTTTCTAAGTTTGAGTTAGAGATTCTTCGCACTCTCTTATGATTTTTAACTTAGTTATTTGATATTTCTAAAATAGTACTGTGATTTTTGAGAGATTTATCTAGGGTTTTGGTTGGAAACCAAAAAGAGGAGTTTTCAAATGGTTTGTTGGAAATGTTTGTAGAAAGGTGTTTATTGTTGATATATGATGAAGTGATGGATTTTTATCTTTGGAAATGGTTTGTAAAGAAAAAAGAGGTTTTTTCCCTAGAGATCTCAAATGTTAATCTTGTAAAGATAATGGAAATGATGTTGGGTTTTATGTAATTGGAATGATGTCTTTTTCTACTCAAAAGAGATTTTGAAAGAAAACGGGGTTTTGCTCTAAAATCATGGGTTTGACTTGTGTTAGAAAATATTGAAGGATGATGTTAGTTTTGTAATATCACTCACATCTTGATGACGGTGATAGAGGATATTGATGATGATGATGTTAGAGTTGAATATGTTATACCGCTCATATCTTGGAAATGATAATAATGTATATTGTTATTGAAATTTTCTATTTATTAGAGATATCTGTTTTAGGCTATCGGTGGAGAATATCTATGATTGTTGTAGAAATTGCATGAGGATTAGGAGAATTGAAACTATTTTCTCATTCATTTGCATTGAGCATTGTTTCATATTTACACCTTGGAAATGTGTATCATTTTGAGAGAAATGGGTGAATTTGAGAATTGAATGTTATACATTGAAATAAGTTGGCCGGAGTGTCCATGGTGAAAGTCTCGAAAATCGCGCGTATATATGGGTGCCGATCCTACAGACGAAATTTTCGTGAAATGGCAATAGTAGTGCTTGTATAGCCTACGTTTACATGGGTCCCATTTTACGATTTCCTCCAAATGAAATTTTTGGGCAATGTTGGATTTGTTTTGGAATTTCCACTGCTCTGTTTTCTATTATAAATGACATGATTGATAACTATGATATTAATCAGGTATTGTATGATCATGAGAAAGAAGAAATTAAATACTTTGGTACGAGCATTGCATATGCATTCACCTTATACCTTTGTTAAAATTCATATATTATGTTAGATTATTTCTACTGGGCTTTGGCTCACCCTATATGGGAAAAACATTTTCAGTTGTTGGTGATATGCCTCCGCCAAGGCAATAGCTTGGGTGGACTTGGAGCAAGAGCTTCATCTTTGTTTAATTGTGTATTTGTTTTGTACAAGCCAGGAGCCATTAAATGTACTAGATTTAAATCCATTTTTTTGTAACCAAGTACGAGCTTGGAAAGTTATAAGCCTTTATGTCATTCTCTTAATTGTTTATCCTTCATTTTACATTCTTCATCATGTAACATATGCTATAAATTCAGGGTTAGACTTGTGAATGTATATCCGCATACGTTGCACTTTTGTACAAGAAACTGGAAGTTAATGAAAGATAATTATTTCATCTTGTGTTGTTGTTCGATTAATATCGTAGACTGGTTATTGTATTTATTTCGAGGCGTTACAGAGGCAATGGTGTTTATTAATGCAATAACCGTTAGTGTTCTTTTTAATAAGAGATGGACAATCATCAAAAGGAGGAGAGTGGGTGGGCAAAATTAGGTGGATGTGCCATTAGGTGTGATAATATTATGAATAGGGATAAATTTGGTATTAAGTGAAGTGTTCAAAGAAATCTTATTAAAATTTAGGGTTTAAGGTGGGGGCTCAAAGAAATAAGGGGTCCAAAGAATTTAGGTATGTGCTAATAGCAGCCCTCATGTTTTATAATATAAAGTAAAGGTAAATTACCCTAATCACCTCTAAAAGTAGAAAAATACTATAAACTCTATAACTTGTCGTAATTACGTTTACTTCCCTTTTAACAAAATTAAAGCAATCACAATTAATCTGTAGATATGAGAATAAATAAAATAAAAAATATATTTCAATTTTAATGAATTAATAATGAAAATGAGACAAAGTATTATGTGGTTTGAAATTTTAAGAAAATTTAATATAATTATGCCAAACTTATGGGATACAATGGTTGTGTTTGGTTTCAATTTTAGAATTAACTTTTGAAATTAAAAAAAAAAAATGACAAAAACAAACACCAAACTGATATTTTAAAATTAATTTCACTTTAAAAAATCTAAAATCAAACAAAAATAAAGATTTTCTCTCAAAAAATTTTAAAAATATATATATTTTGAAAACCAAATCAACAAGAAGTGTTTAATATTTTCCATAACTCTCAAAACTCGATTTTGTGGGCCTCATGAAACCTAAGACGGTAATTCAAATCATACATTTCGTAAATCTCAAAGAGAGAAATATATATACATATATATATGTAAAATTAACTTGTCTATCTTATCTTTTTCTACTTTTTTAGTCGTGAACCAACTTCCCAAACATAGCTTAAATCGGATATCGATAAACGTACTAACTTATCATAGTTTATTTTATAAAACAAACTATTTTAATTTAAAATTATACTTATCATTAATTGCATAAAATAAAACATAATTAGTTAATATATCTATTGATTTCTAATCAAGCTGATTATATATATATATATATTCCAATCAGTGAAGACCCTCTCTCTCTCTCTCTCTCTCTCTCTTTTTGAGACTCTTGCTCTCTGTCATACGATCTTCTCTTCTCTTTCTTAAACTCTACAATCTCTATCTCTTACATAGGCTTCTCATCACCGCCGATGTCTCGACCTCCTCTCATCCCTGCTGACACATCGCCTCATCAACGCTAATGCGTCGCTTTCCTCTTATCATCAAGTTGAAGCAACGATAGAATAAAAGAAAAAACAAAGATTTGTAAAAAATCATAACTGATATAGTTCCTGAACTCAAGGTTACCATGTATTGATATTATCTAGTAACCAAAACCACAACATTGTAAATTACTTTTGATTTACATAAAGGAATTTGGTAGCATGAAAGGTAAGAAAATCATGTTTATGCATTGGCTCTTAAACAAGGCATAAGGCACAACTCT
The DNA here is from genome assembly GCA_025200525.1 of Camellia lanceoleosa. Lineage (NCBI taxonomy): Eukaryota > Viridiplantae > Streptophyta > Magnoliopsida > Ericales > Theaceae > Camellia > Camellia lanceoleosa. The sequence continues at coordinate 99,146,880 of CM045763.1, read as the reverse complement.
CAAACATCATGAAGGAGTGATATATATGAGTGTGTGATGGAGTAATATGCTCTGAAAACACATGCTAAATGATGCCAACACATGCAAACATCACAAGCATAACATGCTGATGGCCTTAAAAATCAAAGCTAGTAAGGGCCAACAATACTATAGCTATACAAAGCAAGACATGCATGACCAAAGCTATTCAAAACAGAGCTAGAGCATGCTAAATAAAGGTCAAAAACATGCTGGAGTGGAGCCAACACACGCTATAACAATGAGCTATAACATCAAGCATGCAAGGCTAGTGAGCAAGATTACACTACAAGTGTAAGAAGCATGCAAGAAGTGGCCAAGCCAGCCAAAAACAGAGCTAAAACATGGTAAAAAGGTCACAAAAACATGCTTAGATCAAGTCAAGAGATGGTAGAAAAACATGCTCAACTACCAAGCCATCAACACATGCAAAGGAGAAACAAGGAGGGGAGGCCACCCCCTACTATTTTGTTCCTCAAAACTAACTTTTTGCTACTAAAAATCCCATGGATTTCAGTGGTTAAAAGGCCAAAAAGAGATTGCTTTAAAGGCTTTTAAACATGGCACAAAGTTTAGCAAATAAGCCACCAAAGAAAGGAGAACACCCTTGACCCCAAAAGGGCCTCAAACAACTATTTTCAACACTAAAAAATAGAGGTTTTTGTAGTTGACAACTGGGCCAAAAATAACATGCAAGGTTGGCCAAACCAATGCACAAAAATAAAGCTTAAAAGGGTAAGATTCTTACCCTTGAAGCACAGCAACAAATCAGCAAGCTTCTGAGCCAAAACCAAGTCAAAACCACTCCAAGGAGCTCAAATAAGGCCTCCAAGATCTTTAACACTACGGTGAAGGTGTTTGGCTAAGGGTGCAAGTGCAAAGGTGAAGAGAAAATACACTTTCAAGCACAAAATATAGAGAGAGAGAGAGAAATTTTTCTCAGCTCAATTCTTGTAACCTCTCTCATGCATGAGGATGGCTTATATATATAGGAGATACAAAAGCCCCTTGAAGAGATCTTGCCATCCACGTGGGTGCAGATGGCTTATCCTGTAAACAGCTGGCTTAAAAATATCTGTTGAAACATTGGTGGTTAGCCGGCCGGCCATCAGTGATGGTCGACAATGCCTCATTGATGGCCAGCAGGCCTCATCAATAGCCAGCAGGCATAAATTGATGGCCGGCAGTGCACCAAAACAAGCACTATGGAGTAGAAAGGATACACGGTTTGGAAAGCTCAAACCTGTGACGTTCTGCTGCGAAATTTGAGTGCTTGGCGAGCAACCGAACTTGTCATCAGATGTACCTGCAAGCACATCCAAGTCTTGAGGACGGTCAAAAATAGGGTGTCTACAGGTCCCAATAATAGAAAAATCAACAAATCAACATAAAAATCAAAAAATCAGATCTTGCCAAGAAACTATATCAAAAAACTAGATCATGCTAGAGAGTGAGCTCATATAAGAGCTTACTTGAGAGTCGCACTGGAGAGAAAGCCACCGCCGGAGATGGAGAAATGCTAGAGAGAGGAATAGATCGGAGAAGAGGTAGAGAAATGAAACAGGAGAGCGAGAGGAGAGGTGGTCAGTTCCTTAGTGGTGGTGGTTGTCGTTGGTGGTTTGTTTGAAGAGAGCAGAGAATCATTTGAGAGTGAGAGAAGTTTTGGAAAGAAATGAAAAACGATGGGTTTAGGTCGGATTGGAGCGTGAAACAAATGTACAAAAAACATCAACCGAGATTCAATCCCTACCAAACAAAGCCATGTCAATTCGAGGGGGTCGGGGCAATGAATTTGTGTGGATGTAGCAGAACTCTATATATTTTGTTTAAGAAATTCTAACATACACATCCTTGAAAATGATATACCATATGCACCCCTAATTATGCCAAATTCTTTTTTAGTTATAACCAATTTTCTTCTTTAGTCTTGACATTATTTTGGTTATGACTCATGAATTCTTAGCTATGCCTCATGTTGTGTTTAGTTATGACATATAATTTTTTTTAGTTATAACTCAAAAAGTATGAAATTATATCATTTTTTATTTTCATTATAAGGTGTATATGATACACACCTTTTGAACGTCTAAATCATAATATTTATTATTTTTCTTTTCAAAATCTACATGATGAAAGATTCAAAGACTCTATAAAATTCACAAAATGTTATAAAATAATAATATATATGAAAGAGAACAATAGATATAGAAAAGAAAGGATAAATATTCTCTTTTTATTGCAAAAGTACAAGTTTCATTCGGTAACATGCTTTACTTTTATAAGCAAACATAGTCGACTATACAAGCCGTCTAGCCATCATTTTTGACTGCTAGAAATTTCTTTTCAGTGTTAGAAATTTCACAACTTTTGGTCATTCAAATATAATATAAAATATTATACAATTCTCCCCCTTGAATAACTATATACTACGAATGTGTCTCGTTAAAACCTTACCAAGAAAAACTTAGTGGGAAAAACCTTTGGTGAAAGAAGAAGAGTACAATATTCTTGTATGTGATTTATTTAGATTGTCTCATTAAAACTTTGCTAAGGAAAACCCAGTGAGAAAAAACCTTAGATGAAGGAAAAAGAGTATAATCTGCAAATCTACTTAAATAGATGACTCCCCTCAAAGCTGCATAATAGATCTTTATATTGACGTATTCGAATATTATGCACCAGCTTCTTAAATGTTACAGTCGGTAATGCTTTAGTAAATAGATTAGCCAGATTATTTCTTGAGCATATTTGTTGAACATCAAAATCATCATTCTTCCGAAGCTCATGTATGTAAAATAATTTTGGTAAAATGTGTTTGGTCCTATCACATTTGATATAGCCTTCTTTGATCTGCATGATACATGCAAATATTATCTTGATATAATATGGTTGGACTTGCTTTTGTCAAAGGCAATCCACATCTATCTTGAATATGATGGATCATGGATCTAAGCCAAACACATTCTCAACTTGTTTCATGAATTGCAAGTATCTCTGAGTAATTTGAAGAAGTAGCAGTCAATGTTTGTTTTACAGATCACCAAAATATAGCAATATTTCCATAGATAAAAATGTATCTTGTTTGTGATCTGGCTTTATATAGATCAGAGAGATTTAGCATATGCATATCCAATTAGCTACGACTTTGATTTATTTGAATAAAATAAACCCATATCAGTTGTTCTACGAAGATAACATAATATTTGTTTTATTTCATTCCAATGTCTTCGGGTTGCTGCAGACTTATTTCTTGCTAATAAATTGACAGCAAATGCAATATTAGTCCTGGTACAATTTGCAAGATACATAAGAGCACCAATTGCACTAAGATATGGTATTTCAGGACCAAGGAGTTGTTCATTATTTTCTCGAGGTCGAAAAAGATCTTTCTTATATCAAGTGATCGAACAACCATAGGAGTATTCAAAGGATGAGCTTTATCTTTATAAAAGTTCTTCAAGACCTTGTCTATATATGTTGATTGATGTATAAGAATCCCATTTGACATGTGTTCGATCTATAAGCAGAGACAAAATTTTGTTTTGTCAAGATCTTTCATTTCAAATTCCTTCTTTAAATATTCTACTGTTTTTGTAAACTCTTCTAGAGTTCCTATAAGATTCAAATCATCAACATATATTGCAACAATTGCAAATCTGGATTCTGATTTCTTAATAAAAATGCATGGACAAATTGGGTCATTTTTATATCATCTTTCAATAGATATACACTGAGGTGATTATACCACATGCGTTCGGATTGTTTCAACCTGTATAGAGATCTTTATAGCTTGATTGAATAAACAATTCTGGGTTTTGAATTAGATACTTCTAGCATTTTAAATTCTTTAGGGACTTTCATAGATATGTCATTATATAGTGATCCATATAAATATATTGTAACTACATCCATTAGACGTATATATAAATTTTCTGTGATTACCAAGCTAATAAAAAATCTAAATGTAATTGCATACATTACGAGTGAATATGTTTCCTCATAGAAAAACACTAGGTCTCTATGAGAAACCTTGTGCAAAAAGTCGTGCTTTATATCCCACAAGTTGTATCCTTTCAGGGGTTTGGACTACAGGTCCAAATACTTCACGTTTTGTAAGTGAGTTTAGCTTTGCTTGCATTGTTTCTTTCCATATTGGCCAATTACTTTTCTGTTGACATTTCTCGACAATTCGTGGTTCATTGTCATCATCACTTTTGATAATGTTTTCAGCATTACTTCTGGTAATATTAAGAGCAACTTTAAATGAAAATATGTTGTCCACAATAGTTTGATTTCTATCCCAAATATCTCATGTACTTATATAATGTATTGAGATCTCATTATTTTCAGATACCTTTTCCACTTCAAGGGATAACTTTTCCACTTCAAGGGATAACTTTTCAAGAGGTTCCACTTCAAGGGATAACTCTTCAGGAGATTTCTCTTTTGGAGGTTTTGCTTCAGGAGATTTATAAGTAGGAGATTTAGATAGATTTATAATAGTTTGTTTTGTGGGTTTAGCCTTTTCAATAGTGCTAGGTATAATCTCTTATGGAGCACTTCTTTAGGAGAGTGGATATAGCCTCTTCAAGAGCGCTAGATATGGTCTCTTCAAGAGTACCAATTGTCTTCTTCTTTTAAGAAACTTTGTCTTTTGTATTGATAGGTCTACCACACTTTTGGTATGACTTCGACACATTTACAACTATACCAGTTGATTGTCCTTCAGAAACATCAATTCTTGCTGGAGCATTAGCAGTTAGAATATAAGATTTTATTAATATTTTTAGTGTAATGAAGGCATCTGGTAATTGATTTGCTTAAACTTGAGAAGCTATAATGGTGAATGCTCATATATACAGTTGGTCTACATGAACCCATCTTTGAAATAGGTAATTTATTTTTCATAATCAAAGGTTGAGCCATTAACTAAAACTATTTAATTAAATTTTAAACTACACTATTTTGAGTATAAACATGGGCAGTAGGATACTTGACATTAATACCAATAGGTATGCAATAATCATTAAAAGTTGCATTACGAATGAGACTATCTAGTTAATGTATCTATCAAAATCATGAAATAACAAATAGTCCATATTGATATGAATGTGACAGTCTAACAATTAATTTTCCTAGTGAATAGGCAAAACATAGACAATCACTTGATGGATAATCACTTGGTAAAAGAATCTTCTAGTTCTTTAATGGATGTCCCATTTGAATTTTCAATAATTTAATGCATTATTATAGATCCCGGATGCTCAGGGTAATCATACCCTAACATGAAAGCTTTTTGGATTATAACACTTCTGGTGCATTAAGTTGGAGCACTTTTAATGTATCTTAACATTTGATTCAATTGCTTTTATTGTCGTATAAGACAACCCATATAAATATCAAGGAACATTCCAAGACTAGCTTTTGGCTTAAAATGGTAGAAGTAATATATAAATATTCTTCTTTACCTTTATTCTGACTTGATAATGTAGATACCCCATTTTTAACGGCTCTTATGACTTGGACACCGTTGCATACGCTTAGATAATGAGTTTATATGCTTGCCAAGTGCTCAAAGTCCTCAGCAGAATGTCACAACTTTGAGCCTTTCAAACCATATACCTTTGTTGTCCTAATTTTGGACCAAGCCTAGCTTTTCCAGCCTATAGCCTCTGGTGGCTTGCCAGCCATCACTTTTTGGCTACTGGCCACTATTGTGGCTTTCCGGCCACCAGTGTATTTTGCAGATATTTTATGCCAGCTGTGCCAGCTGTTTGCACAGATGCATGCATCTATCCCCACGTGTAGGGTTGGATCTCCTCGAGGGAATTTCATATTTTCTATATATAGGAGGCCCCTCTCTCATGTTTTAAGGTTAGAAAATTTTGAGATAAATTTTTTTTCTCTCTTTCTCTACCAAATCTCTACACTTTTGCTTACAAATCTTCAACCTTTGCCTATACACCCTCAACCAAATCTGACCACCTTTGAGCTGAGGTACTTTTGAGCTTGGTTTGAGCTCTAGAGGGTGTGTTTACTTGGTTTTGTTGCTTGGAATTGCTTATTCTCTTCAAGAGGTATAAGGCTTTACCTATTTGCTTGCTTTCTTTAATATTTTTCCATTGTTTTGGGCTGTCAAAACTCTGTGTTTTTTGGGCTGAAGCTTGGGTTTAAGGCCATTATAGGTTAAGGGGTTGATAGCCCTTCTTTGTACTTTATTTTGGAGGCCTTTGCCCTTGTGTTTCCCACCATTTTACTATCTTTTTCCAAGCTTTCAAAGATTGATTTTTAGAGCTTTTTCAGTGGTTAAAATCATGTTTTGAAGTTCAAATTTGGAGGAGTTAGCCTCCCTTCCTTGTGACTTGCTTACTAGTCTAGTTGGTGCCATGTTTTAGCATGTTAATCTAGCTATTTTTAGCTCAAGTCTAGCATGTTTTAACACTTATTTTAGACCATTTTAGCACTGTTTTGGGCTGTTAGTTGCATTTGAGCTTTTTTTTGCATGCTTATAGTGTAATCATCCTCATAAACTTGGTGTTCTAGGCCTTAGATACTATCTTGTTTGAATTGATAGCGTTTGTTTATGCTTTTCTCATTTATTTTCAGCACTGAATCATTTCTGCAACCTCCCTCCTTTCTTGGCTTTTTATTTTGCTTTGAAAGTGGTTTAAACTATTTGTTTGTTTAAAACATGAGATTGAGATGTCATGCTTAATGGTTTAGTCCCTTAGGGGGTTCATTACCACGGTATGATGTCTTTTTCATGTCTACAACAACTTTTGGTTTGAGTCCTCTTTCTATTAGAGGACTTTAACTCACCCTTGGACTTAATTGAATTAAAGGATGGAAAGGTAACTAAAATGGAGTAACTAAAACTTGGAATTAAAAGTGAGTAAGATAATAATTTGGTTGTGTTCAATCAGACGTTAATTAAACACGTGGAAACTTGAACTATTTCATACTCATTAGAGATGAAATGATTCAAGATTCCAAGGTCACCACTTCCCTTGATCATTCATGAAAGAGAGGAGGTTTATGTCTTGTTTTGCATTTGTTGAACTTGCACACTTGGATTCATAAGCCATCATGCAATGAAATTGTATCCATTGATGGTTTGTGAACCGAACTTACTACTCCTTTGAGCTATTCAAATGAAAAGGAGGGGTGAGTTATGCAAACAAACCCTTGAAATACCATGCATATACTCTGTTTGTCCTCTGTTGCAGTAAGATGAACACGTTGTGCATCGATTGGCGAGATCACTTTTATTCTTTGGCGGTGGCGATAGATAGCCCGGCCATGACCATCAACATCGGCAACCTTCATCAACGGCTGCAGCCCTTGATGAAAAAATTGGCGATGTGTTGATAAGGTGGAGCAAAGTTGTTCTGGAAATGGGCAACAGTGTTGGTGTTGAACTGTGCAAACAGAGGCATTCAGAAGCAAAACAGTGGTTTTTTGGGTAGAAACCGAGCATGCGCATGAACATCCCTCGTTTCTCGAGGCGAAGTAGTTAGTTGTTTAGTTTAATTACTTATTTTAATTGTACTTGTGTTGTAATTATTTAATTAGTTAGTTAACTAGAATAGTTAGTTAATTCAAGTGTTGTAATAATTAGTTAAGTAGTTTAGCTAGTTATTCATTTTGGTTTGTAATAGTTAGCTTAATTAGCTTAACCTTAATTAGTTAGCTAGTTAGCTTAGTTTATTCATTCGGACTTTCCTTCGTGAGAGCGCCATGTAATAATGTGTATGTCTTTCAACCCCACGTCTTTCTCCCTTTTATTTACTAGCTTATGATGGTTAGTTTAGGGACATCACGTTTCAATTGGCATTCTCCATGTTTGCATCCATTTGTATTGCATGCACCGAGGCTCGGCGCATCATTCTAACTGCGTTGTTATCATTTATACTTCTTTGAATACGTGCTTAGACTGCATGCTATTTAATTGATTCATATGCCATAAATAGTAGCCGAGCCTATTTAGTTGCATATCGCATGTGTTGCATTAATCATATTGCATAGTTGGGAATCATGTAATTTTTTTAACTCTTTTGTTTATTTTGGCTTGGAGTACCAAGTGAGTCTTTACTCGCTTTACCATATTGCATAAGTGTGTTTGTTTCCATGTCTAGCATACTTACCATGAGGCTAATTGCTTAAGTGCTATAACTGCTTGAATGCCTATGGATGAGGGCTTGTTGCTTGAATTGGAATAATTTGAGTAAATGTTCATATGCGATCACTTTTTCAAGTGATACGTATTTGAAACAATTTTGCAAACAAACATGAATCAAGTGTTCTAATTCTTGCAAATTTAGTCTATACTTGTGTGTGTGCGCATCACATAGTAAATGCTAGCCTAATAAACTGGAACAAGAGCATATAATGTACATAAAAATCATATCATGTTTAGTAGAGGCCGATCTGTGATCAGGCGAGCGGCCCCTCTCATACCTAAGTTCTCGAGCCAAGACAGTCTTAGTGATGACGGACACGTGGCCTTTGGCATGAGTCATGGATTTCTTAGATTTTCCAAAATATTTAGGTGGCGACTCTGTATCTAGCAAAGTAGTCCATTTTTGGCATTTTTGATTCAAAATTGATTTTCTAAAAGATTTGCTGGATTTGGACTCTTTGGTGTTTATCAATTTCACTTTGCACTTATGAGATTAGATTTAGAACCATGGGAGTCCGAACTATAGGGCTATATTTCAAACTTAGAAAGGGCGCGAAAAAAGTCGAGGCTACGGTCGGCGACTTCTGCTTTGGAAAATTAGAGAACTTGACTTGAAATCCATGATATAAAATCTAATCTACACTTATATGTTTCTTTGCATTGCATTTGCATTGGTGCATTTAAGTCACTGTGTTCTCCATCTACTATTCTTGGACGGTTTGCCGGAGGCTTGCGTGAAAAGCTTGCCAAAAGGTTGACCAGTCACGGGCTCTGCTATGATAGAAACACAACCCTTGGATCTAGACTACCGCTGTACCATTTGATCCTCCTTTCACTTCTCGGTGTTAAGTGTGAGAGGTATATTAGGTAGTTTTACCGAGGTACCCTTTTGACTATTTAGCCTAGTTGCATATCGAAAGCCATAAAGACTGATCCAAACTAGGACATGATGCTTTTGTTTGAATAGTAAACCCTAGTTCCTGATGAAACTAGGACAGGGTAACCCTATCTCCTCATAGGGGTGTTTTGGTTCTCACTTAACTGGTATGTGCTTTATAGTGAAAGGGTACAGGAATGTGCGTATCAGTTGCAAGTTAGGTATCAATTTTGGGGGCAGAATTCAGTGTTTAGTGCAGTTCTACAGCTTTGATTACATTTGTGTGTTGTTAAACATCTGAATTGAGGTGCTGTGCGGTTTTTGATTACTGCTTTCCTTTTACTTTATTTCTTTTTGCTAGGTAGTATAACATCATAGCTTCGAACAGTTCAGATATCCCCCAACCACTCTAGACCCGTGTCAGGAGGCTTTATAGATCTAGAGATCCTGTTAGGGGACAACTTGTGTTTGCTTCACTCCCTCCAGTTACAAGACGGAGAAGAGTTAAGCATAATTCACCAGTCCAACAGTCACCCTTCACTTCACATGAATCTAGTTAGGCTCGGTCTTCTACATCTAGTTTAATACGAGAACATTCACCAATTCTGATGGCATAATATCCCCAAGTCAGCATGGAAGACTTGATTCACCACCTTCAACAAACAGTTGAAACCATGTAGCAAGACGTTGTTCGTCAGGTTGAGGTCACAACATGTCAGGCCAAGGTCATCAATAGGCTGCAACAACAACAACAACAACCACAACCGACAGCGGCTTCTATATCTCATACACCTCCCACAGGTATCCCAGCACCCGGAGCCACATCCCATATCGCCAATGCCCAGGCTGAGAATCAGGGCAACCCGGTAGAGTTGATCCCACCACAAGCCTCCAAAGCGCTTGTGTATCAAACCGAGGCTCCATTTGAGTTTGAGGTTGACCTAACTGTGCTTAAAGTCAACAAGCTTGAGAAGCTATTCAAAAGGGCACAAGGTGTTAATTCTATTCCTGACATAGAAGATGGGTATACTAACTCTGCAGTGATATTGCTAGATCAGTTCAAAATGGCACATATCAATCGATTCGATGGTTTCGGAGACCCTATGGTTCATCTTTAGCTGTTTTCAGACATTCTGCAGCCGATGGGCCTGACCAGATTGCAGAAGCTCTCACTTTTTGGCCGGACCCTGTCTGGTATAGCTGCTATATGGTATCCGAAGCTGGAGGATTCTGTGAAGCAGAGTTGAGAGAAAATGGCTGAAGCCTTTATTGCACAGTACTCCTACAACATATAAATCGAGGTCACAACTCATGATCCCGAGGCAATGCGCCAGGAGCCAAATGAGGGCTTTTTAGAATTTGTGACAAGGTGGAGGGCCAAGGCTTCAGTGATGACCACACGGCCTTCTGAGAAAGATCAGATAAGGATGGTAGTCCGTAATCTACATGGGAAATTGTTACAGAAAATGATAGTCCTACCGTTATTCACATTCACCGAGCTCCATGAGATGGGAGTTCAGATTGAAGACACCATGAAACAGGGCTTGATTACTGCTAAAAAAGAGTAGGCCAAGAGGCCTTTTGTGCGTTGTTCAAATGCAACCACTAGTGGAAGCACAGCTGCGTGGCCATTTGATGTGAGTGTTGTCACCACCATAACCAAGACCGCCAATCCCTTTGCCAGCATAACCCCACAAACTTTAAACAACCCGTCTCGATCCCAAAGGACTTTTACCCCACTCTACATGCCTTTATCCCAAGCCATGAGGGTGTTGATTAAAAAGGGGCACCTCAAGCCGTTAGAGCCTTGCCCATTACCTGATCCTCTTCTACCAAAACACAACCCAGCCAAGTACTGTGTGTTTCATCGGCAGCACGGTCGCGACACTGATCAATACTTCAGGCTGCGTCATGAGATTCAAGACCTCATTGACAACAAGGTGATCGCACTACCCCAAAAGCCAAATGTAACTACCAACCCTCTTTCGGCCCATAATCAAGTTCCTCCACCTCACAATCTGAACCTAATCCATACACCGGCCCTTCCCTACAACCCCAGTGTATATATTACCCCTTTCCACCTATCTAGACTGACGGTGTTCATCCTTGAAAGCACAAACTTGTGTATGATGGACACATCCATACTTCAACCTAAACCTGTGGTGGTGACAGTTGCAGTAGAAGGGAGGCCAACCTTAAAGGAGAGTACGAATTCGTTACCTCAGTGCTCTAAGGACTTGTTTGAGGGGGAGTATGATCCGTGCTACTACATTGTGCTGATTGATCAAGTCAAGTCAAAAGTGGTATTGCCAACTATAGCAGAGGTTAATGTGGTTAGGGAGGATGGCCCGAACCAAGGTTTAGATAATCTGGCAGAGCTTGAGGAGGCCTTAGACAACCTATAGTTCTTCGATGAACAAGATCAAGGGGATGTGCAGATTGACTGGTTCGATTTGAATGGGTCGACGGACAACTCTGGGTGGTTGAGTGATGAACTGGACATGGAGGAAGAAATTGAAACAAAACCAGAAGAAAATGAAGCAAGAATTGCTCTAGTGGCCAGAATGGCTGATGAAAAGGAAAAACTGCCGGAGAACACCGGCGTAGAAAGTTCAGCTCAGGAATTGGACACTGTGAGTACTGTGAATACAGAACAGGAAGCTGCGTTGAAGCAGTTTGAACAAGAGAGGATGGAAGACAACCAGAAAGCTAGAACGGCCTAACACCCTGCGAGAGATACTCATGATGTGAGAATGATCAGAACGAAGCCGAACAATTGTTTGTCAATTGCCAGAGGTGTATAGCGGGAGGATGACGATCTACATCTGGCCCACACCGATGAAGACTGGGATGAGTCCCTTCCAGATAACACGTGGTACGCTGAAGAGATAGGTCACATGACAAAAAGTGGGCGGTATTTTAAGCCACCGTACTTAGACCAAGCTGAGGCCTCTGGGAAAGATAGAGAGGTTGAGAAGCAGTTAGAGGAAGAAGCAGTGTTAAAGCAATTAAAGAAAATCCAAGTCGACATTTCAATTTGGGGTTTGCTCATGGCCTTCCGCATGCATCGACAGGATGTACTATCAGCAATGGACAAAGCCAAACTGTCCATTGACACCACCTCTGAACATCTTGTGGGATTAGTTTTCCTAGGTGGTGCCAGCCCAACCCTAACCTTTTCTGAGAAAGAACTCCCGTCAGAAAGCTCAACACATAACAAACCTTTGTACATATATGTTGAGTGTAGAGAAAAATAGGTGCTAGTGGTGTTGGTCGACATGGGGTCAGCTATCAATGTTTGTCCTTCTCGCATAGTTTATGTCATCGGCCTAAAACCGATGAACTTCGTGCCTCTGACCCAAGTGATCGGTATATGATAACTGCCGAGGAGGTTATGGGCGCGGTATAAATCAAAAGTTGAGAAGGCCCATTTCGTGAGGATGGAGTTCTATGTCCTAGATGTCCCGGCCACCTTCAACTTACTACTAAGGAGACCCTGGCTACATTTAGTAAAAGTAGTCTCCTCTATCCTCCACCAAATGCTAAAATACCCTCACGGTAAGGGAGTAGCGATCATTTTTTGGAATTCATCCATCTATCCTCTGTTAGAGGTAACTACACCAGTGCCAGAGATCTTTCATGGTGAGGAGGATGTTTTTCTCTCAAGGTTTACTCTAGGCGAGGCCCGAGTGGTGCAGAATATCTTGGCAGCAGATGAGGGGCATGTATGTCAGCGCCCAATCAATTTATTTCATGAACAAACTCTAACACGTGCCAAGAATGGGACTGGGAAGAAGTGGCCAGAAAGGCGTCACAGCATTGGCCAATGTGCCGTATAATCTGCATTCCTTTGGTCTTGGCTATATGCCCACCAAAGAGGATTAGGTCAGGAAAAGAAAAGAGATGACAAGTAGAGCTAGAGCCAAGAAGGTTGGGAAACACTATGAGCTCGTTCACAGGCCGATCCGGGGAATGTTGAATGGCCACTTTGTTCGAGAGGGTGAACACTTCCCATTTTGCGGCTTTCCGAGCCCTAGTTGAATTTTACGAAGCAGTGTATTCCTGGCTTCGAAATCTTCTTCGACCTGCATTTGCAAGACAATGACGCCGAGGAAAAGGCTGAACCAAGTGCTGAAGCTAAATAGAGCATAGAAAGTAACTCGGACAACAGTGAGCTTAGAGTAGGGGTAGCATTGGCATTTCTCCTTACAGATCCTCCGGCCGACTCAGAGAGCTTGGGGGATAACCTTACCATCTCCATGATTGGGTACCAACCAAGTGTGAACCCATTTAGTAGCATTTTGGATGCATTTGAAGCACCATCTCTTGTTTGGCAGCTAGAGGAGCGCTACTTGTCTAGTTCTGAATCGGGTGATGAGCCAGAATCTGATACCTCAAAGACTGTGGAGTCTGAATTTGATTCCGGTCCTTCCGAGTCTGAGTCCGAGTCTGGTATTCCTGGGGGTGACAACCCACATGCCAAAGTCTTGACTAGGACCTCTTTTTCTTTTGCTTTTGAGTCGGTTATGGCAGAAAGAAATTTGGATGGTGGATCTTATGAATGAGAAGCAGCTGGCGATTCTGAGTATTTCTCTATGCCTTTTGTTTATTGGATTGACCAAGATTTTCAAAATTTTAATGAAAACGATGAGGAAGGAATTTCTCTGATTTTGAAAATTTTGATTAATCGTTAGAATGGGAGGTTTGCAAAACCCCTTGCTGATGAAATCATTGCAATTAACGAGGGTACTGAGAAGGGTCCATGTCTGGTCCAGATCAGGTCCACGTTGTCTTTGAAGGAGCTCGAGAGTTTAGTCGCTTTATTAAAAGATTTCAAAGAAGTTTTCTCGTGGTCTTACGAAGACATGCCTGGAATCGATCCTAAAATTGTACGGTTTGGATCCCTTTTGACCTTGAGGCCATACTCGTCAAGTAGAAGTTGCACAGAATTCGTCCGAATTGGGCATTGAAAATTAAGAAAGAGGTCACCAAGCAAATCGAGGCAAGTTTCTTGTTAGTATATGTATATCCGACTTGGTTGGTGAACATTGTCCTAGTGCCGAAAAATGATGGTAAAATCTGGGTGTGTGTGGACTTCCAGGATTTGAATAGAGCCAGTTCGAAGGACGACTTTTCCCCGCCGCACATGAATGAATTAGTGGATTTCACTGTAGGCCATGCATTACTCTCCTTTATGGATGGATTTTTCAAGTATAACCAGATTCTGATGGTGCCCGAAGATAGAGAGAAAATTGCATTCACTATGTCGTGGGGTACCTATTACTATCGGGTTATGTCATTTGGGTTGAAGAATGCTAGGGCCACTTATCAAAGGGCTGTAACCACTATTCTACATGATATGATCCACGAAGAGGTTGAGGTGTACGTAGACGACATGATTGTCAAGTCCAAAGAAAGAGAGGGCCATTACACTACCTTGAAAAAATTCTTTCAACGGATCAGAGAATACAAGTTGAGGTTGAACCTGCAAAAATGTACTTTCGGCGTGACAGTAGGGAAAATACTAGGCTTTTTTTATCACACAGAGGGGCATCGAGGTAGATCCTTCCAAAATCAAAGCCATCCTAAAGATGTCACCACCAAAGACTGAAAAAGAGGTGCAAGGCTTTCTGGGTAAAGTGCAATTTATAAGACAGTTTATTTTCAAATTAACCTTGACTTGTGAACCACTTTTTGGTCTCCTGAAGAAATGAAAAAAATTCTGATGGGATGATCGATGTCAATTCACTTTTGAGCGGTCATGATCCCTTCAAAATTACTGTCGGGAAAACTTTTGATTTTGTATTTGTCAGTAACAGACACAACGATAGGATGCATGCTTGCTCAGGAATCTGAGGATAGGGTGGAGAAAGCCATCTACTACTTGAACAAGAAAATGCTGGATTATGAGACTCTCTAAACCCCGCTGGAGAAAGCTTGCCTAGCCTTGGTATGGACTACTAGAAAGTTGAGGCACTACTTGTTAGCTCACTCAGTAATTTTGGTTTTGAGATTGGATCCCATCAAATATCTCTTTGAGAAACCAACACTTACGGGTAGGCTAGCTTGTTGGTTGCTTTTCTTTTCTGAATTTGATCTCAAGTATGTCACTCATAAGTCGGTCAATGGGAGAGCTGTAGCAGAGTTCCTGGTAGATCACCTAGTAAAAGGAGATGAAGCGGTAAAATACCTATTTCTAGATGAAGTTATTCTGCAAGTTGAAGAGGAGACTTGAACAATGTATTTTGACGGAGCGTCCAATCAGTATGGTTATGGGATAAGAGTGTTGCTAATAGCACCCGACGATTCCCATATACCTTTAGCCTTCAAACTCTGGTTCAAGGTGTCTAATAACAAAGTAGAATATGAAGCGTGTATCGTTGGTTTCGAAGCCATCCTGGAACTAGGGGTAAAAAGGTTAGACGTTATCGGGGACTCGAACCTAGTTGTTTCATAAGCAAATGGAGACTGGAAAGTGAAAGAAGAAAAGATGAAGATTTATCACCAAACCTTGGACGTTTTGATTCCTAGGTTTGAAAAGCTGATTTTCACGCACCTACTAAGAGAGAACAATAGGTTCGCTGATGTCTTATCAACTCTATCATCCATGATAAAAATCCGATTAGAGTGGGATGCATCCAATCATCATTGGCGAGATACACACGGCTTATGAGACTATCGCGATAAAAAGCGCAAGATCAAAACCCTTGGTACTACGATATCTGGAACTTCTTGGAAAATAAGGTTTATCCATCAGGGGCAAAGGACAAAAGGGGCATACGGCGAATAGCCGTCCAATTTTTCATCTGCGGAAGTAAACTGTACAAAAGAGGTCATCTGAGAATGCACAAGTTATGTGTTGAAGAAGATGAGTCAAAACGCCTGATGGAAGCCATCCATGGAGAGTCGGGCGCACATGAATAGAGTAATGTTAGCCCGAAAGATTCTCTGGCAAGGTTACTACTGGTCTACCATAGAGACGGATTGTATTGGTTTTGTTTTGTAATGCCACATATGCCAAATCTATGCTAATCGCATGAACATCCCGCCGTCGAAACTGTACAACATGACTTCGCCATAGCCTTTCTCAGTTTGAGGAATTGACGTCATTGGCGCAGTCACACTAAAAGGGTCGAATGGGCATGAATACAGTTTGGTGACAATTGATTAGTTCACAAAGTGGGTGGAAGCTCGATCTTCTGCAATGTTGAAAGCGGCGCGTATGTGGCTAAGTTTATCGAAATAACATCATTTGCCGTCTGAGTCCCAAACGAGATCATTTCAGATAATGGTTCCCACTTCAAGAAAGAAGTGATAGACTTGTTGGAGAAATACAATGTGGCTTTTTACAAGTCATCTACATATCGGCCATAAACCAATGAAGTTGTCGAGGCCGCCAACAAGAACATCAAGCATATTCTGCAGAAGATGGTTAAGACCTATAAGGACTGGCCAGATAAATTGCCATTTGCACTCTGGGGTTATAGAACTTCAATCCGAATGTCTATAGGGGCAACTCCTTATTCTCTTGTCTAGGGGATGGAAGCTGTTCTGCCAATCGAAATAGAAGTCCCGTTGCTGTGAGTTATAGCTAAGTGTCAAATAGCAGAGGCGGACTGGTAGTAGAGCAGGTTTGAGGAGTTGATGTTGTTCGATAAGAGAAGGCTGAAAGCATTGTATCATGTTCTAGGCTACCAACATAGGATTACTAGGGCTTTTAACAAAAAGGTTAAGTCTCGGAATCTCAAAGATAGGGATTTGGTGTTGAAAGACAACCGAGCTCCCACCCATGACCCTAGGGGCAAGTTCAAACCCAATTGGACTGGTCCTTACATCATCAAAACTATTTGGTCGGGTGGAGCTGTTATTCTTATGGACTTGGATGGCCTAGAATTTTCCCAACTGATCAATATGGACAAGTTGAAAAAATACCATCCCTGAGAAGCTCGTTAGGCCGAAAACCCGGAATGGCGACCTAGGCAAAAGTTAGAGCATGAAAAATTAGAAATAAAGAAAGACTTAGCTCGCACGGTTAAAAACCCTAAAAGGCGGCCTTGGCAAAAGTTAGAGCGCAAAAGGAGAGAGTTAATACTTGAGTGAACCTGAACCGAACTATGTAAGGCCTGATTCCCATCTTTGAGATATGTAGGCAACTTCATCTTGAAGTCTGGCCGTAAGCATCTCCAAATCAACTGTCTTGTCAATGTGTCTAATCAGGTCATCTTTGTCTGTTCTTTACCTAAAAGTTCGGTTCACGATCCTACTCACGAGAAGAAATTTGGTTACAATCTTTGGATGATGTTTAATCAAAACAATTACGATCTTTTGATTTGGGGTTGTACATCTTGTGGATTGATTAGTATGTGTCAAGTGGTCATCCTTTTGAAAATGGTTTTGAAAAGTTTTAATAAAAGTTGATTTTGTTCAAATTTTACCTTTTTACAACTTAGACTATTTTTGGACCAAAAGGAAAATTTTCAATACTTACAACTGAAAATTTTAGTCGAATGTTTTTCAATTTAGTCATGCTTCTTCTTCTTCTCTTCAAAAGTCATGGTTTTTATTCAAATGTTTCTGAACATGTCCCTTACGGATTCTGTAATTTTACCTCAGCCATGTCCAAAACCATGACTTATCCCTCGTTCACGACCATGAAATGTAACCTCATTCATTTCAAGGAATGGAGCAGAGCTAGTAAGGCAGGATTGATGATTTTTCAATAAAAGTTGCTTAGTTTGTTTTGCCACAAAAAGGCATGAAATTAGTTCAAAGTATTTTGTAGATTGACATTTCTTATATTGCTACTATAGGAGCATATTATCAGCGTGGAAATTTCAACACATATTCTATAGATTATACTCACTAACTGATTCATAATTTTACAACTTTAAGTGCAATCAATTATAGGGAGTTTTTTTTAGAGGATTACGGTCTTCTAGTATTTGTATTTCTCCTTCAAATTATTTCACAACTCATGATCTCTAGGCAACGCGCCAGGAGCCAAATGAGGGCTTTTCAGAATTCATGACAAGGTGGAGGTGCGAAGGCTTCAATGATGACCACACGGCCTTCTGAAAAAGATAAGATAAGGATGGTAGTCTGTAATCTGCACGGTAAATTATTGTAGAAAATGATAGTCCTATTGCTGTTCACATTCACAGACTACAAGTTTGAAAAAACATGAAAAGAAAGGTCAAAGTAATAAACTAGGGGCATAGATGAATCAGGTGCTCATGCGTCCTCCACTCGTGTTTGTGGAAGCTTCTAAAGCCAAAGTGGGTTTGGTTTGTGCCTCGTCCTCAAACCAAGCCAAACACTCATCAGAAAAGGTACAACTGAAACTAGGGGCAGGGGCCAGAAGCTCTCTCATCCTCCAAGCAGTGAGGTACCTAGCCAACTGTGAACCTCGGATGAGGAATGAAACCAGGTACTTTACCCCCTTTTCCGGGTAGATCTGATCATGCCCAAACTGACGTCTGAACCGGAAAGGGAAGTAGAACACACAGTGTGTGAAGCCAATTAACTGAATGCCAGGTTGCAGAGCTATGCTATAACTCATCTCGGTCAGATTAAGTAGGGGCAACACCAGACTATGTCAGCAGCAGACTTGTTACATATCCAATTGCATCACCATCTCTCGTTTGGGAAATCCACTAGCCGGTGGTGGGAGAAATAGCCACGAGCTAAGTATTCAGGGCAAGAGTCCACAACCTTCAACTTGTCCATAAGCCATACCTAGAAAGGGATGGAAAAAAAAAGAGATATTAAAGAATAGAGAGATGTATGTTGAGAGAAAAGTGAGAAAAGGGTTTTGAGAGAAAAAATAGAGTATGAGTGCTGAGAGATGTGAGAAACACATATTAGAAATGGTGGGAAACATTACTTGAAGAAGTAGTGGACTCCCCGCCAATTTCATAGTCTCTCATTGATGGAAGGCGTCTAAGCCCATCAAAGTCTTAATAGCCAAATCAATACAACTCTTACCTTCTTTCAAGCCTTCGCCACTTCGATCAAGTGAATGCTAGATCGCCAAAACTAAGGACAATGAGAAAATGAGTAAGCATGCAAGCGAGAGGGCATCTTGAAAAATTCCACTGAAAAGCTTACCTCGGTCACTAGGTCGAAAATCGATGAACAGTTAGGAATGTCTAACTCTCGTTGTGGGCGAGATCGAGCCTCGTCTGAGTAAGCCCACACATCCGTCCCAAAGCTTGGCCAAGCAACGAAATTTGAGGCATGAGTTTCTCATCGTCTTGAGATTCCATTAATGCTGAAATTCTTCAATTATCGGAATATTTCTTATCCCCCGAAGCTAAAGACGTATGTAATCGGGGTACCAACATCTAGATGCGACATGAAGGAACGGAAAACAAAGTGGAGTTCGGCTCAATGAAAAAAGTGCATTTATGCTGAAACCCCAAAAATTCACCTTTTTCGAGCCGTCCAAAGTTGCAATCCAGTCCGATAGTTTTTCGGCAAAAAATGGCTCAATTTGTGAAAAATTTTCATCTGAAATGAAGAATTTCTGACATAACCTTTTGTAGAAGATAAGGCAGTAAGTGGAAGCCAACTGTTATCAATCTGGTGATTCTCACATTTTGTCGCCAGCAGTTGGCTAGCAGGCTACCTTGGCCACCTCTTGTGGCTGGCATGTGGTCGGTAATCTCAATCCCTGGTCGGTAGCCTTCCTTTTAGGCCTATTGTCCACCTTTGTGTTGAGCAGTGCTAGAAGCATGTGTTTTGTTATGCTCTTTGTGTGTTTTAAAGTCTTATTTTTAGTCTTTTTGGTTTTAGCAAGTTTGTTGAGTTATATTTGAGTTGTTTTGTTTTGTTTATCGAGTTATTGTTGTGTTGTTTATCGAGTTGTATGTTGTGTTTTGCATTTTGGTTGCTGGTCAGTTCATTACCCGATTAAGAATTTTGTTTCAATCAAGTGCTCTTGGTCATTTCAATTCTATGTTTATTTCATGCAAATATGGTGCTCATGATGCAAAAATGATCACACTTTTCATAAAAATTGCGAGGTTTTATTCCGATCATGATTTTTTACAAAAGAGAAATACAACTTTTAAAACAAAAAAACCTTTTTAAAGCTATACAATGTGCTAATGCTACTAACAAAAAGAAACTAAGCAAAAGTACAAAAAAATCAGTGCCAGTCGCCTCATGCCCAGAAGGCCCTTTTTGTTCTCTTCCTCGGAGGAGAAGACTCTTGGGCACTATCTCCATTGGCTTCGCTGTCTGAATTTGTCTCTGAGCCGGAACCAGAGCTAGCATCATCTCCACTCTCTGCCACAGAACCCTCCTCAACATCGTCGCTTTCGCTATCGGAACCTGAGCCAGCTCATCATCTTCGTTCTCAGACGACCCAGAGTGCTGACTTGTTGCTTCCTCTGAGCCATTGGTCTCAGCATCGTTGTCCCTTAAGATGGGTTTGAGAGGACTCCTCTAGGCTCGGATACTCCTGTCTCTGCCTCTCGTCTCTACTGTTGGAGGAGGTACTGCCGCTACTAGTGCTCCCGCTACTGGAGCAGTCGGTATAGCTGGGATCTGAAAAGGACAGTTGTCATTTATCAATTTCAGTTGGTGTATCAGATGTAAGCATAGTATGTAGTGTGTGTCAGATACAAGCGTGCAATGCAGAATGAGTGTATGCAGAAGTCAGATATAGTGTGTAAGTACAGTGTGTGACTGTAGTGTGCCAATGTAGTGTATCAGTGCAGTTTGGAATAGACTATAGTTGAAATGCTAGTGCACTAGTGGAAATTTGATAGCATAAAGTGCAAACTAAAGAAATTACCGGGATGGCGTGGAAACCGAGCAACGTCTCCATCCTTTGTATCATATCCATCAAGGAGGCTATCAGCTCAAGAGTGCTCCCTGTGTACTCAATGGATGCCTGCAAATGCATTTAGATGATCAGTGTTCGCAGTGAATATATCTAAAATGAAATGTAGGGTACAAGTGGTAAAGAGTAGTCCATACTTTAATCGGGCCTCTAACCCCGACAAGCTCATGTCCGACTATTGCAGGTTCAATTGGGACCTGGTAAGCATCTCCAGTATGCCGCTAGCATGTCAGCGCGTTGGGAAACTCTGGCCAACTGGTCCTCTGCCTCGCCCGGGAAGTCCCTCTAGCATTGGCCCTGGTCGCCGTAGTTACCCTGGTCACTTTAGACGCCTCTCTTGCAGAAGGAGCTCTCACCTCCTCACCTTCATGAGCACCTGTCAAGGGTCGCATAAGATGTGTCTGGATAAAGGTCGTGTAGTTGCCCTATGCTCGGAAGTAATCAGCATCCAAGCCCACCATTAATTGCGTAACTGTATCCACAGATAGGCTATCTGCTGATCTTATGGACTTTGGAGGCGGCATCGGAATGATCGGGTCTGGTAAGCCCACCGTCTATCGGATGAACCGCTCACTCAGGAACCAGGCCCGGCAGACTATGCCCTCAAGTAGAATGCGGAAGCAAGAAGTGGCCCAGGCCCCGGCGTACTAGTCCCGAATCCTAGCTGGCATCATAGCCCATGGCTGCCACATGATCTGTAAATAGAGGTTGTATAGATTATTAGTTGTTGTCAGTTGCTAAATGTAAAGCAAAAATGACTGTGTTTTGGGTTACCTCACGAGCAGCCACAGTGTCGAAGTAATGATGAAAAAATGTGAAGGTCTCGCGGGTCCTACGCTCGTGCCAGCCGTCATACTTCTGTGAGTAAGGAACTGCTAGTAGGAGCTCCTTTATGGGCTCTAGAGCCAGAGTTAGAAAATAAGCATACATCCACAGCTACGGAGAAAATGCAGTGATATGTGATCAATACAATATAAGCGAGGCATAAAAAGTGCAAGCGAGAAAGCAGTGTTGAGCAGGATGTAAAACAGAAAATGTAAAGCAGAAAATGTAAAATGCATAGAGGAAATTGAAATGCATACCTCCTAGGCTCGCCAGTAGCCTCTAATTAACTCTCCCTTTATACGGGAGGTAGAGCTCGTGTATCCATATAGGTTGGCAAGGCCGACTTTGCCCCAGTCATAGAAGCCCACCCGAGGAAATGTCACCAGGGCACTCAGCAGATATAAGCCCACGGTGTTCCACCTGTTCGAAAACAAGGTGGTGCCGAAGATGAACATCAGATAGCCTCTAGCGTACTGCTCCATTTCCTCTATAGTCTCGGGCTCGCTCCCTCTGAACTGCGAGCTATATCTAACCATGCATGTCCGGTATATGGGTGGACGCACTTCCAGCAGCTCAACCTAGGCCGCCTCCCACTCCCCAATGTTTGTGTCGAAAGGGATCGGATCGCCCCCTACTCTTAAGCCAATGATCATGGCGAAGTCGTAGGGAGTCATCGTCATTTCTGCAATAGTGGGAAAGTGGAAGGAGTTAGTGGTGTCCTACCACCACTCCACAAGTGCACCCAGAAGAGGACGGCTCGTGATAACCCGCGTCAGGCCGGAACAGAATAAGCCAAAGCCGATCTCGTTTACAATGTTGTGAACTTCAGCAGGGAGCTCGTCATACCAATCTCGTGCAGTCGTAGCTCCGTACCCTCTGAAGGCACGAGACTCGCCCTGTGGCAAAGAACAAGTATAATCAGATAAGGCAGTAATGAAAGTACAATCCAAAAATACAGTGCAAGAAATGCAAGTAAAGACATGCATAAATGCATGAAAACAAAGCTCATACTTCAATGGCGATGGATGAAAGGTGAGAAGCCAGCTCCCTCAATAGAAGGTTCTCCGGCACACCCAGAACGAAGTCGCTAAAGCGTCTGATGCCTCCGGGTAGCAGGATATGTATACGGGGATGGTACCTCTCCGGATCAAATGGTATACCCTTTGGTATTGGCTCGAGCTCGGAGTTCGGGCTCGAACTCTGCCTCGAGGTCAACCTCAATACCTCTAGTCGCTTTGGCAACAACCAGCTAATCTGTCTCGGGAACAGGTAGAAATAAGGGTAGAACCTCGGGAGCGGCTCCGTTATGCGGTGAATCATCTACCATCTGGAAGATGGATGAAGAGTAGGTGAAAAATGAAGAAAAATGGAGAAAATAGGGTAAACTTGGAAAAAGTCAACCCTAGGCGAGAGAAAATGGAAAAAAAAGTCAAAGTCAGGAAAAGTTCACCAAACCCGAAAGAAACTTGAGGGGAACAAGCCTAGAAAGGTGAAAATAAGGGAAAAAAGTATCAAAATCAAATTCCAATCGGTTCAAAGTGAAAAGAATCAAGAGGGTTTAGCGAATAAAGTTTTCATGAAATTTGGAAGCAGTAAAAGCTTCGGATCTAGAGAGGGAAAACACCTAGAGAGAGAGAAAGAGAGAGTAATTTTGGATGTGTGGTAGCGAGGAAATAAAGGGCCTTGGTCCATACTTAAAGACCCAAGTCAAAAAGACCGAAAAACCCTCGCATTGCCATCGGTGGCGGCGAGAATGCAAGGCAAGGCTCGTGGTGGCAAAAGCGATATAGTGGTCGGTAGGTGCTGGCGACCTTCCATTTGTGGCGGCCAATGGCCAGTGGCCTTCTTTTGTGTTGTGATGCAATTTTGTGTCTTTGTTTCCCAAGAAGTGCAAGGGAGGTTCACTGTTGGGTCCAGATTGTCTCTATGGAAGCTCAAAACTGTGTTTTGGCAAATGATATTCATCATTATCAACATGAAAAAGGTGTATTCTTTTTAAACATATTACAATTCCTCCAAGAGGTGAATCGGAAAGTCCCATCTCTTTTTGCTTTCTTTTGTTGCGTAGCATATACATTACATACGTTGTATGCGTATTTTACATTATTCATGCTTCATGCGTAGAGCATGTTGTTTATCATGCATAGAATATGCTTTTGTATTTTGCATAGAACATGCCCTCTATCTCGGTTGTTTAGTTGCGTAGAATATGCATTGTCACTGTATAGCACATTGTTCATGTTAGTTATGCTTTCGTAAATAGGAAAGTTCTTTTCTTTCTTCCTTTGCCAACACAGGCAAATGATATTGTATGTTTGGTTCATTTAGGGGAGTTCTAGATTAAGTCCTTTGTGCATCTATCGCACTTGTTCACTTTGTGCATCTATCGCACTTGTTCACTTTGTGCATCTATTGCATACTAACCGTCAAACGATATTGTATGTACAATTCATTTAGAGGAATTCTAAGCATTCATGTCTCAGTATGAGAACCTGTGCGACTTTACAGGAGAGATTGTTCGTGCATCTATCGTATACCTCTCTATTTTATCTCAGAACGCGTGATGCGCGGCCTTGGGCGGGTTTTATCTCGGGATGTGTGAAGCATGATCCTGAATGATTTTTTATCTTAGGACGCGTGACACGCGGCCCTGGGCGGGTTTCATCTCGGGATGTGCGAAGTATGAGCTCGAGCGATTTTTCATCTCAAGACGCGTGACATGCGGCTCTGGGCGGGTTTCATTTCGAGACATGAAATCTGAGCGGCGATTTTCATCTTAGACGTGTGAAAGCGTGGGCGGCGGGTTTTCTTGCTTCTCAGGACGCATGAAACGAGACCTTGAGCGGTTGTTCTTGTATCTCAGGACGCGTGAAATGCGAGCTCGAGCGATTTTATCTTGTTCCTTGGAATGTGTGAAACATGACCTTGAATGGTTCTCAAATTTTCAAGGATGCATGGAACGCAACCCTAAGCGTTGTTTTCTTTCCTTGTCTTATGTTTTGGCGTGGTTAACGTGTGCTTATTTTCGTTTTGCATGAAGCTTGTGTTGGTTTTAAGCTTGAAGTTGTTTATTCATATGTATTCATTCTTGTTTATCACATTTGTTATTGCCTATTGCATCATCTTGCATGATCATGAGTTTTTAACATAGTCGGCTTCGCGAAGCGTGTGAGTCCAGCTTTCAAAATTTTTGTGCATATCATTTGCATTTTGTCCCAGAACTACATTGGTTTGATTCATTGCAAATGGATACGTAGGCAGCCTGCGGGCTGAACCATTTCTTTCTGTCTTGATTGTTTGTCCAAGTCTGATGGCCTTGTCAAAATGGGTTGTCTTCGGGCTTTGACTTTTACTCACGTTATTTCATGACTGCGAGTTTTGTCAAAGAGGGGCAACTGTAGACACCCCATTTTTGACGGCCCTTACGACTTGGACACCATCATATACACTTTCGATGATGAGTTTATGTGCTTGCCAAGTCTTTCGAAGTCCTTAGCGGAATGCCTGACTTTGAGCCTTTCAAATCCTATAGCTTTGTTGTCCTAGTTTTGGACCAAGCCTAGTTTTTTGACCCTCTGACCTCTGGTGGCTTGTTGGCCACCCTTTTAGACTCTAGCCATCACTTTTTGAGGTGGCAGCTGTTGTGGCATTGACCTGATGTGTATTGTAGATATTTTATGCCAATTGTGCCAACTGTTTGCATAGATGCATGCATCTATCCCCGTGTGTAGGGCTGGATCTCCTTGTGGGAATATCATGTTTTCTATATATAGGGGGCCCCTCTCTTATGTTTTAAGGTTAGAAAATTTTGGATCAAAAATTTTCCTCTCTCTCTATAATTCTCTCTCTCTACCAAATCTCTACACTTTTGCCTACAAATCTTCAATCTTTGTCTATACACCCTTAACCAAATCTCACCATCTTTGAGCTGAGGTACTTTTGAGCTTGGTTTGAGCTCTAGAGAGTGTGTTAACTTGGTTTTGTTGCTTGGAATTGCTTCTTCTCTTCAAGAGGTATAAGACTTTACTTATTTGCTTGTTTTCTCTACTATTTTTCCTATTGTTTTTCCATTGTTTTGGATTGTCAAAACTCTATGGTTTTTAGGCTGAAGCTTGGGCCAAAAAGCACTGAAAATTTTATTCGAATTGAAAATTTATACCTTTTGGGCCAAAAGCACTGAAAATTTATTCGAATAAAAACCATGACCTTTTTTATTTGAATGTTTCTGAACATGTCCCTTACGGATTTTGTAATTTTACCTCAACCATGTCCAAAACCATGACTTATCCCTCGTTCACGACCATGAAATGCAACCTCATTCATTTCAAGGAATGGAGCAGAGCTAGTAAGGCGGGATTGATGATTTTTCAATAAAAGTTGCTTAGTTTGTTCAGCCACAAAAAGGTATGAAATCAGTTCAAAGTATTTTGTAGATCAACACTTTTTATATTGCTACTATAGGAGCATATTATCAGCGTAAAAATTTCAATACATATTCTATAGATTGTACTTACTAACTGATTTATAATTTTACAACTTCAAGTGCAATCAATTATAGGGAGTTTTTTGGAAGGATTACGGTCTTCTAATACTCGTATTTCTCCTTTAAATTATTTCACAAAATAAGTGAATCTGTTATCATGAGGTACTCAATTTTAATTCTTCTTGGAGATGGTGGCGAATGAATATCCTTGTCTTTGCGTGATCTTGCAGGGATGCTTCATTTTCATTTTTAATAGTATCTTTAAAACCTATTGCCTCAAAGTGGATCTCATTATCAAAGATCAAAGATAAATAAATTTTTCTGAATGTCAAGAGTTATGAATTCTAATATTTGAAAATTCAATATATTCATGCACTCAACACAACAATAAGGAAAAATTAGTCTAAGGTCCCTCTCCCAATTTTAGTAATGGAAGAGATCCACAATATTATTTTATAATGTCTAAGGTCCCCCAACCCCATGCCCATGTATTACAGAGAAATTTGGTATAAGCTTCAAACCTTTACTGCCCTCTCTCTCTCTCTCTCTCTCTCTCTTTCTCTTAGACTCACACCTCACATCTTCCAAACCCACCACCCAATTCACAAATCCGATCCCACATATCATTCGGAATCGGCATAACCGACAATCTGGACTGCCTGAACAGACCAAAACCCTTCAACCCATCATCTCCTTTCAACTCCTTCAGGTCCACCGACCTCTTCATCTCCCCCACCGCCCTCACATCCACCGCACCACCATCGTCTTTGTATCATTCTCAGACGACGGAGACTACTCTAACGATGTGGCGGGCTTTGGGACCGGAGTGGTAGAAGAAGCAGAGGTCGCTGAGGCGCATGGACTTGAGGTTCTTTTGGGCTTGTTTGTTCTTCACTCCGTCCCAATTTGATAAGCCTTCGTTGGCTGCTTGATCATCCCATGACCACTCTCCTACCTCTGTCTTCAGCAGCAAAAACTGCTTCTATTTTCCCATTTTCTATTTTTTGTAGACTCTAAATTCCAAGGATTGCTTTGTATGTTGCATTCATTATGAATATAGACATAAATATGGTTATTGGATCAAGTCTCTTTTTGTAGTATAAAAATAATGTTGGATCAAATCACTGAAGCCATCAAACTGCAAACAACAAGTGAATTTCTCTGGTTGGAGGGGATTTTCTCTGGGATTGAGTAAATTTCCCTGGAGTAGAGAGGGAAATTTCTCTGGGTTGAGTAAATTTCTGGTTTGTTGAATTAAAAATGCTCTTGTTTTGAGAAAGTCTTGCAGATAACAAGCAGACTTCATATTTTTGGCTATAAAAAACAACATTTGAGAATCCAATAAGATTTGAGCTTGAACAGCTTTTTTATATTTGAATCAAAGAAAATTTCTCTTTGGTTTGGTCCAGAGAAAATTGAGAGAATTTCTCTGGACCAACCAAATTTTCTCTGAAGTAGAGCATTAGTCTTCATTGTTGTCCAGAGAAATTTAGAATTTTCTCTGTAATTTGTCCAGAGAAATTCTCTGGATCGAATTTTCTCTGGATTGAATTTTCTCTGTATTGATGTTGAGGGATCTTAGACATCATGAAAATATTGAGTGTCCTTTATGCTATAAAATCTTAATAGTAGAGACTTTAAAAAAAATTTCCCCAGCAATAATAACATATTTAGTATTACATGAATATATTAAGAAAAATACAAAAATATAGAATTAGTTTTATCATAAATCATTTTTATAAATTATTTATTCAAAATTTATTTATATTTACCTGAACTACGTTGTAAGAAAACCACACCAATTTTATTTGTTTGTGATTCAACTCTTCGTTATCAACTGAATTGGATCTTATACTAGTAACATGATAAAATAATAATATTTATGAAAGAGAACAAGTGATATAGAAAAGAAAAGATAAGTACTATCTTCTACTTGCAGAAGTACAAGTTTTATTCAGCAATATCTTTTACTTTTTTAAACAAATCATCTGACCATCATTTTTTAGTGTTAAATTTTTTTTCTCAATGCTACAAATTTCACGTCCTTTGTCATTCAAATATAATATAATATATTATACAATACAAAATGAAATCTTGAAAGTTATAAAAAAGAGGAAGCCTGTGTTCTCACCAGAATTCAACGACGGTTAAGATAATTTACCCATAAAATAATGTGAAAAATGGGTTGAAAGTAAGAAAAAAAATAAAATAATTATAATTTAAATATAATATTTTATTTTATTAATATTTTAACCTATTTCATTTTTTTATAATTATTTTATGGTGTGTTTAGTTGGGAGATTTGATGAGGGATTTGGAAAGGGAAATGGAAAAGGTATAATTTCACACACCTTTTACTTTCTTCAAATCTCTCCAAATCTCCAACCAAACACAACATTAGACAAATTTTTTAAAAAAAAACTATAGCTGAATAGGACATTACTTTTGTTTAAAAAAAATATAAAACACGCTCCATATCATCCACTACTTTTTGAGTGGGGCGTGTAGTAGACGCAACCACGACTGCGAGTGGTGAACATCAGTGAAGAAACAAAAGTCATGAAAACCAGATCAACAGTCACAACACCGCGTTCTTCTCATGACGACGCCCTCAAAGACATGTATGTACGGTGATATATATCTATCTCTGTCTCTCTCTCTCCTCTCTTTCTCTCTCTCTATATCTATACCTATATCTCCAACTCCATTTTGCTCTACTTTTTGGTCCTCAGAGAGAGAGAAAAAACCTAATTCACTTCGATCTCTAGAGAGAGAGAAACCATCGGATTGTAATGATGGGCTCCAATTCAGCTCTCTGTGCCGTTTTCTACTCTTACTGTTCTGTTCTACGCCGGTTGTTTACGCCGGCGATATAGTTCACCAGGACGATGTAGCACCGAAGAGGCCTGGCTGCGAAAACAACTTCGTTCTGGTGAGTCTCAATCCTGTTTCTGTAAATTTCTTTTCTGTTTCTTCAATCGTATGAATGTACAAGTGTATATGTATGTACGTATGTGTATGTGTATAGGTATTGGTTTCTTGGGCTCAATTTGTAGCTGGTCCGAGATGATGGTGATTGTGGTGGTCGTGATTGAAGAAACTAAAATTCGTACAGTATGATTTTGAGTTCATTTCGTTTAATAGAAACCTATAATTTTACTAATTTTTATGGTTTTGTAAGATTTGGGGATTGTTTCATTTTTTCATTTTGTTTACTTGGACTGTATATGTACTGGTAAATATCAATCCTGTTTATGCAAACTTTTTTTTTTTTTTTACTCGTACGTATGTATAGACTAGTCTATATGAATGTATATATGTATCTATGTGTATATGTACTAGTTTTTTGAGCTCAGTTTGTTTAGATGGTCTAAGATGATGGTGATTGTGGTGGTCGTGATAGAAGAAACTGGAAAAACGTACAGTATGATTTTGAGTTAATTTAGCTGAGTAGAAGCAGGTTTTTTTTGGGGCTATATTTTCTTATAATTTTTCTTATTGGGTTTTGTAAGATTTGGGGTTTTGAAATTCCCCATTATTTAGGGAGAATTACATCCAGTGAGAGAAAAAATAAAATTTTACACAACCATGGATGGGTTGCACTGGCTTGCACCTTACATGTTTTTGTAATTATTTTTTATCTGTCCTCTGTGTTGAAATTCTCCCTTTTATTTATTGGTGCCCTGAATGCTAATTCATGTCATTTATGATGCTAATTAGTTTTTATTTTTATACTATTTATTTTAATGGAGAACATAATTGAATGATTGAATGAATTGGGTTTGTTCCATGTGAGTTTTATTTGAAAAAATTGTTTTTAGGGGGTTGATTTGATGGATATTAGTCTTCAGTTGTTTGTATTTCGGTGGAAAGACTGTTTGTGAGTTGATCAATATGTTAGAAACAATCTTTTTTGTGTCCCCCTATTGCGGATAGTTTTCCCTCTTATATCTTTATTTCGGTAAATTGGCATATAGTGGTTGTATGCTCCTTTGTGGAGCTGTGGTTTGTAGTCAGCATGTACAACAATTATATTTTTTGTTTGCTAGTTGGCATGAATGTGTTGAGTAGTTAAGTTATGTATGTACAATAGATCGATTTAGAAAATTGAGCATGTTTGATAAAATGGCATGTGTTGGGGCAAAGTTTTGGCATCAGATATAGGAATTTTAGATCATAAATGCTGAAGCTTTCTTACATGGAAATTAATTGTTGCCAGATGATGCTTCTTTCTTACATCGTCTACAATTCGACCTCTTTTCTCTGTGGTTTCTAATGATGGGCTTTTTTTGCCTTTTATACTCCTCAAAGCAGTTCTCAGCTGAAGTTTTAATTTGATTCTATTTGGTAGGTGAAAGTCCCGACTTATATTGATGGTAATGAAGTGGCTGAATATGTAGGGGTTGGTGCTCGCTTTGGCCCTACCTTGGAATCGAAGGAGAAGCATGCCAACCAAACTAAACTTGTCCTTGCAGATCCATCTGATTGTTGTACTAAACCCAAAAACAAGGTTTTCTTTGTTTTTACTGTGTTTCTACATTGACCACTCAAATTCTTCTCATAGATGCATCATGTTTGAAGCATGTATCATTTCAGTTCATAGCATGTATCATGTCAGTTCAAAGCATTAGTGAAATATTGGAGTCTGAATATATTGTGCCTAGAGGGGGGTGAATTGGCCAATCACTAAAAATTAATTTACTAGTGAGATTTACCAGCCATAAAAATTCTAATTCAAATCAAGGGTGATCAAATAAATCATAGAATGATAAAGCAACAAATAGACTCAGGGATTACGTGGAAAACCCTCCAAGAAAACTCTCAAAGAGGGAGAAAAACCACTGTCCCAACACCTCAAATAACCCACTAAACAAATCAAAAGTTTACAGGACACATGTAAGATATTACAACTATACCCCAGTTCATCTAACTCTGAAATCCTCTCCACCGCTCCATGAGCTTGGCCTGACCCGGTCAGTCTTCTTTGATTTGCTTGATCACTATAAAACTCCTTGCCTTGATCTTTGTACTCTGACGGCTCTGTTTAAACCACAAAATTCCTTTGATTTGCTGGATTAAAAACGTGTTCTGGGCCGCATCGGCAATCTATCCCACTGGCGATTGATCTCTTAAAGTGGCTATCGATCCCTCTGGTGTGTGCTAGTGATTGATCCATTCGAGTGGGGATCGATCCCTCAGCAATCCAGTACAGGAGATTGATCCCCAATCAATCTTTTATCAATCCCTTGGTTTTGGAAATGTGCAAACTCACAAAATGGTGCTAGAAAAACAACATAATTGGTGCACTTATGAAAACAGAGGTGTCCTAAAAAAATAATCTACATGAAATGCACTTGTAAGTGTGTGGGTAATGGAGTAATGGTTTCAACTGCTGATCTAATTCTTTAACTTGAACACTCTCAAAACTCAGTGTAGTTACCAAGCCCCATTGCAACACATTCCCAAGACCAAGTTTTGTCATATGGAAATTGCCAAGACAATCTATTCTAGATCCTATTTCTTTTAGGATTTGGCAAGTTATATCATAAGCTTGTAATTCAAGTGTCCTTTTGTTTGTTAGCTTACGGGTGAGGTCATCCTTGTGCACCGGGGTGGCTGCAGTTTCACAACCAAGTCAAATGTTGCAGATGACGCTGGTGCTTCAGCCATCCTCATTGTAAACAACCGTGCAGGTATTTTTTATTTTGTGCTTCACATTTTCTTCAAATTTTTGGTCCATTAATGAAGTCGAAGAGTTGATTTATTCATGTGGGTGCAGATTTTGGACATTAATAATATGTAATTATTTTTCAATTGGGTAATTTTTTCCATGTTTGTGTACAATGGATCCACATTGGTATTCATAAAAGGATCTTTGTACCAAAAAGTGCTCAATTTCTTTAGTTTTTCATGGGATTTTTGAAAGTTAAAAAGGCAATAGTACATGGTCAAATAATTCATTTCTGCTGGTCGATATTTCAACCAATAGTAAAAGGTGTCAATGTGGAAGAGATGATGGGGGCAGGAGTTAGGAGTTATCCCTACTTTAATGTCATGGTTTCAATAGTCCCTTGATGTCTACTACAAAGAACATTTGTATCCCAAGAGGATGCCCTGAATAAGAATAATTTATTTGCTTTTATAATATGTTCATCTTTTTAAAGTTTGTTTATTTATCAAAAAAATAAAATAAAATAAAATGTTCATCTTTGTATTGTCTAATTTAATAAGCAATTGGGAAAATCAATTGCACACGTTTTTATCTCCTCGATATAATAAGCAACGTACCTCTTTTCTTTTCTTTTCTTCTTCTAGTCTTAGTCAAGTAGGGGCTGGGGCGCAGTTTTTAAATGGGGATGGCAAGAAAGAGGAAGTGTTTCAAATTGGAGAAAAAGAGTCGAATTGGAAGTCACGTAAGAAGGAAGGAGGCTACTTCCCAAAAATGCACAGATATCTAAATTTGATAGTTTTAGATACCATTTCAGACCTATTGCCAGTTCCATGTATAAAAAGTTTGTATCCATTTTTCATGATATTATGCATGGATCAGACTTGACTAGCCCATAGAATCTTAGGGTTTTCCCTGATGCTGCTACAAATAGGACAAATATACGCCAAATCTTGAAGGATGAGGTTCAAATTCACCATTGCTATTATTTATATGCTTCCAGTCTCCTTAGAAGTCTGCTGAATTCACTTGGGTGTGGGTCTCCGTGTAATGTTTATCGATGATGATTATGATTAATCAGAGTGAAAGTCAAGACTTCTTTACCTATGTTTCATCTGTTACATATTATTGTTTTCTTTTCTTGCAGAACTTTTCAAGATGGTCTGTGAAGTCAATGAAACTGATGTAAAGATAGGCATACCTGCTGTCATGCTCCCACAAGATGCTGGCACAAGCTTGGAAAAAAGTATAATGAACAACTTAAGTGGTAAGGTGTATTCTGCATGGTTTCAAAGATTAATGGAAAAAAATAACTAATTATGTGTTTGAATTAATAACACTATTAACAATGTGTCTTCCTTGTCTTAAATGATATTATTCTCTTGTTATTGATACCAGATGTTGTATTTGTATGCATTGGTTTAGTTTCTTTCCACCATAACTTATACATGCCCATTTCTTCAGTTACAGTGCAGCTATACTCTCCAAAGCGCCCACCAGTCGACATAGCTGAAGTATTTCTGTGGCTTATGGCTGTTGGTACTATCTTATGTGCTTCTTATTGGTCTGCATGGAGTGCCAAAGAAGCAGCCATTGAGCAAGACAAACTCCTAAAGGTCATTATCCTATACCTTCTCATATACATAACCTTATCTTAAAGAAGGTTTATCATTTGCAAGATGTGAATAGTTGCAAGATACCACTGTTTTCTCTTGATTTGATGTTGTTTATGTAGGATGCTTCGGATGAATTTTTAAGCACGGAGGCCACTGGTTCTAGCGGTGTGGTCGACATCAGCACAACTTCAGCAATCCTCTTTGTTGTGATTGCTTCGTGTTTCTTGGTCATGCTTTACAAACTAATGTCACTCTGGTTTATTGAGATCCTGGTTGTTCTGTTTGCCATTGGAGGGGCAGAGGTGTGTCCATTCTTCATTTTACATTTTTTTTGTATACATGCTCACAACATACTAAAGAATATTTAAGGTCACTTGTTCTAAAAAAAATTGAAAACCAAATGTCTAATTAGTTTTAAGCAAGCCAGTATTATTATTTATCGTTAGTAAATTATAGACAGGTTTCCCTGAGTAATCCTAGTAATTGCTGAATAAAGTCTTGTTCCTCTTTTCTAACATCTACCTCTTCTCTATGTTACACGGACTCGGATATGGGTATCTGGTGCGGATGTGTATCTAGGGGTCAGACACTTCAAAATTAAAAATTGAAGATATGTAGATATGGATCCAAATTTGTATCTGAATGCGATGATCGTTAAATAGTTTTTTTAAAATATATTTATTATATGAAGATGAGTTAAAAAAAAACCTAAGGAATAACAGATTTTGTTTAAAAAAAAAAAACAAATAAAATATAAATAATAAATAAAAATTATTATAGATATAAAATAAATTATATTATATATGATAAAATAAGTTATTTTTATTTTAGACATAAAAATTATATTATTTATGATATATTATATTATACAATTTTTTTGGGTGAATAATATTATATAATATGAATAATATTATATATTATTTTATTAATGTAATTTATATTATATAATATAAATGTAATTAAAAGTATGAGAAAAGAGAACAAAGAGAGTAAAGAGAAGACAAAGAAAGAAGAGAAGTCAACAAAGAGGGAGATTGAGATCGAGAGAGGAGAGGAAGAGGGAGATCGAGATCGAGAGACGAGAAGAGAGGAAGAGAGAGATTGAGAGACGAGAGAGAAGACAGAGAAGGAGATCGAGCATCGAGCGAAAGTCGAAGTTGTCGAAGCAGCGACCAAAGGGATCGAAGTCGGCGACTGATGTCTTCGCCCTTTCGAATGACAACCAGGTTCTCTCTTGCTCTCTCATCTTTCATTTCTTTTGTTGTTTGTAAAGAGCCGTGTTCGAGAGAGAAGAGGTGCATCCGACACAGATCCCACACTTGCACCCGTGTCGTAGGTAATAGGTAATGGTCGACAAGGGTACTTCGCCCCAAAGTGCCGAGTCCGTGTAACATAGTTCTCCTGTATATAGACTTGCGTATTTTTTCTAACCTACCCAAATTTCTTGTAGTATTTGTGTGTGTATGTGTATATATATATATTGTTACAGCCAGCTCACTATTGTTCATCAAGTTTCCAGTGTAGTACTCATCACAATTGTGTCCATTGTTACACATGGTTGTGCATACTGAAAATAGGTCAGGCAGATATTGTAGCCTATGGTCTCAAAGGCTGCATATACCTCAATTGTAAAGCATGTCTCCTGTTTGGGATTAAACTCATGTACATCTTATTTGTGACATGGGCCCTTAGAGGTTTGAGCCTCAAGGTGTTCTTTCTCTGGACTTGTCTTGAAGTGAGCCTGAGGACCTGAGCCTGATATACTTTATGAACCTCACTTCGTATTAACATGCTTGCTTGTTAGAGTTCAGAATACATCCATTGAAACAAGACATGAGCTGGTGAACTCAATTCATCTCATTTTTTCTTCTCGTTCTTTTGAATGCTGAACCTTGAATTCTCATTCTATTTGCAGGGTTTACAAACTTGTTTGGTGGCCTTGTTATCAAGGTATGTGTGGTATTGATTTTTTCAAAGCACAATAGTGTAATGTGTCACTTTTAAAGGGTTAAGCTTTGTTGAGAGGGAAAAGAAAAATGTCTAGCTATAATTTATCTGTGCATTTAAGAGAATATACATGCATGACAGAATTGTGATGGGATCTTCTTGTTCTTCTTCCTTTTTATTTATTATTGTTATTATTTTAAATCTTTTAAATGCACTTTATATGCATGTCTAGCTATATTTTACGTCTAACTTTCTCTTCTAGTTTCTTGTTTTGAGGACTCCTTGTACTCCTTTGTATCTCTTTTTTTTTTTTCTTTTTTAACAAAATTTTGTTTGTTGTTGATCAAAAAAATATTTTACTTTTCACATTGATCTGTCCTCGTCTATGAAGCACGGATACTCCAAAATAGTCTGCATATGAGTATCGGATACAGATACGCATTTGATACGCTCGGATATGGCTAGAAAGTATCCCAAATTTTTTTTATATATTTTTTTGAATTTCGGATATGGCTCGGATATGTGGGGGATACGTTTCGGATACTGTTGGGATATGGCAGGGCAGAAAATGTAATTTTGAAAACGTTTTTGTAAGTCAAACCATAAATAGAAGAAATTAAATTAAAAAAATACAAATCAGATCCTCAAATCAGACATATACGCACGAACCAAAATCAACTAAAAGGGAGAAGAAAATCCTAAGCTCAAATCGACAAATCGAAGCAAAAATCTAGTTCCTTCTTCTTGATTGACCACAGCAAGTTCTCTCTCTCTTTCTCGAAGACAAATCGAAGCAAAAAGCTATATACAACAACAGATTCTCTCTCATTCTCACTCTCACTCTCACTCTCACTCTCGTTTCTCTTTCTCTCTCTCTCTTACTCTCTCTGTCTCTTGTCTTGCTCTTGTCGTTCTGTCTCTCACTCCTCTCTCGCTCTTTCTCTCTTTCTTACGTTTTTTCTCTCTCTGCTCTCGTTCTTTTTTCCCCTCTCATCTATTTGGCTGCTTTATTTAATTTTTTTTTCCACTTTTTTTTTTTGGTTTCCCTACACTATTTTAATGTGAATATTTCTTTACCAAATTTTAATTTTAGGAACTTTAATGTTAGTATTTCTTTATTTAATAGGAATTCCTCTCTTTATTTATAAATTTGCTTTAAGTTTTATTTTCATGCATATTACATTATTAAAATTATAAAAAAATAATTTTTTTTTACGAACGTATCCTCGCTGTATCCGTATCTTACTTGTTCAGATTTTGGCATATCTTCGTATCACCGTATCTCATATATCCATATCCGTACTTCCCTGGTCCTCGTCTTTCCCTCTGAAGAAAATTTCTTTGATCTACTGGAATGTGTTGGTCTTCAATTGTGATTATTTACATTTTACATCAACACAGAGAATATGGAATTTTCTTGGTGATTACACACTTCTTCACTGTTTCGACTGGGACTATGTAGCCTTTCATTAATTGTGATTCTTTTAGACTCAACATCCTCCTAAAAGTTATTGAAATGATGAGTAAAAGGGTGCCATCCATGTATACATGCTGTAATCCAAACTAAGAAAAACAAAACTAAAACCTTTGAAAAATTAAAACAAGACCCCATGTCTTGAAGCATGTCCTTGCCATGTCCCTGTAGTTTAAGAGAAGAGAAAGAGTTAGGAAATGAGTTAGACTTCATTCCCTTTTATATTGATAATTGAGCAACTACAGGCATAGTCTGAGTAATCAAATACAACCAATTATTTCCTATTCTAACATTCCTTCTCAAGCTGGTGCGAAGATATCTCATACCCAGCTTGTTGAGAATGCCATGAAAGGATTTGCTTCCTAGTCCCTTAGTGAGAACATCAGCTAGCTGGTCTCCAGTCTTCACAAATGAAATACATATAGTGCCACTAGTGAGTTTTTCCTTGATGAAATGCCTATCAATCTCCACATGCTTAGTTGTATCATGCTGAACTGGATTATGAGCTATGTTGATTGCGGTCTTGTTGTCACAGAATAGTCGCATGGAGTCAGTCTAATGGATTCTCAAGTCTCCTAACAATAGTTTAATCCATAGTAACTCACATACACCCTGAGCCATATACAGATTACATTTGAGACTAGATCTACCCACCACATTCTGTTTCTTACTTTGCTATGTGACTAGGCTGCCACCCACAAATGTGCAGTATTCAGAAGTTGATCGTCTGTCAGTGACTGATCCAGCCCAATCTGCATCAGTAAATGCCTTAACACTAAGGGTTGGTTTGGGATATTATAAAAAAGTATACTTTTTGACTTATTGGCTTATATGGTTGGGTTTGGGTTGGGTTTGATGTGATGTGTTAGAGAGGTGATGTGATTTAAATAAGATGATGTGACTTAAATAGGATAGTGACTTTTTGACTTTTTGTATTATTTAGGTTATGCCAAACTTGGCCTAAGATGGCCATGTTTTGAGAAATAGAGACCCTTTCTAGGAGAAGACTTCAGGTGTCTCAAGAATCTCATAACAGCCTCCAAGTGGGAAGCTCTAGGAGCATGCATAAACTGGCTCACTATGCTCACGGTAATGGCAGTGTCTGGATGTGAGTGGGATAAGTATAGGAGCTTGCTCACTAGTCTCTGGTATCTCCCTCTGTCCATTGGATTTCCCTCTTGATCCTTACTCAATTTCTGGCCCAGTTCTAGAGGTGTATCACATGGTCCACCTTCAAGCATTCCAGTTTCCTTTAGCAAGTCAAGTACATACTTCCTCTGGCATATGAAAATGCCATCTTTGGACTGAGCTACTTCAATGCCCCAAAAGTACTTCAACTAGCCTAAGTCTTTGATTTCAAACTCTTTGGCTAAGTATATTTTCAAACGAGGAATTTCCTCAACATCATCTCCTGTCAGAATAATATCATTAACATAGACAATAAGAGCTATGGTCTTACCATGTGAGGAGTGTTTTACAAACAAGGTGCAATCAGCTTGACTTTGCTTGAACTCATATTTCAGTATAGCTTGAGTAAACCTTTCAAACCAAGCTCTAGAAAACTGCTTTAGCCCCATAAAGTGACTTTTGGAGGCTGCATACTTTACCGTTGGACTTAGCATCTGTAAAACCAGAAGGAATATCCATATAGATTTCTTTTGCTAGATCTCCATAAAGAAAGGCATTCTTCACATCAAATTGATGAAGGAGCCAATCCAAATTTGCAACAAGAGAGTAAAATTCTCACAGAATTCATCTTAGCAACCGGTGCAAATGTCTCTTGGTAATCCACCCTATAAGTCTGAGTGAAGCCCTTAGCAACCAGTCTTACTTTGTATTGCTCTATGGAACCATTTGCTTTATGTTTTACCGTGTACACCCACTTACACCCAACTGGATTTTTGCCGCTAGGTAACTCCACCAACTCCCAAGTGCCATTCTTGCTGAGAGCTTTCGTCTCTTCCATCATGGCATGTTTCCATTCAGGAATAGAAAGAGCATCCTGAAAATTGATAAGTAGACTCACAGAAGACACTTTAGACAAAATAGCTTTATATGAGGAAGACAGATGAGAATAAGAGATATGATTACTAATAGAATGCTGAGTACATGACCTAACCTTCTTCCTATTAGCAATGGAAACATCAAAATCTAAAAAAGCAGGAATAGAAGCACTAGAATCAGAATTACCTGGACTTTCAGTAGAGATGGGTGACTCTGGACACTCATCTGGAGAAGAAGTTGGCAGTAGAGGAAGAAAAGTAGTCTTTTGCATCTAGGTGACTTGCTATCTGTCCTTGTCCCTGATATAAACTTTGTCTGATTCCTTTTCCTCAACAATTGCTGGCTCATCATCCACTATCTGTTTAACAGGAATAGGAATCTCTTCACACCAAGGCTCCCCCTAAAGGGATGACTGTGATACCGGGGGGGTCAGAAAATAGGGTTGAGACTCAAAGAAAGTAACATCCATGGAGACAAATCATTTGCGAGTGGGAGGATGATAATACCTATAACCTTTTTTGGTGGTAGAATAACCTAGAAAAACACACTTAAGAGACCTGGGATTCAATTTACCACGAGTGGGTAAATGATTATGAACAAAGCAAATACAACCAAAAGTCTTAGGAGGAATGGAGAACCCAGAAGGGGTAGACCCGAACAAAATTTGAAGAGGTGTTTGTTTTTAAAGAACTTGGGTAGGAAGACGATTAATCAAATAAGCGGCAATGAGAACCGTGTCCTCCTAATAGGATCGAGAAACCAGCATCTCAATGGATAGATAACGGGCGACATCAAGGAGATATCGATTTTTTCGTTCTGCAATATCATTTTGTTGAGGGGTATTAGTGCATGAAGTCTGGCGAATAATGCCATGAGTGGCAAAGTAAGTGGCAAGGCTAGAGTCAATATTTTTGCCCCCATTAGCAGAATATAGAATTTTGACAACCGCCCCAAACTAAGTACAAACCATTTTATGGAAGTTTTGAAACACAGAAAAGACCTCACTTTTATATTTCATTAAATGGACCCAAGTGGCCCTAGAATAATCATCGATGAAGGTAATAAACCATTTTTTACCGGTCAAAGACACAAAACAAGATGGACCCTATACATTAGAATGAATTAAAGAAAATGGAACTAAACTTTTATTAAAAGAAGGAGCAAAAGAGGCTCTGTGTTGTTTTCCAAGTTGACAAGACTCACATTGAAAATTTGGCACATTATTTTTCTCAAAAACAGAAGAAAATAAATGCTAAAGTAATAAAAATGAGGGATGTCCTAAGCGACGGTGCCACAGCCAAATGTCTTCCCTGGTGGATGGTAACTGAATAGATAAGTGAGCCAGCTTGTTGGTTTGATCCAGAATGTAAAGACCATGTTCCTCGCTACCACTGCCAATCCTCTTCCTCGTAATGAGGTCTTGAAAAAAACAATGATCAGGAAAAAATGTCATGCCATAATTTAAGTCACGGGTAATACGATTCAAAGATAAAAGATTAACACCAAAATTTGGAACATAGAGGACAGAGGACAAAGGGAGGGAAGAGGTAACATGAATTAAACCTTTCCCAGACACAGAGGACATAGTACCATCAGCAATACGTACTTTTTCCTGACCTGATGAGGGGTTATATTCTGAAAATAAATTAAAGGAGTCAGACATATGATTGGAAGCACCAGAATCAATAATCTATGGTACAATTGTATGAGAGTGCAATGCACAGAGGGAGGAAGCCAAGTTGCCTGAATGGGCAAAAGAAGAAGAGGGTGCACCTGTAGTAGAAGTGGAGGCTCGATGGTCTAGCAAGTGGCGAAGAGCAATCTCAAAATCCGAGGCAAATAATCCCGAAACATCAGCAGCAGGGGAGACAACTGGAGAAGAAGATGGTAGCTCAATAGTGTCTGAATGATGTGCCCGAGCATTGGCTCCTTGGCCTCTAGACTGACCAGACCTACCCCTTTGAGTACTAGGACGGTCTTCTCGGCCGCCAGAAGGAGGAGTCCCATGCAGCTTCCAACAGGTCTCTTGTGTGTGGCGAGGTCGACGACAGTAGTCACAGAAAAGATTATCCTTCTCAGAGGAAGAATGAGAACCACGAGTCACATGGTCTCCATCACGAGGGGGTGCAGAAACTAAGGCCGAGCGATCAGGAGTAGTAGAAAGAAGTATTGCAGAGCGGCGACTCTCCTCATTTTGCACAAAAGCAAAGGCTTCTTAGAGAGAAGGAATCACATCCATGCCAAGTACTCTGCTTCGAACCGGATCATACTCTCTTGGGCCACAAATGTCTGGTATCCAGCAGAATCAGTGGGACAGACAGGCTTGTAATCTTGAAGGTGATCAAGTCGTTTCCACCTATTGCTAAGGAAAGTAAAATATTGGAGGATCATCATCTCACCTTGTACCGACCTTTCAATGGAGCGACGTAACTCGAAAGCCTGCGAGAAGTTCCTCTTCCAAGAGTAAGTGGTAGTCACGGCCTCCCAAATATCCTGTACAGTGGCCATAGAGAGATAGCCCTCTCCAATCTCCGGGACCATAGAATGTATCAACCAACCCATAATAAGGGAGTTAGTGATCTCCCACTGATCATAACTCGGGTCTATGGTGAGGGGTGCCTAGATTCTGCCATCAAGAAAATAGTCTGACTCTGCGACCACACTAGATAGTTCTGACCATTGAATAGAGAAGTGGTGATTTTAAGGCTAGGGTTGAGATTATCAGACATAGCAAAAGGGATAAGGGAACTCTCGCTCTTAGGTGGCTGAGAGATTGTGGACTCACTAGAGAAATCTGCCATGAATATGCTATTCAGTAACCCTCAAACCCAGGGCCAATCACAAATTCAGAAGATGGTGGAGAAATAGAAAACACTATGACCACAAAGAGATCAACAAAAGAATATATATTATTTTTATTATTATTATTATTATTTTTTTCCTTTTTTGTTTTTTTATTTTTTATTTTTTTAAACAAAGTCTAGGGTGAAACCATTACTGGAGATAGTCACGAGGAGAGAAACAATGATACCGAGAAGCCGACAGAGGCCAAGAGGGCCAATGGAGCTGCCAACAGGCCCCTAGGAGGCCAGAGGGGCTGTCGCCTAAGCCGAATAAATTTGTCGAGAACCCAGTGACTAGAAGGCTGGGCAAGGCTGTCGGAGGCTGGTTTGGGCTGGGTGAGGGTCGACGGTGGCTGTCGGAGGATCTACAGTTGCTGTCGGGACTCCTGGACTCAAGAGAGGATTGTCGACAAAGGAGAAGAAAGGTAAGGAGGGATGGGCTAGGGTTTTGGCTTTGATTCCATGTAGTTTTAGAGAAGAAAAAGAGTTAGGGAATGAGTTAGACTTTATTCCCTTTTATATTGATAATTGAACAATTACAGGCATAGTCTGAGTAATCAAAAAATGAATGAATAAGAATACAACCAATTCTATTCTAACAATTTCTTATTCTAACAGTCTCCACTGTGTCTCTTAAAAAAAAATTACTAAGAAACGGACACACCAAACCCTAAAAAAAATTATTAAAAAATGGACACTCCACGTGGCATGTCCATATGTATCCCTACTGTGTTTGTGTCTCATATGTGTCCAACAGTGCTACAACACTTATTTTGAAGTGTCGGTGCTTCGTAGCTTAATGGTTTACAAGTTTTAGGCCTTAAGATAGCCTGAATTAGTAAACCTAAAGGAGTGATCAATGGATGTAAATTCACACTTTTTCTTTTTTTTTTTTTTTTTTAATCTTTGCCTCCAGGTTATTTTCTTCATAC
This sequence comes from Camellia lanceoleosa, assembly GCA_025200525.1. Lineage (NCBI taxonomy): Eukaryota > Viridiplantae > Streptophyta > Magnoliopsida > Ericales > Theaceae > Camellia > Camellia lanceoleosa. The sequence goes on along the minus strand of CM045763.1, from coordinate 99,104,166 downwards.
TTGTGCTTAGGCTCATATGTGTTTCATTTCTTGTGCCCAAGCAATAGACATGGATGTCCCCAAGTGTCTGTCCATAGTATGTCTAGTTCTAACAAATTAAAAAGTATTAGGACACGTTTGGACATATATCTGAAATGTGTTAAGGTGTGTCTGATGAGTGTTGGTGTCATGGTACCTTCATAAAAGTGGGTGCTGCTTAGACCACCAATTTTTCTCAAACGGCAATCTTTTTGTTAATGAAAACATTGACAGTGGACCAAATCTTTCATTACTTATTATATTGTAATATATGGTGTTGCATGGTAGGCATTAATGAAATGGGTGATTCTATTTACACACTATAAATCTTTTCAGTACACACCACTTGCTCAGTTCACACTACACACAAATTAAAGTTTTTGTCTCAATACACAGCACTAATTTTCAAATAATACCAAATTACCCTCATCTTCTCCAACTAATCCTAATCCTAACGCTAACCCTAACCCTAACCCAAACCCAAACCCAAACCCTTGCCCATTGCTGGCCATCAGCCGCCGACCTCCACTCCTTTCCCTCCTCTCTCCGGCCCATCCTCTATCTTCCTCTTCTTCTTCTTCATTGTCTAGATCTGGAAACCCTAGGCCTCTCTCTCTCTCTCTCTCTCTCTGTGCGGTGGAGGAGGCTAGGATGCAGGAGTCCTAAGTCACGGTGAAGAGGTAGGGGAGAGGGATCGTGATGGCGGGGTAGGGGTGGAGTTGTTCACGATGGCAAACGGGGAAGCGCAGTTGTTCGTGATGGAGAGATAAAGGCGTACGACGGCGGAGGGGTGGACAATGGAGCTGGAGGAGGTGCGGCGTGGTTGGGAAGAGGGGTTGGTGGTGGCTGTGATGGCGAGGGTTGGTGACGGTGGCGACAGTGGTGTGTGGTGATGTTGGGGTTAGGACGACGGCATCTAGGAAGCTGTTGGAGGGCGGAAAGTAGAGAGGAAGGCTGTGGAGAGGAGGCAATTGGAGTCCAGGGGCTGCGGTAGTGATGGCAGCAGCTGTCAATAGGTTAGGTTAGGATTTGTGGATGAAGGGAATGGAATAGAGATGAGGGCAATTTGGATATTTGATTGAAGGATAAAATTGTAATTAAAAAATTATGAATAATGGTGTGAACTAAGAGACTAAGAGTAACTGAGGTGTGTAAAAAGAATTACCCTAATGAAATATCTAGTGAAAGAAGAGATGTTCTTCCGTGTAAATGATGTTTATTCTTTTGAGGATTTTGTTAATAAGTGCCCTAAGGCCCTTATTACCAAGTTCGAAATGGTTGTACATTCTTAGGGCAATTATTAACAAGACCCTTCATTTAATAAAGTTTGTTGAGTTTCTTTCGGCCGAAATTAGCATTATTCTTTAAAAAAAAAATAAAGTAGTTGCTGATTTGTTGTCTGTAATAGGTATTTAGAAGTATGGACTGACAGTTTAGCAAATATAGTTTCAGATGGTTTGAGCATGCTGCAGAATCATTTGTTAAAGTACCCTTCCTTGGAGCTGTCTCATATCTGACGTTAGCCGTCTCTCCATTCTGCATAGCATTTGCTGTTGTTTGGGCAGTTCTTCGCCGTGACTCCTGTGCTTGGATAGGACAAGATATCCTTGTAAGAATGAATTTTGATTGTTCTCTTTTAATATTTGATTCTATGTCTGCATACTTGTGTGATCTTGACGCAATAAAAGGAAACACCAACAGCCTAAAATTCAGTAATTCTGCAAGAGGAAATATGTTTGCAGAGACAGAGATTCAAAAGTTGACTTTCAAAGCACTATGCATTACTTGAACACGAATTAATCATTTCTGGCATTCTAAGAGCTTGTTTTGCTACTTTCATTATTGCCTTGTGTGCATTATGCTACACTTCCTGTGAGATGCTTTGCATTTGTTCTGTTAATCTATGTAGTGATACAAATTCTTAAAAATAAATAAATAAATAAATTATGGTGACTATGGTCAATGATGCCAACAAAAATGACACAGTAGATTTGTCAAAGACTTGTGTGATGGACTTGCTACTTGTGGTGCTACTTTAGCCTCCCATATTTTCACAGAAGCATACTTCTCTGTCATGATACACATCCCTCAGTTGCATAATTGGATTCATATTCAAGTATATTAGCTTGCCACTTATAAATTGATGATGAGCCCCAATAATGATAATTTTACTTTTTCCTTTCCAAACAGGGTATTGCTTTGATAATCACAGTTCTCCAGATTATACGTGTTCCTAACCTGAAGGTGATTTTACAAACTTACAACAACTTATTCGACTCTTCCTTGGATGTTTTCTCGGATTGCTTTGAATGTTCCTGGTAGTTTTCTTTTTGGCAATTTTGTGGCTACGAATTTTATTCTTAAGAATGTTGAAATGCAATAATCAAAGTTTGAAGAAATTTGCCAAGATGTAGATCCAACACTGCTAATAAACAATCTATTATCTCTTTAGACGAATCACTTGTGAATATTGCCTTTGAATGCATGATAGCTATAAATCCAAGATAATCATGTCATTTTTGAACCTGTCCTTCCTAGTCTTCATCTTGTCCAAATCTTGGGAGGTCTTCAGTGTTGTTAGTCATTGCATAATCATGTAGAATTGAATTAATAGATAAAAATTCCTAGCATCCAGATCATGTAGATTCTAGGTAATCTAGAACATAATTAAAAAGTTACTGGATCTTGAAAACAAAACGAAGGAAGATGAAAAAGGCATCTGTAATGCTATAGTATAATGTACTCAGGAATATTCCACAGAATTATTACCATAGCAAGTTCTGACTTATCAGAATCTGAATACTTACAAAGAACCACAAATTTTGTCAGAAGATACAAAACATGAAAATTTTGCAGCAATAAACTTTTAGCACTTGGACTCTAAATAAAATGATCCTCCAAACTTAGAAAGGCAGTATTATGAAATAATAATGACACCATTATTCCTTGTGCACTAAGGGCATCTCCAACGGTTTACCAAATATTTCATCAAATCTGAGTAAAAAAATGACGAATTCCTCTATTTGATATCGTCTGCTCCAACGGAGTGATTTGGCTTTTTATCAAACCACCGGTCAACCGGGCGAATGACCAGCCGGTTAACCAGGCACTGCAAAAAATAAAAAAGCAACAATTGAATTGTTTGTCATAATAATTATGAAAGAAGAGAAGCATTGTTTGGTTGGGAACTTAGGATACAAAAGAAGAAGAACAATAAAAACAAGCTGAGAGAGAAGGTCTGGGCCACCACCACCACCGACACTGAAGTTCCTCCTCTCTTGGAGGGTGGGTGGACACTTCCATTCCATCATCATTACTTACTGTGAGATTTAGGCGATATAACTAAAGGAAGATTTCTTTTCTTTTTCTTCCCAAATGAAAGCACCTCTTCCATTCCATTAGCATATCTCTCTCTCTCTCTCTCTCTCTCTCTCTCTCTCCAATTCAAACAAAAGATGATACAAATATTCAATTTTAGGAATGGTCTCAGGTTCTAAATATGGGTTTGTTCGCAGAAGATCTAGAGATAATTCTAGTTTATTCTTCAGCGTTGAGATTGAGAAAACTCTAGTGTCAAAAATGGAAAAGAAACAGAAATTTCATCTGTTCATTTCCATTTTTGAAATAAATTCAAATCTCAATCTCTCATCTTCAGTAAGCATTATTTTCTCGGCTGCCAAACAAAGGAGGAGGAGAAGAAGATTGGGGAAAAGGATCTCAGATTCTCAGTCGGGAGGAAAGTGAGAAATTTACAATTCCCAATAACATAGATATAAATCCAAAAAAATTAAACCAACAACGAACCCAAAAACATTACAAAACGAAGATCAAATTTTGAAACAGATATATATTGAAACAGAAAAACAAGATGCAAAATCAACGACATATGTGACACCATGGACCATTCTCGCATTACCTGAAAGCTTCAACTTGCTTGAAGAAAAAGATAGTCTCTGTTTGATAGCAGATTTAAAAAGTGAATTCAGAGGAAGCTTCGATTTTTTGGGCCTTGAGATTATGAATATTCAAATTGATTAGTTGATTTCTAAGAAATCGAGAACATTTGAATCGTCCGGATTCATATTCGATTCCGATCTTGCAAACCCAGAAACTGATCTCCTAGTTCAGATGTCCAAACCATGGCTGCTTCTCTTCATTTTCTCTACAATCTGGACGATCGCGGGGACAACCAGCCGGACGTCCGGTGGGCCCCACTACCAACGTACACACACAATAAAATGGTGAAATTGGCCCCAGCTCCTCAGTTTGGTGAAAATTTTGGGGTGTTCTCAATTTTATATCATTTTGATAAAACTGTTGGTGACAAAAAATGTGTCCTTTTTCACCAAATTCAAATTTGGTGATGATTCTAGTGAACCGTTGGAGATGGCCTAAGTTAATATATAGAAAGAATAGATAACTTTTAAGTTACATATTTTGTTTTCAACATTAATGTGTTATTAAGTCCATTTTTGAGTGTACAGAATTTCTCTTTATTATTTCTGTCATTATTAGCGTGTAACTTGTGTTCTTAGAAATGAAATCGTTAGTACCTTTTACGAGTGATACAAGATATCTTACACCATATTGGTGCAATTGCCATATGGGTTTTAAGGTTTCAAAATGTTAATTACATTTATACCTGTACTGCTTATGATTGATTTTTGCTTTTCTTTTCATTCATACAAATGGAAATATATATTCTTTGAGAATTCAAGTAATTGATCTTGATGCTCAGTTAATTTCTTGGTGCATGGTACTTCAAAAAATATCAAGTGAATAAAATGCTCAGTAGAAGAATAACGTATGAAAAGTATATCTTGAGTGAGGGAGTCCATCTGGTTATTGTAGGTGGCTTGATGCCTATGCAATCGAAGTAGTTCCCATGTCAAATGGACTTTCTACCCCAATTCATCTGGATTCTTTGCATCTTAGAAAATTCTCTAGGATTACCTGTTGGTTTCCATGGCTTAACGTAGCATAGTTGACCATATAGGTTTCTCATGTGCATGTCAAGTCTGGTGTCTCAGGGATTGGACTTCAAATCTTTGGAAGGTTGACTTCAGGCTGAGAGCTGGAGATAGATAGACATAATTCAATCCATGAAGCCAACCCCAATAGTTGTGATGAATGATTGTTGCACTTAGTTCTAGTTCTGCTAATTGAATTTAGGAAGTAGTAATATTTGGTGGCTTTAGTACAATTTAGCAGAAATAATCCAACTAAAAAATAAGTAGCATTTGGTGCAGTTATAATTTATGATAATGAACACTTATTTTTGGTAAATTCATTCACATTTTTGTGATTATTAAATTTGAATTGTGGTGTTAATGTGTTTTCTTCATAAAAATTACAGCGAAATATCCTGAATGTTTACTACTTCGTATGTATAGTAAAGTCAAGATAAGGTACTGTGCAGTTATAGTGGGATAATATTGATTTCAACTTTAAGATAGGAGAAAAGGCTGCATATACTTATCTAATAATGAATACATGTTACATCAATACATTACTTGAGTAATTTGCATTGATTCATGCTTAACAAACCTGAAATTAAATTACAAGGATGTAAAGTTGGGAATTTATTCTCTAAGCCTGGGACCAGTTTTAAGTCTTCATTCATGTAATGACAATAAAATTCCATTTACCAAGTTTTGGTCCTTTCAATTTGGGATGCGGGGTTGACATGGACATAGCCTCCAGTTGTATCTGCTTGGTGGCTGCTCTAACTCATACCTGTGTTCCTTACACCTGACAGGTCACATGGGATGGGAGAACCAATTTCCTCATTTTATAGCTCATTATATCCAGCATGTCACATGGGAGAACCAGAGTTCACTTGTTTAGATCTTTAATATAATCACAATTAAAGGGTCATTGCCTAATTTTTGGCCTGCTTTATGATTGGCCTGTTGTGGACCTAACCTCCTGCATTCTTTGCATGGTGGCTGCTCCTAACACCTGTCTTCTCACAGTTGAAAGGTCAATCTTTTTATCATTTTACCAAGCTCTGAATTGACCACCTTGACCTCGGTAATATTCAGCCTGATTGTTTGTTAAAATCCGTTGTTCATTGTTCCTAAATATTAGTAGGTCTTGGAGAAATGATTTGTTCTCCTTGTCTGCTGTTAGAAAAGTGTAAGATTTGGTGTTAGCCTGCTAACCTGGCTGCCAATCCATCAAAGGTAGACAGCTTTTATCTTGTTTTTTGTCTGTAATACATTGGGTTTAAAAAAAATGGCTGAATCAATCATAACATGTTTTTGTCAGACCAGAAAGATCTGATGGAATTTTTTCTGTTTTAGTTAGTTATATATTCAACAAGAGTCCTTGTGAAATCAGTTCATTTTAAGGGAGATGCATTTTGTGTTGTACTGCATTTAAATGCTTACAGAACAAAGTTCTGTAAGTTGATATTTTGGTCCAGAAAAATGGCAATGATTGAAACAAGTATTTTTCATTCATCTTCCTTCATACTAAGAGCATTATGCTTCTTAATTAATGTAATTAAGATGGTCTCATTCTTCTTGACGCAATCAGGTCGGAACAGTTCTTCTCGGTTGTGCTTTCTTGTATGACATCTTTTGGGTGTTTGTTTCTAAATGGTGGTTCCATGAGAGTGTGATGATTGTGGTAAGTATTGCTTCAAATCCTTTTGACATAACAGTTCACTAATAAAGGTGTTGTTTGGTTTCCATATCGTATCTATGTACATGTCAAGTTGGCTTTTGTTTTTCGTACAGGTTGCTCGCGGTGATAAGAGTGGAGAAGATGGCATACCAATGCTGCTAAAGATCCCACGGATGTTTGATCCGTGGGGTGGCTACAGCATCATTGGATTCGGTGACATTATCTTGCCAGGACTGCTTGTAGCATTTTCACTAAGGTTCATGCATCCCAATATTTCATCCATAACTTGCATGAATATTTTTCTCTCTGAGTCTGCTAAAAAAAATTCAGACTTTGATCCTATGCCATTCTTTCTCTATGATGATCTACATGTCGAGGAAGAACATGAAATGATGCATCAAATTTAAAGTTGAAATAGAAAAATATTTAAAAAATTCTTATTTATTTGAAACTTCACACCCCAAAACGACGACTTTTTGCTTCATTTTTAGATTATAATCCAGGCTTACTAGGTCCTTCCTAGCTGCCTGGCAAGTCTTTTGGAGGAAGTCTCATAGCTTTCCCCATCCTTACACATCTCAATCATGAAAGCAGGCTTGTCAAAGTATCTATGAAGCACGGGGTATGGGTACAGGTACGGGTACGTTGATTCGGTAAAATCCAAAAAAGTAGGGTATAGGTACTCCTTGGTACGTTTGTAAAAAATATTTATTTTTAATTTGAAATAATGCAAAAATTGAATAAATGGTTTAATTTGTTAAGATCCGACCTACAATTAACATTTAATACCAAAAGTAAAGTTATAAACTAAAATTAAATGATATTATATTAAATAACTTACAAACCATAGCTTAATTTCAAAATCATGCAAAATATAAAACTAAAAATAAAAAAGAAGTATAGTGAAAAGAATTTTATCTCTGTAGGCTTATGGTATTGCATAGTTGGGTTACAGGTTCGGTTGATCTTGATATGTTGACTTTTGTACATTTTGTTGAGGATTTGCTTAGATGGTGTGCTTTTGCAGTCCATTATGGGTTGCTATTTTCCTTCTATTCTTTGCATCGTCTTGATGCTTTTTTAATAAAGTACGTTTATTTATAAAATAAAAAATAAAAAATTTGTCTCTGTAGCAGAAGAAAATATTTTTTCTACTAAGGTACAATACGGCTTGAGTATATACTAAGTACATCTAGGTATGTCAAAAATTAAAAAGAAAATTTTTGCAATAGGTGCTTCGTGTATCCAGTACGTATACAGAAGTACCATACAAAGTACCATGCTCCAGTAAGTATCCGGTATGGGTACAAAATGTTTTTTGAAGTACCCATGCTTCATAGCAGAGTATTATATAGAATCATTGTGGAGAAAAGAATGACAGGAGCCTGATCCGAAAAATTGACTAGGGATTTGTTGTCTTTAACATCTTTTCTCAATAGTATATTCACACTCCTACCTACCCCTCCTCTCTTCCTTTGGATACATTCTTAGAAACAATACTATTATAGTGTATGTTGGTTATTTTCTTTACATTTTAGGCAGTAATGGGGTTCTCAATCAACTCCCTTCTTTCCAAGTTATTGATTTTCAATTTTTGGTGGAAAATATTTTATGCCTTGAACAAGATGAAAGATTGGATGCAGTATATACTGTATGGGGAAGTCATTTAACGGTCATGAACTGATTATATATATATGTTTATTTATGTTTCACCCTTGCAGGTATGATTGGCTGTCAAAGAAGAATCTTCGGGCTGGATATTTCTTATGGGCAATGATTGCTTATGGGTTAGGTATGAAAAAGTATATTCTCTATATGGGATGGACACAAATATCACCTTCCTAGGATGAGTGGACACTCCAAAATGAGTGTTGTGTTCATGTCCGATCTGTTTTGGACACGGACATGGACACAAGTGTCTAGGTGGCTTGTTAATTTTTATTTATTATTTGTTTTCGTTTTTTTTGTTTTTTGTTTTTTTAGTTTTTTTGCAGGACATATTGAGAACACACTGGTGTCCTGTGTCTGTCTGGACACGTTTTGGACACCTTTTGTGAACTTTTTGTTTTTAATAAAAATTTTGCAAAGCTGATTTAAGGTTAAAGTAATATATTATGATAACAAAGAGTTGGGAAAGTAGAAAAAATAAAAATACACGGACATATTTGATATGAGGCTTCACTTGTTTTGTGTGGATTGGATTGTTGTTTTCTGGTAATAGTAAGGTATCATTTATATTGTTTGTGGCTTTGTAGGTCTTCTCGTCACATATGTGGCTCTGAACTTAATGGATGGACATGGCCAACCAGCTCTGCTTTACATTGTTCCTTTCACTCTAGGTATGTCGCAAGAACCTTCACTGAGCACATTCTTACGGTTGCTCCATTTGGTTGTGTTTTTGTTTTCGTCGTTTTTGTTTTTTGTTTTTGTTTCTCGTGTTTTTAGGAACAAAAACAACAAAAAAAATTCAAAACACCTATCATTTTCATTTTCTTGCAAATATAAATTCAAAAAACAACCTTGTATTTCCTTGAAAGTGGGTTGTTTTCTGAAAATTTCCCAATAACAATTGTTAAAACCAGTGTTTTTTTGAAAAAAAAAATTTGAAAACAAAAAGCTGAAAAACAGAAGGAAAACTCAACCAAACAGGAATCCAAACCTGTGAGTTGTGTAATTCTCCCTCTGCGTGACTCATTATTTGGCATTGATTGATGCGCAGGTACCTTTGTGACATTGGGAAGAAAGAGAGGAGATCTGAAGAATCTGTGGACAAGAGGAGAACCGCAAAGACCTTGTCCTCACATCCAACTACAACCCTCCCAATAATTAAACACTCCACCAACAACAACCACTTTGTATAACACCCCATCTCTCTCTCTCTCTCTCTCTCTCTCTCTCTGGTTGAAATTATATAATGTTGTAGCTAATTTAGTTCAATACCCTTTTTCTGTTAGGGTCAGAAGAAGTGAAAGCAAAAGCAATATATTTATATACCTTCATATCTATGCAATATAGGCTTGTTTAACAGGCCTTTCCCTTCTCAATTAGTTAGGGCTGTAGCAGTCTCCTTTGAAGAAACCAACCAGAATAATGCTATATGTACCAATTAGTATACTAACTAGTGTACTAATTGATGATATGACATAATTTAAGTTGTTTTGGGATTTGTAATGTAATTAATGAGTGGGGTCAATAATAATGTCATAACTAGTGTTGATATACTAGTTAGTACACTAATTGGTGCATGTACCACTACTGAACCAACCATGTCTGGATTTTCTGTGTGCAGTATATATATACACATTACAATCCATCAGCAGGGTGCTGGGATAGGACATTGGCATAGATTTCTGTTTTGTTTTGCTTTGCTTTTACTTCCTGAGAATGTGACTTTTAGGCTCTGTTATTTCAAGTAATATTCAAAATATATGTATTATTGTGAACATTTGAAAATAAGCAACTATCTTATCAGAATCACACACACAAAGTGTTGCCAGCTAGAGTCTGTTTAGATCTTGAATTTGTTCACTGGGAAAGAAAGTATAATATACATACTCATTTTTATAGGCAACTAAACCCAAAGTAATGGAGATTTTTGACAAAAATATTCAGTTTTTTCTTAATTTTCTATTCCAACCAAAACAATGAAAAGCATTTAGGGCCTGTTTGTTTGGAGAGTTAGGGAGGAGATTGGAATTGGTAGTGAGGTAGGATCTATTAATATTGTGTGTTTGTTTTGAGAGATGGGGAGGGGATTGATAGTGAGCTCCGCATCCTGGCCTCTCTAAGGAATTTGGATGGGCCTCTAGGATTTGGTATTAGAAAAATAATCCGGTGGATTAAAAATTTTTTTTTTTATTTTATTTTTTACATGGCGGGTATTTTTTTTTTTAACATTAATGTTTAATTTTTTTATATTTTTTGTTAAGTAAAAATTATTATTTTATTTGTTTTATTTTTTTTTTGGAAATTTTTTATTTTATTTTTATTTTTAAAATTTTTTTTACATGTTGGGCATTTTTTTTAAAGCATTAATATTTAATGTTTTTGTATTTTTTTATTTGTTTTATTATTTTATATTTATTTGATATACAAATAATTTAACAATCCCTACACTAACAACTATCAGCAAAATAAACACAATTTTATTTAATCATCTCACTATCAATCCTTTCATTATTAATTTTCTCATTATCAATTTTTTTTATTTTATCTCTGAAAATAAATGGGGCCTTAATGTCTATGGTAATGGTTCCCTTCACACTGCTATTGTCTGTGCCCGTCTATTTGTAGGTTTCATCACGGTTTAACAATGATAATTTAAAATATCCATCTCATAAACCTAATCAGTACCTTGACGGTAATTGGCTCCCTTAATACTACTGTTATCTACATCCTTCTATACTCTATTTATAGGCACGGGTTAACAATGATAATTTGAAACATTCATATCGTAAACTTAAGTAGTAATGCAAAAAAATTCAATTTTATTGAACACTGTTACTGAACACATGATTAAATTACACTTCGTTTTTTAAAATGGACAACTATGAGCTTAAATTTAAATTGCATATTTTATATAAAAAAAAAAATGAAATTTGTTCATTTGTGTATTGATATTCAATGGAATTCATTTTTGCACAAATGGTCTTCACTGTGAAGTTTATAAAATGAATGATTTAAATTATCATTGTAAATTCAAAGTGACTCCCAAAATAAAATATAGAGAAGTATGAAAGAAAATAGTATGACTAGTAGCCATTCCTAACATGTACATTTTTTCCTGATCATTCTCAATATCCAAAAACAACCTCTTGACAGTAGCTTAGATGCATCCGAAAAATAAAAACAAAATAAATAATAATTGTAACAGAAAGAGAATTAGGAAACGCAACCCAGCATCTATCAATGAAGCCCATATAACAATAGTTGAAACCCTAGACATGTTCTTTTTATTTTCTTTTGGGTAAAATGGGAAGACCTCAGATCTGCTTCGCTAATTTTAATCGTTCAAACTTTCAACTCAGGTGAACCACGCCGACAAATCTCCTTAAAGGAAAAAAAAAAATCACTGGGGGGCAGAGAGCATCCAGAGCTTGACAAGTTGATGGTTGAGTGCACTAGAAAGAAACTAACACAAAAACCAGACCAATCAACAAATCAGATCAGGCAAAAACCGGACTGATCAACCAATCAAATTAGTGAAAAACGCTCTCCATTTGCACTAGGGTTGGAGGCTTAACACAAATGCTACAAAAATTTAAGTGAAATGTAAACCCATATTTGCAGAATTAAAACAAAGAAAGAGATACAACTGAAATGTAGTAGCAGGAAAATGCAACTAAACAAGACTTGATGACAAATGAGCAGATTTGGCTCATACAAACAAATTTTCTTTTTTTCTTTTTTATTTTCCTTCCCTGTTAGAATACAAGAGATCATCAAACCCTACAACCAAAATTTCATTTCAATAACTAGACACAAACAACAAAATAAAAATAAATAAATAAATAAAATGAGGCTCACTAGTTTACATGTGGGTCTACGCCACCAGCATTACCAACTCAAAGATGTCAGCACAGTGGTCAAAATCGTAACCATCCATTGGCCATTCTGAGAAAGTCCTCTCTATATTTGAAGGATTACTTTTTGCCATGGTCTACTCCTGCCCATAGGAACAAGAATTTCAGTTTTTATGCAGAATCTGTAGCAATACTTTCGAAAAAAAGTAAGTCTGATGAATGATAAAGAAATGCTTTAACAGTGCAATTTTCCGGGACTAGTTTGGTCCACAAGAAACAGGAACCAGAACGTGGTATGCCACAGACTCTAAAATGTAGTACATTAGAGTAGACTTGTATAAATTATACTATTAGAAAAGGTGCCTCCAAGAGCAATTTTCACATTTTTAGTAGTATTACAACCCTTTTTATTTTTTATTTTGCCCTACCAAATCCATTCTCCTAGCATTTTAGTTCATTTATACTAGATTTTTTTTCATCCGGGGGAACTTCAAGAAAATAAAGAGAAATATTTTGGAATTGCTTTGAATTGCTAAATTCATCATTTTGAAACGAAGGTATACCATGTTTCGGAACATATCTAAGGTTTTTCCCCACAAACTGGACATCTTGCAATTAATTTCCTTTTTCTCATTTAAGTATACAAAGATGGCATCTGTATCAACACACCTATTGGGATTAAGCGAGCCCTGCATAGGAATGTAGGTTGGATAGGATTTTGTGGACAGAATTAGACATTCTGAGGGAAAGGATAACTTTGCAAGTACCCACTGGCAAGCAGCCAACTAGGGTGAAGTTTCAAATCCCGAGCAGAAATTAAATTATCACCAATAAAACATTATAAACAACCTATGGTTGACCTCAGTACAAAAACTCAAAGAAAGAATTCATACTCATGCTTATACAATCACGTGGAGAAAAAAATATACATATACCAGTTGACTCATTTAAGAAAATAGGAGAGAAGGTGGTAAAAAAGGAAAGCAAGCAGTTCTTTAAGGGCAGCTCATTTGAATTTATTGGGGAAAGAGTAAACATACTTTCATATATCTTCAAGGAACCATTGCCATTAATAGATATTGGTACAGGTCTCCTCTCTTGGCCTAATGACAAAATCTCTTGCATTCTTTCAGGCCAGTCTGAATTCAGTCTTCGGGCAAAATCCTCCACCTCCCTGAGTAGTTTATATAAAAAAAAAAAAAAAAGGAAAGAGAGTGTCATGCAAACAGTAAAAGAATACAATAATTAGAATGGAAATGTTATATTGCCATTTTTTTTTTTCCTCCCGTTCAAACATCTAGGTTGCCAATTCCATGTTTTTGGATTAAGGTTTCTTGGATCAAGCCATAAAAGGGGAGCTTCTATTTCCACACAACTTGCGAAAATTAACTTTCAAACCAAAGATATAGTTGAATCATAAAGTTCTATTTAGAAGTTGATTTTCAAACCATGTATTTTTGTTTGGTAGATGATATCTGAACCAAAAAAGTTAGTAAACAGAAATAATGTGATGTGTGGAAATTCAAGCTCCCCTAGACAAGTAGTCACAATAAACAAGCATTAGGATTTTTTTTTGGTAAATCAGGATATTTTTAAAAAAGAAATACTAATAAAGGTATGGGCTCCTCAAGCACATGCAACTACAAAACTAAACTGAAAAAATAAAATCCAAACAAGAACCTTCCCTAGTTTCAATCAAGGATAGAAAGTTGCCTCTAAAAGGCAAAAGAACAATAATGCAAAAAGCATCTGGATCTACAAAACTGAGCAATCTTAGCCTCTAGAGTAATCATCAAATTAAAAACCCTATTTCAAGTGGTGAGAGTAGCACCACAACCAAAGAAATAGGATAACCAAATTGAGCATCATGACAGATTACGCAAATATCATCCCGGACACAAGCTTCCCAAAGTCCTTTGATAGTAAGTTGCTAATTTAGAGAAAGCCGAAAAATATTTCCAATATGAGTTCTCTAAAAGCCTCCCACTCAAAATTAAGTAGCTTCCCAAAACAAACCCATCAAACTAGATTTAGTTCTCCCGTCGAGAACAATAATCATGCCAAGAAGTGGATCTTAACAAAAGAGTAATGCCACAATTGCCACATATTTCTTTCTACCCTCTTATCTTACCATCTGATGTATCAGTCTAATTGTCAACACTGCATTGCAGCTATACATTAGTGGTGGGACCCATTAAACCAACATTGCGTTAACATGTAAGATGGTAAGCATAATATGGTATAGAAATGTGGTAAGTGTAATATTATTGCTAGCAAGAATGAAAAAGGAGGCAACCCAGGACAAGTCTCACACTCTAAAGCTTGATAAAAAACGAAAGATAAACAGGGGAAGGTCCACAGAAAAATTTAAGAAATTGAACCACACTAAAAAAAAATGCATTTCACTGATTTATCCTTCTAGCATCTCCCTCCAGCCAAAGGAACCAAAACAACCAAAAATGAACCTCAGAAATGATCCAGACTCACTTTCCATCATCCAAGCCATCAAAAGAAATCATAAACTAAACCAAATGTCACAAGGCAGGACACAACCAAATACAATGTTCCAAAATGCCATTATCACAAACCTTGGGAAACTGGAAAAGGAAAAGCATTGGAAAGAGATGATCATATAGTTAAGTGTCAGAAGTTTTTGCAAGAAAATTACTTTAATACATGCATAATGCTCCTATAGGTACAAAGATATGAAACCTAACACTGGCACCACATAACCACTTTGAGTCTACACATGATAGATTTCTTTTCTTTTCTTCTTTTATTCTGTTATTAGTCAGATTCCCTTCCATTGTAAGAAAGAAGCCTACAACTTTTTGTCATTTGAGTGAACAAGGCTTTTTGTTTTGAGCTTTATAGGTTATTATGGTGTAACTTTCATATTTGGGCAGCATCCATGTTTTTTTTTAATACAAATAATAATAATAAAAAATAAATAAATAATATTTTTTTTAAAGTATCGACTTATGTCCCCATAGAATCTTGCAGAAACACACCATGAGGTCACTAATGGTCACAGAAAAATTGAGAGTTGCATCTTTAGGGCTAATAATAAATTCTCCACAAAAGTGAAAGTAATAACAGTATATTTTGAAGAAAAGGTAAACATACATTCTCACGAGATGAACCTAGGTGTGCATATGTGTTCAGATACCCAAAAAAACTCTCGTTAAGCTCACCTATCAATTCTTTCTTTCAGTGCAGGATCTATCTCATCATCTATATCAGCATCATCAAACTCATCTTCAGGTGCAAAACTGTCATCTTCAACATCTTGTGACTGTAACATCTCACCAATATTAGGGAGAACATGATCACAAATCTTAGCATTATGGCACAAGGAATCAAAACCATTAGATTCCTGCAACATGTAAAACTCATTAACATGATCATTATTAAGATATCTTTGACTGAAAAGCTTCAATGGAAAACATTCATAAATTAATAACAATCCAAAAACTAACTCAGAACAACAGAAAATGACAGATTCAGAAATAACATGATGGTTACCTTCTTATGGGTTCCAATGGTATTGTTTGAAGAAGAGGCATCATTTGAAACAGCACTGCAGTTAGAAGAAGCATTCTTTTGTTGGTCTTTTCTTCTCCGATTCTTCTTTTTATTTTTAGAAGCTTTGACCCCCTTCAAGTCTGCACATAAGAATTTCACCAACGTGAAGGAGTCCATCAATAGGAAGTGAATGGAAAAACAGGACCAGAGGTTAGGTTTTAGAACCTATGTTTCTCAAAAGAATCTCAGATGCTCCAAGATTCAGTCAAAAGTGAAAGCACATAATGATTCAAATATTTCACTTGGAATGTTGTAGACTCAAAAGTTTCAAGAAATAGATTAAAAAAGGTACAATTAGGTAAAAATAAGCTTTTAAGAGTATGCAATTAAGAAAATAGAGAACACATCAAAAATCTCAAACAGATTCCAATCACTCAAACAGATATGTTAGCTGCACCAACATGTTCACCAGTAGTTTAGATTTCTCATGAATCACGTACATTGGGCCTCAAGGAAGCTGTCAGCTGGACATGGCGCTCTCAACTGGATCTTTTGGGGATTGCTAACAAGATTTAGAGTATCAATCAGTCAGTGCAGTCAAGACCAGGCCAAGCCTTCATTTTATTTTCCTCTCACCCAAAGCATATTTTGGTAATACCCAAAAGATATAGAAAAAATAAAGAAAGAAAGAAAGAAAAAAAATTCTAAGGACATTTATTGCATCTATCCACAACAACTACCCCTCTTTTTTGACATGGCATCAGAGCTTGTAATTAGCAATCAATTTTCAATGTTTAAAAGAGAAGCAATTTCTGCAGCAATATCTAGTCCTACATCAAAAAGGAAGCAGAAGAGGGAGTAACAATGTAATCCAGAAAAATAGAAAATGAAGCAACCAAGAGAAAGAGTCCAAGATTGAACACATATAATAATAGTACAAGTAATAATGATGGAGGCGAGTGGTAGCAGCCTCTTAAGGTGTACAAGAGACGAGGAAGGGATGCCTCTAAGGCCCAAGCTTTGGATAGTTATGTATTAGGCTTATGAGTCATGTTCTATTATTATTTTTTTAGTTTAGGGTATTTTGGTAAGTTCATAGTTTCTAGACATGGATTATACAGGTCGCCCATGGGTCATCTTGTGCGTCAAGTTATTTAATTAGGTTTTATTTATGTTTCTTATTTGGTCTTAAATTAGTTTTAGAAGTTAAAGATATTATAATAGTTTTCTTTTTTAGTTCTAGTTGGTTTAGAAGTCTCTTAGTTCTTTTATATAAAGCCAGTTCTTTTATATAAAGCCATGTAATGCTATTAATTCGATAAACTTAATATTTTAGAGAATTTTAAAGCTTTGAAGCTTTCTTATGGATTGTGTGATGCAATTAAGTGTGATGCCTAAGGAATTCTAGGAGTGATTCCTAAACCTATCTTCTTCTCCTCCTTTCTTTCTATCTTAAATTTCAGCACTTTCACAGCCCCAGAACAGTACTTACAGAGCTGTCCTGCATCAATTTTGGTATGAGAGCCAGGTTTCAAACATGTCTAAACGATCGGGGAAACCTTTACACGAAGATTAACTGAAAATCAGCGTGACGAGATCCTTTTTGGAGCAACTTGATAATTGAAATCTTCGTATCAGCGCTTTGGAAGGCCAAACAACTCAAGCTAATGGCGCTACAACAACCGGAGAACAAGGAGAAAACTCTGAAATTAATAATCATGGTGAGAATGGTGAGAATCAAGGTGAACAAGAAGCAGACCAGCATGCAGATCCTGCGCAAAGACAACAATTTAGGATTGCCCATGGTCAAAGAGTGCCACAAAATTCTATGTTTGATAGGACCAGACTTGTTGGAGAGAGATCACTATGAGCCACATGACACAGCTGGAGATATCACAAAAAAGGTTAAGATGGAGGTTCCAGATTTTGAAGGCAAGGTTGATTCTACAATGCTTCTCAGATTGGCTTGCTTCCATTGAGGAGTATTTTGATTGGTATGACATGACGGACGAACGAAGAGTGAGATTTGCTAAGACGAAACTCGTATTGGCAAAAGTATGATGGACGAGTGTTGAAGGAGATATCAGAAGAATGGGGCAACCACCAATAGGCACATGGCAAGAGATGAAAGCCAAGTTTTGAGAGAAATACATGCAGTTGAATTATCACGAAAAGTTGTGTGTGTGACCAGCTTGTTCCTACCTTGCTCACACCAAAGAAAGATGGCACGAGGAGCATGTGTGTCGATAGTCGAGCTATCAACAAAATAACCATCAAATATCGGTTTCCAATTCCTCGACTTGATGATATATTGGACATGATAGCTGGTTCTACTATTTTTTCAAAGATAGACTTGAAGAGTGGTTACCATCAAATACGAACAAGGCCTGGAGATGAGTAGAAGACTGCCTTCAAGACAAAGGATGGTCTCTATGAGTGGCTAGTTATGCCATTTGGTCTTTCCAATGCTCCTAGCACATTCATGCGTTTCATGATGCAGGTACTTACACCTTTTACTGGTCACTTCCTTGTGGTCTATTTTGATGATATATACTAATCTATAGCAAGACCAAAGAGGAACACATCTTCAATCTCCAACAGGTTATGAAAGTACTTCGCCAAGAGAAACTCTACGTAAATTTGAAGAAATGCTCCTTCATGAGTCCAAGCCTCATGTTTTTGGGCTATGTTATCTCTTCCAAGGGCGTAGCAGCTGATCCAAACAAAGTCAAAGCTATAATTGAGTGGCTAATTCCTACCACCTTGCAAGAAGTTCATAGTTTCCATGGATTGACAACATTCTATAGGCGCTTTATTTGAAATTTTAGCACAATAATGGCACCAATTTCTAATTGCATGAAGAAGGGATAGTTTATTTGGATCAGGGCAGCAACTAAAGCATTCGAAGAGATAAAGAAAAAAATGACTGAGCTCCTGTTTTATGCCTTCCGGACTTCTCTAAGGTGTTTTAAGTGACTTGTGACGCCTCAAATGTGGGAATTGGGAGTATACTTAGTCATGAAGGCCATCCAATTGCTTATTTTAGTGAGAAACTAAATGAAACATGGCAAAAGTATTCTACTTATGACAAGGAATTCGATGTTGTGATTCAAGCACTCTATTACTGGCGTTACTATCTCATATCCAAGGAGTTTGTGTTGTATTCTGATCATGAAGCTCTCAAGTACATCAACTCCCAAAAGAAGTTGAATCATTGACATGGAAAGTAGGTCTCCTTCTTGCAAGAATACACATTCGTCATCAAACATAAAGCTGGGACAGAAAATAAGGCAGCTGATGCGCTCAACCATGTGGCACTAACTCTCAACTCTATGTCCATCCAAGTTGCGGGCTTTGATTCGCTCAAGAAAGACTACTCGTCTTGCAAAGATTTCAGCATAATCTACACCAATTTAATGGCTGGGACAGCATGCTGAATATCCTGAATTCTTTTTACATGATGGGTATCTTTTTAAGGGCACTTGTCTTTGTTTCCCTAGTACATCTCTACGTGAAGGGGTGATTCGAGAATTGCATTCTAGAGGAGCAGCAGGTCATTTTGGCAAAGATAAGACAATTGCCATGGTTGAAGATCATTATTATTGGCCAAGTCTTAGGCGGGATGTTGTTAAAGTTGTTTTTTGATGTTGTACCTATCAACTTTTTAAGGACAAAAGAAAAATACTGGTTTATACACTCTATCACCAATACCACATGAGCCATGGCAAGACCTAAGCATGGACTTCATCCTAGGGCTGCCACGAACTCTTAGGGGATATGATTCCATTTTGTGGTGGTGGACCACTACTCAAAAATGGCTTACTTTGTCCCTTGTTCAAAGACTTCCGATGCTGTCCATATTGCTAAAATATTCTTTAAAGAAGTTGTCCGACTTCATGGTTTGCCAAAAACAATTGTCTCAAACCATGATGTGAAGTTTATGAGTTTTTTTTGGTGTACTTTGCAGAAGATGCTGCATACAAAACTGAAATTTTCTTCTTCTTCCCATCCCCAAACTAATGGTCAAATAGAGGTTGTTCATCGAAGTTTAGGTGACCTTCATTTCCTTGTAGGTGATCATGTTGGTAATTGGGATCAAATTCTTTCTACGGCTGAATTTGCATATAACAATTCAGTTAATCGGACCACTGGTTGCAGCCCCTTTGAGGCTGTGATAGATTTACTTCCTCGTAAACCAATTGATTTGGTTCCTCTACCCGTTGAGGCACGTCCTTGTGTTGAAGCTGATGCTTTTGCTAAGCATATTCATGCGATACATGATGAGGTTCAAAGAAAGATTGTACTTAACAATGAGAGTTATAAAACACATGTTGATTTGAGAAAAAATGCATACAAGAAACTCCATTCAAGAAGTTCTGGTCCATACAAAGTTCTCAAGAAAATTAGTTCTACTGCCTATGTACTTGATTTGCCAGACAATGAAGGTAAGTAAGGTCTTCAACATTGGAGATCTTACATGATACCAAGGTCACGATGATGATGATCCTAACGGTGTTGCCACTTGACTTCCACCAGCCCCACGTTTGAAGGAAGACATTGAAGATATTATTGATCATCAACTTGTTTCCACTAAAGTACCTCATTAAATGGAAGGGGCATCCACTGTCAGATTGTACATGGATCAATGATGAGAAGTTCCAGTGCCTAGACCATGACTTGTATGAACAATTCCATGCTTTTAACTCGCTAGGGTCGAGGTTTTTTTAACCAGGGAGAGATGATGGAGGCAAGTGGCAACAACTTCTTAAGGTGTACAAGAGAAGAGGAAGAGATGCCTCTGAGGCCCAAGCTCTGATTTGGCATGCATTGGATGATGAGCAACTCATTTGGGACAGTGGATAGTTATGTTTTAGGCTTATGGGTCATGTTCTATTATTATTATTTTAGTTTAGGGTATTTTGGTAATTTCATAATTTCTAGACATGAGTTATATGGGGTCGCCCATGGATCGTCTTATGGGTCAAGTTATTTAATTAGATTTTGTTTATATTTCTTATTTGGTCTTAAATTAGTTTTACAAGTCAAAGATATTATAATAGTTTCCTTTTTTTATTCTAATTGGTTTAGGAAGTTTCTTAGGTAATGCTATTAATTCAATAGACTTAATATTTTAGAGAGTTTTTAGAGCTTTAAAACTTTCTTATGGATTGTGT
Organism: Camellia lanceoleosa; assembly: GCA_025200525.1. Lineage (NCBI taxonomy): Eukaryota > Viridiplantae > Streptophyta > Magnoliopsida > Ericales > Theaceae > Camellia > Camellia lanceoleosa. The sequence goes on along the minus strand of CM045763.1, from coordinate 99,083,297 downwards.
GATGCAATCAAACCCTAGGTGTATTGCCTAAGGGATTCTAAGAGTGATTCCTAGACCTATCTTTTTCTCCTCATCCTTTCTTACTTAAGTTTCAGCACTTTCACAGCCCCAGAACAACCCTTACAGCGCTGTCCTGCATCAAAATAACATCCTAACCACAATCAACATATCGAATTCAAGCAATTGTTGTCAAGGAAAGGTAATTGTGAACTACTGCATGACAAGTTGACAAAAAGTTCAGAAGTTAATTTGAATTCATTATGCAATTTTATGAACTGATATTAATTCAATAAAATGAATTCAAGTCAAAGGCATGCACAAGCATACCCAAAACTACACAGGTGCCCGTGCACTAACATCAACAAAGACTTTCCAAGAGGGAATAATCTATCAATTTCTTCCCTTAGGGTATTTTTGGATAAATAATAATTTCATCGCAAGCCAGCATAGAAGGTATGGCACCCATATACACAAATACACCTCACCTCATTATCAAAAACCTCTACAAAATTCAAGAAGCTCCAGAGAGGGGTTAACAACTCCGGACTGCCAAATACATAAAAAGCAATGTACTCGTAAGCCTATACAATGGAACTGTGTGCCATTAAAAGATCTGGGATTCCACTCACCACAGATGATCCATAATGCAATGCATATGGGCAACTTCTTCCTCCTTTTCCCCACTTTAGCCTTTGGAGTAGAAAAATGTCTAGTTGTCCCTTAATCATCTTCATATTGGCAATTTCTTTCCAAAAGATTACAGCCTATATTTTATTTTAGCTTACTTGAGTCTCGAGCAAATTTAGTAGTGCAGATTCAAGGTTAGTCTATTACACTACAATTTGTACAGGTAAAACTTATGCATTGCATTATTACCAAGGTTATTATATTTGGGCTTGTTCTTTTTGAGTTTATGACCTTAGATAATTTAGTTTTGAATGCTAGGCTAAATTAATTAATGGGCTTAACCTTAGGACTCAATAGATTTGGTTTTTGAACTTAATGCATTGGCATGTTTCAAAAATATTTTTAGGAAGAAAACTTGTCCGTTTGAATGTGGGGTTCAACGTTCAACTGACCACGGTCCTTTAGAAAAATTATTTTCACAGTTTGTCAAGTGCATTGCTCCTTAGAATACCAGGATAGTTCGTTCAAACCCAGTGCTTAGTGTTTTGATTTAATTTTTCACATAGTCCTTGACCGGTATGTTCATTATTGGAAGACAGTGATGTACCGTTCAAACGTATGCCTTTGGAACACACTCTTGTGTGTTTTTCAAACAAAATCCTTGGCCCTATTTGGCAAGTGGGTTTTGGGCTATTTTTTGGCTAAAATCCACAAAAAGACAAAATAAACTAAAATAGCTGATAAGACAAAATGTCACATCAAACATATAATCATGTCACTTTTTCTCTCACAAACATCACATCCAACTACAAAAAAAATCCAATCATCTTTCCAAACACACATATTTTAGCTTACTAAAATAGTCAAAAACTAAAATTGCCTACTAAAATAGCAACTTCCCAAACACCCACCTTGTGGTTCTTGTTTTCTTGTTCAATTCACTTAGGTTTTCTATTGCAATATATTGGAGCATTGACTTCTTTGTTAGGGTTACCTTGCACTTCATTTAGTCCATACATCTTCTTTCACAACCTTCAGAGAGGTTTATTAGGTTTATAGTGAGTGCGAGTGCGAGTGTTGGATTAGGATCTTTTGGTAGCTCATATTGCATTATTACTTGGTGGCACGTGCATTAATTGAGGAATGGAGCCAATCGTGTTGGTGTGTTCATGATGTGGCTAGTGAAGATTGGGAGTACATGTAAGATTAAATAGACGTAGAGAAGACTTGGGCGTTAAGTAGGTAGGATCTTGGCACAAGTGGATTCATTGTGTCAATGTGCTTGTTTGGCGCAGCTTAAAAGCTGCTTATTTCAATTTTAGCTTAATTTAAGTTACAATTGATGTTTGGTAGAACTTAAAATCACTTTTTGTAGCTTAAATTAAGTCAAAAAAGTGATTTTTGGCGGAGTAGCCTCCTGGGTGCTTAACTCATTCAGCTTAAGCAGGAAGCTAAAAATTGAAGAGCAAAATTACTTAAATGCCTTTTATTAATTTGAAGTATTACCAAATTGCCATTATATAAACCACAAAACATCACTGTTCATTCTTTGAAAGAGAGAGGCGATTTTCGGTGCTCAACAAACCAGTGCTCTCTCTCTCTCTCTCTCTCTCTCTCTCTCTCTCTCTCTCTCAGGAACCAATGCTCTCCCTCTCTCTCACACTAACGAACCAGAGCTCTCTTCTCTCTCTCTCTCTTCGCTCTCTCTTCACCACCACCATCGCATTGTAAACCCTAGCTTCGAGATCAAAACCTTAACCATCGACTGCGTGACGATCGCGATCTGAAACCATAGAGTCACGATTGACTGCATGACGATCAATGGTGACGATCAACCGTCTGTTGTCGTCCCCCATCCCCCATCGTCGCTGTGCCTTCGACGGTAACTATCAACGACCAACTCTCTCTCTCCGGCGTTAGTTCGTCGCTACTGTTCTCTCTCTCTCTCTGGTGATGGATTTTAGTGTTTTGTTTTTTTGTTTTTTTGTTTTTTTGTTTTTTTTTGAGGTTTTCAGTGTTTTTTTAATAATAATAATAATTAAGCATTTTAGCCATTAATGAAATAAATTTTATATTAATTGATACTAATTAATAATTTTAGTATTAATTGATGCTACTTAAGCCATTAATTGAAACTAATTAATTTATAGTGAAAAAATGAAATAATTTTACTAAAAATGATATAAATTGAAAAAAATGAAAGGATTTCTCAAATAAAAAAATGAATTACTAAAAATGAAAAAAATGAAATATCACTAAAAAAAATATTTCAATTAATATTGAAATAAATTGTGCAATTTATATCCACTAAATAAATTATACAATTTATTTCACAATTATTGATATAAATTGCAAAATTGCACAATTTAAATAAAGAAATAAATTGCACAATTTAAATAAAGAAATAAATTGCACAATTTTATTTCAATTAAAAAAAATACAATTTACTTCCACTAATGAAAAGAAATACAATTGTTATATTATTAATTGTAATGAAAAAAATAATAATAAATTAAAAAAATAACAATTGTTATATTATTAATTGTGCAATTTATAACAATTGTTATATTATTAACTTCTATTAAATAACTAATTGAAAATACTGTAATGACATCACAACATTAATACTAAGGAGAAAAAGAAAAAAAAAATGAAGAAAAGGAAAAAGAAAAGTATTGATGCTAATTAAGCCAGTAATTGACACTAATTAATTTATAATGAAAAAATGAAATAATTTTATACTAATTGATACTATTAATGAAAATAATAATTTTTGTAATACTAATTATATTAATTTTTATTAATGAAATAACTTTTTTAAAATTAAAACTGAAAAAAATGACAAAATAATTATTTTTATATCATATAAGGGCAAAAAGGACAATTACACAGCAAAAAGTTATTTTACAACTTATCAATCAAACACTACTCTGCTACTTAAATCCATAATCCCATAAATTTGCACCAAAACGGGTTAGCACGGTTTATATTCACAGGATATAAGTTATAATACATTAGCTTCATAATTTATAATCATTTTCCCCTTACTACCACCAAAAGCAGGGCCAATGGTTTTCTAGAGTTTGGATTTTCCCACATTAAAACTTGTTGCCTCTCCTATGATTGCTCTCTCTACATAAATCTGATTTAATTTCGAATTAATTTAAATCTGATTTGATTAAAAAAGATTCATGATCCAGTTTTCATAACAACAGAGGTTATTTTTTACACATTACTCCGAACTAAAAATTAATTTTTCCAAAACTTGCCTCCACTTTCAATGCATGGTGCAAAAAATTGACATTTACACAAATATAGTCCAACACCACCTCAATCACCCAAAACTAGATCATACATTGGTTTCAATTCAAATGTGCAGTCCAGTAATTCCTATAAGCATCTCTCTAACTTGACCACTAATAATAGGTCTGCAGTGTAATTAATTAAATTCCATTGTTTTGTTTTTATCAGAAACAGTATTGAAAAACTTTCCATCAGATTTATTTTTAAAGATCTGACATCCTTGATCCTAGGAGACATATGTCTTGTGATCAGCATCTTTCATATTTGTATTCTTCAATTTCAAATTCAAATGTTAAAAGATAATGTTACTGATTCAAGTTTTCAACTCCAACTGAGACTACATAATCCAAAATACAGTCCATAAGGTGGTCTGACCC